>OX421500.1:23181366-23811366 GCA_949126835.1 Anisus vortex
TTCTTAGATATAGAAAAAAAAGGATGATTGTTTCTTAGATATAGAAAAAAGGATGGTTGTTTCTTAGATACAGAAAAAAGAAGGATGTTTGTTTCGTAAATAAATAAAATAAAAGGATTGTTGTTTCTTAGATATAGAAAAAAGAAGAATGGTTGTTTCTAAGATATAGAAAATAGAAGGATGGTTGTTTCTTAGATATAGAAAATAGAAGGATGGTTGTTTCTTATATAAATAAAATAAAAGGATGGTTGCTTCTTAGATATAGAAAATAGAAGGATGGTTTTTTCTTAGATATAAAAAAAAGGATGGTTATTTCTTAGATATAGAAAATATAAGGATGGTTGTTTCTTAGATATAGAAAATATAAGGATGGTTGTTTCTTAGATATAGAAGAAAAAAAATGATGGCTGTTTCTTAGATATAGAAAATAAAAGGATGGTTGTTTCTTAGATACAGAAAATAAAAGAATGGTTGTTTCTTAGATAGAGAAAAAAGAAGGATGGTTGTTTCTTAGATATATATATAAGAAGAATGGTTGTTTTTTAGAAATAGAAAATAGAAGGATGGTTGTTTATTAGATATAGAAAATAGAAGGTTTTTTTTTAGACATAGAAATTATAAGGATGATTGTTTCTTAGATATAGAAAATAGAAGGATGTTTCTTTCTTTAGATATAGAAACTAGAAGGATGGTTGTTTCTTAGATATAGAAAATAGAAGGATGGTTGTTTCTTAGATATAGAAAATAGAAGGATGGTTGTTTCTTAGATATAGTAAATAGAAGAATTGTGGTTTCTTAGATATAGAAAATAGAAGAATGGTGGTTTCTTAAATAAATAAAATAGAAGGATGGTTTTTTTCTTAGATATAGAAAATAGAAGGATGGTTGTTTCTTAGATATAGAAAATAGAAGAATGGTTGTTTTTTAGATATAGAAAATAATAGGATGGTTGTGTCTTTGATTCAGAATATAGAGAGATGATTGTGTATGAGATATAGAATATCGAGAGATGATTGTTTCTTACATATAGATTACATATAGAAAACAGAGGGTGTGGCTGTTATGTGTTTAGATTATATCCTGCTTCTTTCTTGTGTAACTCTACCATTGCCATATCCTTAGCCCTGACCCTTCGTTGAACACTGCTACTGTCGCGTCATTAGTTTATTTTTAGTTTTTCTAGATGATGCCATATAATTCTCTTGGACTAGAAGTTAGGAGAACCCTATGCTTTAAAAATTTTCTTGTGTTATTTTAGAAATAAGACGCTGCGAGAATGTTCCTTTTAAAATAGTATAAATATAGATAATTTGCCCTATAGGGGAAGTTTTTCTAATATCGATGTAGTTTGTATATTCTTTGATAGATCTTTTATTATAAAATCAGTGGCAGTGTTGTGTATTTATTGTGTTCACTACTTTACTACATTATATTTAATTCTGTCATAGGATTATTTTCGCGAGTGTATTCATTGTGTTCACCTTACTAAAGTATTTTTAGTTCTGTTGTATACTTCAAGTGAGTGTAATTTAAAATTATTTTTTTTTTAAGTATTAATTATATTAAGTTAGTTAATAAATTATTTTTAATTGGTATCGTCTAAAGTGTTGTTTTATTAAATGCATTATTTTTTTTAACTAGTAAGTAAGTTAGCCACATTTAATTAACATTACTAGTTATTTATTACAACCTCTTTAACGAGACCTCATAATTTACATTTAATTTTAAACGAGGTTCGTAATTGTGGCAGCGTAAAACATATTAACATAAAGAACATATAAGTTACGGATATATTACAATGTTTTGTTTTAAGCGTTGAGTTACTAATGCATATACACAAAATGCGTGTCGCCCTTTTCGTATTAACTTAGAATCTACTTATCTCAAAAAGGTTCACATGTCACTGACCATAAGCAATTCTTGTAAGATGGCAATTAGCTTTACAAAATAAATAGATTGCTATGTTGCCTAAAATTTACATGGTCTGAGGTTGGCTATTTCTTGTCCGGCTTGCCTTGTTTATTTTTTTTTTACATTTAACGTTAATATCACGTTAATAACGTTAATAATGTTTTGCCAAAGTTCATATCCCCACACTCCTTTTAACGTGTTTAGTTTTTAATACATTTTTTAAAACTTTTATTCTACAAGATCTTAACATACGTTTTTTGCATGGATACTGGTTAACAAAATGATCGATGAGGTGAACTAGTGTATATGTAAGGTTGAGTAAAGAAGTGGTGGGATGAACAAGTGGATAAGTGGAATGAACAAGAAAATAAGTGGGGTGAACAAATAGATGTGAAGTGAACAAGTGGATGGATGTGGTGAACTAGTAAATGGGTGGGGTGAACAAATGGATAAATGGAGTAAAGAAGTGGATGGGTGGAGTCAAGAAGTGGATGGGTGGAGTGAAGAAGTGGATGGTTGGAGTAAAGAAGTGGATGGTTGGAGTGAAGAAGTGAATGGGTGAAGTCAAGAAGTGGATGGTTGGAGTGAAGAAGTGGATGGTTGGAGTAAAGAAGTGGATGGTTGGAGTAAAGAAGTGGATGCGTGGAGTAAAGAAGTGGATGGTTGGAGTAAAGAAGTGGATGTTTGGAGTGAAGAAGTGGATGGTTGGAGTAAAGAAGTGGATGGTTGGAGTAAAGAAGTGGATGGTTGGAGTAAAGAAGTGGATGGTTGGAGTAAAGAATAGGATGGTTGGAGTAAAGAAGTGGATGGTTGGAGTAAAGAAGTGGATTGTTGGAGTAAGGAAGTGGATGGTTGGAGTAAAGAATTGGATGGTTGGAGTAAAGAAGTGGATGGTTGGAGTAAAGAAGTGGATGGGTGGATTAAAGAAGTGGATGGTTATAGTAAAGAAGTGGATAATTGGAGTAAAGAAGTGGATGGTTGGAGTGAATAAGTGGATGATTGGAGTAAAGAAGTGGATGGGTGGAGTAAAGAAGTGGATGGTTGGAGTAGAGAAGTGGATGGTTGAAGTAAAGAAGTGGATGGTTGGAGTAAAGAAGTGGATGGTTGGAGTAAAGAAGTGGATGGTTGGAGTAAAGAAGTGGATGGTTGGAGTAAAGAAGTGGATGGTTGGAGTAAAGAAGTGGATGGGTGGAGTAAAGAAGTGGATGGTTGGAGTAAAGAAGTGGATGGTTGAAGTAAAGAAGTGGATGGCTGAAGTAAAGAAGTGGATGGTTGGAGTAAAGAAGTGGATGGTTGGAGTTAAGAAGTGGATGGTTGGAGTAAAGAAGTGGATGTTTGGAGTAAAGAAGTGGATGGGTGGAGTAAAGAAGTGGATGGGTGGAGTGAAGAAGTGGATGGGTGGAGTGAAGAAGTGGATGGTTGAAGTAAAGAAGTGGATGGTTGAAGTAAAGAAGAGGATGGTTGGAGTAAAGAAGTGGATGGTTGGAGTAAAGAAGTGGATGTTTGGAGTAAAGAAGTGGATGTTTGGAGAAAAGAAGTGGATGGCTGGAGTAAAGAAGTGGATGGCTGGAGTGAAGAAGTGAATGGTTGAAGTTAAGAAGTGGATGGTTGGAGTAAAGAAGTGGATGGTTGGAGTAAAGAAGTGGATGGTTGGAGTAAAGAAGTGGATGGTTGGAGTAAAGAAGTGGATGGGTGAAGTAAAGAAGTGGATGATTGGAGTAAAGAAGTGGATAGGTGGAGTAAAGAAGTGGATAGGTGGAGTAAAGAAGTGGATGGTTGGAGTAAAGAAGTGGATGGTTGGAGTAAAGAAGTGGATGGTTAAAGTGAAGAAGTGGATGGTTGGAGTAAAGAAGTGGATGGGTGGAGTAAAGAAGTGGATGGGTGGAGTAAAGAAGTGGATGGGTGGAGTCAAGAAGTGGATGGGTGGAGTAAAGAAGTGGATGGGTGAAGTAAAGAAGTGGATGGGTGGAGTAAAGAAGTGGATGGGTGGAGTAAAGAAGTGGATGGGTGTAGTAAAGAAGTGGATGGGTGGAGTAAAGAAGTGGATTGTTGGAGTAAAGAAGTGGATGGGTGGATTGAACAAGTGGATGGGTGGATTGAACAAGTGGATGGTTGAAGTAAAGAAGTGGATGGGTGGAGTAAAGAAGTGGATGGGTGGATTGAATAAGTGGATGGGTGGAGTAAAGAATTGGATGGGTGGAGTAAAGAAGTGGATTGGTGGAGTAAAGAAGTGGATAAGTAAAGTAAATAAGCGGATGTTTGGAGTGAAGAAGTGGATAGTTGGAGTAAAGAATAGGATGGTTGGAGTAAAGAAGTGGATGGTTGGAGTAAAGAAGTAGATTGTTGGAGTAAAGAAGTGGATGGATGGATTGAACAAGTGGATGGTTGGAGTAAAGAAGTGGATGGGTGGAGTAAAGAAGTGGATGGGTGGATTGAACAAGTGGATGGGTGAAGTAAAGAAGTGGATGGGTGGATTGAACAAGTGGATGGTTGGAGTAAATAAGTGGATGGGTGGAGTAAAAAAAGTGGATGGGTGGATTGAACAAGTGGATGTTTGGAGTAAAGAAGTGGATGGTTGGAGTAAAGAAGTAGATGGGTGGAGTAAAGTAGTGGATGAGTGGAGTAAACAAGTGGATGGTTGGAGTAAAGAAGTGGATGGTTGGAGTAAAGAAGTGGATGGGTGGAGTAAATAAGTGGATGGGTGGATTGAACAATTGGATGGTTGGAGTAAAGAAGTGGATGGGTGGAGTAAAGAAGTGGATGGGTGGATTGAACAAGTGGATGGGTGGAGTAAAGAAGTGGATGGGTGGAGTAAAGAAGTGGATGGGTGGAGTAAATAAGTGGATTTTTGGAGTGAAGAAGTGGATAGTTGGAGTAAAGAAGTGGATGGTTGGAGTAAAGAATAGGATGGTTGGAGTAAAGAAGTGGATGGTTGGAGTAAAGAAGTGGATGGTTGGAGTAAAGAAGTGGATCGTTGGAGTAAAGAAGTGAATGTTTGGAGTAAAGAAGTGGATGAGTGGAGTAAAGAAGTGGATGGGTGGAGTGAAGAAGTGGATGGTTGGAGTAAAGAAGTGGGTGTTTTGAGTAAAGAAGTGGATGGTTGGAGTAAAGAAGTGGATGGTTGGGGTAAAGAAGTGGATGGTTGGAGTAAAGAAGTTGATGGTTGGAGTAAAGAAGTGAATGGTTGGAGTAAAGAAGTGGATGGTAGGAGTAAAGAAGTTGATGGTTGGAGTAAAGAAGTGGATGGGTGTAGTAAAGAAGTGGATGGTTGGAGTAAAGAAGTGGATGGTTGGAGTAAAGAAGTGGATGGTTGGAGTAAAGAAGTGGATGGTTGGAGTAAAGAAGAGGATTGTTGGAGTAAAGAAGTAGATGGATGGAGTAAAGAAGTCGACTGTTGGAGTAAAGAAGTGGATGGTTGGAGTAAAGAAGTGGATGGTTGGAGTAAAGAAGTTGATGGGTGGAGTAAAGAAGTGGATGGTTGGAGTAAAGAAGTGGATGGTTGGAGTAAGGAAGTGGATAGGTGGAGTAAAGAAGTGGATGGTTGGAGTAAAGAAGTGGATGGTTGGAGTAAAGGAGTGGATGGTTGGAGTAAAGAAGTGGATGGTTGGATTGAACACGTGGATGGTTGGAGTAAGGAAGTGGATGGGTGGAGTAAAGAAGTGGATAGGTGGAGTAAAGAAGTGGATGGTTGGAGTAAAGAAGTGGATGGTTGGAGTAAAGAAGTGGATGGTTGGAGTAAAGAAGTGGATGGTTGGAGTGAAGAAGTGGATGGTTGGAGTAAAGAAGTGGATGGGTGGAGTAACTAAGTGGATGGTTGGAGTAAAGAAGTGGATGGTTGAAGTAAAGAAGTGGATGGTTGGAGTAAAGAAGTGGATGGTTGGAGTAAAGAAGTGGATGGATGGAGTAAAGAAGTGGATGGTTGGAGTAAAGAAGTGGATGGTTGGAGTAAAGAAGTGGATGGTTGGAGTAAATAAGTGGATGGTAGGAGTAAAAAAGTGGATGGGTGGAGTAAAGAAGTGGATGGTTGGAGTAAAGAAGTGAATGTTTGAAGTAAAGAAGTGGATGGGTGGAATAAAGAAGTGGATGGGTGGAGTGAAGAAGTGGATGGTTGGATTGAACACGTGGATGGTTGGAGTAAAGAAGTGGATGGGTGGAGTAAAGAAGTGGATGGGTGGAGTAAAGAAGTGGATGGGTGGAGTAAATAAGTGGATGGGTTGATTGAACAAGTGGATTGGTTGAGTGAACAAGTAAATAAACCGAAGTTGCTGACATTGTATACCTTTACTGACTTTGTATAGATTTAGGGACATTACATTTTGGTGTTAGATGTGAAGGCGACATAAACTATTTTTTGAAGAGGAGCGATATGTTCACCACACTATGAACTAAAATAAGTATTGCTTATTGCAGAATCGTTCGAAAGTTATTAAGATTTATAATGATTGTGCCCTATGCAAAGCGCATACTAAGAAAATAAAGGGTTAATCTGAAAGCGCATAAGTTTGCATACAGAAAACAGGCTTACAGAAAACTGAATGCTATCCATAAATATAAACAAAACAAACGTATTGACTATAATATAGAAAGAAATAAACACACAAAGTAAATCTTATTTAACTATATTATATTATAAATTTGCTTGTTTCGCACGCATTAGCATTACAAATATTTTGCCATGAGTCACAAAGCACTGTCAATAAGGTGCGATCTATAGAGATCATTGGCTCCATAGTCTCGAATGACGATTAGATTTGCGCTCCTGTGATCTATAGAGATGTATGTATAGAAAGTGTAAAGTAAATAACAACAGTTTAAACATATTTTTGGAGTTGAGTTGGAGTATATGGCTGAACATTAAATAGAATGTATTGCCCAGGTTTTCACATCTAATGCCAACTTTTAGTTTGATGCTATGATGGAGTTTTGCGAAGATAACATAAAAGACTTAAACCAAGAACATTTCTGACAAAGCAAGTGCCCACCACTGCCCTATATATTGCCTTTTAACGCATTAAATCGAAATTTTTTTTAAAAAATGCCTTTGCAATATTTCATTTCGCTCCTGAAAGGCAGTGTGGCTTCCAGTGCGCAGTTTGCGAACCACTGTAGTTTTTAAAAAGACTCCGCTTTGCTTTGGTATACAACATTCACAAGTCTAAATGAGGCCCGACCGTTTATTTTCAATGCGTACAGGAACTTCCGATTTATTTCTGGCAACAAATTTTAAATAATGCTTTCGGCTTATTTCAAGTAAAGCTTTTAGAAATATACAAAGCCTCACGATTAGTTGTGAGGAATCCGTTTTAACATCAAAAGTGAGTAGTATGCGATAATTAATAGTTGACGTGTTACTCGCGATAAATTTAATAAAAATTTGTTATTTTACAACTAGCATGCGCTGAACTATATGTTCTCAACGAGGGCGTTATCGCCCCAAGGGACGTTGAGGAGATCTAGGGAGGTGCTGACATTCTTGGAGGCGATAGAGGGGCGTGAAGGGCCTGTGGGCGGTACGAAAGTACTTGAAATAATATGAACACCACTGCTATTAATAGATAATACTTTTCATGCATTGGAAAAACGTAGAGAAAAGGGCGAAAAAAAAGAGACGATGATTTGGTGAAATCATTTTTTAATTGAACATTTAGACATGTGATTATAAGATTCTTATTCTTAGTTTTTATGGAACAGAGGAAATAATATTAAGTTGACACTAAACCAGACGTGGTAATGGATAGTTGTTAAAACCGGAATGGTCTCCCTATTATCTATAACATTGTTCTAAGTTGGTGTCACGAGCAAAAGGGGTGGTAGCATTACTGTGAAGGATGGAGTGGCCAATTGTTCTTCCTGGGGTCGTTGTCTAAATCTGGGAGTATGAGTTTGTAGAGAGAACAAAGAATATTTATATGTGTCATCCGACGTATCTGGGCGGCTAATCCCAGAATGTTGATATAAAATGATAGAATATTGTCATAATACGAACAACATCAAATCACAACAATCAATAGGTTATAAGTCAACAAGTGCAATTAAATGATTGTTTATTTAATCGAGAGAACAAAATCCCGTATCTGTTTTTTAAAATATAAAATGAGTGTTATATCCAAAGATGGTAGGGGAGAGAAGGGCACGTTGATGCACATTTTACATTTATTTACATTAATTGCAACCATTATATTTAGAGTGGATATAAATACTTGTATTTGTTCCCCTAGCAAACCTGCTGCATCTTTTTATCAACAAATTTTATTCATTAGACTATATTTTAAAAAATTATAGCTCTAAAAGCAATGTAAAATAATGTGTATCAACTTGCCCCGTGCCGGGGCAAGATGATACACTATGGGGCAAGTTGATACATTGAATAAGATTCAATAATAACACTAATACCATGACAAGTTAATAAAGTAAACAACGCAAAACTATTATTTTATTGTTTATTTTATTACTTAGAACAATTCTGTTCAATAAAACTTCTATTGTAACCCCATGTTAAGGCTTTCTTTTACATCTTCGCACCAATTGAAATTACAAACAATTAAAAAACTTAATATCCCTGGTAATTTAATACTTTTAAACTAAATTTTAAAATTACAATAGTCGTAGAATAATATGATAAATAATAGTTTAAAAGTAATGTATTTAATTAAACCTTTTTATTAGATGCCTGTATAAGAGCTAAGCAATAAACTTAAACTCTTAGGCTAAGTTCTAAATAGGAATAACCCTAGCTAGGCATTATAAAAAATAAAGCATACATAAATGAAAATGATTTAAATGTAAGCTAAACTCAATAAACCTTACAATCTAATTAAATATAAAGGCATTTTTGTAAACAAAAATATATTCTTCTATGTTTAAATGCTTTTCCAAAGGGGTAAATAGGCAAACGGATATAATATCAATGTGCCCCGAGTCGTCCGTATCAACTTGTTCCACTACACCACATTGCATTAATTCGACTACATTAAAAACAAGACGCAAATAACACAATCTTAATATAAATAAATGTATTCATGAATCCTTATTTAACATAAATAAAAATATGATAAAATAAAAGTACTTACCGTGTCTGTGAAATCTCTTACGTAATAGTTAGTCAATATTTTTCAAAAATGGCTCAAATTTTATTTTTCCTAACAATTTTTAAAATGTTGATACGATCGAAGCCATTTTTATAGCGAATGTAGGGGAAGTAGAAGGCTATTTCCTGTACTAATTATTCTGCGCATACGTAGTATAATACCACTAAAAAAATAATTTGTATGAACCTGCCCCTGTATCAACGTGCCCCCCCCCCCCTCTCTCCCCTAACAGTGTTCCTACATCTGAAATTGAAATGTTTAAAAATATAAAGCCAATTATTTATAACAAGAGTCTGCTATGTTATGTAATCACATGGAGAGATGGGTATCTAAACGACAATTATATTAATAACATATATTTTATCATAAGAAAGAATATAAATGACCATCAAATTAATATCATATATCAATCATAAGCATGAGGAGGTAGCTATATAAATGACATCATATAAGTATCGTAAAGGATACATATACAGTTAGTATTCAAGCATTTTTGTTCCTACTTTTTCTGAATCGTTAAGACGGAAATTGGTTTATTTAGACGTCGGAGGAGTTAGTCATCACTTTGGATTCCAACGGCGTTGATTTAATTACGAACGTTCCCGCAAAAAGCTAAAAGGCTGTACAGGGTCTCAAATAAGGTATAAAGATCAGGCGAGTATAAGAAATCCTCAAGGGATCCAGAGGGAACATGATGAGAAATATGTAGAACGTTTTATTCCTTATCTAAAGAGGCAGGATGATAGTGGTCAAAGAGACGAGTCAACGATTATTACAATAGTCAGTGCGGAATAAACTACTTCAATAGTAATGTAAATCAGCATTTGTGAAATAAATCATTACCGCTGTATAATTCAACAATAGACTTTGTTCTAAATTTTTCTCCTTTTATTAAACTTTTGATCTTTACTGTGATAACATTATACAAGATAGAAACATGTTGTTTGTTTTTGGCCGTTTGTTTGCAATCTTAAAATAAAGTTAATTACTGTTCCTATAGTAAGAAACAACTTTCATAACAGATAATACGCTCTATCTAATCAATGCTAACAAGATAGTTTTCCTGCCCAGTTGACTATTTTTTTTCATGATGCTTCAGCGGTCTTTCAATTTTCTGCTGAAAAATGTCTGCTCTTATTCCTTGGAATACAATATCTATACTTGGTGAAAACAAACAGTTCACCAACAAAAGTCTATATTTATCAAGTTAAAGGCAACATTACCAGTACTTTAATTACAGGACAAAAGCGCACGTCAATGTATTCTAGTACGTCAATGTAATCTAGTTTGACAACCTCGCGGAACAAGAAGTTCGTTTCCATTTCAATGCTTTTTGACAGACTTTCACTCCGACACTAGAGTTGGGTTCAAAGGTTACTTGTGGGTCTCCATCAATGTAGCAGGGCAATTCCCTCTACAACATTTTGCGTATTACAGTCTTGTTAAAGTCTATCCCTTTCTAAACGTTTTCTCGGATAGATGGGGCCGTTTATTGAACAATACTATCTTGGAAAGATTTTAAAATCAGTTTTTCAAATATATAACCAATTAATAATTATGTATGTGTATTTATCTCATTTGCTATTGTTCATTTTTATAGCTTCACTTATTTCTGCTGTGACATTTTTAAACCTAGCCTATTGATGTTTGCAGCTTTTTAAAAATCTATTTCTAGACGGACCGTTGAAACATAGTCTTGTTGTTTCATCAACTTTCTTACTATTTCAGATAGTGTGTAGAAACAGTTTTTAGAACGTACACATATAGTCGACATTAAAGGCTTCCATTAATTTGTATTTAGAATACTATTTTCTCCTTAACTCTCTTGTTATCAAACCCACAACTTAATGTCATGAATCGTAAGAATAGACGTAAACCAAAAACTAGGAAACTTTAGGAGGCAATAATCTTTTAGAATGTGACACTGAAATTGACGCTACCATTCTATGCACAATAAATGCATAACATTTTCCAGAGTCATATTTTCTGAATGGACTATATGGCCGTGCTAAGCTTTAGTCAATAGTCAGATGCCAATAAGCGATAGCAGAAGTTTAGAATGATTTGGAACAACAGAAGCGGAAGTCACACAAAGATGACAAAGATCTTCCCACCATTTACAGCAACAACAAGGATTTAAAAAAAATAATACTTTAATTAATTATCCCGCCAGTGGATTAAATTTAAAACAGAAGCAGGGAAAGACGTGTGCAAATATCTCTCTATATCTATGTGCTTGATGCTTTTAGTATCATATTGTCTTGTATCAGCAAACAATGACCTAAATTCAATTGAATCTATTTTAAAAGAGAACAAGAAGTAGAAAAGGGTAAGAAAAGAGACAAAAAAAGTAACAGAAAATAACAATATTTAACAGAAAACGTGAGTATATTTAACAGAGAATATGTCTATATTTATCAGAGAATGTGACAATATTTAACAGAGAATATGTCTATATTTAACATAGAATGTGACTATATTTATCAGAGAATATGTCTATATTTATCAGAGAATGTAACAATATATAACAGAAAACGTGAGTATATTTAACAGAGAATATGTCTATATTTATCAAAGAATGTGACACTATTTAACAGAGAATATGTCTATATTTAACATAGAATGTGACTATATTTATCAGAGAATATGTCTATATTTATCAGAGAATGTAACAATATTTAACAGAAAACGTGAGTATATTTAACAGAGAATATGTCTATATTTATCAGAGAATGTGACAATATTTAACAGAGAATATGTCTATATTTAACATAGAATGTGACTATATTTATCAGAGAATATGTCTATATTTATCAGAGAATGTAACAATATTTAACAGAAAACGTGAGTATATTTAACAGAGAATATGTCTATATGTATCAAAGAATGTGACACTATTTAACAGAGAATATGTCTATATTTAACATAGAATGTGACTATATTTATCAGAGAATATGTCTATATTTATCAGAGAATGTAACAATATTTAACAGAAAACGTGAGTATATTTAACAGAGAATATGTCTATATTTATCAGAGAATGTGACAATATTTAACAGACAATGTGTCAATATTTATCAGAGAATGTGACAATATTTAACAGAAAACGTGAGTATATTTAACAGAAAATATGTCTATATTTATCAGAGAATGTGACAATATTTAACAGACAATGTGTCTATATTTATCAGAGATTGTGACAATATTTAACAGAGAATATGACAATATTTAACAGAGAATGTGACAATATTTTACAGCGAATGTGACTATATTTAACAGAGAATATGACAATATTTAACAGAGAATGTGACAATATTTAACACAGAATGTGACTATATTTAACAGAGAATGTGACTATATTTAACCGAGAATATGTCTATATTTATCAGAGAATGTGACAATATATAACACAGAATGTGACTATATTTATCAGAGAATGTGACAATATTTAACAGAGAATGTGACTATATTTAACAGAGAATGTGTCTATATTTATCAGAGAATGTGACTATATTTAACAGAGCATGTGATTTTATTTAAGAGAGAATGTGACTATATTTTACACATAATTTGCCTTTATTTATCAGAGAAGGTGACTATATTTAACAGAGAATGTGACAATATTTAACAGAGAATGTGACTATATTTAACAGAAAATGTAAAAAAAAATATCATAGAATGTGACTATATTTAACAGAGAATGTGACTGTAACGTCATTTATAACATGGTCAAAGATTTTTTCGTTGAAAATATAGAAATAAATGTTGTTGTGAGGCCGGCTGGTCGTGCGGTTAGTTCACCGGTTAGTTCATCGGTTAGTTCACCGGTTAGTTCACCGGTTAGTTCACCAGACTGTCAACCAACGCGTAGCGGGTTCTATCCTTGCCACCGACAGAGTTTTGGACCTAGTGGACGTAATAATCTCCTGAAGGTGTCCTACCGAAACAGTGGAGAGAAGCCTTGGTGGTACCCATCTTGAAGAGGAGTAAATACTCGGGTCAGGCTGAAAGCGACCGGCCGATTTCCCTAAAATCATGTGTAGGGAAGGTAGCTGAGAGACTAATCAATAGGAGGCCTATGGGGTACTTAGAGGATAATGGACTGGTTGCCCCATCACAAGCCGGCTTCCGTAGTGGAAGAAGCTCGATGGATCAGATGACGCTCTTGATTCAGAAAATGGCTGACGGGTTTCATCGGAAAGAGTCCACACTAGCAGTGTTCCTAGATTTCTAACAGGCCTACGACAAGGTCTGGCGGCCGGGGTTGTTGTTGAAGCTACAGAGGCTAGGTGTCACCTCTAACATGTACAACTGGATACAAGGGTTTCTAACATGAAAGACAGTGGCAACTCGTTACGGGAAAGCGATCTCCCGGAAGCGCGTCCTGGAGCAAGGATTGCCCCAGGGCTATGCACTGTCCTGTACTTTGTTCCTAGCTTTCATCAATGATCTGCCGAGCTATCCGGGAAGCTCGTCGCTGCTTTTTGCGGACAATCTTGTGGTCTGGTCGACCGGGAGGGAAGCGCCTGCTCTACAGCGGACCCTCCAGCAGGATTTAATTGCAGTAGCCCGTTACGCCAAGCTTTGGGGTATGGAGGTAATCTGCCTAAAAACAGTTTATTCGCTCTTTACCCTTGGAATCGATATCCTCAAGGTGCCAATCGAGCTGAACATTCATGGCCGCACTCTGGCATGCGACGAGAAGCCGGTCCATCTCGGAGTGACACTGGACCGGAAGCTAACGATGTGAGGTTAGTCCTAGAGAAAGCCGTTTCGAAACTGAACATTGAGATTGGCTAGTACTCGCTGGGGTGCAAAGGCGAGTGTGTTGAGAAATCTCTACCTAGGAGCGGTAAGATCTCAAATGGATTACAGCCTCCCGGTACAAATCTATGCGTCTGATACTGCGTTGAAGACGTTGGACAATGTACAAAACCAAGCCCTCAGACTAATATGTGGAACGTTCCGAACCGCCCCGACTGCGGCTATGGAAATCATGGCAAACGTGCCGCAATTGAATGGGAGGAGGAAAATGTCTGTTATTACCGCATATGAGCGATATAAACGGTTGGAGGAAAGTTCGCCTCTCAGGAAGCTCGTAAATTAAAAACTATAAACATGGACTACTTGGTATTGTTTCAAAATTCACAGGTGTTAGGCTCATGAAGCCACAAAGATTAAAAATGCTCGAGTTTTAACCGCAGCAGTGGTCTAATACATTTGTTCCTTAATAAATACCGATACTATTATTACAAAACATTGAAAGGCCATTTAAATATCACCTAAGAACATACATTACCGTTTGAAATTGTTCAGGTAAAGGTTTAATTATACAGTACTGTGATATACTGTAGCGTAACTTTTTACTTTTAATTAAAATTCCCTTGTTTTTAGAAGCAGTAATAAATTAAGAAATATTTGTAATTATTAACAAATGAATAAAATTGCATTGCGAAACTAAAGAGGAAGGTAAATACACTCACAAAGCAAGGAAATACACACACAAGAGTATAGAGAGTAATATAATGTGTGTTGTCTTGTTTTCTTTGCTTACCTATCTTATAAATTACAGACGCTCTTCTATAAAAAAAGTAATGTAGATCCTATAACATTATAAAGATACAATCTTTGTATATTTATCTAAGTCAGTTATGCTATTACATATAACAGTAATCTATTTTTATAAGTATATTTTTGTGCCTGAGTACTAATAGTTCTTTTATATTGTTCAAAATATTCTGAAAGAGCGAACGTCTACAATGAAGTCAAATTTCCATTTGTTTTGATCAATACAGAATTCTTATCTTATCTTTCTGGGGAAAAAACGCAAATTAAGAAGCTCGAATTGTCGGGGTTTTACTGTAAATTAAATGTCATTTAATTTGGTTCTAATTTTAGATTGGTTGTTAAAATCTTTATAAAGATTAAGACCTACTGTTATATCAACATTCATATTGAGCTGATATTGTTTGGTCATTAAATAAAATAAAATTGTGCAAAAAAAATTAATAGGAAAATCGACAGCTTTAAAAAATGTTTGCCAATGTCGTTCAATAAAAATCAATCAAAAAATATTTCTGTATGAGTTTAAGGAGCAGAAGATTAAAGGTAAAAGGAGTGATATTTTATACATCCGGTTGGCTTCTATTTCTTTCCCATACAAGCTTCCGGTTGAAGCCGGAGGATCCAGTAAAACTTTTAAAATGATAGTTCTTTAAGTTGCAAACAGATATTTTCTCGATGCATCTTTGCAGCTCAAAAGTATTTTAGAGAAAGATATGAAATAAAGAGTCATTAAATGATTGATCATATCATTGCCTATTTATTGTGTTGTGTTAGTTAATCTATAGTAGTGATTCTAAAAATTTTAAAGGATTCTTGGCATGACGTCCTGTAGTTTTTTTTATGGCTCGCTGTCCATTTAGAAAAATCTACGATAAAAATTAACTAAAAATAATATAACCAATGGTCCTTTGAAATACTCTTAATATTTGTTGTACAAATTAATTATTTTAAAACATTAAACATTTTAGTTATCACATTTCCATTCAAATGTCTGTGGAATGGATGCATCTATATTGCCCAAACTATTACTTCGGTTTTGATTTGCTTTGCCTGGGCAACTCTAATATTATTAGTCCTATCTAATCAATTTTTGAATTTGGTTATGATAACAAGTAGCGTGTGTCAGGATGTGTTTAGGATTAGGACATCAACCTGGCAGAAGTTGGGCGATGAGAGGGGTGCGGAGTCGTAGGCGAGTGGGGTAGTAGTGGCAGGTCGTCGTGGGGTATGAATTACCGTGACTGGAATAGCCCTGGAATAATTATTATTTCTCTCTTGGCTCGTTAGATATTATGACGGACACACAGATAGGTCTAAGTAGGCAAATAAATCGTTGGTTTAGTTCAGGTGTTTATTATCATTTCAATTCTTCACTCAATGGCAAGATACATATATGAATTTGCACAGGCTTCAGTTAACACTCAACACATGGTACTGCTAGGTTATCCAAAACATTAGGCAAACGAAGCTGTGTTCATGAAAATACTTAGACTGACAAAATATCTATCTATACACATGCAGGCGGTATATCCTATGGAACAACTAAATAAGTGGAGGCTAGAATCGAACAACCTTCTCCACCAAGCACTTGAGCCGAAGTGTCCTAAAACTAGTTAAGCCCGCTTTCGTGCATTTTAGTCACGTGATCAGTGGGCAATTTGATTGGATAGCTACATTAGTTTAGAATTACATATGTTCTGGTTGGCTGGTTTGCTTGCATAAAGGATTGACTATTGGGGGGGGGGGAATTTAGGAGTCGGTGTAAGTGAACAATTAGTACCGCCGACTTTTGCGGGGTGGGGCCCTAGGAAAAAAGGGGGGGTAGACGTATACGGAGATACATAGGATAAGATAATGACTTATTTCCCTTGATGTACCTGTGTCAATTGGTTCTGGTCGAGCTCAGCCCAAGTTGCTTACGTATGTGCGAGACGCTTCGCTCCAGATGTCACTACTTCGAGTGGATAAGGGGCTTGACCACGGGCGCTGAGTAGGGGTAAAGAGGGGAGATAATGAAAAAGGTGAGCAGTGGTTGGGGGTGTCTACAGGTGGGTGGGGGTTTCTACAGGTGGGTGGGGGTTTTACATGTATGCTGAGTTTAGCAAAATAAATGAGTATTTACTATCCAAATACAACATGAATCATAATTGACAGCATAATAGAATATATATATATATATATATACATACATTAAAGAAAACACACACATACAATCACACATACAAAGAGTGTAATACCAATTGGCTGAATCAAGTAGCAACTCTGAATTCGGGAATGAAACAAGTGTAGAGAGGGTTAAAGAGAGGTGAGGAGAAGAGTGGTTGGGGTGTTCCTATTGCGTGATAAGAGGGAAAGAGGTAATGGCGTCAGGCTACTTTCTACTCCCTAATCTAACTCTACGCTAACCTATGTTTCTAGTTCTACACTACTTCTGCGCTATGATCTATCCATGAGTACTAATAAGGTTACGATTTAATCCAGAATCGTGACAACTCACCCGGGCAATTTGGGAATCTACTCGGAAAGTGGATTCATACCTAATTTACTGTCTCTGGGGTATGGGATCTTAGTGAGAGTACCGGGATAGTATCTGCGAGTGGTATCTTGGCGTGTCCACGTGTTGGTGGTGGGTCTGTGACGGGGAGGGGTCGGAGGGAACAAGGGGACGCGTTAAGTTATCTTCTGGGGGGGAGTATGGCGCTGGGTTATATTGTTACCCGGCCCATCGGGTGTATAGGGTTAACGCTAATCCTCGTCGTCGGGGTGGACTCGAAATGGGTTTCGACCTAAGAAACATTTTAACAGGTCGAAAGCAAATCTGGCGTTTTCGTTCCAATGTAATTTTGGACGTGTGGTAGCATTCAGTAAATCGAAAAAGGGCGTTGCGAGTTGCCGGAAGCCGCGTATAGCATTCCTTTCATAGTAACTGAACTCGTGAAGTATACGCTTTAGCTCGCTTCTGGTTTGGGGCAGTTTTGCGTTGCGGAGCCTGTCTTTAATGGACACGAATTGGGGAGGGCGGATCGGGCTGTGGGTGGGGCGCGGTGGCTCGTGGCTCACCTGTGTGGGTCGGGGCGGGAGTGGTCTGCCTACGATTGGCCTACCTAGTAGAACGTCTACTTTCCCGTCTTTAGTCACGGCTGCTTCGATGGGGCCTGCTGTAAAGGCGGAGTCGATGTGTACGACTGCCGTCGGTAGACGCAGGATGGGGGAGTCATGGGATGGTCCTTGGAGTCGCACATAGCGGCCTGTGTCTTCGCGGGGGTCGGTCATTGATTCCGTTACTAGGGCCTCATAGCTGAGCCCGGAATCGTATGTACAAGAGCCCAGGTGGCCATTGATTCGGACTATCTCGTCGACACAGTTGTGGAGGGGTTCATTGGGTCCGTCTACTGAGGAGATGGAAAATACGTGATGGCATTGATCCAAGTCGCCGTATGTTTCCTGGCTATTCCACGGGGCGGTGGTTTCGGTTAAGTGGTTGGGGTGAAGGGCTTCTGTTTCTTGTCCTGCCGGACCGTTAGTATACTGCTGGTTGGCGCTTACGGGTTCTGTCGTGGTGTAAAATGCACCGGCGGCCAAATAGGGGGTGGGGTCGCGTCTGTTCCTGTCGTGTGCTAACTGAGGGGTGGGTCTGGTGTGGCGGTGGTCTCCGCGTGGGTTGTGAGGACGAGGTCGCCCGTGGTGGGGCGTGTGTGGCTGAGGCGCGGTTGATTGAGGGGGAGGGTTGACGCGGTGGTTGTCCCCATAAGGTCGGTGCGGTTGTGGGTGTCCCGGGCGGGATGATGACGCTATTAGGTTGGACTGCAGAAACCTATCTGCGCCTTGCAGGGAAGGGGTTAGACCGGATATTCCCTGTTGGATTAAGAAAGCCTTTAGCTTGGGGGGCATCTGGGATTCTATCTGTTCAGTCATTACGAGGGTGACCATACCGTCGAATGACTGCTCGACATTGCTTAACTCAACCCACTTGAGTAGGTAAGATTGTATTCGCTCCGCGAATTGGGTATAATTTTCCCCCGGTCGTAGCGTGGACGACCGAAGCTTCTTCTGGTAGTGGGACGAGTGTAACTGGTGGCGATTTAGCAGCGCGTTTTTTCAGTGCAACGCACGACTCTCTGTCTTCTGGGGCCAGTTTACAGTAAGTCTCGTAATCCTCCCCTCTCAGAGTGGAGACGAGGATCCTACAGTGTAATTCTGGGGAGACCTCATTTAACTCCATACAGTCGCTAAACCGTCGGAGGTAAATGTCGAATTGTTCTAGTCGGGGGTCGTGAACGTCGGTCCATAGAGAAGCATGTCGGGGGAGGGGATGGTTGCTGGGGTTGGCTGAGCTAAATGATGAGGGGGAGTTTTGGTTGTCGCTGTTGTCGGGGGTCCTAGTGCTTGCTGCTAATTCAGCTAGGCTGAATTCATGTGTCCTGCGTGCCTCCTCATCTAATCTATTCTCTTCTCTAGTTCTATCTTCCCTAGCTAATTGTTCTGCTCTCTCCTCCCTAGCTAATTGTTCTGCTCTCTCCTCCCTAGCTAATTGTTCTGCTCTCTCGTCCCTAGCTAATTGTTCTAATCTAAGTTTCTCTTCTCTCTGCTCTAGTCTAAGTTTTTCTTCTCTCTGCTCTAGTCTAAGTTTCTCTTCTCTTGCCTCATGGGCCGCTACCTGTTCGACTACGTATTTAATGACGTCTCTGTCACTGTAGCCTATCGTTATAGCCTCTTCTCTCAGCTGCTTACGCAATAGTACACCTTCAGCCATAGTGACAGAGTAAGGCGAGAGTAAGGCATTAAAGGTACTGAGATGTGACGAGATAGAGAGAGGGAATGTAAGAGGGGTTGGGGTTCAGAGTTTAACTAACTTAATACTAGTCCAAAATGGTACTCACCAGAACAGCGGTTCCTAGAATTTCACACACATATATACTAACACACATATCCAATCATAAAGTTATTGTCATATGGCGCTTAGCGCTGTTGGTGTGGATAACTTCGGCTGCTGGTGTATCTGGGGTGACGATCTGGCGGTTGGGGTGTCGAATCTGGCGTGATAGGGTGACGTAGGTGGCGTAGGGTGACGAATATGGTTGCTGGTGTATCTGGGTTGCCGTAGATTGCTTAGAGTGGCGAATCTGGCGTAATAGGGTGGCGAATCTGGCGTGATGGGGTGGCGAATCTGGCGTAGTGTGGCGGGTCTGGCTGCTGGTGTATCTGGGTTGGCGTAGATTGCTAGAGTGGCGAATCTTCTTAATGGGGTGTCTTGACTGGCGTATCTGGGGTGACATAGGCTGCGTAAAGGGGCGAGCCTGGGTATCTGGGTGGCGTAGGCTGCGTAAAGTGGCTAGCCTGGCTTACTGGGGTGACTTGGCTTGCGTTTGAGGTGGCGGATCTGTTTGCTGCTTAGAGTCTTCGTGTTGTAGAGAGATGAGCCCCCAATCCAGGGTCGGTTTCAGTGCGGCGTGGTCCTCGGGTTGATTGCTGTTGTAAGTGCCCTGAACGGCTTGAGTTCAGGATCCCGCGGCGAGGTCCCCACTTTGTCAGGATGTGTTTAGGATTAGGACATCAACCTGGCAGAAGTTGGGCGATGAGAGGGGTGCGGAGTCGTAGGCGAGTGGGGTAGTAGTGGCAGGTCGTCGTGGGGTATGAATTACCGTGACTGGAATCGCCCTGGAATAATTATTATTTCTCTCTTGGCTCGTTAGATATTATGACGGACACACAGATAGGTCTAAGTAGGCAAATAAATCGTTGGTTAAGTTCAGGTGTTTATTATCATTTCAATTCTTCACTCAATGGCAAGATACATATATGAATTTGCACAGGCTTCAGTTAACACTCAACACATGGTACTGCTAGGTTATCCAAAACATTAGGCAAACGAAGCTGTGTTCATGAAAATACTTAGACTGACAAAATATCTATCTATACACATGCAGGCAGTATATCCTATGGAACAACTGAATAAGTGGAGGCTAGAATCGAACAACCTTCTCCACCAAGCACTTGAGCCGAAGTGTCCTAAAACTAGTTAAGCCCGCTTTCGTGCATTTTAGTCACGTGATCAGTGGTCAATTTGATTGGATAGCTACATTAGTTTAGAATTACATATGTTCTGGTTGGCTGGTTTGCTTGCATAAAGGATTGACTATTGGGGGGGGGAATTTAGGAGTCGGTGTAAGTGAACAATTAGTACCGCCGACTTTTGCGGGGTGGGGCCCTAGGAAAAAAGGGGGGGTAGACGTATACGGAGATACATAGGATAAGATAATGACTTATTTCCCTTGATGTACCTGTGTCAATTGGTTCTGGTCGAGCTCAGCCCAAGTTGCTTACGTATGTGCGAGACGCTTCGCTCCAGATGTCACTACTTCGAGTGGATAAGGGGCTTGACCACGGGTGCTGAGTAGGGGTAAAGAGGGGAGATAATGAAAAAGGTGTAGCAGTGGTTGGGGGTGTCTACAGGTGGGTGGGGGTTTCTACAGGTGGGTGGGGGTTTTACATGTATGCTGAGTTTAGCAAAATAAATGAGTATTTACTATCCAAATACAACATGAATCATAATTGACAGCATAATAGAATATATATATATATATATATATACATACATTAAAGAATACACACACATACAATCACACATACAAAGAGTGTAATACCAATTGGCTGAATCAAGTAGCAACTCTGAATTCGGGAATGAAACAAGTGTAGAGAGGGTTAAAGAGAGGTGAGGAGAAGAGTGGTTGGGGTGTTCCTATTGCGTGAGAAGAGGGAAAGAGGTAATGGCGTCAGGCTACTTTCTACTCCCTAATCTAACTCTACGCTAACCTATGTTTCTAGTTCTACACTACTTCTGCGCTATGATCTATCCATGAGTACTAATAAGGTTACGATTTAATCCAGAATCGTGACAGCGTGGATATATTATTTATATTGTGGTTGCCAACCAGCACTCCTAGAGATACATTTTTACTAAAATTTTTGCTTTACTATGTAATAAATCTTCATTTTTGTATGGAAAGTAATATCATTCCATATAATTGAATGGAAGTTATCATTTTTAATCTCAAACAAAAGAAGACTTTTGCAAATCAGTCCACTGCACACTTCACTGTGTGATAGAGTTGTTGTGAGTTTTACTGTTTTTTCTTTGTTGTTGATTGATTTTTTTCTTCTTGTTTTCTTTTTACTTAAGTTAAATGAACAAACATCTGTTAAGAAAGTATAGACTTGTTAACTCTTAGAAAGAGATTTATTTTAATAAGTACCACTTTTGGATCAATTTAAAATTGATATTATTATTATATTTCACGTTCCGAGAAAGAGGGAAATCTGAATGAAAACACTTAAAGGGGGAATTTGTCCAACCCTGAATCCTTTGAATTAAATTTTTAATATGCCAAAATTAAGGCATTGTTGAAATAATAAATTATATTTTTAAAGTCTATTGAAATATAATGCACAAATTCTTTTCTCTCAGTAGTAGACAGGGGAAACTAATCAAAATAAATGATCACTATGTTGTATTTGTTCACATATTTGGGAAAAGAGGAGTAAAAACACTTAAAGTGTGAACCCGTCAAAACCTGAACCCTGAATACAACTTGAATATTCAAATTCATTTATTTGACTTGATAAAATGCAAAGTATTGTTGGCATAATAACTTAACTTGAGCTTGTCCAAACATTTGTAAAAGGCTAGACGGTAAAGAGAACTGTAAAAGTAAATGGGAATTAGAATTCACTTTGGGTATTATTGACAAGTCTTAACAATTATGCATGCATAAAAGAAAAACATTTCCAGTCTCATTCGATCATTCGATTCGAAACATGTCTGTGTGCTACGTGTCTGGTTGTACGAAAAGTTGTATGGGATTAAATAATATTTTATTCAAAAAGATGTTGCCGAAAAATAAACGATGGATTGTGAATGTCAGATTTGAAGAACGACCTATTTATTATCCCAAACTAATTCCTTGATGCAAAAGAATTTTGGTTTTTATGAATCAACGCATTGTGTTTTTTTAATTACCAAAGACGCAACTCTTGACTTATTTATTTTATAAACAAAGCTTAATTTAACCTAACGCGATAAAAAATTTGAGTATTAATTATCGCCTACTAACTTTCGATTATAAAATCGGATGTTTCATAATTAATCTTGTATCATTTATATCTTTCTAAAAGACCAGAACTGGCCATCGAGGTTGAAATCAATTGTCAAACACCACCCAAAGAATGTTTTTTGTTTACTAAAATGGCGGGAAATGTCACCGGAAGTTCATGATCTCTTCCACTTGAATAGGTCACACATCATTAAGACTTGTCAATTGACCTGTGCGACTCAATTACTTCCCGACTAACTGTAAATAATGATATTATCATCATATCTTGGGAACCGGTAAATTAAATGAGGTTTACTTATTTGAATTAAATTATTTGAAAAGATGTCAGGGTTTATTAATCATGTCAAATACCCCTAATAACTTAATTAAGTGTAATGTCCTTTTCTTTTATTATTAATTAATTACTAGTTATGTCCCTTATTATTACTAACAATCAGTTGAGATAAAGTTTTATTATAAGAAATTTATTATGCATTTATTAGTTATCAAAATCGTTAAATTACACCAGTTAATATCAATATAGTTTTTTTAAAGAGGACATGTACATTACGCCTCTTGTTGTTAAACTTTATGGTAATATATGGATACCATGAGGTTATCCAAGGATACCATGAGTTTATCCACGGACACCATGAGTTTATTTTGTTGTTTATGGTGTTGTTTATTGTAATATCCATGTGAGATGGTTTTTGATAACTTGTTTATTGAATTTCATATTGTAAGGAACACACAACCGTTACCATTCTTTTTAGGGAAATTATACTATCGGTTGGGCCAATAAAATGTTACCACTTTTTATATTCTTACAATTTTCAAATTCACAAAAATTTTTGTTTCGCTAAATTTCACTAAAATCTGCTTCCACGATCTTCACTCTCTCCTCCACAGCATATTGATTTCGATCCAGTGGGGTGAGAATTTAGTGTTTCGTTGTTAATATTCCTCAAAATGAAACAAAATCTTTGTAATTTTGAACATTGTAAGAATGTAAAAAGTGGTAACATTTTATTAGCCCATCCTGTATAACTAGATTTGGGCACAGAAAATTTCCTATATAAAGTATGATACATTTTTTTTTGTCTGGTGAGGGCGTGTGACGTAATAATCCTAAAATAATAGCCCACTTGTGTGTGTGTGTCTTGCTAACTCACAGTACTAGTTGGGTGTTCCTTATTAGGTATCAGTCGCTTGATTTCTGGGCGTGGACTGATGTGTGTATTGAGATGTCGCTCGCTGCTTTCATCTCCCCCTCTCTACAAGAAAATCAAATCACATGTATAGTCGGAAACTATTCAATGACTCTTTATATGGATATGATTTTTGTAAACTATTGATCGTATTATTGGAATTTGACTGTGATACTTAGAATCAGATGGTCCCATTGATAAGGGGGGGGGGGTGGTATAGGCTAGGTAAACTTAATTTACAAAAGAGAAATTAGAGAGAGAAAGCCACTGTCACAACTCTTTCCTCCCCTGGCTTCCTAATGGAACCAATCTTTCTAGAACCCCAATCTAGCCTCAGTATAAAAAGAGGATTTTGGGGTGTTAGAACTAAAGTTTTTAGCTTAGTTTTTACTGCTTCGCTACGCTTGTGTCTTCTTCAGTGTAAATATTTGTAATTATTTGCCTGATCTTATACTAAATAAATTATTCATATATGTATACATCTACACTACGGACTTGTTTCATTGTTTAAAGTACCAACAGTTGTGTTATTTACATCTATTATTAAAATCTAATACCAGCCAGAGGAATAAATAATATCATTTAAAGGAAGAATTACTTAAGCCAGAACATGTAAAAACTCCAGAAGCCACACCAGAGACCAGAGACAGAACATGTCAGAACTCCAGAACCCACACCAGAGGCGATAGACAGAATATGTCAGAACTCCAGAAGCTACACCAGAGGCGATAGACAGAACATGTCAGAACTGCAGAAGCCACAACAGAGGCGATAGACAGAACATGTCAGAACTGCAGAAGCCACAACAGAGGCGATGCAGGGATGAATCACATAAAGACAACCCTAGATCTCAATGAGTGCAACTTGTGCATGCTCTAAATGGCTAAAGGATCGTGGTCATAACAATGCATACATACATAAATACATGCATGAAACTTAATTAATGGGTACGTTGTCAAAAATAGTACGTTCTTGCTAACCTGAAATCAACCACTATCAAGAGGTGTGCTTAGTAAGAAACAAATGGCAAGGTAACAGAGCTCAAAAGTAAAATTAAGATCACGTTTTCGTCTACTCATTGAGCGATGACATAAAAAGGAAAATATCAAGTTAACGTTTAAATATTTTTTTGGCAGGTGGTTCTATTATTACTAAAAAAAAATTCCCCTTTGATCTGAAGGGAACAACTCTATAAAAATAATATCTGAGATGCAGGAAGGGCCCACAGTTGTTTTTTTTTCTAGCTAACTGTAAATTCCAATAAGAGTTACTGACCTATCTTTAATGGGCTATTTTACTGAATTTATTAACGTTTCTTGTGTTGCTGTGTTGCGAGAAGAAACGCATTTTTATTTCTATAAATGTTTGGGTTGACATTTTATTCTTTTTCCGTTAGAGTGGACATAAAGAAAGTAATAAAACAACGTTAAAGTAAATAAAACATGATGGTACAAAATATCAAAACTAAGTAGAATCAAAACATAAAGCATTCATGTAGAAAATTATAGAAACACAAACTTTACCAAAAGTAAAGAGCTACATTTATGTGTAAAAACAAGTGAAAATTCAGGACACTAAGAATGATAGATAAACAAGCCTTTGTAATAGTTCCATAAAATGTTCAAGACACTTCTGTATGACAGACGTTCCATTAACTTCATGTGTAATAACTTTTTGTTTTCGCTACGGGTCGTGATTTGTCAATACTCCTGCATCTTACGATCAATTCAAACTACCCCCTCCTCCCTTTTCTTTTATTTTCCCCATCACTTTTCGGGCATCCACCCCCCCCCCCTTACCCGGTTCCTGAATACACGATTTCTGAATCAGCCATCTGAAGTGTTTCTCCGATGTTTTAGACCCGAGTATGATGATTGGATGATTGTGATAGAATTGTGGGATTCTAGAAAACACGGAGAGACAGAGCGATGGCATATTGCCAGGTCTATGATGCGTTTCACATCTCACATGTAGCAATAAGGAATACAGAATTTGGTAAGAAGATAGAGCGAGAGAGAGAGAGAGAGAGAGAGACGAGACGAGAACAGAATGAATGAGTGTTTATAACCTCGAAACATTTATTTATTGCCTAGAGCATATTGTGTAGTATGCACACACATACAAAAGAAAACCATGGACATTTATTCTCCTGTAAAGCTCCTGACATCATAGAGTTATCTCGCTTCGTGTATCTCGCTTGCGTTCTCTTATTTCTATTGCATTTTTTTACATGTGTAGATTAGAGATTTAGCAGATGCATTAGCTGCATAGAGCACGTTATTCATGCAGGAGTTGGAGGATACCAACAGAATAAGAAATCACAACTTAACTTTAGCTATAACAATTTCATCATCTCATTAATATGATTTTATAATTTTTTTATATTGGATTATATTAGTTTGGAATTATGCTAACTGCAAGTAGCAGATACATTACGGCACACGGGATAAAGGAAGAAGATAAAGTAGTTGAGGTTAACACTTATATTTCACTTGATCTATAATAGTTATTTCCCGATATTAAATTAGTATTTATGAACAAATAAACTTCAATATGACTCTTGCCTATACCTTTCCTTCCAAATTTTAGGTATCACAAAACTAAATAGAAAAACCACAATGATCAACTTCTATGTGATTATGAATCATACGTAGGCTTATTTATATACCGAAAAACACACTATCAATTTTATTATGAAAATAATAGGCAAACTCCCAATAATTATTATGAATATCCAATTTCCAATTATTATAAATATCCTCCCAACTATTATGCATATCAAACTTCCAATTATTAGAAATATCCTCCCAATTATTATAAATATCCTCCCAAATATTATGCATATCAAACTTCCAATTATTATACATGTCAGGATCGGGGTGTGGGTGACTGGGGTTATTGTGGCTTGTTGTCGTAAGAGTATGATGTGTAATGGACCTGGAATATTGTTTAGTTCTCTCCTGACTCGTTAGATGACATAAGATACACACACAAACAGTTCTCAGGTGTACACAATCAAATCTCTGGTGATGGTTATAATGTTTATTGTCATTCAGTAATCCAATGGGGAAATATACACGAATCGATACAGTAATAGCTAACACTAGACTCTCACTAGTGTATGGTATTGTCATGTAGTCTATTATTAAGTTACACAACTACACTGTCGAAATTCTATTACTGGGCGAAATCTAGAGTCTAAACATGCGGGAGGGGGGGGGTCTAATATGCGAGTCGAAATGTACAGGCCCAAGTTTATAGCCCGAGAGCCAAACCATGACTGCCTTCTAAGTTTTCGCGCTAGCGTTCTTGCGACTCTAAATCACGTGGTCTATCTCAATTTGGTTGGCTAACTCACTTAGTTTAGATTTAGACATGATTTCGATTGGCTAGTTCGAATATATTTCTGTATAAAGGGATGACTCACTAGAGGGAGAAGGGGGGGAGAGTGTAGGCGGGGTGAGGGTGTAGATAAAAGCAATTAATACAGCCAACAATATAAACCACCCAAGTATAATGAATATAAAACTCCCAATTATTATGAATATAAACCTCCCAAGTATTATGAATATAAACCTCCCAAGTATTATGAATATCAAACTCCCATTTATTATGAATATAAACCTCCCAAGTATTATGAATATCAAACTCCAAATTATTATGAATATCAAACTTCCAATTATTATAAATATCAAACTTCCAAATATTATGAATATCAAGCTTCCAATTATTGTAAAAATAATATTATATAAATATTATTTTTTGGAAAACATTTTATAATTTACATTTTTAAACACGATATTATTAGCTATTAACTTAATAATAAAAGTCAGTACATTAAGTGGGTGGCTTGATGTTTACCAGCAATGCTATTAAAGCCTGTATCTTTAGTTGTACCCACCATGCTAGTACAGCCTCTAATTAACTGTACCAGCCATGCAAATATACCTTCTAATTAACTGTACCCGCCATGCATTTATACCCTCCATCAAACTGTACCCGCCATGCAATTATCCCTTCTATTTAACTGTACCCGCTATGCTATTAAAGTCTCTATTTAACTGTACTCGCCATGCTATTACAGCCTCTCTTTAACTGTACCCGCCATGCAATTATCCCTTCTATTTAACTGTACCCGCCATGCTATTACAGCCTCTATTTAACTGTACCCGCCATGCAATTATCCCTTCTATTTAACGGTACCCGCCATGCAATTATCCCTTCTATTTAACTGTACCCGCCATGCAATTATCCCTTCTATTTAACTGTACCCGCCATGCAATTATCCCTTCTATTTAACTGTACCCGCCATGCAATTATCCCTTCTATTTAACTGTACCCGCCATGCAATTATCCCTTCTATTTAACTGTACCCGCCATGCTATTACAGCCTCTGTTTAACTGTACCCGCCACGCTATTAAAGCCTCTATCAAACTGTACCCGCCATGCAGTAGCGTAGCCTAAGGGGGGGGGGGGGGGGAAGGGAACAGTGGAGCCCTTCGACCATTTTCGAAAAAAAAAATGGGCCTTTTCCGGAAAAAAGCCACGATGCACAATTTATGCTCTTTCTAATTTTGGTCTTTAAATTGCATTTCCATAATTTTATTTATTACAATCATTTTGAATCATTCAGCGTGGCAACAACGTGAAAGTCAAACTGATCAACTATGTTATTTTTATAAGACAATTTATTTAGTGCCTTAGCAAGACCAAGACCAATAGAAAAGGAGCAAAATAGAAAAATCATTAAAGCCTTTTATATTTAATTAAAAATTAACCTGTTTATTATTATCAGCTTTTAAAAAATAATCCATTCATACCTAATACACAATTTCATTCTTCAACCTACACATTTATAGTTATCAACATTTGAATTTAGTTGTCAAGAAATTATTCTAGTAATAGATATAAAGTCTTTAAGGTTTTATCTCAGAATAACTGAGATTTACTCTAACATAAAAAGACTGTTTTCTTAAGATAAGATAAGATTGCTTTATTGATCCAAATAAATGGAAATTTGAATTGATTACATAAATTCCGTCTTTCAGTATACCGGTTATTAAAACAATATTAAAGAACCATTTGTACTCAAACACAATAGCCATTCGCGCACACTATCATACCATATCATTTAGGAGTCAGCTATTGAGCAATTATATTTCCTGGCTGACTGGTGATTCTTTTGAAAGATTCTCACTGATAGGGGAACAAAAGAGTTCCTAAAACTCTCTGTTCTTGCCCTTATTGACCGACCACTTCGACAAGAAAAGATGTGAAGCGGTTGTGCATGATCTTTGAGGATTGTATCAATCATAGACAGGCACCATGAACTGAATAGATCTGCAAGAGATGGTAATTATGTCTGTGTAGTACGAGAGGCCTTGGTTTATTAGGCAGTGTTTGTTCAATGTGGTAGTATTAGGCCTACCATTCCAGCAGGTGATGGCGAAGGTTATGATGCTACAAACAGTCGCTGAGTAAAAGAGATTCATAATGGTTTACTCTATATAAAATGTTTTTAGTTTACTACGACAGAAAAGACCTTGAAGTTTAAAGAGAAATAAATTAGGATCAATATAATTAACATTTTCGTGACCTGAGTATTTTGGGCATATAGTTTAGAGTTTAGACGGTTGAAAAATTAGAATTTTTTTTATTTTTTTTATATTCTACAGCTATTCCAAAAGCATTTAATTAAGTTCATCCATTTATCTTCTAGACAAGTGATACATCTTTTTAACTTGTATCGCAAGAAGGTTTAAAAAAGGTTTGATATATGACAATCGTTTTCCTGTCCTTTCAGTGACTTCCTTCTAAAGCGAAAAATAGCAAGCACACTGTAGGCCTACATTATGAATCTAATACATGATGGTATATCTATAATCTGACAGTTTCTAGTGCATGATAATATATATTAAATTTGTCAGTTCCTTGTACATGATGGTAAAAAACCTTAATCTGACAGTTTCTTGTACATTATGATAGATCTTAAATTTGTCAGTTCCTAGTACATGATGGTAAAAAACCTTAATCGGACAATTTCTGGTACATGATGGTATATCTTCAATTTAACAGTTCCTTGTACATGATGGTTTATCTTAAATTTCACAGTTCCTTGTACATGATGGCATTTCTTAAATTTTACAGTTTCTTGTACATAATGGTATATCTTAAATTTGTCAGTTCCTTGTACAAAATGGTACAAAACCTTAATCTAACAGTTTCTTGTACATGATGGTATATCTTAAATTTCACAGTTCCTTGTCCATGATGGTATATCTTAAATTTCACAGTTCCTAGTAAACGATGGTATATTTTAAAATTCACAGTTCCTTGTACATAATGGTATATCTTAAATTTCACAGTTCCTTGTACATAATGGTATTTATTAAATTTCACAGTTTCTTGTACATGATGGTATATCTTAAATTTCACAGTTCCTTGTACACGATAGTATATCTTAAATTTCACAGTTCCTTGTACATAATAATATATCTTAAATTTCACAGTTCCTTGTACATAATGGTATTTATTAAATTTCACAGTTTCTTGTACATGATGGTATATCTTAAATTTCACAGTTCCTTGTCCATGATGGTATATCTTAAATTTCACAGTTCCTAGTAAACGATGGTATATTTTAAAATTCACAGTTCATTGTACATAATGGTATATCTTAAATTTCACAGTTCCTAGTAAACGATGGTATATTTTAAAATTCACAGTTCCTTGTACATAATGGTATATCTTAAATTTCACAGTTCCTAGTAAACGATGGTATATTTTAAAATTCACAGTTTCTTGTACATAATGGTATTACTTAAATCTGACAGTTTCCTCATATTATTTGTTCATTTTAAAAAAGTTGATCTATGTTATTATTGTATGATGTTAAGTAAGAGTAAATTGTAAATTTGAGATATAATAATAAAACTATATGCAAGACGACTGCGTAAATGAAATATAATAAGAAGCTGGTGAATACAACAACTGTCTATTTTAGTGTATGTCTTGATATGAAAGGTCTTCACGTGACCTATTGTTTTAGTGTATGCCTTGAGATGAAAGGACTTTACGTGACCTATTGTTTTAGTGTATGTCTTGATATGAAAGGTCTTCACGTGACCTATTGTTTTAATGTATGTCTTGAGATAAAACGTCTTTACGTGACCAATTGTTTTAGTGTATGTCTTGCAATGAAATGTCTTCACGTCACTTATTGTTTAAGTGTATGCCTTGAGATGAAAGGTCTTCAAGTGACCTATTGTTTTAGTGTATGCCTTGAGATGAAAGGACTTTACGTGACCTATTGTTTTAGTGTATGTCTTGATATGAAAGGTCTTCACGTGACCTATTGTTTTAATGTATGTCTTGAGATAAAACGTCTTTACGTGACCAATTGTTTTAGTGTATGTCTTGAGATGAAATGTCTTCAAATCACTTATTGTTTAAGTGTATGCCTTGAGATGAAAGGTCTTCACGTGACCTATTGTTTTAGTGTATGGCTTGAGATGAAAGGACTTTACGTGACTTATTGTTTTAGTGTATGTCTTGATATGAAAGGTCTTCACGTGACATATTGTTTTAATGTATGTCTTGAGATGAAACGTCTTTACGTGACCTATTGTTTAAGTGTATGTCTTGAGATGAAATGTCTTCACGTGACCTATTGTTTTAGTGTATGTCTAGATATGAAAGGTCTTCACGTGACCTTTTGTTTTAGCGTATGTCTTAAGATGAAAGGTCTTCACGTCATCTATGGTTTTAGTGTATGTCTTAAGATGAAAGGTCTTCACGTGAACTATTGTTTTAGTGTATGTCTTGAGAAGAAAGGTCTTCACGTGATCTATTATTTTAGTGTATGTCCTGAGATGAATGGACTTCACGTGACCTACGATTTTAGTGTATGTCTTGAGATGAAAGGTCTTCCAGTGACCTATTGTTTTAGTGTATGTCTTAAGCTGAATGGTCTTCATATGACCTATTGTTTTAGAGTATGTCTTGAGATGAAAGGTCTTCACGTGACCTATTGTTTTAGTGTATGTCTTGAGATGAAAGGTCTTCACGTGACCTATTGTTTTAGTGTATGTCTTGAGACGAAAGGTCTTCATGTGACCTATTGATTTAGTGTATGTCTTAAGATAAAAGATCTTCACGTGGCCTATTGTTTTAGTGTGTCTTGAGATAAAAGGTCTTCACGTGACATTTTGTTTTAGTGTATGTCTTAAGATGAAAGGTCTTCACGTGACCTATTGTTCTAGTGTATGTCTTTAGATGACAGGACTTCACGTGACCTATTGTTTTAGTGTATGTCTTGAGGAGAAAGGTCTTTACGTGATTTATTATTTTAGTGTATGTCTTGAGATGAATGGTCTTCACGTGACTTATGATTTTAGTGTTTGCCTTGAGATGAAAGGTCTTCACGTGACCTATTGTTTTAGTGTATGTCTTGAGATAAAAGATCTTCACGTGGCCTATTGTTTTAGTGTGTGTCTTGAGATGAAAGGTCTTCACGTGACCTATTGTTTTAGTGCATGCCTAGAGATGAAAGGTCTTCCCGTGACCTATTGTTGTGTGTATCTGTAAGAGTTTAGAAGCTAGTTTATTTCTTAAGCCTCATATGTAACGAGAGCTTTTCATAAAAGGTGGAGTATATTAAATAAGACATTTTTGAATGCAGAACAAACTGTACCCTTAAATACATTGACTCTGCGTTTCTGTTTTTCTATTATTAATATATGAACAAAACGAATGACTTTCTTTGCTAGGTAAAGGCTAGCAAGTAATGCATTGTTAAGGTGGTTGGGGAGCAAATACTGCAAGCTAGAAGATTAGAAAGTTAAAGACAAGAACTGCCTAATTAAAAAAAAATAATTCAATGGTAGGCCTATATTACGTTAATTCTATATATCTAAGATTTTCACGCTCATTTTCTGATCACTAATTATATCCAGCGAAATGTGTCACTTTTTAATCATTAGAAAGCAACAATTAACTCAGTAGTGAACTAGAGAAAACAAGGACGTAGCATGCTCAAGATTTCTTTGAAAAGTCACAAAAGTAATCGCAATTTAGAATGTAATTTAATTGCCATAGAACAATTGTACAATAAATTAGAAAAAAACAAACACGTAATGGTCAATTATTCTTAGAATTCTAATGTTGTGAATGAAAATATAATTGAAAAAAATCTTAAAGAGACTAGCTTATTATCTTCCTCCCCCAACAAGACAGGAAATCTTTTTAGGAAAAAAGAAACAGGTTCTTAAGAAATATGTGGGCTAGAAATATTGATATGTAGATAAAAAGATAAAAGAACATATACTAAGACAGCCCTTTCTAAGCTATCAAATAAGTATAATAAAAATGTACATATACTAAAACAGCCTTTTCTAAGCTATCAAATAAGTATAATAAAAAAATGTACATATACTAAAACTGCCCTTTCTAAGCTATCAAATAAGTAGGATATAAAATGTACATATCCTAAAACAGCCCTTTCTAAGCTATCAAATAAGTATAATAAAAATGTACATATACTAAAACAGCCTTTTCTAAGCTATCAAATAAGTATAATAAAAAAATGTACATATACTAAAACTGCTTTTTCTAAGCAATCAAATAAGTATAATAAAAAAAAGTACATATACTAAAATTCCCTTTCTAAGATTTCAAATAAGTATAATAAAAAATGTACATATACTAAAACAGCCCTTTCTAAGCTATCAAATAAGTATAAGAAAAAATTTACATATACTAAAACAGCCCTTTCTAAGCTATCAAATAAGTATAATAAAAAATAATGATGACCATTAACACAAAAACTGCTGACTATCGCGCATGCGTGGTCAGCACAGCACGCAAGCGGAATTCAGACCCTACACGCGTCACAAGATAAACAATAATCATTAAACATGCATTGTCTAGAGGCAAACATGGGATCGATCTTAAGTAAGAACCACACAACAACAACTAAATAAGAAACTTACCTAGTTGTGTCACTGACCACCGCCAACGTCGTCACACAAAATTTAGGATATCAACAGACTAAAGGATGGACGAATCCAGAAGTATTACCTCTAAGCAGAATTTCCTAATGGCTAACGAAGTACATGTCAGACTCAAGTTTGATGACATTATTATCTGCAAGGGTCACATGTATGATCATGTATGAGCACAATATTTAATGGACTGAATGTTGGAGAGGAGCAAACAACGACACCTCGCCGTAAAGAAAAGATCAGCGAGGAAAGAACAAGAAGAAACATAGCCCCAGCTTAACCCTGTTATTCATTCTACTAACACGTGAGAGCTGCAACCGAGTCTGTCTCGTGTGGTGGGAACTCGTGTCACCGGAAGCATTGCAGAGCCGGCCAAAACTATTCACAAGAGCTCATACAATCAGAAATAAGGAGATAAGTAAATGATAGACAGATGATTGTATTCATATGCTCACATATTTTCTATTGTATTAATATAGTGAAATGAATTTCTTTTAATGCTTTTCCTATCTACCTATCTAGGCACTACAAGTTAAGAACAGTCAAATCTGTCAAGACTTGTATGAAGCTATTTTCACTCATTTAAAAAACTCACTTTGAAAACAAAATAATATCATATGTTACTTGATTATTTACTGACACATGGAGAAAATGTATCTGTTGCGTTATAGAAATTATATATATATATACTTAGATATTAAGCCCGTAAAAAAGACTCATTTGTTTTCATCCCAATGAATAGAAATTCATTTGAATATTTGTATTGTCACTCTTTTTGTAATTTTATCACTAACTAGCAGATATGTGCCCGATTCTCCAAACGGGCTTTGTATAGACTATGCTTGACACATTATAGTGTTGTATTTTTTTTATTTTTATTTATTTTTGTTTTTGTGGTCAATATTTATTTGTCTATTGTTATTTCGTAGACTATATACACCAGTTCAATATACAACTAAACAGGAAAAAAAAAGAGAATCAAATTTTTTTAAATTTCTTGGTCAAAGTATTACCATTGTGATCTAATGGTGTTATTAGGTAATTAAACGCTTTCTGTAAAACAGAACTCGCATGTCATTTCGGCAGTACTTTAAATTTAAAAATGCTTGTTTGATATATTGTTTTTCGACAACATTAAATCGTAGACCTATGTTGTTGTTTTTTGTTGGTTTTATTTGCTATTTATTTATTTACTAGTGGTTATGCCCGTCAAAATGACGGAGAAACGATTGATTACAATTAATTTTGTTAAGAGAGAAAGAAAAAATATGCAATAAAATATACAATTATATATAATATATATATATATATATATATACAATAAAAAATGGAATGAGAACGTTTCTTTTCGTTATTTAGTTTTTGTTCTTTTTACATGTTTCTGGTCGCCCTGTCCCACTACTGTACCCGTGGGCCTAAAAGACTGGCGTAGTTTGTAAACCGCCGATACATTCCCATTAAGAATACACCGGCGGTCGAACGCGTGTGGGACAGCCCCCGCAGCGGGTCCGAGATCCATTGCACTGCCGAGAAGACACGGCGCCTCGGTGGGGAGGAAGCAATGGACGTTGCATTCCCGTCTAAAGAACCACCCGGTGCCTGGATGCCTGTACTTATAGTATAGGATTTGCGCTACCGGGTGACAGTGCAGGTATACGGGCGAGCCATCACGATAATGATCCTTAGGGGAACCGCAGTGAACGGTCGCCGGCCTGCGGGAACCTTCCCTGTAACTCGCCCCGCCACGCCTTCGGCGTGTCGTGGGGTGGCTGGAACCCGGACGAGATCACTCAATCCTAAACGTTACGCCGTTCCGGGTTTTCTAAGAGGCTTTTTAATTTGGTCGCCCTGACCCTGGCCTATGCATAAGAATTATTGCTGTCAAGCTTTCTGGTAGCGAACAGTTGTGTTGACTTGTTATTAATAATATTAAATTAAGTATAATATACTATCTAAAAGAAAAAGTAACAACACAAATACTAAACAATAAAAAGGTAAGTAATAAAAAAAACTTTAGTCTACGTTGAAAATAATATTTCATTACAATAAAAACTAAAGTGAGAACGATTTTTTTCGGTATTTGCTGTCAAGCTTCTGGTATTAAAACGTAGCGAACAGTTGTGTTGACTTGACTTGTTATTAATAATATTAAATAAACAATTAATATATACTATCTAAAAGAAAGAACAACAACTCAAAAACCAAACAATAAAAAGGTAAATAAAAAAAAAAAACATAGAAAATAATATTTCAATACAATAAAAACTTAAAAGTGAGAACGATTTATTCGGTATTTAATTTTCGTTCTTGCTTATTGTATCATTAAAACAGTGTTGATAATGTTTATTTCGGTATTTAGTTTTAGTTATTTTATAAAGTGTCCGGGCGTCCTGACACTAACACATGCATAAAAAGTGTTGTTGTCAGGCTTCTGCTATTTAAAAGTAATCATTTATAACTTGTCCTTTATAATTAGTATCATTTTTTTATAGAGTGTAGAAAGTCGCCTATTAAAGCATGTTCTCAATAGCGACGTGCAACCATTAAATAATTGAAACATGTGGTTACTTTTACTTAAAAGACTAGTGGTTATGCCCGTCAAAATGACGGAGAACCGAACGACTACAATATGTTTTGTTAAGAGATAAAGAAAAGAGACTATTACAATAAATACAATGAACGTTTCTTTTCGGTATTTAGTTTTTGTTATTTTAATTGTTTCTGACCCTGGCATATGCATAATAATTGTAACTGTCAAGCGTCTGGTATTAAAACGTTGCGAACAGTTGTGTTGACTTGACTTGTTATTAAAATTAGCCTATTAAATTAACAATAATATACTATGTAAAAGAAAAAAAAAACACAATACCAAACAATAAAAAGGTAAATAATAAAAAAAAAGCGTAAAAAATAATATTTCAATACAATAAAAACTAAAGTGATAACGATTTTTTTCGGTATTTAATTTTTGTTCTTGCTTATTGTATTAACCCTTCCCGTACCGACCTACTTCTATCTATCTTCAGTTCCGCTATATACGCACCCGAAACTGTAAGGGTTAATAAAACAGTGTTGAGAACGTTTCTTTCGGTATTTAGTTTTTGTTATTTTTATTTGTTTCTGGTCGACCTGACCCTGGCATATGCATAAGAATTGTGGCCTAAAGGACTGTCTTAGTGTGTAAACCGCCGATACATTCCCATTAAGACTACACTGGCGGGCGAACGCACGGGGCACAGTCCCCGCAGCGGGTCCGAGGTCCATTACACTGCCGAGAGGCCACTGATCTCGGGGGGGGGGGGGGAGCAATGGACGCTGCAATCCCGTCTCGAGAACCACCCGGTGCCTGAATGCATTTACCTATAGTATAGGATTTGTGCTACCGGGTGACAGTGCAGGTATACTGGCGAGCCACCACGATAATGATCCTAAGGGGAACCACAGTGAACGATTTCTGGGCTGCGGAAACCTTCCCCGTTACACGGCACGCCACGCCTTCAGCGTGTCGTTGGGTGGCTGGAGCCCGGACAGAGATTGCTCAATCCTAAGCGTTACGCGCTGGACACAAGAGCGAAAGGCTAGTCCGGTTTTTTTAAAGAGACTTTTAAATTCGATATTAAAATGTAGCGAACAGTTGTGTTGACTTGACTTGGTATTCATAATATTAAATTAACAAAAATATACTATCTAAAAAAAAAACAACATAAATACAAAACAATAAAAAAGGTAAATAATATTTTAAAAAAATTAGAAAATAATATTTCAATGCAATAAAAACTAAAGTGAGAAAGATTTGTTCGGTATTTAATTTTTGTTCTTGCTTATTGTATCAATAAAACAGTATTGATAATGTTTCTTTCGGTATTTAGTTTTTATTTTATATTGTTGCTGTCACGCTTATGGTACCCGGTATTAGAGTGTAATCATTTATAGGCCTAACTTGTTTTTTTTATAATTCGTATCATTTAATTTATAGATTGTATACAGTCGCCTATTAAAGGATATTCTCAATAGCGATGTAAATCCATTAAATAATTAAAATATTTGGTTACATTTACTTAAAAGATAATGCAAGCATCAATAATGAAAAAAGAAATAATTTGATAGACATTACGTCATACGATAGTATTTTTTTTTAAGTAGCCTATTCCATTGAAACTCTCCAAGCCAAATTGCGGTGCGTAACTTTTAAAAAAGGTCTCGCCACATTAAAAAAAAAACAACAGCAGAATTGGGAAAACCCGAAAAGACCCTCGCGTTCAACATAGTGAATCTCGCGTTCAATATAGTAAATGAACATGTACGGTTATATTTATTTGTATAGCTGGATATACTTTTTTTGATTTAAAAAATGAACTCATTTATGATTATAAGTCATAAAATAAAATTATCTTTTGGAGTACGTTTCCGATTTATACATTTAACTTTTGTCCCGATTAGTCAAACGGCTTAGGTGCCTATAGCGAACAAACATATATATATATCTATCTTCTATATATATATATATATATAAACAAACAAACAAACTCACGGTAATTATATATGTTGATAATGCAAACATCTATAATGAAAAAAGAAATGATTTGATAGACATTACGTCACAGGCTAGTATTTTTTTTAAGTAGCCTACACCATTCAAACTCTCCAAGCCAAATTGGGGGTGCGTAACTTTTAAAATAGGTCTCGCGACATTTAAAAAACAACAGCATAATAGGGAAAACCCGATAAGACCCTCGCGTTCAACATACAAAATGTCGCGTTCAAAATAGTAATTAAACGGAAATAGCCATTTGCTATGAACGGCTTTATTTATTTGCATAGTTGGATCTAACATTTTGGATTTTTTAAATCAACACATTCATGATAATAAGTCATAAAATAAAATTCTCTATTGGAGGATGTTTCCAATTTATACATTTAACTTTTGACCCTATAAGTCCAACGGCTTAGGCGCCTATAGAGGACAATCATATATATATATATAAATAAACAAACAAACTCACCGTAATCATATATATTGATGATTGATGATGATGATTGTTGCTTTGGAAGCAAACTTAGAATTACATTTTAAATTAAAAAATAAAAACAATAACAAATGAAACCCATACGAAACAAAGTTCATAAAACTTGTACGACACGAATTAAAACTTTAGAAAGTTGGTCCTGTCAATTTAAACATTGGCCGGCAAATAATAATTTCCCACTACAAAGTTTATAAGCTGTATACGACACGAATCAAAACGTGAATGAATTTTCATCACCGGAAGTAGAAAAATTTCCCGCTACAAATATAATTTAAGTCGTTTACGACACGTAGGCAATTTAAACTTGAATGAAAATTTTCTTCTTCACTTCATTAATAAAAAATCCATGTACATAGTTTGATGACGTCAATTTAAACATGGATGAAATTGTTTCCCTTCATTCACATAGCTAGAGCGCAAAGTTTGATGTTGTCATAAAAATAATCTCAGCGCATCTTTTAATTATAACTTTGTGACGAAAAGCTATAAAACGTTGGACCGGAATTTTCAACGTAAAACCAAAATTTGTCTTTTTTCGCGTTTTTTTAAACAAACTGACCACTGCGGTCATTCATTTTTTTTAAACCTTGACAGTGTCCACCGCAGTAACACAAAGAATATTTGTAGCAAATTTCACGTCATTCTGTCCAGTATTAAAAAATTATGCGGCATGTACAAAAATACATACATACCCACATACATACACTTTTGAGATTTAGCCTATATATATACTAGCAGATATGTGACCGATTTTCCGAAGGGGATTTGTATAGACTATGCTTGACCCATTATAGTTAGTTGTTGTTTTTTGTGTGCCACATACATAAAGTAGTATGTTGTTGTTGTTGATTTTTTTTTTGTGGTCATTATTTATTTATTTATTGTTCTTTTGCACAAGTTAATATACACCAGTTCAATATACAACTAAAAAGTCTTGGTTAAAGTATGACCACTGTGCTTTAATGGGTTTATTGGGTAATTTAACTCTTTCTATAAAACAGAACTCACATGCCATTTTGACAGTACTCATAATTTAAAAATGATTGTTTGCTATATTTTTTTTACGACAAACATTGAGTCGTATACCTATGTTGTTGTTGTTATTTGTTATTTATTTATTTTTTGTTGCTTTGGAAGCAAACTTAGAATTACATTTTAAATTCAACATGAAAAACAATAACAAATGAGAGCCAAAAGAAACAAAGAAGAAACGCATTGTATATGTTTGTCAAATTATGTCCAATGTAATCTGCCATCCAGAAAAGAGCGAGGCGAAAACAACTGCTGCAGCAGCCGTCCGCCTTCAAATGCCTCAAGTGCGGCAGGAATTGCCACTCTCGAGTTGGTCTACACAGCCATTCTCGGCGGTGCAGCTGGTCACCTCAACCATGAAGCTACACCATCGTCTCTCGAGACGGACGGATGCCGACGACGACTACGAATCGCATTATGATCTTTTAAACACGCTTTAACTATCCATGCAGTTATAATGAGATTGCGTATACGCCCGCTACAATCGAATTCAAACGTAAAACATTGCCCGCTACAAAATAAATTTAATACGAATGATTTTTTCCGTTTATACGCAAAGTTTGATGACATCATAAAAAAAGCCAGCTTTTCCTGCGCAAAGTTTGATGACGTCATCTTGATAATAATCTCAACGCCATCTTTTTTTATCATTTTTGTGAAGACAAGTTATATAAATTTGAAACTGGCGATTTCAACGTGAATCAAAAGTTTTGTCTTATTTCCGTTTTTTGACCGAACTGACCACTGAGGTCATTTTAAAAATGTAAATCCTTGACAGTGTCCACCGCAGTTACGCAATGAATATTTGTAGCAAAATTCACGTCATTCTATCCCGTATTAAAAAGATTATGCGGAATGTACATACATACATATATACTTACATACCCACATATATACATACACCTTTTGAGATCTATATATATGATATGATATATGATATACCAAGAGTTATCTGTTTGTATATTGTCTTGATTTTTTTATTTATTATGGTTTTATTTTAATATTCATTCAAAGTAACACCTTTATTTCAATGGAGATCATCACCAATTGCACAATAATTGTAGTTTATTTTAATTTGATAATACTTGAAACACACTGAATATAAACGTAAAGAAATGCAGAAGTCCAAAAAACATTTGTGATAAACACTATATAAAAGTAATGTTACTACTACGAAGATAATATCTCAACTGTAAACTCGCAACTCTGAACTCAACTGAAACTAAACTCAACTGAAGTCTGAAGGGAGAAAAATGGCTTTGTTAAAGTCTATCTTCTAATTACCCAGAAGTACTCATTGGTTAGGGTACAGCCAATCGTAACTAGAGGAAAAACTTCCACTCCCAAAAACACAGACACAAGTCTGGTTAGAAAGTCGTTTAATTAATAGAACAACAGAGTCAATTCCCCTTTGTTCGAAACTAGGTGGACAGGGCGAGGTCAGGGTTTTAGCTTGAAAATACAAACATTAATCTTACTTAATTACGGTACATTGATTAAACTTCCAACAATTTAACAATCATGCCAGACCTCATGGTGCCCTCAAACCTTAGCAATAGACATTAAGGCGCTATTGGATACACTTCCAATTAAAGTATCTACGCAAGGGTGGGAGCTTATATGTGTTTTTCTTCAAGTAAAGATGCGGGATAGGAGGAGAGAGGTAATTGTAAAAGGAGTGTAGGTGGGGGCAATTGTAGTTACGATTACAATTCAGTGTCACTATTGGTAGATGCCAGTATAGTTTTATTACAATGGCTAAAAAATGGTTTGTAATTGATAGCGGGAAAAGAGGGGGGAATCTAATTAGGTTATAGAAACACAACGGGCTCAAACTTTCCCTTGGAATCTAGGTTAGTTTAAAAGGTCAGGGAGGGGGGAATCGGTGCACTTTTATAACAATATGATATCATCTTACTGGTATTAATATAAAACAAACACTATAATTTGGGGCTATCCATATCGTCGTAGTCGTTCACATTTTACGTCTCGGGAGACGATCTTTTCCCTTGCACAAACAAGGAAAAGCCTGGGCAAATATTAGTGGGTCCTTGGCTGCTCGGGCGACAAGGACCGCCTCAATACCTGGCTGGCAGGGTCCAGAGGGATGGGTAACCTTCACAGTTTGGGGCCAGTTAGCTACAGGAGTTTTTTGGAAATCAGGGGTTATACCGGCTACGGGATTTTCTGTCAGTGTTTACTCCCTTAGTCTTAGTCCCTCCCAGGATACGCACAAGGCAGTGCATCAAGGGCTTTGGTTTGTGGGAAGTAGGGCGTGTCCGTACGTCGTCGGGCCGTGCTTGGCACACATTTAGGGACCAAACCTTCTCCGAGATCCTTGCAGCTCCAGTGTACATCTGCCACTACTAGGAGGTACTACATAGGCTTTGTTGTGGAGAGGCTGTATACTGGCAAGATAGACTTACTGATTGCACTTCTTTTACAGTTACACTGCTGTCACTTGATAATCAAAGTCATATTTTAGAATCTTTACAAGTGTGAATGTATATGTGTTTTTGTCCAAGCAAAGAAGGGTGGTGGATAATTGTAATTAGAGATCAGGTCAGACTGAATCACTGTTGATCAATACAAACAAATAGGTTGACTTCCATATTATCTGTACAAATAGCAGCAATCAGAATTTCATGACTTTTCTCAATCAATTTCATGGTTTTGGAAAAAACTTTTCAAACTGCCTTGATAACTCACGGTAAAGTATAGCAAAAAAATAAATTGGAATTTCTCAAAATCAGGTTTCAAGAAGAGGTTACAGTAAAAAATAATATAGCTACGAGACTCTTTCTCCGATTAGTAAACGATTTTCACCATTGAATTTAGCATTCAAATTACTCCAAAGCTCACTAAATAACTCCAAATGACCACAGGGCACACAACGCGATATATTTCGTGGTGGAGGGTCGCTTTGGCCGAGGGACGTGGCCAATGTCCGATGTGCTGAAAATTGCCAGTGTTTACGCTACTTTGGCTGGCCACTTCGCGAAGTGGCTGGAAATCCCTGGCCAATGTCCGAAATAGCCTATATATATATATATGGCCTAATAATAAAGTGTCCCCGTTGGACCAATTTGATCCACAGGGGCCGTGAAGAAGCTTTCACGAGTTCATGTGGCCACGGCATCCTAGGAGATTGCATGGCTAGCACAAAGTCTACAATAAACTTTTCGCCAACAAATGTCAGTACCCACCAGATCTGGGTAGGCTCAGGGACACCAAGCAGTCAAGGGAACAAATCTAAGCCTTCATCAATATTTATATTCATAACCTTAGGTACTCCAGCCGAACGCTTAGTCTCACTAATAGTTGTGATAATGTGATACAATTTTACACCAACGGTAATAGAAGATAAGTCATATTGTCTAACAGCAATGTCAATAATGTATGTAATCATTATGCTTTTTGAAAAATCTTAATCCCAAGATTGTCTTTTCAACGGCAGTTGAATCTTTGCTAGGGAAATACATCGCAATTTTAACCCATGAGAGATTATCTCATAATGTAATCAAGCTGACAGTCTTTTAATACAATTAAGTCAACTTGGTTACTCAACACTAAACACTAATCTTTATTCCATGACCTCAACAATCATTCTGTCGTTTGCGATGGCAATACACAATTTTTAGAAACAGAGATTCGATCATGTCGGAGTTTTCTCGTACGGACTTCTGTAGCTTGGTCAATGCCAAAAGACCCAAGCGAGTATAAAAACAAATACTCAATACTGCATTGTGAAGAATAAATTACACTCAGTAGTGCTTATAAGGAAATATTTAAGCTTTGATCTTATTAAAGTGAAAAATGTCAGTTAAAACAAATAATGCGAACACTAAATAGAACGTTATTTTTTAATCAGAAACAATGACTACTTTACTTCCTGCACCTTTTTCTTGACATTTGAAAAAAACATCATTATAATCATCAGTCCTTTGGGTTCCTTGTGGAACATAGGGCCTCTGTCAAAGCGCGCCTTTCTTCATGGTCTCTTGCCAGTCGCTTCGTCTCCATTTTCGCTTGGGTCTTCCTCTATGTCGTTTTCCCTGGGGTTTCAACTCTAAGGCTTGTCTAGCTCTGTTGTTGTTATCTTTCCTGAGGGTGTGTCCAATCCATCTCCACTTTCTTTCCATGGTTTGTTGTTCTACTGTTCTTTGTCCACACTTCTCCCACAGCTTGGAGTTTTCTACCTTGTCGAACCATTTTATTTTGAGTATATTTCTTAGGCATCTGTTAACAAAGATCTGGATTCTATTTATTGTTATCTCTGTCGTTCGCCATGTTTCGGACCCATAAAGTAGGACCGTTTTAACGTTTTTTTTAAATATCTTTATTTTAGTTTTGGCAGAGATGTATGTAGATCTCCAAACCTGTTTCAGGTTGGCAAAGGTCTGTCGCGCCAAATTTATTCGACGTTCGATGTCCTAGTCTGCTCCTCCTGAAACATTGACCACTCTTCCAAGGTACACAAAGTGATCCACTTGGTCTAAGCTTTGGTCTGTTACTTGTATGTTGCCATCTTGTTGGTGGTTTATTTTCAATAGAAAAGAACATAGCCAATATATAAAAGCAATTCTAATAATAAAAAAAGACATAAAAAATATGTATCCCTTGGTTGCCCATGGGCTTATATATATATATATATATATATATATATATATATAAATATATATATATATATATATATATATATAAGTCATTTCTTTTTTCATTATAGATGTTTGTATTATCCTTTTCAGTAAAAGTAACCAACTGTTTTAATTATTTAATGGATTCACGTCGCTATTGAGAACATCCTTTAATAGGCGACTTTAAACACAATACAAATTAAATGATACGAATTATAAAGGACAAGTTATGAATGATTACTTTTAAATACCAGAAGTTTAAACGCAACAATTTGTTTGCATGTGCCAGTGTCAGGGCGACCGGACACAATATAAATTAAATACAGAAAGAAACATTTTCAACACTGTTTTATTAATACAATAAGCACGAACAAAAATTAAATACCGACAAAAATCGTTCTCTCTTTAGTTTTTATTGTATTGAAATATTATTTTCTACGTTTTTTTTAATTATTTACCTTTTTATTGATTGGTATTTGTGTTTTTTTTTTCTTTTAGATAGAATATCATTGTTAATTTAATATTATTAATAACAAGTCAAGTCAACACAACAGTTCGCTACGTTTTAACACCAGAAGCTTGACAGCAACAATTCTTATGCATATGCGGGTCAGGGCGACCAGAAACAATTAAAAAGAACAAAAACTAAATACCAAAAAGAGACGTTTTCACTCCAGTTTTTATTGTAATAGTCTTTTTTCTTTTTCTCTTAACAAAAAACATTGTAGTCATTCGTTTCTCCGTCATTTTGACGGGCATAACCACTAGTATATATATAATCTATTACCTAGAATGCAAGACTAATGAGTATGCCTGTGACGACAGAATATGCTCAATCGCTGGCCCTCAAGAAACCATTATGGCAATCAAGCAGCGCAACTTGAGATGGTTCGGTCATGTGTTTGAGGCATAGTAACCTGTCAAAATCCATCTAGAAGGTGGACGTCAGATAGTCCGTCAGCGGAAATTCTGGTTCGAGAATATAAAAGATTAGACAAAGCTGCAAATGAGTAGCACCTATATCTAACACATGTCTACATAAGCATAATCTCTAAGCTAAATCTGTAGATTAAGCCTTTCTGATCATTTAAGACAATGGCAAACAAAAAGTTGCCCGCGGGCTACAACGCAATCCGACAACCCTTTAACTGTGGTCCCCACATAGCTTCAAATGGCAATTATATAAATTTGTTTTAATAATGGAAATACATTTTCTGAACTTTTGTTCAGTTTAGTTGTATCAAATTCCTTATGCGGTCCTAATTACGAAAATTGTTGCAAAGGTCTGACTTAAGATCAGAAGTTAAAATAGCCTAAATTCATTAATAACCTACATTTATAAACAAAAAGTTTAGATATATTTTTCAGGATCAATGGATTTTACACCCTTTTTGAAAATGTGCAGAGCTTGCGAATTATTTTTAGTTTTCTTTCACGGGTCATTCCCTTCTGAATTGTAAATATATTATTAGCTAATGTTGTAAGACCAGAGTGTCAAAGTAAAAGAGCGACATTTTCTCTAAATTAGACATGGTAATCAAAACAAATTAATTGTTACTTGTGTTGTTTTCTTTCATGGTTTTTATGCAATAATGACACATTTTTATTATTTTTTTTTCGAAATGGAAAAAAAAAGAAATACAAATTATTCTTATTGCTTCAAGTTTTAAGAACAATGTTGTAATACATTTCATGGATAGATAGATATAAGTTTACCCCACAGAATGGTACTAAAGTCAACAAAATGAGATATTTAGTTTGAGGTGTTTAATAAAAGCTAATTCCTTTATCAATACAGTGAAGAAAAAATTTATTTCTAAAATCGATTAAATAGTTCAAAAGTTATTTAAAATTATATAAGTAATGGTAAAAAAAGTCGTTTTGGAGAAAAATGAAAAATAAAACAATACCGATTTTTAACAGTTTAACATTGTAACAGATAATTAAATATTACCAGGATGAACAAATATTAACCAATCACCATGAAATTAGGCAAATATTTTTATAATGAGTCAATACACAAGCTGTTAAAGTTTTAAAGATTTTAATTAATATTTAGTTAAGTTTAAAACAATTTTATCTTTCGAAGATATTTCGTTTGATTTAAAACAAAAGCTGCAAAAAAATAATTTTTTTTAAAACTTGCAAAAATAATTTTAGTTTGAAAATTTCACAGATAAGTTAAAGCATTCAACATTACAAATCAATAATAACCTTAAAAATGACATAGGACTCATTTTACACATTATTTTGCATTTATTGAATAATCAGTTTTACCGACTTCCGTACCGGTTCGTGGGGTCGCATCACAAATTTGTTCTTTCTTAACGATTTGTAACAATTTCAAAGACAACAGGGGACATTATTCACACATTCTTAGCAATTATTTTAATTTGTGGATTATCTTTCTTTGACAAGCCATTACAAACAATATCACATTATAATATTATCGTAACTGATATTTAAACTTTAAACCAATCTATTCTTTCTTTCGTTTATAAGACTTGCCTCAACCATGTACTTTGTTATTTCTTACCCAGAACTTTAAAATGAAAATGAAATTCAAACAAATTAGCTTACAATTGACAAGTCTTAAATATTATGCATGCATAAAGGTTGAAGTGTATAACATTACCGGTCCCATTCGTTCATTTGCCACAAAACATATCTGTGTGTTGCGTTACTGATTGTACGAACGATGTAGGAGATTAAATTTTATTTTATTTCCATAACGCTGACTATATATATCGTTTCACAACACTTTAATTTTAGTTTTTGGAATCTACGTTTATAATTAAGCTATATATATATATTGATGTCCCTATATATCTAAAGGTATATAAGATTCTACTTCTTTATACCTCAATATAATCTAAAATAAGAATTACTGAGTACTACGTAAAAATATTCACCAAATTACTAAATGACACATTTTTACATTTTACTTCTCACTGTTCTCAAACTATCCCAAATGCTAACAAATAAAACAAAAATCGTATTAAAAATTCATCCACACTATAATTCAGGACATAAAGGGTTAAAACATACTATACAAGTTCTATACCACTGATGTAGTTCTGATTTTAGATGTATAGAGCTACTAAGTAAATGTTTGAAACCTACAATATAAGCTTCAAGTGTCAGTGTCCAAAATCATATATTGAGTGTATGTTTTTTAAGCAATAGATTTATTTACGCTAGAGACTGGTTTTTATATTTTCAAGACAAGACTTTTCTTTGGTTAGCTCTCAAAAGTTAATTTCCATTTGACATATCTTTTTCCAATCCTAAAAACCTTTAGACACAACTACCTTTCAAGAAAAATACCATTATTATATTTGAAAGCAACCACTGCATTTTATTGACGCAAAAAAATTATAGTACATTATACAAATCTGTTGTAATTTATTTAGTAAAAAAAAAATATTTTACAACATAATAAATGATAAAAATCAACGTTTTATTCTAACAAGATGGTCCCACTTCACTCTTACCTCCTCCCTCCTCCCCGCTTTACCGTCCGCTCCACCGCATCACCCTCTCCTCCCCCTCCCCCACTTCACCCTCACCTCCTCCCTCCTCCCCCACTTTACCGTCCGCTCCACCGCATCATCCTCTCCTCCCCATCCCCCGCTTCATCCTCTCCTCCCCATCCCCCGCTTCACCCTCTCCTCCCTCACCACTGAGTCACCCTCTCCTCCCCCTCCCCCGGATTACCCTCTCATCCCCCTCCATGTGTTGTCCCATCCTCCTGTCTGACGAATCTATATATGGTCAACTTCCAATATTTTTCTAGGAGTTCTTTTCATCTACATTAATCATCAGCGATTGTACTTACACCATTTTACTTATCTTTGCAATATTATTTTAGGATCAATACTGAAGCAAAGGAAAAGTTATATCCTATACTATAATACGAGTTAAAATTGTATTTATGTATGTATATATCCTATACTATTATACGAGTTAAAATTGTATGTATATATATATATAGTACCAGGTGACCGATCATTCGATCGGTAATAAAGAGCAGGCGTTTGTACCTTAACATATTGTGCTGTAAAAAAACGGTGCATAAATTTTAATAAGTACGTTTTTACCAGACCAATAAATTGCATTTGTCTTTTTTTCCCGTCTACAAAAATTAAAGTTATGTAACGTTTTTTGGCGTATTTATTTCTATTTTTGCACTCATTGTATAAACAATAAAAGATAAAAGATAAATTTCTTTATTGATCCAAACAAATGGAAATTTGTCTTGATTACAGATGTTTTGTCCTTCAGCATATTTTAAACAAAATAAAATAATTATTTGTAATTTATATACAAGCACAGAAATATACTTATAAAAATAGACAATCGCACACACAATCACACAATTATCATGCAAGAAAGTTCATTAGTAGTCAGCTATTGTTGACTGAAATCCTGACGATAGGCCTATATTTCTTGTTGCGTATGGTAGATAGTTTGGCCGGAGGCTGACGCTCAATATAATTCTTCGTCTGGTGTGCATATTCTTCTTTTGTTGTAATGTAGTTGGTATTGCGATATTGTTTGTTTAAATAGCCAGCCATCCAACTTTACTTGCCACTGTTGACGGGTCTGTCTGAGCAAAGCAGATAAAATGTCCACAGACGTATTCCTCTACGGCCACTTTTTATTCGCCCTGATAGTGTAAAGACATGCAGCCCTCCACCCAACGCCAATATTACTTTCCTCATATCGGATGTAAAATTTCCCCCTAAGCAACATTTTAGGTGTGATTTATATAATCTGCCTGAAAAGAGATAAACGTTTCAACTGCATCGATCTTTCACTCTAAACATATGATACCGACAAACTGTAAAGCTTAACGTTTGGACCTTTATGACAAATGCATGTACCAAAGGGTGACGCTGTATTGTGTTTTAAAATTCTCGTAAATCATCTCTTTCATAAAAGGTGTCTAAAAGTAAGCTTTTTCTGAATTCTTACTGTATGCCTACATGTTGATCTGAGTTATTAAGACCATTGCATTGGATATTCATCAATTAGTAAAATATCCCCTTTAGCATAGGCCTACTAAAAAAAAAAGTACCCGTCGGACCGAATTTGATCCATATGTCCGATGAAGCAGCGTTCATCAGTTTCTGTGGCCTCGGCATACTGGGTGATTGTGTGGCCAGCACTATGCACAGCCACCTTTACTTTACCCTAACTATTGTCAGGTAACCATCAGAGCTGGATAGACTCAGGGACACCCTCCAGACCCGGGAAAAATATCCTAGCCTGCACCAGGATTCGAACCCGGGACCTTCGGCTCTCCAGTCGAACGCGCTGCCGCTCGGCTACCGTGCCCCCATAGGCCTACTGCTAAGCCTAATTTTTTAAAGCTTTAAGCCTGGTTTAATGTTGACTATAGTGTACATTTTTTTTAAATAAAGTAAGCATATTATAATCTCGGTAGGCGTTAATTTACGATATAGCTAACATAGAACAGTTATTCAGTACTGATCATTATAGGCGAGTCATCAGTCCAGGTTAGCGTGCTTATAGCTGTCATACCTGCTACAGACATGACTAACGTAACATAATTATCATGAAATGTTTAAAAACTGACGTTTATTGCAAATATTGCAATACCTTTAATAGTGATTAGTTTTACAAATATGAAATTATTAAATTATTTATAGCGCCGCGCGTTTATAGTTAAATTATCTTGCTATTTAATATGCTGCCAATGAATAAAAAGAAAGTTTGTTTTTTAAACCAGCTGCTGCAAAACGGCTAGAAAAAAAGCAAAAACCAAACAGCTTAATCTAATTTCAAACCCTAAAAAAAACACAAAACATGTAGGCTAGCGTTGTCAGTTTTAAATCCAACAGAAATATATGTCATTTATGTCATTATGTTATGTATTTAAAAGACAGAAAATAAAAAGTTTAAATTTAAAATATCGTGAATTACGTTACAATTTTTATTTCATCTTTACCCCTTCCCCTACTTTAACAGCTGTCAAACTTTCTAGTGACCCCTCTTATAAAATTAGGCCTTTGTCAATTTTTTCAACTCCCTCCCTCGCCCAATTCAAGCTAACAAGCGGCCGGCTAGTGTGTTTGATATTGAATAGAAAATAAAAAGGTCTATGAATAAATGTAATACATTTTTACTAGTTTACCAGATTTCAAATTGACTTAACATAGTCTAATATTTCTTACTTGGGCAGATATATAAATCACAATAAGTATAGTTTGTAAATCACTTGTAAAAATATATCTTTTTCAAAAAAGTATTTATTTATTATTTTCAATGTACTATTCCAAAGAATGTTTGACTAAAAAAAAAGTTAAAATATATAGTTTGGTGTAAACCTTATCCAATATCCTACATAATTGTTATTATTTAAAATAAACTATCTTGGCAAAATATAATATCAATTACAACAATGGTATAATACAAATTTTAACAAATTGTTTAAATTGTGAGCATTACACCAGTTAAATACTAAATAATTAAAGGTGAAATTATGTTATTCATTGAAAAGACTGCAAATAAAATGATTAAAATACGTTGGATGAATTGTTTAATTTTCCCTCCCCCTCAATAAAACTAAATGTATATTACACTTCTGACTATTATATAAGGAAAATACGAATGAATGGAATACATCTTTTCTAGTTTGCCAGATTTCAAATTGACAATGTTAATATATTCTAATATATCTTACTTGGGTAGGCCTATATAAGCAAATCATAAATATATTTAATAAAACATTCGTAAACATATATATGTCTTGTATAAAAAAAGTAGTTCCTATTATTATTTTCGACGTGTTTTTTTTTCCAAAATAATGTTTAATAAACAAAATTTACAAATAGGCATATAGTTTGGAGAAATCTCATCTAATTCTGTTATTATTTAAACGGCAAACTATTATCTCACTAGTAATTAATACGTAAATATTTTATTTTTTATTTTATTTTTTATTTAATCTAAAATATATTGAGGACGTTTTAATCTAAATAAGGCTCAAGGGCCGCATACTATTATTTGTCAGCCCGCGAGTCAACCACTGGCTGTAGTTTGCACACCCTGCATTACATAAATTATTACACTTGGTCTTGCTTTAAATTATATCTATCATCGGTGCGCAAAACAGCCAGCATAAACAAGAAATTAAACTTCTTGTTAATGTTGAACGGGTATTTCCGCAACGTCATAATTGCGACGCAACAAAACACCGCTCTTGAATGCCGCGCTACATGTGATCGTGCAATGGCATGTTTTCACGGCCAAAACCAATTATCTACGATAAATCTTTTGTGTATTTTTGTCTAACGATCATTTCCGATTTTTATTTATGTGGCCGAAAAGGTGTAGATTTTTTTTTAGGGGAAACAAGTCGTGCATTAAAACATGAAGATAATCGTTAGAGCGCTTTTGAAGAAAATTTCCAGACATATATATATATATATATATATATATATATATATATATATATCCTATACTATAATACGAGTTAAAATTGTATATATATATATATATATATCCTATACTATAATACGAGTTAAAATTGTATGTATATATATATATATATATATATATATATATATATATGTCTGGAAATTTTCTTCAAAAGGGCTCTAACGATTATCTTCATGTTTTAATGCACGACTTGTTTCACCTAAAAATAAATCTACACCTTTTCGGCCACATAAATAAAAATCGGAAATGATCGTTAGACAAAAATACACAAAAGATTTGTCGTAGATAATTGATTTTGGCCGTGAAAACATGCCATTGCACGATCCACATGTAGCGCGGCATTCAAGAGCGGTGTTTTGTTGCGTCGCAATTATGACGTTGCGGAAATACCCGTTCAACATTAACAAGAAGTTTAATTTCTTGTTTATGCTGGCTGTTTTGCGCACCGATGATAGATATAATTTAAAGCAAGACCAAGTGTAATAATTTATGTAATGCAGGGTGTGCAAACTGCAGCCAGTGGTTGACTCGCGGGCTGACAAATAATAGTATGCGGCCCTTGAGGCTTATTTAGATTAAAACGTCCTCAATATATTTTAGATTAAATTAAAAATAATAAAAAAAAAATATTTACTTATTTACGTATTAATTACTAGTGAGATAATAGTTTGCAGTTTAAATAATAACAGAATTAGATGAGATTTCTCCAAACTATATGCCTATTTGTAAATTTTGTTTATTAAACATTATTTTGGAAAAAAACAAACACGGCGAAAATAATAATAGGAACTACTTTTTTTATACAAGACATATGTTTACGAATGTTTTATTAAATATATTTATGATTTGCTTATATAGGCCTACCCAAGTAAGATATATTAGAATATGTTAACATTGTCAATTTGAAATCTGGCAAACTAGAAAATATGTATTCCATTCATTCGTATTTTCCTTATATAATAGTCAGACGTGTAATATACTTTTAGTTTTATTGAGGGGGAGGGAAAATTAAACAATTAATCCAACGTATTTTAATCATTTCATTTGCAGTCTTTTCAATGAATAACATAATTTCACCTTTAATTATTTAGTATTTAACTGGTGTAATGCTCACAATTTAAACAATTTGTTAAAATTTGTATTATACCATTGTTGTAATTGATATTATATTTTGCCGAGATAGTTGTTTTTAAATAATAACAATTATGGAGGATATTGGATAAGGTTTACACCAAACTATATATTTTAACTTTTTTTTTAGTCAAAAATTCTTTGGAATAGTACATTGAAAATAATAAATAAATACTTTTTTGAAAAAGATATATTTTTACAAGTGATTTACAAACTATACTTATGATTTATATATCTGCCCAAGTAAGAAATATTAGACTATGTTAAGTCAATTTGAAATCTGGTAAACTAGTAAAAATGCATTACATTTATTCGTAGACCTTTTTATTTTCTATTCAATATCAAACACACTAGCCGGCCGCTTGTTAGCTTGAATTGGGTGAGGGAGGGAGTTGAAAAAATTGACCTAATTTTATAAGAGGGGTCACTAGAAAGTTTGACAGCTGTTAAAGTAGGGGAAGGGGTAAAGATGAACTAAAAATTGTAACGTAATTCACGATATTTTAAATTTAAACTTTGCATTTTCAGTCTTTTAAATACATAACATAATACATGACATATATTTCTGTTGGATTTAAAACTGACAACGCTAGCCTACATGTTTTTTTTTTTTTTTAGGGTTTGAAATTAGATTAAGCTGTTTGGTTTTTGCTTTTTTTCTAGCCGTTTTGCAGCAGCTGGTTTAAAAAAACAAACTTTCTTTTTATTCATTGGCAGCATATTAAATAGCAAGATAATTTAACTATAAACGCGCGGCGCTATAAATAATTTAATACTTTCATATTTGTAAAACTAATCACTATTAAAGGTATTGCAATATTTGCAACAAACGTCAGTTTTTAAACATTTCATGATAATTATGTTACGTTAGTCATGTCTGTAGCAGGTATGACAGCTATAAGCAAGCTAACCTGGACTGATGACTCGCCTATAATGATCAGTACTTAATAGCTGTTCTATGTTAGCTATATCGTATATAGACGCCTACCGAGATTATAATATGCCTACTTTATTAAAAAAAAATTACACTATAGTCAACATTAAACCAGGCTTAAAGCTTTAAAAAATTAGGCTTAGCAGTAGGCCTATGGGGGCACGGTAGCCGAGCGGCAGCGCGTTCGACTGGAGAACCTAAGGTCCCGGGTTCGAATCCTGGTGCAGGCTAGGATATTTTTCCCGGGTCTGGAGGGTGTCTTTGAGTCTATCCAGCTCTGATGGTTACCTGACAATAGTTAGGATAAAGTAAAGGCGGCTGTGCATAGTGCTGGCCACACAATCACCCAGTATGCCGAGGCCACAGAAACTGATGAACGCTGCTTCATCGGACATATGGATCAAATTCGGTCCGACGGGTACTTTTTTTTTTAGTAGGCCTATGCTAAAGGGGATATTTTACTAATTGATGAATATCCAATGCAATGGTCTTAATAACTCAGATCAACATGTAGACATACAGTAAGAATTCAGAAAAAGCTTACTTTTAGACACCTTTTATGAAAGAGATGATTTACGAGAATTTTAAAACACAATACAGCGTCACCCTTTGGTACATGCATTTGTCATAAAGGTCCAAACGTTAAGCTTTACAGTTTGTCGGTATCATATGTTTAGAGTGAAAGATCGATGCAGTTGAAACGTTTATCTCTTTTCAGGCAGATTATATAAATCACACCTAAAATGTTGCTTAGGGGGAAATTTTACATCCGATATGAGGAAAGTAATATTGGAGTTGGGTGGAGGGCTGCATGTCTTTACACTATCAGGGCGAATAAAAAGTGGCCGTAGAGGAATACGTCTGTGGACATTTTATCTGCTTTGCTCAGACAGACCCGTCAACAGTGGCAAGTAAAGTTGGATGGCTGGCTATATAAACAAACAATATCGCAATACCAACTACATTACAACAAAAGAAGAATATGCACACCAGACGAAGAATTATATTGAGCGTCAGCCCCCGGCCAAACTATCTACCATACGCAACAAGAAATATAGGCCTATCGGCAGGATTTCAGTCAACAATAGCTGACTACTAATGAACTTTTTCTTGCATGATAATTGTGTGATTGTGTGTGCGATTGTCTATTTTTATAAGTATATTTCTGTGCTTGTATATAAATTACAAATAATTATTTTATTTTGTTTAAAATATGCTGAAGGACAAAACATCTGTAATCAAGACAAATTTCCATTTGTTTGGATCAATAAAGAAATTTTATCTTTTATCTTTTATACAATGAGTGCAAAAAAAAGAAATGAATACGCCAAAAAACGTTACATAACTTTAATTTTTGTAGACGGGAAAAAAAGACAAATGCAATTTATTGGTCTGGTTAAAACGTACTTATTAAAATTTATGCACCGTTTTTTTACAGCACATTATGTTAAGGTACAAACGCCTGCTCTTTATTACCGATCGAATGATCGGTCACCTGGTACTATATAAGTATGTATGTATGTCTGGAAATTTTATTCAAACGCGCTCTAACGATTATCTTCATGTTTTAATGCACGACTTGTTTCACCTAAAAAAAAAAAAAATCTACAGCTTTTCGGCCTCACAATTAAAAATCGGAAACGAACGTTAGACAAAAATACCCATTAGATTTATCGTAGATAACTGATTTTGGCCGTGAAAACATGCCATTGCTCGACCCACGTGTATTGCGGCTTTCACGAGCGGTGTTTTGTTGCGTCGCAGATATGACGTTTCGGGAATACCCGTACAGCAACAGAAAGAGGTTTAATTTATTGTTTAGACTATTGTTGCGCACCGGTACCGATAACAGATATAATTTAAAGCAAGACCAAGTGTAATTTATGTAATGCAGGGGTGTGCAAACTACAGCCAGTGGGTGACAAATAAAAGTATGCGGCCCTCGAGGCTTATTTAGATTATAATGTTTTCAATGTATTTTAGATTAATCTTTGATATATTTTAGACTAAAACAAATAAAATATTTACGTTTTAATTAATAGTGAGATAATAGTTTGCCGTTTAAAAAAAAACAAGATTAGATGAAGTTTCACCAAACTAAAGGTCTATTTTTAACTTTCTTTTATCTAACATTGTTTGGAAAAAAAACACGTCGAAATCTTTTTTTTTTTGGTACAAAAACTGTATAACTGTATATAGTCTAGTAAACACTGTAGAAGTATACACTACACCGTATATACTTTACACTGTAGGATTATACACTACACCGTATATAGTGTACACTGTAGCAGTATAGACTACACCGTATATAGTGTAGGCCTACACTGAAGCAGTATACACTACACCGTATATAGTGTACACTGAAGCAGTATACACTACACCGTATATAGTGTACACTGAGGCTGTATACACTACAATGTATATAGTGTACCCTGTAGCAGTATACACTACACCATATATAGTGTGCACTGTAGCAGTATACACTTCACCGTTTATAGTATACAATGTAGTAGTATCCACTTTTTTTTTATTCAATACAAATGTTTACGAATGTTTCAATAAAATATGTATGATTTGCTTACATAGGCCAAACAAAGTAAGATATATTAGAATATGTTAACATTGTCAATTTGAAATCTGGTAAACTAGAAAAGATGTATTCAATTTATTCGTAATTTCCTCATAACAATAGTCAGAAGTGTAATATACTGTTAGTTTTATTGAGTTGGTGGGGGTGCAAGGGGGGGGGGGAATTAAACAAATCATCTAACGTAGCCTATATTATAATCTTTTCATTTGCAGTTCTTTCAATGAATAACATAATTTCAACTTTAATTATTTAGTATTTAACTAGTGTAATGCTCAAAATTTAAACAATTTTTTAAAATGTTTATTATACCATTGTTTTAATTAATCGACATTATATTTTGCCGCGATAGTTTATTTAAATAGTGGCACACATGGAGGATATTCAAAAAGGTTTACACCAAACTATATATTTTTACTTTTTCGTCAAACAATGTTTGGAATAATACATTGAAAACTTTGAAAATAATAAATAAATACTTTTTGTATAAGATATTTTTTACAAGTTATTTACAAACTTTACTTGCCGGCCGTAACTCATTGTTAGCTTGAAATGGGCGAGGGAGGGCGTTTGAAAAATTGAAATAATTTTATAAGAGGGGTCACTAGAAAGTTTGACAGTTAGATGTTAAAGTAGGGGAAAAGGTAGATGAACTAAAAATTGATTGTAACGTAATTCACGATATTTTAAATGTAAACTTTTCATTTTCAGTCTTTTAAATACATAACATAATGACATATATCTATGTTGGATTTAAAACTGACAACTCTAGACGACATGTTTTTTTTTAGGGTTTGAAATTAGATTAAGCTGTTTTATTATTTTATTAATTGTTTTTTATTTTTTTTTGGGGGGGGGGGGGTTATCAGGCAAATTCTAGATATTAGACTGCACAAATAAAAATCTGCTTCGACTGTTCGAATATAAAGCCTATGTTATTCATAGTAGAAAAAGGAAAAAGGCAAAAATATAATTTATTGGTCTGGTAAAGACGTGTTTTTAAAATGTATGCACTGTTGTTTTACATACACATTATGTTATGGTACAAGCGCCTGCTCTTTATTACCGATCGAATGATCGGTCACCTGGTACTAATAATATTAAACGAGAAAAAATTGGGGGTATATTTGTGGGTTTGTTTGTTTGTGTGTTTGTGTCAGCGTTCTCGAAAACGGGCCCAACGATTTTTGCGAAAACTGTCCTATTGATGTATTCTGGTGAGAAAATGCGTTTTTGATCATTTTCATTTCTTTTGAACCTCTGCTTGACCCTCAATGCTTTGAAAAACCACTGACCATTTCTAAAAATAGCTTTTAAATTGGGCTAAAAAAAAACAACATGTCATTGGATTCCCCATCTAGCGCGATCGCGTTCAATACAACACATCTCTTTTGACGTCACAGGCATGACGACTTTAATTTACTCTCAGCGCTTCGGTAATTCCCGTTTGACAGCATTTAAATCGTTACCATTTTCGCCGCGCAATTAAAAATATTCAATAAGAAATTGTGTCATCATTTTAAAAAAAGGAAAGATATATTTTTATAGTTTATTTGAAAGAGTCCAAGTTAATTTAGCTCTTACCAATACATTAAACAATTAGGGTACTATTAAAGGTGTGGAATAGCCTAGATTAAAATAGTATGTATCGTTAATTGCATAGTTTTGATGGTAAGTAGTTTATACAGTCTTTAAAGTTATAACATTTACAACTTCAGAAAAATGCATGGCAGACAAAAAAATAATTATCCTATTTTAAACTTTAAAAAAAGAAAGGCACGGACTTATGATAGAGTAGAAGCAGACACTATTTCAAAAAGTATTTCTTGCATGACTTTAGATTTAAATGATGCAGTGGATACAACTATAAAGCCAGACAGAGAAGTAAAAAACAAACAACTAGATAAGGTAACAGCAGATGTAAGAGAAAAGACGATTAGACGATCTGAGACGTCGCAGGCAAAGCAATTAACAAATTAAACACTAGATTATTAGATAAATGAAAAGAAACGTTGCAACTCAAGCGACAGAAAGCCATTCAAGGACTATCGCTAGAGACCATTGATCAATGTGAACAACGTTTGGAAGAGCAACGTCGCCGTAATGTAAGGCAACAATTACTTATGAAACAAAATATATTGCCAACCTTCAAGTGCGCAACCAATGCCGACGTTACCTACAAAAGTTTCGGACTTTTTAATATAGCATTTATTTACTGTCATGCTGTTCATTTTTCCGAAGAACGGGTGTCGAACAGAATCAACCGCGACTCTTTTGGTGACTGTTGTTTACATGGTCAAGTACACATAAAGCCATCAGTGTTTCTAAATGATTTGGCGTGCTTCTTTTTTAAAACTTCATTTACTAATTTACTAGCAGAAGAATTCCACAAGAGAATCAGGAACTTAAATTCATGTTTCGCACTGGCTTCGTTTAATTAAACGTAGATGACGATCGGACAATCAATAGTCTTCATAGCAGCAGGACAAGTCTACAATAAGAGGAATATGGCAGTACATTCAACACAAAATGTTAATGATGAATTTGTGTACAATGTGTACAGTTACAGTTACACTTCTTATATTCCGATGACGCCGTCACCGAGCTACATAAATATCCCAATATGGCAAGATAATGGACGCGCCCTAAGGGTTTTGCGATATTTAAATATTTAAAACTTAAATATCCACTCAATCATTATATCATGATTATTATTGTGATTTTAAAGAGTGCATGCTACTTTTATAACGTATTTATGATATTGACGTACACCAAACTATATATTATGAATATAGTTTAATTTGTATTCAATTTATATACAGATTTCCCATATTGTTGAAGCCTGTCTGAACAAATAAATCTGAATTGATATGTAAATAGCAGCTTCTTATTTGTGGCTGCTTTATTTAAATTTACTTACTTTTTTATATTTTTAGTTTTTATAATTGGTCTACAATTCACATTTTAAAGCATGTTTATTCGTGAACAATCCCCTCGATACACTAACCTACACTATATGATATAGTCGTTCAATTTACAGGTTACATTGATGACCGTTATAAAGTCATTGATAAGCAGGACATGCAATCTTGATTAGTCATAAATAATCTCATTGGAGATGGATTTGTTCAATTAATAACAGCTTATCAACCGGCATTTATTAAATACTATCACTAAGTAAGCTTAATTGTTCTTTTGAAAGCCCTTAAAGCAGATTACAATATATTGAAGCAAAATATATTGTAATGGAAAAGAAGAGGGGACTGCAAAATACATTTGTAGGCCTAAACCAAATTAAATATGCCCCCTGCAAATAGTAAAATATATACATGTAACTAATTGTTTACAATTTCTTTATTATTTTAAAGATATTTGATATTAAAGAAATGTATAATATATTCTAATAATATTAGAGTATGATAATGCTTGACATTCTATCATTAATTTCAGCCTATAAAGACCAATCTCAGATCGGTCACCCCGATGTTATTAATTTAAACTAAAAACTGTACTTGATTAAAGTTTTTTAATATGACTGTAAGACTGTGAATGATATAATTACATGCTAATGGTAACTATTATGACAGTTAGACAAAGTGGTTCACGGATCTTTTTAAATCATTTCTCAAACCGTATGTAAAGCAAATAAATCTTCTAGATATTGGAAAGGAGGTATCGCACCAGTACTTGCACTTATTTCCTCTCGCGGGCCCTGGTCTACTTTATCTGCTTTCTTTTTAAAAAAAACTTGACATAGAAGCTGAAAGGATGAATTAAAATGATAATTTCTTTGCAAGAACACTTGCACATGCTTGCAGATGAAAATTCATGGTACTTTCCAAATCTACTTGACCCCCCATATCTATGCACATGCCAGAAGCCCATTAGCACTTGCCAGTAGCCCATTAGCACTTGCCAGAAGCCCATTAGCACTTGCCAGAAGCCCATTAGCACTTGCCAGAAGCCCATTAGCACTTGCCAGAAGCCCATTAGCACTTGCCAGTAGCCCATTAGCACTTGCCAGAAGCCCATTAGCACTTGCCAGAAGCCCATTAGCACTTGCCAGAAGCCCATTAGCACTTGCCAGAAGCCAATTAGCACTTGCCAGAAGCCCATTAGCACTTGCCAGAAGCCCATTAGCACTTGCCAGAAGCCCATTAGCACTTGCCAAAAGCCCATTAGCACTTGCCAGAAGCCCATTAGCACTTGCCAGAAGCCCATTAGCACTTGCCAGAAGTCCATTAGCACTTGCAAGAAGCCCATTAGCACTTGCCAGAAGCCCATTAGCACTTGCTAGAAGCCCATTCACATTCAAAGTTGAAGATGTTTCTGAGACAGAATAAATAACTTATTAACAACGATGCTTTGGGAACTGATTTCTCTAAAATGCCAGGTACACAATTGTAAGTCAAATGTTTGATTCTTCGTCCTATTTCACCGTAAAAAAAGGAGTTTCCACCTTGTTGGATGTCAAATGTAATCACAGGAGTAAACTTGACGTAGAAGATAATCTGCTTAGTTGTGTTCTTACAAGGATTGTCCCGATAATTTCCAATCCACCGAGAAAGATACAATCTCAACCATAGCTCTGAAGGTCGTCGTGTAATTAGAAATAATATAGGTTACAGATATTTAATAAAAATTGTTTTTTTTTTGTGATTAATCACTATGCTGTAATTATGTTCAATGTGTAACAATACAAACACACCCTGCATATCAGAAATATAGTAAATTGCAGTAATAAAGTAGCGTCGAAAATAATTTATTTTGGGGGGTTGCCACAGCATTATAACATGTAGTAAGCAAGACCAAGTGTAATTTATGTAATGCAGGGGTGTGCAAACTACAGCCAGTGGGTGACAAATAATAGTATGCGGCCCTCGAGGCTTATTTGGATTATAATGTTTTCAATGTATTTTAGATTAATCTTTGATATATTTTAGACTGAAACAAATAAAATATTTACGTTTTAATTAATAGTGAGATAATAGTTTGCCGTTTAAAAAAAAACAAGATTAGATGAAGTTTCACCAAACTAAAGGTCTATTTTTAACTTTCTTTTATCTAACATTGTTTGGAAAAAAAACACGTCGAAATCTTTTTTTTTTTGGTACAAAAACTGTATAACTGTATATAGTCTAGTAAACACTGTAGAAGTATACACTACACCGTATATACTTTACACTGTAGGATTATACACTACACCGTATATAGTGTACACTGTAGCAGTATAGACTACACCGTATATAGTGTAGGCCTACACTGAAGCAGTATACACTACACCGTATATAGTGTACACTGAAGCAGTATACACTACACCGTATATAGTGTACACTGAGGCTGTATACACTACAATGTATATAGTGTACACTGTAGCAGTATACACTACACCATATATAGTGTGCACTGTAGCAGTATACACTTCACCGTTTATAGTATACAATGTAGTAGTATCCACTTTTTTTTTATTCAATACAAATGTTTACGAATGTTTCAATAAAATATGTATGATTTGCTTACATAGGCCAAACAAAGTAAGATATATTAGAATATGTTAACATTGTCAATTTGAAATCTGGTAAACTAGAAAAGATGTATTCAATTTATTCGTAATTTCCTCATAACAATAGTCAGAAGTGTAATATACTGTTAGTTTTATTGAGTTGGTGGGGGTGCAAGGGGGGGGGAATTAAACAAATCATCTAACGTAGCCTATATTATAATCTTTTCATTTGCAGTTCTTTCAATGAATAACATAATTTCAACTTTAATTATTTAGTATTTAACTAGTGTAATGCTCAAAATTTAAACAATTTTTTAAAATGTTTATTATACCATTGTTTTAATTAATCGACATTATATTTTGCCGCGATAGTTTATTTAAATAGTGGCACACATGGAGGATATTCAAAAAGGTTTACACCAAACTATATATTTTTACTTTTTCGTCAAACAATGTTTGGAATAATACATTGAAAACTTTGAAAATAATAAATAAATACTTTTTGTATAAGATATTTTTTACAAGTTATTTACAAACTTTACTTGCCGGCCGTAACTCATTGTTAGCTTGAAATGGGCGAGGGAGGGCGTTTGAAAAATTGAAATAATTTTATAAGAGGGGTCACTAGAAAGTTTGACAGTTAGATGTTAAAGTAGGGGAAAAGGTAGATGAACTAAAAATTGATTGTAACGTAATTCACGATATTTTAAATGTAAACTTTTCATTTTCAGTCTTTTAAATACATAACATAATGACATATATCTATGTTGGATTTAAAACTGACAACTCTAGACGACATGTTTTTTTTTAGGGGGGGGGGGGGTTATCAGGCAAATTCTAGATATTAGACTGCACAAATAAAAATCTGCTTCGACTGTTCGAATATAAAGCCTATGTTATTCATAGTAGAAAAAGGAAAAAGGCAAAAATATAATTTATTGGTCTGGTAAAGACGTGTTTTTAAAATGTATGCACTGTTGTTTTACATACACATTATGTTATGGTACAAGCGCCTGCTCTTTATTACCGATCGAATGATCGGTCACCTGGTACTAATAATATTAAACGAGAAAAAATTGGGGGTATATTTGTGGGTTTGTTTGTTTGTGTGTATGTGTCAGCGTTCTCGAAAACGGGCCCAACGATTTTTGCGAAAACTGTCCTATTGATGTATTCTGGTGAGAAAATGCGTTTTTGATCATTTTCATTTCTTTTGAACCTCTGCTTGACCCTCAATGCTTTGAAAAACCACTGACCATTTCTAAAAATAGCTTTTAAATTGGGCTAAAAAAAACAACATGTCATTGGATTCCCCATCTAGCGCGATCGCGTTCAATACAACACATCTCTTTTGACGTCACAGGCATGACGACTTTAATTTACTCTCAGCGCTTCGGTAATTCCCGTTTTACAGCATTTAAATCGTTACCATTTTCGCCGCGCAATTAAAAATATTCAATAAGAAATTGTGTCATCATTTTAAAAAAAGGAAAGATATATTTTTATAGTTTATTTGAAAGAGTCCAAGTTAATTTAGCTCTTACCAATACATTAAACAATTAGGGTACTATTAAAGGTGTGGAATAGCCTAGATTAAAATAGTATGTATCGTTAATTGCATAGTTTTGATGGTAAGTAGTTTATACAGTCTTTAAAGTTATAACATTTACAACTTCAGAAAAATGCATGGCAGACAAAAAAATAATTATCCTATTTTAAACTTTAAAAAAAGAAAGGCACGGACTTATGATAGAGTAGAAGCAGACACTATTTTAAAAAGTATTTCTTGCATGACTTTAGATTTAAATGATGCAGTGGATACAACTATAAAGCCAGACAGAGAAGTAAAAAACAAACAACTAGATAAGGTAACAGCAGATGTAAGAGAAAAGACGATTAGACGATCTGAGACGTCGCAGGCAAAGCAATTAACAAATTAAACACTAGATTATTAGATAAATGAAAAGAAACGTTGCAACTCAAGCGACAGAAAGCCATTCAAGGACTATCGCTAGAGACCATTGATCAACGTGAACAACGTTTGGAAGAGCAACGTCGCCGTAATGTAAGGCAACAATTACTTATGAAACAAAATATATTGCCAACCTTCAAGTGCGCAACCAATGCCGACGTTACCTACAAAAGTTTCGGACTTTTTAATATAGCATTTATTTACTGTCATGCTGTTCATTTTTCCGAAGAACGGGTGTCGAACAGAATCAACCGCGACTCTTTTGGTGACTGTTGTTTACATGGTCAAGTAAACATAAAGCCATCAGTGTTTCTAAATGATTAGGCGTGCTTCTTTTTTAAAACTTCATTTACTAATTTACTAGCAGAAGAATTCCACAAGAGAATCAGGAACTTAAATTCATGTTTCGCACTGGCTTCGTTTAATTAAACGTAGATGACGATCGGACAATCAATAGTCTTCATAGCAGCAGGACAAGTCTACAATAAGAGGAATATGGCAGTACATTCAACACAAAATGTTAATGATGAATTTGTGTACAATGTGTACAGTTACAGTTACACTTCTTATATTCCGATGACGCCGTCACCGAGCTACTTAAATATCCCAATATGGCAAGATAATGGACGCGCCCTAAGGGTTTTGCGATATTTAAATATTTAAAACTTAAATATCCACTCAATCATTATATCATGATTATTATTGTGATTTTAAAGAGTGCATGCTACTTTTATAACGTATTTATGATATTGACGTACACCAAACTATATATTATGAATATAGTTTAATTTGTATTCAATTTATATACAGATTTCCCATATTGTTGAAGCCTGTCTGAACAAATAAATCTGAATTGATATGTAAATAGCAGCTTCTTATTTGTGGCTGCTTTATTTAAATTTACTTACTTTTTTATATTTTTAGTTTTTATAATTGGTCTACAATTCACATTTTAAAGCATGTTTATTCGTGAACAATCCCCTCGATACACTAACCTACACTATATGATATAGTCGTTCAATTTACAGGTTACATTGATGACCGTTATAAAGTCATTGATAAGCAGGACATGCAATCTTGATTAGTCATAAATAATCTCATTGGAGATGGATTTGTTCAATTAATAACAGCTTATCAACCGGCATTTATTAAATACTATCACTAAGTAAGCTTAATTGTTCTTTTGAAAGCCCTTAAAGCAGATTACAATATATTGAAGCAAAATATATTGTAATGGAAAAGAAGAGGGGACTGCAAAATACATTTGTAGGCCTAAACCAAATTAAATATGCCCCCTGCAAATAGTAAAATATATACATGTAACTAATTGTTTACAATTTCTTTATTATTTTAAAGATATTTGATATTAAAGAAATGTATAATATATTCTAATAATATTAGAGTATGATAATGCTTGACATTCTATCATTAATTTCAGCCTATAAAGACCGATCTCAGATCGGTCACCCCGATGTTATTAATTTAAACTAAAAACTGTACTTGATTAAAGTTTTTTAATATGACTGTAAGACTGTGAATGATATAATTACATGCTAATGGTAACTATTATGACAGTTAGACAAAGTGGTTCACGGATCTTTTAAAATCATTTCTCAAACCGTATGTAAAGCAAATAAATCTTCTAGATATTGGAAAGGAGGTATCGCACCAGTACTAGCACTTATTTCCTCTCGCGGGCCCTGGTCTACTTTATCTGCTTTCTTTTTAAAAAAAACTTGACATAGAAGCTGAAAGGATGAATTAAAATGATAATTTCTTTGCAAGAACACTTGCACATGCTTGCAGATGAAAATTCATGGTACTTTCCAAATCTACTTGACCCCCCATATCTATGCACATGCCAGAAGCCCATTAGCACTTGCCAGTAGCCCATTAGCACTTGCCAGAAGCCCATTAGCACTTGCCAGAAGCCCATTAGCACTTGCCAGAAGCCCATTAGCACTTGCCAGAAGCCCATTAGCACTTGCCAGTAGCCCATTAGCACTTGCCAGAAGCCCATTAGCACTTGCCAGAAGCCCATTAGCACTTGCCAGAAGCCCATTAGCACTTGCCAGAAGCCAATTAGCACTTGCCAGAAGCCCATTAGCACTTGCCAGAAGCCCATTAGCACTTGCCAGAAGCCCATTAGCACTTGCCAAAAGCCCATTAGCACTTGCCAGAAGCCCATTAGCACTTGCCAGAAGCCCATTAGCACTTGCCAGAAGTCCATTAGCACTTGCAAGAAGCCCATTAGCACTTGCCAGAAGCCCATTAGCACTTGCTAGAAGCCCATTCACATTCAAAGTTGAAGATGTTTCTGAGACAGAATAAATAACTTATTAACAACGATGCTTTGGGAACTGATTTCTCTAAAATGCCAGGTACACAATTGTAAGTCAAATGTTTGATTCTTCGTCCTATTTCACCGTAAAAAAAGGAGTTTCCACCTTGTTGGATGTCAAATGTAATCACAGGAGTAAACTTGACGTAGAAGATAATCTGCTTAGTTGTGTTCTTACAAGGATTGTCCCGATAATTTCCGATCCACCGAGAAAGATACAATCTCAACCATAGCTCTGAAGGTCGTCGTGTAATTAGAAATAATATAGGTTACAGATATTTAATAAAAATTGTTTTTTTTTTGTGATTAATCACTATGCTGTAATTATGTTCAATGTGTAACAATACAAACACACCCTGCATATCAGAAATATAGTAAATTGCAGTAATAAAGTAGCGTCGAAAATAATTTATTTTGGGGGGTTGCCACAGCATTATAACATGTAGTAAGCAAGACCAAGTGTAATTTATGTAATGCAGGGGTGTGCAAACTACAGCCAGTGGGTGACAAATAATAGTATGCGGCCCTCGAGGCTTATTTAGATTATAATGTTTTCAATGTATTTTAGATTAATCTTTGATATATTTTAGACTGAAACAAATAAAATATTTACGTTTTAATTAATAGTGAGATAATAGTTTGCCGTTTAAAAAAAAACAAGATTAGATGAAGTTTCACCAAACTAAAGGTCTATTTTTAACTTTCTTTTATCTAACATTGTTTGGAAAAAAAACACGTCGAAATCTTTTTTTTTTTGGTACAAAAACTGTATAACTGTATATAGTCTAGTAAACACTGTAGAAGTATACACTACACCGTATATACTTTACACTGTAGGATTATACACTACACCGTATATAGTGTACACTGTAGCAGTATAGACTACACCGTATATAGTGTAGGCCTACACTGAAGCAGTATACACTACACCGTATATAGTGTACACTGAAGCAGTATACACTACACCGTATATAGTGTACACTGAGGCTGTATACACTACAATGTATATAGTGTACACTGTAGCAGTATACACTACACCATATATAGTGTGCACTGTAGCAGTATACACTTCACCGTTTATAGTATACAATGTAGTAGTATCCACTTTTTTTTTATTCAATACAAATGTTTACGAATGTTTCAATAAAATATGTATGATTTGCTTACATAGGCCAAACAAAGTAAGATATATTAGAATATGTTAACATTGTCAATTTGAAATCTGGTAAACTAGAAAAGATGTATTCAATTTATTCGTAATTTCCTCATAACAATAGTCAGAAGTGTAATATACTGTTAGTTTTATTGAGTTGGTGGGGGTGCAAGGGGGGGGGGAATTAAACAAATCATCTAACGTAGCCTATATTATAATCTTTTCATTTGCAGTTCTTTCAATGAATAACATAATTTCAACTTTAATTATTTAGTATTTAACTAGTGTAATGCTCAAAATTTAAACAATTTTTTAAAATGTTTATTATACCATTGTTTTAATTAATCGACATTATATTTTGCCGCGATAGTTTATTTAAATAGTGGCACACATGGAGGATATTCAAAAAGGTTTACACCAAACTATATATTTTTACTTTTTCGTCAAACAATGTTTGGAATAATACATTGAAAACTTTGAAAATAATAAATAAATACTTTTTGTATAAGATATTTTTTACAAGTTATTTACAAACTTTACTTGCCGGCCGTAACTCATTGTTAGCTTGAAATGGGCGAGGGAGGGCGTTTGAAAAATTGAAATAATTTTATAAGAGGGGTCACTAGAAAGTTTGACAGTTAGATGTTAAAGTAGGGGAAAAGGTAGATGAACTAAAAATTGATTGTAACGTAATTCACGATATTTTAAATGTAAACTTTTCATTTTCAGTCTTTTAAATACATAACATAATGACATATATCTATGTTGGATTTAAAACTGACAACTCTAGACGACATGTTTTTTTTTAGGGGGGGGGGGGGGGTTATCAGGCAAATTCTAGATATTAGACTGCACAAATAAAAATCTGCTTCGACTGTTCGAATATAAAGCCTATGTTATTCATAGTAGAAAAAGGAAAAAGGCAAAAATATAATTTATTGGTCTGGTAAAGACGTGTTTTTAAAATGTATGCACTGTTGTTTTACATACACATTATGTTATGGTACAAGCGCCTGCTCTTTATTACCGATCGAATGATCGGTCACCTGGTACTAATAATATTAAACGAGAAAAAATTGGGGGTATATTTGTGGGTTTGTTTGTTTGTGTGTTTGTGTCAGCGTTCTCGAAAACGGGCCCAACGATTTTTGCGAAAACTGTCCTATTGATGTATTCTGGTGAGAAAATGCGTTTTTGATCATTTTCATTTCTTTTGAACCTCTGCTTGACCCTCAATGCTTTGAAAAACCACTGACCATTTCTAAAAATAGCTTTTAAATTGGGCTAAAAAAAAACAACATGTCATTGGATTCCCCATCTAGCGCGATCGCGTTCAATACAACACATCTCTTTTGACGTCACAGGCATGACGACTTTAATTTACTCTCAGCGCTTCGGTAATTCCCGTTTTACAGCATTTAAATCGTTACCATTTTCGCCGCGCAATTAAAAATATTCAATAAGAAATTGTGTCATCATTTTAAAAAAAGGAAAGATATATTTTTATAGTTTATTTGAAAGAGTCCAAGTTAATTTAGCTCTTACCAATACATTAAACAATTAGGGTACTATTAAAGGTGTGGAATAGCCTAGATTAAAATAGTATGTATCGTTAATTGCATAGTTTTGATGGTAAGTAGTTTATACAGTCTTTAAAGTTATAACATTTACAACTTCAGAAAAATGCATGGCAGACAAAAAAATAATTATCCTATTTTAAACTTTAAAAAAAGAAAGGCACGGACTTATGATAGAGTAGAAGCAGACACTATTTTAAAAAGTATTTCTTGCATGACTTTAGATTTAAATGATGCAGTGGATACAACTATAAAGCCAGACAGAGAAGTAAAAAACAAACAACTAGATAAGGTAACAGCAGATGTAAGAGAAAAGACGATTAGACGATCTGAGACGTCGCAGGCAAAGCAATTAACAAATTAAACACTAGATTATTAGATCAATGAAAAGAAACGTTGCAACTCAAGCGACAGAAAGCCATTCAAGGACTATCGCTAGAGACCATTGATCAACGTGAACAACGTTTGGAAGAGCAACGTCGCCGTAATGTAAGGCAACAATTACTTATGAAACAAAATATATTGCCAACCTTCAAGTGCGCAACCAATGCCGACGTTACCTACAAAAGTTTCGGACTTTTTAATATAGCATTTATTTACTGTCATGCTGTTCATTTTTCCGAAGAACGGGTGTCGAACAGAATCAACCGCGACTCTTTTGGTGACTGTTGTTTACATGGTCAAGTAAACATAAAGCCATCAGTGTTTCTAAATGATTTGGCGTGCTTCTTTTTTAAAACTTCATTTACTAATTTACTAGCAGAAGAATTCCACAAGAGAATCAGGAACTTAAATTCATGTTTCGCACTGGCTTCGTTTAATTAAACGTAAATGACGATCGGACAATCAATAGTCTTCATAGCAGCAGGACAAGTCTACAATAAGAGGAATATGGCAGTACATTCAACACAAAATGTTAATGATGAATTTGTGTACAATGTGTACAGTTACAGTTACACTTCTTATATTCCGATGACGCCGTCACCGAGCTACTTAAATATCCCAATATGGCAAGATAATGGACGCGCCCTAAGGGTTTTGCGATATTTAAATATTTAAAACTTAAATATCCACTCAATCATTATATCATGATTATTATTGTGATTTTAAAGAGTGCATGCTACTTTTATAACGTATTTATGATATTGACGTACACCAAACTATATATTATGAATATAGTTTAATTTGTATTCAATTTATATACAGATTTCCCATATTGTTGAAGCCTGTCTGAACAAATAAATCTGAATTGATATGTAAATAGCAGCTTCTTATTTGTGGCTGCTTTATTTAAATTTACTTACTTTTTTATATTTTTAGTTTTTATAATTGGTCTACAATTCACATTTTAAAGCATGTTTATTCGTGAACAATCCCCTCGATACACTAACCTACACTATATGATATAGTCGTTCAATTTACAGGTTACATTGATGACCGTTATAAAGTCATTGATAAGCAGGACATGCAATCTTGATTAGTCATAAATAATCTCATTGGAGATGGATTTGTTCAATTAATAACAGCTTATCAACCGGCATTTATTAAATACTATCACTAAGTAAGCTTAATTGTTCTTTTGAAAGCCCTAAAAGCAGATTACACTATATTGAAGCAAAATATATTGTAATGGAAAAGAAGAGGGGACTGCAAAATACATTTGTAGGCCTAAACCAAATTAAATATGCCCCCTGCAAATAGTAAAATATATACATGTAACTAATTGTTTACAATTTCTTTATTATTTTAAAGATATTTGATATTAAAGAAATGTATAATATATTCTAATAATATTAGAGTATGATAATGCTTGACATTCTATCATTAATTTCAGCCTATAAAGACCGATCTCAGATCGGTCACCCCGATGTTATTAATTTAAACTAAAAACTGTACTTGATTAAAGTTTTTTAATATGACTGTAAGACTGTGAATGATATAATTACATGCTAATGGTAACTATTATGACAGTTAGACAAAGTGGTTCACGGATCTTTTTAAATCATTTCTCAAACCGTATGTAAAGCAAATAAATCTTCTAGATATTGGAAAGGAGGTATCGCACCAGTACTAGCACTTATTTCCTCTCGCGGGCCCTGGTCTACTTTATCTGCTTTCTTTTTTAAAAAAACTTGACATAGAAGCTGAAAGGATGAATTAAAATGATAATTTCTTTGCAAGAACACTTGCACATGCTTGCAGATGAAAATTCATGGTACTTTCCAAATCTACTTGACCCCCCATATCTATGCACATGCCAGAAGCCCATTAGCACTTGCCAGTAGCCCATTAGCACTTGCCAGAAGCCCATTAGCACTTGCCAGAAGCCCATTAGCACTTGCCAGAAGCCCATTAGCACTTGCCAGAAGCCCATTAGCACTTGCCAGTAGCCCATTAGCACTTGCCAGAAGCCCATTAGCACTTGCCAGAAGCCCATTAGCACTTGCCAGAAGCCCATTAGCACTTGCCAGAAGCCAATTAGCACTTGCCAGAAGCCCATTAGCACTTGCCAGAAGCCCATTAGCACTTGCCAGAAGCCCATTAGCACTTGCCAAAAGCCCATTAGCACTTGCCAGAAGCCCATTAGCACTTGCCAGAAGCCCATTAGCACTTGCCAGAAGTCCATTAGCACTTGCAAGAAGCCCATTAGCACTTGCCAGAAGCCCATTAGCACTTGCTAGAAGCCCATTCACATTCAAAGTTGAAGATGTTTCTGAGACAGAATAAATAACTTATTAACAACGATGCTTTGGGAACTGATTTCTCTAAAATGCCAGGTACACAATTGTAAGTCAAATGTTTGATTCTTCGTCCTATTTCACCGTAAAAAAAGGAGTTTCCACCTTGTTGGATGTCAAATGTAATCACAGGAGTAAACTTGACGTAGAAGATAATCTGCTTAGTTGTGTTCTTACAAGGATTGTCCGATAATTTCCGATCCACCGAGAAAGATACAATCTCAACCATAGCTCTGAAGGTCGTCGTGTAATTAGAAATAATATAGGTTACAGATATTTAATAAAAATTGTTTTTTTTTTGTGATTAATCACTATGCTGTAATTATGTTCAATGTGTAACAATACAAACACACCCTGCATATCAGAAATATAGTAAATTGCAGTAATAAAGTAGCGTCGAAAATAATTTATTTTGGGGGGTTGCCACAGCATTATAACATGTAGTAAGGGGTCGTGGCCTAAAAAAAGGTTGAGAACCACTGCTGTAGAACAATACCAGAACAGCCCCACCCAATATTACTGAGCAATTAGTGTTTACTTTATATGCTCTTATGATTATCGTGAGAAATCATGGACAAGTGCAGTTGATTGATATTGTGAAGCGGTACTTTAAAGTACAGTCAGGACATAAAGGGTTAAGCAATTACGTTCACCAGCTTTACTAAACAATACATACAAGGAGAGGTGTGGCCAGCACAAACTGCATGTACTTTTTACAAAAGTATTGTGAATTATCTATCAGAGCTGGGTTGACATAGGTTCAAACAGTTTTTAATCTTGAAATGACCTTAGGAATGGAAATCACTCGAGTTTCTTAGTCGAATTGCTTGTTTTAATTAATATAAAATATATCTATATTTATTCTTAAAAAAAAGAATAACTAAAATTGTTAACATTAATATACGTAATGTTTTAATCAATCTGTATTCACGTATTTCAATAGATTAACCGTTTTAATATATTAAGAATAGTAATCTTTAATGAATGGCGAAGAGATCATTGTAAGAAATAAAAGACTACTCACAGAAGTGCATTTTAAATCATTGTCAATGCATTTAATGCTTACGGCCTACTAGCTTAAAAAAAATGCAAATGTCTTTATGTATATATGTAATATATGGGTGTAAAACTAATGCGACTGTTAATTTGTACATAAATTTACTAATTTATACTTAGTATATAGTCTATTGACTATTGAGTACAAATGATATTTAACTTATCCATGTTTTATATAATTTTTGTTCCCCCCGTTTTATACCCTTTTTATGTACAAATAAGTAGGGATGTTACGGGTATACGATTGTGTGTATGTGCGAGTGTGTACATGCAAAATACGCCTCCAGCCTAAGTCCATATAAATAGTCATTCCTGTATGGTCTTGTAATTGTTACACCTATTTTAAGCCTTTTCATTTACAAGTAAGGGAGATAACTCAAATAATTCTAATACCTTTTTCGACTCGTGCTCGGCGAGCGATATAAAAATAACCGTTTTGCCCGCACAGTCACGTGTCTACAGACATCACAAGATGAAGGTCAGGTGACTCTGGGAACGAGAATGCTGACACAGATAAAAGCCAGGAAAGTCGCTTTGCCCAGCACTTGATTACGATCATGTAACTTCTCGAAATACAACTTTAAAAAATGTAGCGCTTTCTAAATTTTCATTTTTTACTTCCTGAAGCAGTTATACTTGAAACCACAAAATTCCTATCAAAAAGACTTTTTAGTTTTTACTGGGTCCAACGTTATACATACATCCAACCTAGCGATAGGAGAGGGAAGTCGTCTTGCAAGGATTGATATAACAATATCAGCTCCCACAGTTTCAAAAGGTGGGAAGCTAAAAAACTCGCTCTTTTAAACCAGTTTCAGCACGTGTTGGTTTTTTGATGTTTTTTCGAATTTTTACTTTAATTTGTAGTCTTGCTGGAAGGGTAACAGCAGGAGTTTAAGAAAAACAAACAAACAAACAAAAAAAATGTCAAAGTGTTCTCAATATAAACCCTTCATGCTACAGTCAATCAAAACTTCTCTCCTACGTACGAAGAAAAAAACAAATAATCTATGTAATTAGTCATCCCTAAAATATAACGCCACACGCCCATTAAAAGATTGTCATGAAATCTATTGAAAAAAAAACTTAAGCTCAATTATTAAATAAGCATAGTAATACTTTATCATTTTAAGTAACGACTTTTGTAACCCTGGTAAGGGGTTTCGTGTGTATTTATTATGTCTATATCATTTTTCTTAGTATATCTTACTATATCTTCTATCCTTCTGGTTTTGTAAAATCAAAATAATTGTCTTCTATCCTTTCTTAGTAATGCTTATTAATTTAAATTTTATACTTACGGTAATATTTTAACTTTATCATTATATTGATCAATCCACTCCGGGAAGGAAACAAAGGGGAAATTACCATGCATAATAACATTTTCTTGATATGTCTTCACTCCCTTTAGTTTTGTCAAATCAACAAATTGTCTTCTACTATCCTCTCTTAGTTGCCTACTGGTTATTGTTTCAAATTACCATGTTATATAATTGCTGTTGTCCATGCATATTGCTAATAAACTTCTTTTTAAAAAAGTTGTACCTTGTAGATATCTAATTTTTCGTTTCATTTTACACTGTGGAAATGTGTACGTGTGATTGCTTTTTCGTAAAAGACAAATGTCTGTCTGATTGATGTCCATGCGAATAATGTAGGACTATGCTACATCGCTATCACAATAAACGGTTGCGTTTCGTCACTTGATGAGAATCTGTATGGTCAGTCAATTCGTGTGAGTATGTGAGGCAGAAGAAGTCAGCTTGCGTGATTACCTGCACATAAATATAGAGCGTCGCCATCTTAACGCAGCCTAGTTTAGCTTACTATCATTTAACCATCAGACAAACCAGGCAGTGAGAAGGGACAAGCAGAATCGATGCGTGGCTTATCCACTACACAAGCGTGTACTCATTCCGGAATGAGTCGTCTCATCTACTAAGGCCACACAATCCCGTCATCACATATTGTAGTCTAAAGCTTTTTGGAAAACCAGTTGTTGTTTTTATTTCTTGTGTATCTGAATACTTTGGATGTTTTCCATTTTTTGGGTGAATCCAAGTAGTGTGGATGTATTTTAGCAGATACCCCTGTATCATTTCATTTGAAAGTTCTGTCTGGACCTGGGAACATCTTGGTTTTGAGCTGTTTTGAAAGATTCATTCAGTTTGTGTAAAGTGTGTGTCAAATGTATTAATTCCTCTTGATTTTTCAATGCAGTTGTTAAAGTTTCATTCAGGCTCTTTCTTGGTTGTAATTTGTTTGTGCTTGGAAAGTATTTGTTAATTAATTATTTCTAATTCGTTTATGCTTGGAAAATATTTTTTAATTATTTCTAATTTGTTTGTACTTAGAAAGTATTTGTTAATTATTTCCAATTTGTTTGTGCTTGGAAATTATTTGTTAATTATTTCTAATTTGTTTGTACTTGGAAAGTATTTGTTAATTATTTCTAATTTGTTTGTACTTGGAAAGTATTTGTTAATTATTTCTAATTTGTTTGTACTTGGAAAGTATTTGTTAATTATTTCTAATTTGTTTGTACTTGGAAAGTATTTGTTAATTATTTCTAATTTGTTTGTACTTGGAAAGTATTTGTTAATTATTTCTAATTTGTTTGTACTTGGAAAGTATTTGTTAATTATTTCTAATTTGTTTGTACTTGGAAAGTATTTGTTAATTATTTCTAATTTGTTTGTACTTGGAAAGTATTTGTTAATTATTTCTAATTTGTTTGTACTTGGAAAGTATTTGTTAATTATTTCTAATTTGTTTGTACTTGGAAAGTATTTGTTAATTATTTCTAATTTGTTTGTACTTGGAAAGTATTTGTTAATTATTTCTAATTTGTTTGTACTTGGAAAGTATTTGTTAATTATTTCTAATTTGTTTGTACTTGGAAAGTATTTGTTAATTATTTCTAATTTGTTTGTACTTGGAAAGTATTTGTTAATTATTTCTAATTTGTTTGTACTTGGAAAGTATTTGTTAATTATTTCTAATTTGTTTGTACTTGGAAAGTATTTGTTAATTATTTCTAATTTGTTTGTACTTGGAAAGTATTTGTTAATTATTTCTAATTTGTTTGTACTTGGAAAGTATTTGTTAATTATTTCTAATTTGTTTGTACTTGGAAAGTATTTGTTAATTATTTCTAATTTGTTTGTACTTGGAAAGTATTTGTTAATTATTTCTAATTTGTTTGTACTTGGAAAGTATTTGTTAATTATTTCTAATTTGTTTGTACTTGGAAAGTATTTGTTAATTATTTCTAATTTGTTTGTACTTGGAAAGTATTTGTTAATTATTTCTAATTTGTTTGTACTTGGAAAGTATTTGTTAATTATTTCTAATTTGTTTGTACTTGGAAAGTATTTGTTAATTATTTCTAATTTGTTTGTACTTGGAAAGTATTTGTTAATTATTTCTAATTTGTTTGTACTTGGAAAGTATTTGTTAATTATTTCTAATTTGTTTGTACTTGGAAAGTATTTGTTAATTATTTCTAATTTGTTTGTACTTGGAAAGTATTTGTTAATTATTTCTAATTTGTTTGTACTTGGAAAGTATTTGTTAATTATTTCTAATTTGTTTGTACTTGGAAAGTATTTGTTAATTATTTCTAATTTGTTTGTACTTGGAAAGTATTTGTTAATTATTTCTAATTTGTTTGTACTTGGAAAGTATTTGTTAATTATTTCTAATTTGTTTGTACTTGGAAAGTATTTGTTAATTATTTCTAATTTGTTTGTACTTGGAAAGTATTTGTTAATTATTTCTAATTTGTTTGTACTTGGAAAGTATTTGTTAATTATTTCTAATTTGTTTGTACTTGGAAAGTATTTGTTAATTATTTCTAATTTGTTTGTACTTGGAAAGTATTTGTTTATTATTTCTAATTTGTTTGTACTTGGAAAGTATTTGTTAATTATTTCTAATTTGTTTGTACTTGGAAAGTATTTGTTAATTATTTCTAATTTGTTTGTACTTGGAAAGTATTTGTTAATTATTTCTAATTTGTTTGTACTTGGAAAGTATTTGTTAATTATTTCTAATTTGTTTGTACTTGGAAAGTATATGTTAATTATTTCTAATTTGTTTGTACTTGGAAAGTATTTGTTAATTATTTCTAATTTGTTTGTACTTGGAAAGTATTTGTTAATTATTTCTAATTTGTTTGTACTTGGAAAGTATTCTTTTGCTAGGTATTTCCCATAGTTCATTGGTCTTGGATTAGAAAGGGGGGAGGAGGCACGGCAGCGCGTTCGACTTGTCCTGGGTTTGAAGCCTGGTGAAGGCTAGGATTTGTTCCCGGGTCTACAAGAACGCTGACTTGGAATGAAGAGTAAGTTCTGAGTAAGCCTACCTTGTAAGACATCTCAACATGACTTACTTATACATTAATTATGAAACAAAAAATCCAATAATTTCAAATGTCTTTTTCCTCCATTAGTAACAGTAATAGAATACATTGTATGTAAACTGCAAATTTCATTGAAATTTTAAAACAAAATAAAGCAAATCGCATTGCAAACAAGTAAAGACGTTTTAAATTCTAAAACAGTTTGTTTATTTATATTTTTGAATATACAGCTTTTGTCCAAGAACTAGTTCAAATCTTGACATAAGATAAATCTAAACTTGGTTGTGATGTCAGACATTGTGTGTTGCTATTCCCATTCCTAGTATTTAGAATAAAGAAAAACAATTATTAAACAATTCAATGTGCATTGAACGTTGTGAGACAACTGAGTTTTATTTCGGTACAAATGGTTTATGCATCCTTGGAAAGCAATAAACTATATATAATAAGCACAGTTGTTAAGGGGGAAAATGGTCGCATACTATTAATTTGTATGATATACTTATGGAAACTGGTTTTCCTGTTATTACCAATGCTCATTACTCATTAGGTTTGTTTATTTAAACACTTAAAATTAAAACAAAAATGCGCTCAATATTTAGATTTACCTAAACAAACACAGAAATCAAACTAAACTTTATTATATACTTTGCATATTATTAGTAATATAAAAAAGAAAAACACATTTAGAAAAAAAAATGGGATTATCATAAAAATCATGTAGTCCAGGGAAAATCAACCAAGTAGTCTAGAGTAAATATACCAGGTAGTCAAGGGTAAACTAACCAGGTGGTTCTAACTAAATCAAGCATATAATCCAGGGTAAATATACCAGGTCGTCTAGAGTAAACCAACCAGTTGGTTATAACTAAATCAAGGGTGAATCTATAAGGTATTTTAGAGTAAACTAACGAGCTGGTTCTAACTAAACCAAGCATGTAGACCAAAGTGAATCAACCAGGTAGTCTAGTGTAAACTAACCAGGTTGTTCTTATTAAACCAAGAACGTAGTCCAGAGTAAATCAACCAGGTAGTCTAGTGTAAACTAACCAGGTTGTTTTTATTAAACCAAGAACGTAGTCCAGAGTAAATCAACCAGGTAGTCTAGTGTAAACTAACCAGGTTGTTTTTATTAAACCAAGAACGTAGTCCAGAGTAAATCAACCAGGTAGTCTAGTGTAAACTAACCAGGTTGTTCTTATTAAACCAAGTACGTAGTCCAGAGTAAATCAATCAGGTAGTCTAGTGTAAACTAACCAGGTTGTTCTTATTAAACCAAGTACGTAGTCCAGAGTAAATCAACCAGGTAGACTAGAGTAAACTAACCAGGTTGTTCTAACTAAACCAAGCATGTAGTCCAAAGTAAATCAACCAGGTAGACTAGAGTAAACTAACCAGGTTGTTTTTATTAAACCAAGTACGTAGTCCAGAGTAAATAAACCAGGTAGTCTAGAGTAAACTAACCAGGTTGTTCTAACTAAACTAAGCATGTAGTCCAGAGTAAATCAACCAGGTAGTCTAGAGTAAACTAACCAGGTTGTTCTTATTAAACCAAGAACGTAGTCCAGAGTAAATCAACCAGGTAGTCTAGTGTAAACTAACCAGGTTGTTCTTATTAAACCAAGAACGTAGTCCAGAGTAAATCAACCAGGTAGTCTAGAGTAAACTAACCAGGTTGTTCTTATTAAACCAAGAACGTAGTCCAGAGTAAATCAACCAGGTAGTCTAGAGTAAACTAACCAGGTTGTTCTAACTAAACCAAGCATGTAGTCCAGAGTAAATCAACCAGGTAGTCTAGAGTAAACTAACCAGGTTGTTTTAACTAAACCAAGCATGTAGTCCAGAGTAAATCAACCAGGTAGTCTAGAGTAAACTAACCAGGTTGTTCTAACTAAACCAAGCATGTAGTTCAGAGTAAATCAACAAGGTAGTCTAGAGTAAACTAACCAGTTTGTTCTAAATAAACAAAGTACGTAGTCCAGAGTAAATCAACCAGGTAGTCTTGAGTAAAACTAACCAGGTTGTTCTTACTAAACCAAGTACATAGTTGTGGCGTTTTCGGGTCTCTAACAAGATTAACGCCACATGAAATTAAGAAAGAATTCGTTTATATTCTACTCTCATAAAGATTAGGCTAATCTATGTTTAGCCATCGCCTGTACAAATTTGTTTACAATTATAGCCACTACGGAGTGAATGATTAAATGCACATATCTACTAATCATTATCTCTACTTAAGGAGTAAATCATTTAGCTCTTGTATATGTAACATATTTTATGTATTTCTACATTGCGTATTCGTTGTCAGTATTCATTTTATGCTTACATGTATATCAATGTTCTCATATGATATTGCTATTATCGTTTCTAATGTTATCATTTATTGCTATAATTATTATGCTAAATTGGTATATCATCTTGCGGGCGGGTGTGTAGCCTACCCCCCCCCCCCGTGGTCATACCACGCACAAGTGCGGTACACGCCAAGGTCAAACATATCGCAATCATGTTAAGATTCGCCCCCTTCCTCCGCCACCCATCCTCCAACTCAAAGGATTTAACAAGAATACATAATATACCTCTCAGTGTCCAGTCTCCCTGGTCGAATCTCCTTTGACGTACAACGTCAAAATGCCGCCGGACGAGGAAACAGCGCCCTTGATGGCCCGCCGCGCCCACCCTCATCATCACACCGCACCCATTCTCCCAACCGCCTCGCCAGGTACCCCAACCTTCCCCTCTCCCCCGACTCTACCTCGCCATTGTTTTATCAAACTCAAACGATGAAGTAACTGTAACAGGCTGACCATCTACCTCGCCATTGTTGTATCAAACTCAAACAATGAAGTATGAAGTAACAAAAACAGGCTGACCAATCTCATGCTCGATATAGATGTCTGACCATTTTCCCTCCACGTGAAAACCCACGCTTGAGATGTAAATTTTCTTAGAAATGTAGTTTTAGTTTTACGTCAGTCGGACTGAATGAGCCGCAAGGGCCGGACGCCATGGACCAATATCACCGTAAGTACAGGCCTGGACTCTGATGCGCGTTACGGGCGTGACGTCACGAGTAATGGGCCAGTGGAAGGCTATTGCCTTGCCTTACACTTACGTTACCTGCCGCCGGTAGTGACCGGGTAGTGTGTACAACGAGTAGCATGCAGTCATGTGTGTGTACTTGTTATTTAACCTACTATTGATTTTAAGTGATATGCAATGTTGAGTTATTGGATAAATACATCATGCCATGGTCAAGATGTTTTAAGTGCCTAATTGCCAAGGAAACTATAGACCTAATAATAAGAAAGAATTGATGGCACATGCGATGTCAAAAGATGACGTTTCTTAACAAGTAACAAAGATGGCTAAGAGTCTAAGCCAGTCTAAGCCTAAGAAGGGGGGAACTTTCGTGCACTCCCTAGGACTTAGTGTACGCGCACAGAATATTACAGGGTAAGTAAACTAGGCCTATTTTTAAATTTTAGTATTTGATTCCAGTAATTGTTTTAAAAAAAATCGCATTTGAATTAAGTCTAGATAGTAGTTATAGTAGTAAAGTAGGCTTAATAAAGTGCAGTAGGCCTAAATGTATTCTTACTAAGCCTATAGATCTAGCTATAATGCATTTAATAGACTATTTCTAAAGACTAAAACCAATTCTGTTTTATTTTACCGGTATCCTACTATGATATGACTATAGTCTACGTAGATAATACATACGTTTAGTATAAGATTATGATTAGGCTACACAGTAGCCTAATGATACTCGTCTTTAAAATAAAAAGATTTTATTGTCATTTAAAACTCTTTTTGTTTCTTCATTTCAGGTTTGCCCGTCAGATAAGAATTTTTGCCCCAGAACCTCTGCTATGCCATCTAAATATAAAATCATTGTACGTCTAGTTTACTACACCATCTACACACTACACTCATTTAACTATGGATTGCAGAAAGTGTAGTAGTGACATCTGAATTCATTGTACATCCTGTATGCTACACCATCTACAGTCAACTAACGTTGGTTTACAGAAAGTGTAGTGCCATCTGATGTCATCATATGTCCATCATACTACTACACAATCTAATGTCAACTAACTATGGATTAAAGAAAGTGTAGTGCCATCTTAATTTATCATACGTTCATCATACTACTACACAATCTCAACTCAACTAACTATGGATAGACTATGAATTAAAGAAAGTGTAGTACCATGTGAATTCATTGTACATCCAGTATACTACACACCTACACTTAACTAACTAGACATATGGATTAATGAAAGTGTAGAGCCATCTGCATTCAGTTTACATCCAGTATACTAAATCACCTACACTTAACTAACTAGACCTATGGATTAAAGAAAGTGTAGAGCCATCTGCATTCAGTGTACATCCAGTATACTAAATCACCTACACTTAACTAACTAGACCAATGGATTAAAGAAATTGTAGAGCCATCTGCATTCAGTGTACATCCAGTATACTACATCACCTACACTTAACTATGGATTAAAGAAAGTGTAGAGCCATCTGCATTCAGTGTACATCCAGTATACTACATCACCTACACTTAACTAATTAGACCTATGGATTAAAGAAATTGTAATGTCATCTTAATTCATTGTACATCCTGTATACTACATCATCTACACTAAACTAACTATGGATTAAAGAAAGTGTAGTGTCATCTTAATTCATTAATGTAGTGATAAATGTACACATTCAATGCACATATGGTATTACACATTATTTATACAGTGAACATTGTTTGCACACACAAAAAAAAAGAATAAAAATTAAAACAAAGTGTAACTCAAACGTAGTCCTGGTAGTTGTTGTTTTTTACTTGTGCTGTAATCTAATTGTTTTCTTGTTGTCTGTAAGTTCAAATTATAATAATCTTCTTATAGATCTAAGTTAAGCCTAATTATTTTGAACCTATAAAATACATGACATGAAAGGAAACAGAATAAGCCTTTAATAGAAATATATTATGCCATGGCATCATAGTTTAAAATATTTGCTGCTTTAAAATAACTATAATAGCAGTATGCCTATGCAAAGCATCTATTTTATGGTACTGGTACCCGGTAAATTAAAGTAGACTAAACATTCATGAATATACTTAAGATTAACTGTAATAGATAGTACAGTGCTAAAGCAACACATATAGACCATGCCTTTAGCGCCTGGGGCTAGTGTGTAAACACTTCACTACGGTCAGTACGCCTCGCAAGCCTAAGGCCTCCAGTGCGTGACGTACACAAGTAGGACTTGGCCTGTATTTACGATGGTCTTGCCTGGAATCCGTTTCGGCACCACGCGGTGCCTCAGTCTGCTGTAGACAGTCCTTCTCAGGACTACCTACTACATATAGTTTAAGCCCTTTGATTAAATATACACTCTTTATCACATGTATTTGGATTGTATGATTTGTTTGCTCACGTCATTAATGATTGAATACGGACCTTCATGTGAATAAAATATTCGTTGTCACAATACGCCTTTCTTATCGATTGATAGAATACATGTTTGTGTGACAGTGTGAATTAGTCAACAGTTTGACTTAACCTACGTATTAACGAGCCAAACGAAACCTGGATATAAATTCGTCTTTGCACCACATAGAGATCATTCGCAATTCGAGACCACATACCATCTAGATAACCTGCCTAAATCACTCCTCCACATCACCCTGTGTACCTGCCGAGTTATCCACTAAGTCTGCACTGATAGCCTATGCTAATTGGCTCTGTGACGCATCAACTTAGACCAGACTTTAAACTTCACTCACCGGAGTGGTCGAATCGAGACTAATCTCTTAGGATTTGGAGGACAAACACACTTGTACTACGTAGCACAGCCAGGTTACCATAAAGGGATGGTGCAAACTGTTGACCATTCCCATCCACTCTTTCCTCCTGCAAGGCAGGGCAGTCGAAAAGCAAATGCTCGACCGTCTCTTCTGCTTCAAAGCAGTGTCGGCACCGCGAATCGAAATTGGGCCTAAATCGTCCGAAATAGGTGCCAATAGGGCAGTGCCCTGTACGGAACTGGGCTATCGTAGCCTGTTCTCTCCTACGGAGCTTCCACCACGGATCAGCTCGATTTGGCCGTTTTAGTTGCTGCCACACACCTCGACCCTTGACAGACTCGTCCCAACTCTTTTCCCATTGTCTTGTCTCCCACTCACGAATTGATCTGCGGGCACTCGCGAAGGTGGACGGACCCTCCGGAGTGGGTGTCAGGGATCCCTTCTTGGCCAAGGCATCCACTATCTCATTGCCAGCGACTCCTGCATGACCTGGAATCCACTGCAAAATGACCTTCACCTCGTACCTGAGGATCAGATCGGAAATAGCAGCTAATAGTCGGACAAGCAGATATGGCCATGTTTCCAAGCCGTCGATGGCTTGGAGTACTGAAAGCGCATCAGTGAAGATAACCACATCAGCACGAGCAGCTGGTGTTTCTTCGAACGTTTTCCCTATTGCCACAGCAGCAATTCTGATGGCTTCCATCTCCGCATCAAAGATGCAGACTGCTCCACACGGCCCACTTAGCTCAGCCCGTTTTTCTTCTGCCTTCAGGTACGACACAAGAGCACCATACCCAGAACGCGCTTCGGTCCCACTGATCGCGCTCCCATCAGTGTATGCCTCAACGAATCCCGAGTATGCACGTACCGTTCTTAGAGCAGCTGCGCGCCTCTCATTCAGGCAAGAGCTGGGTCCGACTGCTTCCATCAGGTTCGTCCGTATCTCTGGCAGGTTGAAAGATGGGTGAGGAGGAGGTTCCACTCCCGCCGTCCGCAGGGGCATGCGGTCGACCGGGAGTCCGATCTCTGTGCTGAGCTTCAGTGCGTGGTGCATGAAGGACTGCATTGAAATCCGTGCTCTTCCCAAGCAGGAATCCACGAGCATCCTGAGGGGGGAAACTTTCCTCCAACCGTTTGTACCGCTCGTATGCAGTAATAACGGCCCTTTTCCTTCTCCCATTCAGAGGCGGCACGTTTGCCATGATTTCAACAGCCGATGTTGGGGCGGTTCGGAACGTTCCACATATTAGTCTGAGGGCTTGATTTTGTACAGAGTCCAACATCTTCAATGCAGTATCAGACGCATAGACTTGCACCGGGAGGCTGTAATCGATCTGAGATCTTACCGCTCCTAGGTAAAGATTTCTCAACACACTCGCCTTCGCACCCCAGCCAGTACTGGCCAGTCTCTTGACAATGCTCAGATTAGAAGAAGCTTTCTCTTGGACTAACCTCACATGGTCATACATTAATAGCTTTCGGTCCAGTGTCACTCCGAGATAGACCGGCTTCTGGTCGCATGCCAGAGCGCGGCCATCAATGTTCAGCTCGATCGGCTCTTTGAGGATATCGATTCCAAGGGTGAAGAGCGAATAAACTGTTTTTAGGCAGTTTACCTCCATACCCCAAAGCTTGGCGTAACAGGCTACTGCGTTCAAATCCTGCTGGAGGGCCCGCTGTAGAGCTTGCGCTTCCCTCCCGGTCGACCAGACCACAAGATCGTCTGCGAAAAGCAGCGACGAGCTTCCCAGATAGTTCGGCAGGTCGTTGATGAAGCTAGAAACAGTGTACAGAACAGTGCTGAGCCCTGGGGCAATCCTTGCTCCAGGACGCGCTTCCGAGAAACCGCTTTCCCGTAACGAGTTGCAACTGTTCTTCGGGTTAGGAACCCTTTTATCCAATTGTACATGTTAGAGGCAATACCTAGCCTCTGTAACTTCAACAACAACCCCGGCCGCCAGACCTTGTCATAGGCCTGTTTTAAATCCAGGAAACCTGCTAGTGTAGACTCTTTCCGCTGAAACCCGTCAGCCATTTTCTGGACAAGAGCGTCACCTGATCCATCGAGCTTCTTCCACTACGGAAGCCTGCTTGAATGGGGACAACCAGTCCATTATCCTCTAGGAACCCCACAAGCCTCCTATTGATTAATCTCTCAGCTACCTTCCCTACACACGATGTTAGGGAAATCGGTCGGTAGCTTTCGGCCTGACCCGGATCTTTACTCCTCTTCAAGAAGGGTACCACCAAGGCCTCTTACCACTGTTTCGGTAGGACACCTTCAGACCATGATCGGTTTACGAGCTCCAAGAGTTTGCCCTTGCCAACAGCCCCAAGGTGAGTGATCAGCTCGTTGCTAATCCCATCCAGCCCTGGGGCCTTCTTCGCTTTGCACCGTCTCAAAACATAATCCAATTCTTGCCGAGTAAAGGGCACCGTGAATGTGCTAACCTCACCCTCTCCCGTCATGTGGCGTTCGTTTGCCTTCCGGACTTTATCTAGCCCAGCAGACACACTCGTTTTTCCACCCTGCTTTCCAACACTCACGAAATGTCGGTTGAGCATCTCAGCCCACCTAGTATCCGATACCATGGGCCCTGCCCCTGCTCCTGCCAACGTAGCTGGTGCTTTCCTAGTTACCTCAGCTCGCTCAAGGTGGTTGATAAGGTTCCATGCCTGCCGGCTTTCGGCAAGGTCCAATCCAGCACATGTATCAGTCCATTTTGACAACTTTGCTTCCGCGATAGCCCCTTTCACTTCCGCCGTTAAACGGTTGTACTCTCGACGGCTCTTGGCCGTCTTCCGCCTGCTCGCGAGCTTGCGAGCAGCCCTCCTTTTGCGGACCAACTCTCCTAGGGCTTTTGTCCAAAACGGTCTGAACTTGCGCTTCTCATGTGACCTTGGTATCGTCTTTCTGGCAACCCCTAGTATGGTTTTGACCATCGCACCATACACTGAGTCGATAGGTCCAGTCTCGATATGCACTTCTTCAAGAGCACGATCGGTGTGCACTCTGTACTCGTCCCAGCGTGCCTTCGAGTAGATCCACTTCCTGGGCCCGGAAGGTTCTCTGCTTGCTTTTCCTATATTGATCGTGACCAACACTGGCAAATGATCACTCCCAACATCACCCAAGACTTCCATAGAGGTGCTAGCAGCCAGATCAGCACTCACGAGCGTGAGATCCGGCCTCGATTCACTGACATTTCCCGTGTGGAAAAAGGTAGGTGGGGTATCGGTACCCTGTAATCGGATCAGCGTCGTAATGTTGCATAGCTCCTCCACCAGTCGTCCTGAGTTGTTGGCGACAGCATAGCCCCAGGCCGGTGATGCCGCATTGAAATCACCGCCAATAAAAGTGCGAGAAAGATATGCCTCCACGGTGAGGGCCCGCGCACGGGCCCCCCTAAACCGGGAACACGAAACCCCTAGATGGGGCTTGTTGGATCTGTGCGCCGTATCACTAGTCGCAGGAGTCACCGTCGGGGATTGGCAGAACGCGGTCTTATTGTGACTGACCTGACCAGCCAAGGTGGGATTCCCCGGATATATGTCATGTACACCGGGACACAGGGTACCACCAGTCCTGGTTTTACTGCCATTACGTAGGCCTCTTTGGCCTCCAGTCTTCCAGGAATGCTCCCGTCTAGAGCGGCTAGATTTCCTGGCTGGCTGGCAGCTGCTTTTCTGCTTTTCCTTAGACCATCACGTCACAGTAGTCCAGAGTAAATCAACCGGGCAGTCTAGAGTAAACTAACCAGGTTGTTCTAACTAAACCAAGAACGTAGTCCAGAGTAAATCAACCAGGTAGTCTAGAGTAAACTAACCAGCTGGTTCTAACTAAATCAAGCATCTAGTCCAGGGTAAATAAACTAAATGGTTCTGACTAAAGTAAGAATGCTTAGAAAAGTAACGAAGAAGTCCAGAGTAAAGCAAATATGTTTTCCGGAGTAAAGTAACCTGGTGGTTCTGAAGTTTGAATATATTACCTGTTTACTATAAGACCTTTTAAATGGTCAGCTGGATCCCTATGTTGTATGTAGATTGCGTCACGTGACGACATTGATGGGCACTCACTGTGGTAGTTAAAGGGAGATAAAGTGAATTCAATGTTGGTGCCGACAGTCGTGGTGAAAGGCATAGTTTCAGAACTTCGGATTTGTACAGCTCCAGACGTGATCCAAAATACTAGATCCTTAGTTGAAAAAAAAAATTAATCACAACGTACTATAAGTTTCCATCGGACATTAACTAATGCATAGATACAGTATTGTCGCACGATAGAAAAATTTTCGCGTCCATTTGAATAGCATAACTATCTATGTGTACATCGTAGTTTAACAGTGTGGTGCTAATGTGCTTGATCTTGTTAGCACATTTTTATGTTAAGGTTTGTTTTCAATATCACTACAAACCTTAATTTCAATATGTTTATGTTTATAGCGTTTTACTTTTACTTTGTGAATTTACTGTACAACCCAAAGCAGATAAAAAGGAAATGCGAGCCATTTCGCTTATTGGCATTAGAGCAAGCAAACTCTAGTCCCTGACGAAAGGAACGTGAATTGAATTGAATAAATGTTTTGAAGATTGCTTCAGTGATGCTATTTAACATTTTAAGTTGAATAACAGCATATTATATTTTATAACGAACATAAGAAATAATTTATAAAATTGCTTTTGGTTATATTGTAATATTTTCTATATTCATATGTGCACTGAAGGTTGTAGTCACCTATTTCGTTAGCAGTATTTGCGTGTAATATATAATATATACATTTTCGCCTGTTGTTCGTTTAGTCTATTCTTTAACTATCGTCAGCGGGATATGCGATATACAAGTACTACTATAATATTAATTATTATTATTTTAGCACATTATGTATTAGTGTGTATCTTCTTACCTCATTTACTATTGTATCGTTGTCTTGATAAAAGTCCATAAATTTAACTGTTGGATTTGCTTTATCAAACATTCCATAGAATGAGCTGCTGCGTAGTTCAGAGTCCTTGTGTTTAGTTACAACAATCTGATGTTGAGCCCATGGCATAAATCCAACATTTGTTGGCATCACGCTAGTAGAAATATCTTCTAGCTGAATACTAGGAAGATACATTTTCATTTTAGGTCTTTTTAATTTTAAAGCTCATATGCTCATTGATACACATTATACAATGGTCATATTAAAAAATCGTTTAGCGTCGTAAATCTAATGAAATAATAATCATTATAAATTAGTATATATGATTCTGATATACATATATATGATAGGCCCCTATATAAAAATAAATATATGAAGATTCCACTAAAAAAACTTTTTGGTAAATTTCGAGTTATGACCCTTGTGTTATAATATGTCTCTCTAGATTGTGACCAACTCTCGTGATCTAAATTATTCTAAATCGATCAAGTAACGGAGATATTAGACACAGAAAGAAACAACATCCTTTGATAAAAAGATGGATGTATGGTCCAATGTTTACTTTGATAAAACGTGCATACTCCTCATTGTTTTTGTCACGTGACGCAAATTGGCTAATCGTCTTTTTTCGTCGCTTCGCGTTGTTTATAATTATCATAGCAACATTGGCCGACTAGTAATTTTATCGGTAGGTTAAAAATGAAATAAAAAAAAAAAAACACAAATCCTAAATATTTGAAAAAAAATACATTAATAATTCGTGTAAAACAAAATCATGAAAGAATTTATTCAAGCAATATTAATGTTGTTGGTGTCAATAATTGAAAAAAAAAAGCCTAGGCTAGTGGTTATAACAGCAAGAAAATAGATAAGCTTTATTCTAGGATTATGATTGAATGTTTCGATGACTTATAATGATCATTAAAAATAAATAAGGACATCATATCTACAGTTAAACGCTTTGTGAATGTAAAAACTGTTAAAAGTCAATAATTTAAATTAAAATACCCACTTACATATCCCTAAGTCTAATGATTACGACTAGACACTGTTTTAGTTCTCCGATAGCATAGGCCTAGCAGTAGCGTAGCCAGGGGGGAGCAGGGTGAAAGTCAAACTGATCCACTATATTATTTTTATAAGACAATTTATTTAGTGCCTTAGCAAGATCAAGACCAAAAGAAAAGGAGCGTAATTTCGAAGATCATTAAAGCGTTTTATATTTATTAAAAAATTAACCGAATTGTTATTATCAGCTTTTAAAAAAAAAATCCATTCATAGCTTATACAAAATTTCATTACTCAATTAATAGTTATCAACATTTGAATTTAGTTGTTAAGAAATTATTCTAGTACCGTAATAGATGTAAAGTCTTTATTGTTTGATCTCAGAAGACATTTACGTTAACATATTATAATTGTTTTAATGTGCTATATCTAAAGAAGATGCATACTGTAGTAAAGAGGAAGAGATAAGTAATAATTATACAAACTAGGTAGTTATTTAAATGTTTTAAAATGTGCATATATACATTCTTTAGTCATAAAATATTTATATATTTTTCAAATATATTGTAAAATTTGATCATTTTGGAGTTATATATTGTAAGCAATTAATTTTTTTAAAGGAAAGCAAAAAATAAACATATTAGAAATATTAATGTGAAGAAAGTAAAGAAAATGGGCTAATTGTCTCCCTTCAATTAAATTCTCCAAATTGGATGCTAGTGATAAACGAGTCAATAGTTTAAATATAACTAGTATACTTCTGAAAATGCTCATCTATCTTAATTTACCTAAATTAGGGAAAGAGTTCAACGTTTTGAAATTGATTTAAACGGAAAGATATTATGTCCAGTTTCAATGCAAAACCATTCCCGTTGTCCAACACTTCAATTGCTTTTGGACCCAGTCTTGTAAATTGAAGTTTATCTCGCTGAATCGCGTCGCCAAGTCGTGCAGAAACATTGGCTTCAACAGTCGATTCTCCTCATTCAATAACGGAATTTGTTCCTATTAAGATACATCTTAATTGCTTCCAGACAACAAAGAATATATCCAAGACTTTACCTATACTCCGTATGACTTTCTTCTAGAAAAGATTTGAAAAACTATACAATTGACTATCTTAAGTCCAATGATGAGAGCATTGCATACAAACATTCCTGAACTAAATCAGTCAACGTCCAGTGTGATTCGCATGTAGTTCGCCACGCAGCACCCACTAATTATGCTGACATACGTTGTTTTCACTTGCATTAAACAATATTCTTGGATGTCTCTTGCGTGCCACTGAAAATCGTTCTGCGTGCCAAGTCTGGCACGCGTGCCTTAGGTTGCCGACCCCTGCTATAGAGCATTCGCGTTGATTCTATAAATACTTTTCGATACTAGATGTTCATCCAAAATTGCTAAAAGTGGGGCTTTTTTTCTAAAATTTCGCTCCCCCTAGCGTCAAAACCTAGCTACGCCACTGAGGCCTAGGCTATAACATAAGGAAGAAAGCATTCAAGCTCGCTTCAAAACATTTTATGGCTGTGTTTGGCACAACCTAATAATAAAAACTTACTTAACAGGCTAGTTACAATTATTCTAGATCTTTAACACTATTTTAAATATTCATATGCAAGTTGCATTCGCTATTCCATTATGATGTAGGGTAGGACCAGACTAGATCTTATTAAGCCTTCTTCAATTTTTTTTTTTTTTTTTTTTTTTTTTTTTTTTTTTACGCTTTACATAATAAGACGTAGGCCTCAATGTAATATAGATCTATGCGTGGGAAACATATGCCTATAGAATCTAGTTTTATCATTATTAATTTTGATTTTATATTTTCTTATTTCTAAATGTTAACACAATAATGAGGGTATGTGCGGGTAGAATTACCCAAATGTTTAGAGAGAGAAATATTAGCATGGGGGTGGGGGCCCTGCAAATTTTTTTTTACGGACAGTCCTTTGTGGGCCCCTGCAAAAAAAGTTTTCGGACACTCCTTTGGGGGCCCCCCTCAAGTATGGGACCGGGGGACTTTCGAATTTGGACCCCCCTCCCCCTCCCCTAGCTACGCCACTGCATGAGATCACAGTAGGGAATTATTATAATCTAACATTAAGAATCACTCACATAAGACCAATTAGGAAATGCTGAGGTAATGAATACTAAAAAAAAATATACCTATCCACATAAACGTGTTTTTTTTTAGTATTACTCTGACCATTTTTTAGTATTACTCTGACCATTTTTCAGTATTACTCTGACCATTTTTTAGTATTACTCTGACCATTTTTTAGTATTACTCTGACCATTTTTTAGTATTACTCTGACCATTTTTTAGTATTACTCTGACCATTTTTGATGTGAACATCAGCGAAGCATATGTTTATTCCAATGACCAATGTAGATTATGAGATGAAAACACACTTGTGTCTTACTCGTGACTACGGAAATATTGCGAAGCGTATGGAGTAGATGGAGGGGGGGGGGGGCTTCTCTGTCAATGGAATTGCTAGATGCATTATTCGAATGTGCAGCTACAGATAATTTATGTCGAAAAACAAAACACCGCTGCCTTAGCATACATTTAGAAAAATGTTTATGGTTAGCGTTATGTAATTTTATTAAAGTGCAGTCTCAGAATACGAACCAAACTGAACGAACCTATCACACACTTATAAGAACCAAATTTACCTTGTTTTTACATTACTAGTCAACGTATTCTGCTTTGCAAGAAATACTTAGATGTATTTTTATGTGTTTTAAAAGCTTTTTGAGAGCAATATAATTATTGTCACCGTCATCTCTTTCCCAACAGGTTTACATAATATATTAATGCGTGGTAAATAAGAATAACAATACTTTGTGTAATAAAACTTCATCTGTCAACCTAACACCCCTCTCACAGCCTCCACTTCTGCTTTGATCTTGCATAGGCTAATTAACAGTTTAACTTTCATGGCCCCACTTCCTGCCTATCTCACATCTCCCTTTCCAAGCAGAATACAGTCGCTAGTGTCTAATATAGACAAATAGTATTTTTTAAAATAAACATTAGAAAGATCGCTAGTGTCTAATATAGACAAATAGTATTTTTTAAAATAAACATTAGAAATATCGCTAGTGTCTAATAAAGACAAATAGTATTATTTAAAATAAACATTAGAAAGATCGCTAGTGTCTAATATAGACAAATAGTATTATTTAAAATAAACATTAGAAAGATAGCTATTGTCTAATATAGATAAATAGAATTTTTTTAAATAAACCTTAGAAAGAGCGCTATTATTTAATATAGACAAATAGTATTTAAAAAAAAAAACATTAGAAATATCGCTAGTGTCTAATATAGACAAATAGTATTTTTTAAAATAAACATTAGAAAGATCGCTAGTGTCTAATATAGACAAATAGTATTTTTTAAAATAAACATTAGAAATATCGCTAGTGTCTAATAAAGACAAATAGTATTATTTAAAATAAACATTAGAAAGATCGCTTGTGTCTAATATAGACAAATAGTATTATTTAAAATAAACATTATAAAGATCGCTACTGTCTAATATAGACAAATAGTATTATTTAAAATGAAAATTAGAAAGATCGCTAGTGTCTAATATAGACAAATAAAATTTTTTAAAATAAACATTAGAAAGATCGCTACTGTCTAATATAGACAAATAGTATTATTTAAAATGAAAATTAGAAAGATCGCTAGTGTCTAATATAGACAAATAGAATTTTTTTAAATAAACATTAGAAAGATCGCTAGTGTCTAATATAGACAAATAGTTGTTTTTTTTAAATAAACATAAGAAAGATCGCTAATGTCTAATAAAGACAAATAGTATTTTTTTAAAATAAACATATGCAAGATCGCTAGTGTATAATATAGACAAATAGTATTTTTAAAAATAAACATTAGAAAGATCGCTAGTGTCTAATATAGACAAATAGTATTTTTAAAAATAAACATTAGAAAGATCGCTAGTGTCTATTATAGACAAATAGTATTTTTTAAAATAAACCTTAGAAAAATCGCTAGTATTTAATATAGACAAATAGTATTTTTTAAAATAAACATTAGAAAGATCGTTAGTGTCTAATATAGACAAATAGTATCTTTTAAAATAAACATTAGAAAGATCGCTAGTGTCTAATATAGACAAATAGTATTTTTTTAAAAAAACATCAGAAATATCGCTAGTGTCTAATATAGACAAATAGTATTATTTAAAATAAAAATTAGAAAGATCGCTAGTGTCTAATATAGACAAATAGTATTATTTAAAATAAACATTAGAAAGATCGCTATTGTCTAATATAGACAAATATTATTATTTAGAATAAACATTAGAAAAATCGCTAGTGTCTAGAGTCTAGTCAGTACATCGGCGCTACTCCTGAGCTAGTGGATAGAGATCAAGGAAAATAAGAATGTAATTATTTTCTGGATAAGACTTATTTCATATGCAAGAACAAACAAATGTAAGCTATCTTTCTTCCCGGTCGTCATCCGGATATGGAGTGTGTTGTCTGAACCAGCCAATAACTTAAAATCATGTATAAAATAAAATTAAAATGCTAAACGAGACTCAAGCCAAGAATTAGCTAATGGCGCATTAATCTTTTGTATACAATAAGCATCTGTTACATCAAAGACTGTAAAATATAGACCGTTTGCTTCAATATATCTGCTATTTGCAGGCTCAAAAGACTTATTTTCGGAATTCCCGATTCCCTTTGGTATTCAACCTACTTACACCAGAAATGCTTACATTATCTGTAGGTCTATTAATTAACGGATACTAATGATATTATCCTAAACCTATAAACACCGAAAAACTTTTTTTTAATGTTACTACGTCCCTAGCTTGTTAAAAGATTGTTTCAAGCTACAGAAATACTGAACACCGAACCGAACACAGGGTCCACCGAACCAAATCCGAACTTCAAAAAATGGGTTTGATTCCCATCTCTAGTCTAGGTAAGGCATGTCTAATACACACAATACTCAAATTAAAAAAAATATTTAAAAACAAATTAACCATGATAAAACTATAAGAATATGTTCTTACTTCTTAAATATTACATCTAATTATGGAACATAGTTAAAGGTAAATCAGATCTACATAACTGTATAGATCTGTTCTGAGCACTTGTTTATGTATGTTTAAAACAATACTAGTTTAATAGTTGCAATAAACGTTTTAAGGAAGTTTTTATTGTTTGGTTGTTTAAAACACAGTCATTTTAAAGCAAAACTATTTTTTTTTCTCCCATGTGGTTTAGTCATTATATTTAATAATAATAATAATAATAATAATAATAATAATAATAATAATAATAATAATAATAATAATAAATGAAGCTTATATAGCGCATATCCCGCAATCAGTTCTATGCGCTTAACAATTGCAGACGATGATAACAATAACAGGCACATATTTAATAATGTGAATGAGCTAGGAGTCCATAAGTAACAGGTGCGTCTTGAGTCCGGTCTTGAAAATGTTAAAGTTCGAGCTTTGTTGCAGCTGGAGTGGCAGGGTGTTCCATGCGGAGGGGCCGGAGTAGGTGAAGGCCCGCTGACCAGCTGTCACGAGTTTTGTCTGCGGGATCGTCAAATTGAGTTTGTCCGCAGCCGATCGAAGGCGTGGTTTTGTATAGATTTCCAGACAGGAAATTAGGTAATCCGGGGCAGAGTCATTGAGGCATTTATAGCATAGAGATGCCAGTTTATATGAAATTTCTATTTTGAATAGGGAGCCAGTGCAGAGAGTAGAGCAGAGGTGAGATATGGTCAGACTTCTTCTTCTTTAGGATTAGTCTGGCAGCGCAGTTACGGACGCGTTGGAGTCATTGAATGGAAGAGGAAGGAAGGCCGGCCAGAAGAGAGTTACAGTAGTCCAAACGAGAGAAGAGGAGAGTGATGACGAGCTTGGTACAAGCTTCCGGAGTGAGGTAGCGACGGATAGTTGCAATACGTCGCAGGTGAAAAAAGCTGGTTTTAATGAGGAAGGAGATGTGGGGTTGCATGGACAGAGTGGAGTCCAGAAACATGCCGAGGCTATTTACAGTTGAGGAGAAAGGCACAGTAGCGTCACCCAACTGGAGGTCAGTCACGCTGAGGGAAGCAAGCTTCTGTCTCGTTCCTACGAGTAGGGCTTCGGTCTTATCGCTGTTGAGCTTCAACTTGTTTTCTGTCATCCAGTTCTTGATGTCCACGAAACAACAGGAGATAGAAGCAATGAGCTCGTCGATGTCCTCAGGCTTGGCGCTGTTTAGGAGCTGGGTGTCATCAGCGAAAAAGTGATAATTAAGGTTGTGTCGCTCGATGACATGGGAAAGGGTTGGGTGTACAAAGTGAAAAGGACTGGGCTGAGGACGGACCCCTGTGGTACACCATAGCGGACGGTGACGGGCTGGGAGGACAAAGATTCAGTAGTGACGGTCTGGGAGCGACCCTCAAGGTAGCTCTTGAACCAGGATAGGGCGATATCGCGAAAGCCAAACGTGAAGCTGAGGCGATCGATGAGTAGGTGGTGGTCGATCGTGTCAAAGGCGGCGGACAAGTCCAATAACACAAGGGCAGAGACGAGACCTCTGTCTGCGGCGTTCAGGAGGTCGGTGGTGATCCGCAGTAGCACTGTCTCAGTGCTGTGATTGGGGCGGTATGCCGACTGGAACACGGGCATAAGCGAGTTCAGGGACAGGTGGACATTCAATTGCTCAAGGATGACACGCTCTAGTAGCTTGGAAAGGTAAGGGAGGTTGGATACTGGACGGTAGTTCTGGCATTCAATCACATCAAGTCCGGATTTCTTCAAGAGTGGGCGGACGATGGCGGATTTAAAACAGTTAGGAACGATGCCTGTGGAGAGGGAGGTATTAATGGTATCGGTGATGTACGGCAGGAGCTTGTCCAAGCACTGGGTGAACAGAAAGCCTGGCAGAGGGTCAAACTCGCAGGTCTTGATGGGGGACTTCATAATGATGCGCTTAACATGGTCGATGGTGACAGGTTGAAAGCAGGTGAGAGGGGAGCCAGAGAAGGCGGGAGAGGGTGGGGATGGGCGATAGGCATCATGATCCAGAGATCTGCGCAGATTCTCTATCTTCTCCTTAAAGTGCTCTGAGAGAGTTCTGGGAGGTCCACGGGTGGGTGTGTGGTGGGTAGGGGTGAGGAGGGTCAGGAGCCGAGGAGGGTGGACATTATAGAGAAAAGCTCCTTGGACGACGAGGCTTGCGTGATGCGGTTGTGGTAGTGCTGGACCTTGGCGGCAGTGCTGGCTTCCGTGACGCGGAGCCGCATGTCCCTGAAGATCTGGCGGTGGATCTCAAGGCCGAAGAGTCGCCAAGTGCGCTCGGCCCGTCGTCATTCGTGCTAGGCGGCTTTGACGTCGTCGGAAAACCAAGGAGCTGGCGGTCGCTCAGAAACTGCACACAAAGATGGCGGAGCGTGCTTGTCGAGTAGCTGGCTTAGAGTCAGGGCGAAAAAGGAAGCATGGTCAGAAGAGGGGTGGCACTGAGCCAGCAGCAAGGCAGCCTCGTTGCCAAAGGTATCAGTATCTATGGCTCGCAGCTTACGGCGGGTGACAATCTTGCATTTCTTCACCGGTCTTGTTATATTGACAATGAAGCAGATGGCAGAATGGTCAGAGACAAGAAGGTTGCTGGCGACTAGGCTGGAGACGAGGTTGTCAGAGGGTCTGGTGACGATCCAGTCGAGGATGTGACCACGGAAGTGGGTGGGGAATGGGACGACCTGATCAACACTGTAGTTGTCGAATAGTGCACGTGCGCGTTTGGTGTTGGCATCAGAGGGACAGTCCCAGTGTATGTTGAATTTACAGATGTGTAGGCCTTTTTAAACCCCATTTATTGCCTTTTTAATAGTTTTTACTTTTACCAAGCGACTTATTATAAGTATTAGCCTATGCCATTTCTTATCTTTAAAGAACATATTAGATAAGATAAAGATTAAATCATGATTCATAAAGCGCGGTCACTAATCCTTAGGCTCTTATTTTAATAGCTTTCCGCTCTAAACATAAAAATTACTTAAATGACACCTAACAAGATAAATGTGACTAGACCCGTTTTTTTTTTTGTAGTCTTCGCACACACATATATATCCTATACTATCAGGGCCTGCTCATCCACATAGGCAAACTAGGCGGCTGCATAGGGTGCAAAATTTTGGGGGCGCAAATTTGAGGATTTTTTAAATTTGGGGATTAAAAACTATAAACCATATTAAAGTTTAGTACGTCTGCGCGCTACTAACATAGGCTGATGAATTTCTAGGTAATGAAAGACGAAGGGTAGCTTATTTAAGTTGTCTTAGAAAATAGGAAAGTATGCCTTAACAGTACTTAGTTTGGAAACCTCGCTGTGTGTAGCGGAGCGCAAAAAAAAGCAACCCCTAACTTCCTCCGGCCCAACCCTTTATGTGATGCGGCGGCGGGATATCATAGTGAAGTGACGTGACCGTGTCCTTCAAGTCAGTTCGTGAATCTTAAGTCGTGAAGGCGATGCTTTGTTTGCATTGGCAATGCAGTAGTTTTTGTGCATTTTCAGACTGTTAATTACGAAAACGAGTACATTAAATCCCCTAAGTGACACAATATGGTCCAGACGAATCTATGCACCAACACCTCTGCGGAACCAGTTATCTCATGTTTGTGATGCTTTGGGAGAGATTTATGAAGACACTAATTGGATCTAGTGGCATTATTCCGAAAGTAGAAGCACTTGGGTTACTTAAAAATATCTCAGACTTCAAATTTATTGTTGCATTTGTCACATAGCACAACATTTTGTTTCAAGTAAACATAACTAGTAAGATACTGCAAGAAAAGGACTTGAGTCTCCAGAGAGCAGTTAGTCACCTGATCAAAACAAAAAACAAAGAGTTTTTGGTTACAGCTAGAAGTGATTTAGAGTTCAATGGAGTTCTGGTTGAAGCTAATGAAGTAACATAAGAAGTTGTATGGAATAGAACCAGTATTTGAGAAAGAGAAGGTCCGAATTCAAAAAAAGAAGAACATAGTTGATTACGAATCAACAGATGAATATGTAAATATTTCAGGTGACTTCTCAAAAAGTTTCAAGATGAACTTTTATTTTGCTGCTTTAGGCACAGCTGTTTGTGCGGTAAAAGAAAGATTTTCCCAGTTAAATAAAGTATCTGGTGTCTTTGGATTTGTGTACAACATTCCTGACTTTAAAAACAAGACTACATCAGAGGTTAAGTCTATGTGCAAAAACTTTAACAGCTTTAAAAAGCTTTAACAATTGAAAAAGATGAAGGTTTGAATGAATCAGACATTGCTGCCGTACAACATGTTCTGAATTAAGAGCAGTTTCTCATCATCTCCAAGACTTAGTATCAAACCCTGAAGAAGTCATAATCTACATATACCAACAGAAAATGGATTTCTAACATTTGTGTAGCCCTTCGTATTTTCCTTACGTCGCCACAACGAAATAAAAATAGTAATACATAGTATTAGATATGCATAATAATAATGTGAAAACAAAATTTATTAATAAAAGGTAACCTAAAAGAATATTCAAGGGGAATAATTACATTTATAATACAATTTATAGGGGGCGGGGGGGGGGAGTATGTTTAATATCCTTACAATAAACTTGTTCGTACAAGTGTAATTACTGGAAAATTAAATTATACTTTAATTCTTAAAAATATAGATGTTCATTGTTCCAAAGTTAGGATAAAAACAACATTTTCTCTTGTTTGAAATTAGGCGAAAAAATCAAGGTCATGAATAAATTAAATAAAACCTTTCATGTTGTATTAATGACAGAACATTGATTAAACTTGCTGGCTTGCAAACACTGACATTGCGTTTTTCTTCAAGCAAAGAAGTGGTTAAAAGGGGGATGGATAATTGTAATTGGAGGTCAGGTGCAGACTAAATCATTGTAATAGCAGCAATGGTAAATTTGAGCATCACGCCCCTGCACCCGATTCACCCTCCCACTACCATTAGCCCCTACCTCCCCCCTCCCACAGCCCCTTCCCGTTCCCCTTCCCCTCCCACAGCCCCTTCCCGTTCCCCTTCCCCTCCCACAGCCCCTCCACTTCCCCTTCCTCTCCTTCGACCTCCCCCTTTTGTCCAGTTCTTCCGGTCATATATACTACAGAAGTAGTAATCACGTCTCGGTAAGACCCCATTGACTATGGTATATATCACAGAAGTAGTAATCACGTCTCGGTAAGACCTCATTGACTATGGTATATATCACAGAAGTAGTAATCACGTCTCGGTAAGACCTCATTGACTATGGTATATATCACAGAAGTAGTAATCACGTCTCGGTAAGACCTCATTGACTATGGTATATATCACAGAAGTAGTAATCACGTCTCGGTAAGACCTCATTGACTATGGTATATATCACAGAAGTAGTAATCACGTCTCGGTAAGACCTCATTGACTATGGTATATATCACAGAAGTAGTAATCACGTCTCGGTAAGACCTCATTGACTATGGTATATATCACAAAAGTAGTAATCACGTCTCGGTAAGACCTCATTGACTATGGTATATATCACAGAAGTAGTAATCACGTCTCGGTAAGACCTCATTGACTATGGTATATATCACAGAAGTAGTAATCACGTCTAAGACCTCATTGACTATGGTATATATCACAGAAGTAGTAATCACGTCTCGGTAAGACCTCATTGACTATGGTATATATCACAGAAGTAGTAATCACGTCTCGGTAAGACCTCATTGACTATGGTATATATCACAGAAGTAGTAATCACGTCTAGGTAAGACCTCATTGACTATGGTATATATCACAGAAGTAGTAATCACGTCTCGGTAAGACCTCATTGACTATAGTATATATCACAGAAGTAGTAATCACGTCTCGGTAAGACCTCATTGACTATGGTATATATCACAGAAGTAGTAATCACGTCTCGGTAAGACCTCATTGACTATGGTATATATCACAGAAGTAGTAATCACGTCTCGGTAAGACTTCATTGACTATGGTATATATCACAGAAGTAGTAATCACGTCTCGGTAAGACCTCATTGACTATGGTATATATCACAGAAGTAGTAATCACGTCTCGGTAAGACCTCATTGACTATGGTATATATCACAGAAGTAGTAATCACGTCTCGGCAAGACCTCATTGACTATAATATATATCACAGAAGTAGTAATCACGTCTCGGTAAGACCTCATTGACTATGGTATCGCCACTGTGATAGGCTTCAGAAATTCAATCATAAGCGAGTGGTTCAAAAGACAAAGTAATTCTTTTATAGTTTTGTCTTAGTCCCTCCCAGGACAGGCACAAAGCAGTACGGCTATTAAACTATAGCTAGGGGTTTGGTATCTTGGCAGCAGGGCGGGTCCGTCCGCCGTCGGGCCGTGACTGTCACACATTTAGGGACCAAACCTTCTCCGAGATCCTTGCAGCTCTAGTGTACATCTGCCACTACGAGGATGTACTGCATAAGACTTGTTGTGGAGAGGCTATATACTGGCAAGAGAGACTTACTGATTGCACTTCTTTTACAGTTACACTGCTGTCAATGGATAATCAAAGTCATATTTTGGAATCTTTACAAGTGTATGTGTTTTTGTCCAAGCAAAGAAGGGTGGTGGATAAGCTTAATTGTAATTGGAGGTCAGGTGCAGACTGAAATGCGATCACGTAAATTTGAGCATACCCCCCTCAAACCCTCCCACCACTGCCCGTCCCTGTCCCTTTCCACCGCCCCTGACCATCCCCTCGCCCCACCACGTACCATCGTTCCTGCCCCTTTAGTGTCCAGTCCTTCCGGACATGGATACTACAGCAGCAATAACCACATCTTGTTTGAACCTCATTGACTATGGTATATATCACAGCAGTAGTAACTACGTCTTGGTAAACCCTCATTGACTTTGGAATCGCCACTGCGCTAGGCTGACGACACTCGATCATTAGCAAGTGGTACAAAAGACAAAGTAATTATTTTATAGTTTTTGAATTCTTAAATAATATTGACTGGTTCTGTCTAAAACAATTCTAACAATCTGTAACAATCTTCTAGGCCCATAAACGGGAAACAAATAACTAAAAGAGAAAAAAAACCACATCATTTTCTGCACATATTTTTGAATATGCTTCCATGTCTTGAAGGAGGTTACAGGTTTGTGGAAGTAAAAATAATAGGTCTAAAGGGCTATAATCGTCATATACTTTCTTTTTTTATTTGTTCTTAGTCATGAAATAGTTCTAAAAGGTCTTCGTACAGATTCAACAATTAGAAGAAAAGTTTGTTTTTAACAGAATGAAGAATTTATAGGAATTTAGACAATAATTTAGATTTAATAGTCATTGCACAATTGTACAGAAATGCACATTGTGAGATAACTGCATCATTACAAAAGCTACCAAAAAAAAAATCACACTATAGATAGACTGCAATGTCATCTCCTCGGTAGTGTAGTGGTAAATATCCCTGCCTGTCACGCGGGAGACCGAAGTTCGAATCTCCTTTAGGGATAATTTTTTTTTAATATTGTTTTTCAACGTGAAAAGGTTACTATTCTTACAAAAGTTTTGTGCGTTTATATTGTTAACAATTTAGGCTACAAAGTGTGGACCGTAACAATAAACACCAGTAAAAATTACTACGGTTCTCATGATATACTTTTTTTTTTGTTTATACATAAGTAAATATAAATAAAGGTCTATACAGGGATGCCTTCAGAGACCGGATGTGATACCGTTACCTCACGGTATCTTATTATAACATGCGACATCCGAATCAAGCTTATCACCTCGTACCAAGTCACAGTAACCAGAAATCAGTGGCTACCCCAGGCCGAACCCAGAAGCGGCACGCTTGGAGAGACAGGAAACACCTACCTCCGGTGACGACACCATAAGTCCGAGCGAAACAGTCCGGATTGCGTCACCATCCTTGGCTATCCCAGGCCGTCCTCAAGTTTCCGAAAGACGTGTGGCATCTCACGAAGACAGCGATTGCCCCTGGAGTTCAGGGGCACATGCAGCCACCCTCCGGAGCTCAGCAGCCGACTTCCGGAAGAGAGCTGTAACATTTTCAGCTGACCAGCTGCTACCAGTGGAGCCCCCCACCAAAAGCCACTCGCGTTGCAGGAGCTTATCGTCGGAACGTCAAGCTGACTCGAACACACCGGACAGTCCACCAGCGATCACATGACAGACTTCACTGAATGGGTAAGTGTGTTTCCTTTGTATTTTCTCTCATGCGGAACCATGGCAACGGTCCCCTTTGTGAAAGAAAAAAAGGACCTTGTGGAAGGACTCGTCCACTCCCCGGGCACCCTTCTCCGAAAATTAAGCTACCCCGATGCCCACAGAAAATCCATGAATTCGATTAATCGAGACTCCTAGCATAAAGCCCCAAGATATTACTCTTTATATCCTATACTATAATACCAGATAAAATTGTGTTTATATCCTATATTATAAACCCGGTTAAAATTGTCTTTATATCCTATACTATAATACCAGATAAAATTGTGTTTATATCCTATACTATAATACCAGATAAAATTGTCTTTATATCCTATACTATAATACCAGATAAAATTATCTTTATATCCTATACTATAATACCAGATAAAATTGTCTTTATATCCTATACTATAATACCAGATAAAATTATCTTTATATCCTATACTATAATACCAGATAAAATTGTCTTTATATCCTATACTATAATACCAGATAAAATTGTGTTTATATGCTATACTATAATACCAGATAAAATTGTGTTTATCCTATACTATAATACGAGATAAAATTGTGTTTATCCTATACTATAATACCAGATAAAATTGTGTTTATATATAATATATTATGTGTGTGTATGTAATTATGTATACATTTTTTCTTCAAAAAACGCTCTAACGATTTACTTCATGCTTTTATGCTCGTCGCTATCACTTATATTTATTTTGCGTCATATTAATGACTTTTCGGAAATACCCGTTCAACAAAAAAAAATAGTTTTATTTCTTGTTTAAACTTCCTGTTTTGCGCACCGATTTGTTTATCTTGATGATAACATCCGTAGTAGAGGCCAAATTTGGTTTCGGCCGTATACGAAACCATACCGGAAACTATTAATTGACTTTCGGCTGAAACTGAATCTGATACCGATAATGTTACTACACATTTGGCCGAAACCGAAACCGTAACCGAAATAAAAAGAAATAGCCAAACAAAAGATTTTAAAGACTGCACATTTGAGTGTAATATTACATAGTTGATAGGTATGTCTACTCTATCTAAGTAAACAATAGAACTAGGGCTGTCAATATCAGATTTTTTATCTGAAACGTTTTTGTTTGAAGTCCAAGCATCGGGCAATGCTACGTCTATTGGTCTCTTTGTCTGTTGAAACGTTCATCTTCGATGGGGGAATTCCAGTTTGTTTCTTCTTGACTACGTAGATAAAGTATGTGCCGACTACTAGCGTTAGTTGTAACTTAACATCTGCCTTTGTTGTTTTCCGTGCTTGTATTGCAAGCAATACTCGTGATTTGAAAAAAACCCACAATAGTTCAAAGACAATTGAATCTAAATTAGTGTCAACGCGTTACATTCTAAAATCCTATAAATTCTTCATTTACTAATTAGTGTTTGCAAGTATTTAATGTTAAAGAATTGTTTCGTACGAATCAAACATGGTTATAAAATACGTCTCAGAGAGAAAAATATCGTGGGACACCATATTGAAATGATTTCCTCCCTAATTCCGACAAAATATAAATATTCGGCAAATGACCGAAAGGCAATGTCAATTTTTGCCGAAGCCTTAAGCAAACCGAACGCTAAAGTTTTTTCTTTGGCCGAAACCGAAACTACACCGAAAAAGACCATTTTTATATTGCCTTTTTTTCAAGCCAAAACCGTAGCCGAATTTCGGTCGGTCTCTACTGAATCTACATGTATTTTACATATAAATTAAAGAAATACAAACAGCTTAACAATGCTATGTAGAAAAGGTAAATAGTAATCACCAGACATCTTCGTAAACATAATTGTAATGTGCTATTAAGTATTAATTATTAGGAATTGTAATGCATACAATTTATTTAAACTAATTTTATTTAAATTATATCGTTTTTTTAAGTGATGTATTATTTTACAGCGATCATTTATTTTTAATAGTTACCAACATGGATGATATTATATTAGGTTTACACCTAACAATATATATTTTTTTATATTGTGTCAAATATTGTTTGGAGAAATCACGTTCAAAATAATTAATAACTACGTGTTTGCACAAGATAGAACCTAGAATCTATCTGTTTCTAAATTATTTACAAATACATAGGAACCCTTATGATTTATACATAAGCCCAAGAAAGAAATAATAGAGTATATTTGCATAGTCAATTAGTCAAATCCTGTAAACTAGTAAAAATGTATTAGGGGAGTGTGGTAAGAAATGGCCAGGTGGGAAAAATGGCCCACCCTTATTATATCCAAATGCTGGACCATAATATTTAGGATTTTAATAACTGTCATGGGCCGTATTGCTGTTGAGAGTTAACACCCTTGCCCATTTTACAATTACGGTAGCAGCAATCTTTACAATTACGGTATATAAGATTGACTTGTATAAGGGGCAAGGGTGTTAACTCTCAGCAGCATTTAGAAAAATATTGTGTTTTTTTTAAAAATAGTTTTTTTTTATTACCATTTCAATTGCCAATAAAAGTGAATGTAGTAGCCCTAAAGAGCGTTCTCAGTGGGCGTGGCTTAGGTTTTTTAGTGACGTATTTGTGTAAATAGAAGCCACTATTGGTGTACAAAAATGGTGAAGTACTTCTTTATCATGCAAAATTCACATCTGAACATTGGCTATCCTACTCAAAAAAAAGGAGGTAAATAGTAGTACTGTTGATTAATTGATTAATGTGATTAGGCTAGCGCCGGCTAGACCTATTTACCCTTTCAATTTCACTTTATAAGCCTACACTTTTAATGTTTCGTAGGCTAGGCTAATGGCTAATAGGGATGCCAAGTGATAGTGTTGGTGAATAGGCTATCTAGTCAAGTCTCTAATATGCTCACATCGTCTATGATCTATGTCTATGATAATAATAAAATAGCCTATTTTATTAAACAGACATAATACAGCTTAAATCTTAACAAGACTTAAAACACAACACATCATTTTAAAAAAGCTCGAGCCTATATGAAACTTTATTAATACAGCGGCCTTTGTTACTTATACACCATTACTCAAAGTAAACAAAAATCACGTGTTTTTTTGTCACGTGATTGCAAACGCCCTACTGTTTATGGTAAGCATATTTTATATATTGCTTATTAAACTAAGATTAATATGATTATAACAACTATAAACATTAAAAAGACTTTACCAAAATGTTTTTTGTAAATTTCTAAGGACTTGCGTACAATTACGTTTTATGTTAGTCAGCTATAGACACCTACGGAGACTATTTTATCACACAAAAAATAACTTGACGTTAAGGTGGATATTTACTAATTGATGAATGGCCAATACAATGGTCTTAATACCTCAGACCAACTTGTTCACGAAATAACTCAAAATAAGCTTACTTGTAGACACCCTTTAGGGAGAGATGATTTAAGCGAACTTTAAAACACAATGCTGCGTCACCATTTGGTGCAAGCCTTTGTTATAAGTAAGTTATAACGGTCCAAACTTAAAACATTGCAGTTACTTAGCGTCTATTTTTGTATGTTTAGAGTGAAAGATCGATGCAGTTTAACGTAAATCTAATACAGAAAGAGCTTTTACTTTTATATTCAAATGTATTTAGACGGAAAAAAAGAAAAATGGCAATTGCAATTTGTTGGTCTGTAAATGCTGTATTCTTTTTCAATATACGCACCATTGTTTTAGAATCAAATTTTGCGCCTGCTTCTTATTTCCGAACGAAGCACGGTCTACCTGGTACTATATATATATATATATATATATATATATATATATATATATATATATATATATATATATATATATATATATATATATATATATATATATATATATATATATATATATAACATTTACTTTTTGTCTTTTAAGTGTTGTTGGTTAACGTTAATTTTGCGAATCAATTCAATTAAGTACCTAATTGTGGACGTGGTGCTTTAGATTATGATAGTATATTGTAATCTTATTAAAATCTAAGGTTCAAAGATGCTAAAGCTAATATGTTGTCGAACTTTACATTCATTTAGTAATGTAATCACAAAATGTATTGATATTTTTTTGCTAATTTTTTATGCAATTATAAAATAAAATAAAAATTTACTTTTAAACATGACAAATAATAACGTAAGTAATGATTAATATAAAATTGTTTGATGTTATTTCATTACCTGTATCCCCTGTTTTCCCCATAGGCATTCTTTGTTGAATTATTAAATACAATATGATGTTTGGGCTTGCCAAAGTTAAATAAGTAAAGAGCATCCAGTTCACTGGTCTTTAATGTACGAACTATTTTATTCTGGTACGAAACTTCCTGTAATTAAAACAAATTATTTATTTTAAGCACCTTTATATGGTTGTACATGTAGTCAGTAACGTAGCAGGGGTGTGGGGGAAATTACAACCAGTCAATCAGTCCTTTATTGTCAAATACTTCTATGATAAAATATAATGTAAATTGTTTATCGAATGTAAGTGTAAGTACAATCCTGGATCTTCTGTCTAGGATCTATTTCACTATAAAATAATAGTAACACTCAAGCCACTCGATGCAATGTAAAAAAACAACAACATTTGCTTGAACTTATGTACAATAAACCATGTTCAATATTAGGTAGCTTTTTTTTTCGCTATGCAAAGACAACAATAACCTAACTACAACTACAACTACAACTACAACTCTGCGTGACTTAAATATATTTTGGTGCAAAAAGTTCAATAATGAAAGTTTCTCGAATTTTTCAGAATACAAAAGAGATGCTTACTACAACGTTGAAGAGACTATGAGATAACATTTGGTGTAATTACGTCATACAGGTATCTATACAATTGTATACAAAAAGTAGGCTATCGACGCCAAAATTAAATATAATGAAATAATTCTAAATAAATTATCAAGACAATTCTAAATAAAAAAAATCAATAGCCTGCTATAAACATATAACACATTTGCACTTACTTACTTTACTTACTTCTGTATGAATGTCCCAGGTCTGATACACGTTTGAAATCCCAGCGATGTCAAGGTCAACTTTAAAGTTTATCAAATGAAGATGCCAACTCTCCAAGAGGCCTTCACCTGCAAAAGTTAATTGTAAATGTTCTCCATAAGTATAAAAGCACTCATATGTAGGCTTTGGCATTGTCTGTTCCAACACTCGGAGCTGACGGTTTATATTTTTTTAGCATTGCAAGCGCGTACGTTTATAAAATAAATAATGAGAAAGATATGTAGCCATGCTTAATGATTAAAGTAGTTAAGTGATTGTTGTTTTTCACTGCGATTGTAGTGAATATGTGCGTCTATAGCTTTCTAGAACAATGTTGTAGTATTAATTGTGTAATTTTTATTACTAAATCAGATGGCCGATGATTTATGTACAGTTTTAAATTACCATAGACCTCTACGATGTAACAAATACTTATCGAATAAGGGACAATATTCACAACTAAGTATATTTGGTAGGATAGACTTTGAATATACACTGAAAGGTAAGTAGCTTTCTTTTGCCACTATCATTTTATCTTCTAATAAGAAGCTCAGACGTGGTATCAGATTTTACTTTAAACATTTACTTTAGGGAAGAGCGGTGGTGACAACTTTCATTTTTTTTCCATAAGTGTATTTTTACTTCTAAACGTTCTGTATTAAAGTATAATTTACCTTTAATATATATAATTTTTATGGAATTACACGAGTCTACAGAAAGCAAAACTAGGATAATAATTTAGTGCGATAAAAGTTTTAATCTCATCTGATGAACCGTCCACTCTTCTGTACCCATGGGCCTCAAAGTTGGCGAAGAGTGTAAACCGCCGATACGTTCCCATTAAGAACACACCGGTGGGCGAACGCATGGGGGACAGCTCCGGGTCCCCGCTATCCATTGCACAACGGATAGGTCTGCGGCCCTGTGGGGAGGCAGGATGGATGTTACAAACTCATCTCAAAGACCCTCCCGGTGCCTGGATGCCTGAACCTAAAGTATAGGATTTGTGCCGCCGGTGTACATCACAGGTATACGGGCGAGCCACCACAATAACGATCCTAGGGAAACCGCATTGAACGATAGCTGGCCGGTGGAAACCTTCCCTGTTACCGCGGCACGCCACGCCTTCGGTGTGCCTTGGGGTGGCTGGAGCCCGGACAGAGCTTTGGTGTGCCACCCCAGAGCTCTTCCCTAACATGTTACGCCCTTGACACAAGAGCCCTTCGGGATTGTCCGGGTTTCTTAAGAGACATTAAATTTCGATTTATGTTTTCGACATCTTTTCCTCGTATGATGAGCAATAAAACTATTTGACATCATTCATTTGCCAATAAAACTATTTGACATCATTCATTTGCCAATAAAACTATTTGACATCATTCATTTGCCAATAAAACTATTTGACATCACTCATTTGCCAATAAAACTATTTGACATCATTCATTTGCCAATAAAACTATTTGACATCATTCATTTGCCAATAAAACTATTTGACATCATTCATTTGCCAATAAAACTATTTGACATCATTCATTTGCCAATAAAACTATTTGACATCATTCATTTGCCAATAAAGGTGTGTATAGAATAAACAGAGACTAGCGTGCTCACTGGCTAATTATTTCTAAGATAATATTTAAAAACAAATTTATGTAATAGTATTTTAGCTAAAGTTTAAAGTATATGTACCTTAAAATATTTAACTTTAAATTTATCGTAATAATGTTAGAAATAAAGGGAAATAATACCAGTTGGTGTAATTCTTGTTTGTAGAGCCCCATTTTGGTGGAAAATAAAATCCACTATATAATCATACTTGGAGACCTCAATGAGTGATCTGAGAATTTAACACACATAGGCCAGTAAATAAAATAACAAATAGTTTTAAAGGTAAAATAAAGAAATGAAACGATTAAGTCGCTATAGGAATTTATTTCATTAAAAAAAATTTTGAAATGAATTAGCATTTAATTATATAAGGTCATGCTACATAGGATTTACACTTTGTTGTATACTGATTTATAACAAGTATAATAATGAATTTGTTCCTTTGGAGACCCATATTGGCTATGAGGTTGAGAAAGTTTACTGAACCCCATGCATTGACTCTACATTCACTGAAGATTTAGCAAATGGGAATGGGATCCAATGGGGGGGGGGAATGTAGATTGTTTGTCTGCGGAGACCGAAACCAATCTCTCGTTATCGGATTAATCAGCTTTTTGTTCATGTTGGCATTCTGAGACGTTTTCACATTTTTAATATACTCTTCTTAATGTTTGTTTATTATCCCATTTTCTGATAGCGCCCCACTTATGGAACACTTGGTACAAAAATTCCTATTAAATACGTATATGCCTTATAAATAAAATATTTTTTTTTGGCATTGTACGATAAATAGAATTTATTATAACTTTGCTTTGCGAACAAAATTTTACTTTTAATAAGATTTATATGACCTTGACCTTTCAACTTGTAAAAATTGATAAAAAAAAAACATTCTCAAAAGTAAGTACACATTTATCAAATATGATTAAATTTTGAAATAAAACCATATGAAATATGTAATTTCATCATTTATCTATCAATTATAACATGGAAATCATTTAAAAAATCACATTGAATTCGTTTTATCAAGTGTCAAACAAGCGTCCCACCAGTGGGACATTAGCTACGAATGCCCCCGTGTAAATCGTCACATTTATGGGACAGTAGCAAAAAGTTAATTTTTTTTGCAAAAAAATTTTTTTTATAAAATGTATTTTTTTGTTTAACTTTGATATTTAGAGAGTTAAATATTGAAACTACGCTAAAATTTAAGAACTAGATAATAGTTTTTGGATAAGATTTTTAATAAAAATGAGTTGTTTTTTTTTAAATAATTCTATTAGCTTTATAGATATCTTATTTTAAATGTCCATGTTTTTTTTTCTGGATTCAAATGGTCAGTTCATCAACACCCATCTCTTAACCCGCGGGTTGGTCGCTAATAGGACCATTGTTGACTTTCATCACTCGCTAATTGTCACGATTTTGTGTGCTGTTTGGGCGCCAATGAAGGACAGCTTGGTCCATTCTTTTAAATTTTACTCCCACGTTTTCTTCTGTCGCAAGGGGGGCAGCTCCCGTTGCGGGTCCGAGACCCATTGCACTGCCGAAAGACTCTGGGGTTTTGGTGGGGAGGAAACAATGGACGCAGCAACCCCTTTTCGAGCACCACCCGTGCCTGGATGTCTGTACCTATAGTATAGAGTTTGTGCAGGTATACGGGCGAGCCACCACGATAATGATCCTTAGGGGAACCGCAGTGGGTAACCTAGCTGCGGAATCCTTACTGTTACACACACGGCACGCCGTGGGGTGGCTTGAGCCCGGACAGAGCTTGGGAGTGCCCTCTAAGCTCAAACCTATCGTTACGCCCTGGACAAAAGAGACCTTCGGGCTCGTCTGTTGTTTTTTTTACGAGACTTATAACTCTGTCGGACGCTTCTTCTGTTCGCTGTCTACCTGTTCTGTGCCGAGTGGGCTAGTCTGTGCAAGACCTTCCACTGGTTCCTGTCCCTTCCACCACAGTTACTTGCACAAGGAGTTGCTCCGTGGATTCTTCTATGCGCCGTTTTTTTATACATTGTTTGCGGACATCTTCGTTTGTGATATTCAAAATCTTATTTGAAATATCTCATTTCTAGGACCCCGACCATTCTCTGGAGATTATACCTGAAATCCGATATCATCAGAGTGCACATTAATAAAATATTCGAACAGATGGAGGTTCTTTGGTATTGCCAAATGATTTTTTGCTTGTTTAGCGTTTCGATTGTCTGCACTATGCTGATTCTATTCGCTTTGAGCGTTCGTCTAATAAGTGGTCAATAGCTGACATATTATCCTGGACCATATTTGCAAAAGCTTATAAACAGATCATAAAGCAATTAATCTCTAATTAGGACACAGAAACATAGTCTTTGATGGGCAGCTGTATCATGTAAACATAGTCTTTGATGGGCAGCTGTATCATGTAAACATAGTCTTTGATGGGCAGCTGTATCATGTAAACTTAGTCTTTGATGGGCAGCTGTATCATGTAAACATAGTCTTTGATGGGCAGCTGTATCATGTAAACATAGTCTTTGATGGGCAGCTGTATCATGTAAACATAGTCTTTGATGGGCAGCTGTATCATGTAAACATAGTCTTTGATGGGCAGATGTATCATGTAAACATAGTCTTTAATGGGCAGCTGTATTATGTAAACATAGTCTTTGATGGGCAGCTGTATCATGTAAACATAGTCTTTGATGGGCAGCTGTATCATGTAAACATAGTCTTTGATGGGCAGCTGTATCATGTAAACATAGTCTTTGATGGGCAGCTGTATCATGTAAACATAGTCTTTGATGGGCAGCTGTAAAATGTAAACATAGTCTTTGATGGGCAGCTGTATCATGTAAACATAGTCTTTGATGGGCAGCTGTATCATGTAAACATAGTCTTTGATGGGCAGCTGTATCATGTAAACATAGTCTTTGATGGGCAGCTGTATCATGTAAACATAGTCTTTGATTGACAGGTGAATCATGTAAACATAGTCTTTGATGGGTAGCTCTATCATGTAAACATAGTCTTTGATGGGCAGCTGAATCATGTAAACATAGTCTTTGATGGGCAGCTGTATCATGTAAACATAGTCTTTGATGGGCAGCTGTATCATGTAAACATAGTATTTGATGGGCAACTGTATCATGTAAACATAGTCTTTGATGGGCAGCTGTATCATGTAAACATAGTCTTTAATGGGCAGCTGTATCATGTAAACATAGTATTTGATGGGCAGCTGTATCATGTAAACATAGTATTTGATGGGCAGCTGTATCATGTAAACATAGTCTTTGATGGGCAGCTGTATCATGTAAAGATAGTCTTTGATGGGCAGCTGCATTATGTAAACGTCTGTTCTAATAAAAAAATATGCCACCACTGTGGTTAAAAAAAAATTACTTGCCAAAAGTGTGATGTCCCATGGCTCCTCCCATTTATAGCTTATATGTTTAGGCCTATAGACAGTCTTTTTAACATAGCGTAATAATTAATAATTTAAGTTACAACTTAAGTTATTGTATACAATTTCTTTTTTTTTAAAGCATGGAAAACAATTTTCATATATAAACGCATATATAGGCCTATTACTCATTAAATTTCTTTATTATAATTCATTGCATACAAATAAAATAAATATATGAGCAGACTTATTATTTGCTGGATGGTGGGTAAAAGGGTACGGGGAGGACCTAATATTTTTCTTCATAGAAATATATAAAATATTATTTTTTCTAACTTCCGGCCTGGGCTAGTATATTAAAAGTGTGAATTGATAGATTTTTTGAACTTTAATTATTGGTGGAAGCACTTAACTTACACTATAGCACTAATAAATTTGATTCCGTTCAAAACATTTAACGGGAAAACATGTAAAATGAACTGACCCAATATAAATTTACACGGGGCCACTTGTTGCTACTGTCCCAAATATGGAACGTTTTTTATAACGTCAATATCTAAAAAAAAAAATTAAGAAAAATTAAAAGCTATTCCTTCCATTGTGGCCCAAAAATGAAATAATATGCAAAAATGAAAAAAAAATCTCGACCTCAGCAGAATATGGGTTAACACATTTGTATTTTGGCAGCAAAACAACTCGTAGACTGCAAGAAACTGTCTTTTTTTTTTTTTCTTTTTTTTTCGTCCGCACTGTCGATCGTATAATTCCGAAACAAACAAAAAATGAGTGAGCCCGGAAGTGTTTGGTTTTGTTTTTGTCACTTTCGTTATTTTTCCTTATAGGCCTTCCGTACGCCTATTTATTTTGATAGGCAAACCTGGTTGTTACGAAACGTTTTCGAGTTAAAGCATGTCCGCCAAAGTCCGATTACAACTTATTTTCATAAAAAAATGTAGCGATTTTAAAAAAAATCTGATATAAAAACAAAAAAAGCAACAACACCGAATTTCTAGGCCTACCGATGCAATTATGCAAACTGCAATACCATATCACAAAAGCCATATTAATGATTACCGGTCGTATTTGTAAAAAATACAATTTAAATTTTGCCTGACATCAAGTAGGCCTACCAGTAATATTTTCTTGGAAAGTGACACATTTTTATTTTTAGCTCTAGGCTCACATCTCTGTACTATAAATTTAAACGCATAAATATTAATTTTACTCTTATGTTGACCATTAAAAATACGGAAAATATTTTATTAGAAAAAAATATAGGTCTAGCCATAAGCATAACCATAACCTTTAGCATAACTATAGCTTATAGTATAATCATAGATTATATATAGTATATAGCTTATAGTATAACCATAGATTATATATAGTATATAGCTTATAGTATAACCATAGATTATATATAGTATATAGCTTATAGTATAACCATAGATTATATATAGTATATAGCTTATAGTATAACCGTAGATTATATATAGTATATAGCTTATAGTATAACCATAGATTATATATATTATATAACTTATAGTATAACCATAGATTATATAAAGTATATAGCTTATAAGATGGCGTCTTATCGTGTTGTTATACGACCGGTCGTGACCTTTTGACCTAGTGACCTTTTGACCCAGTGACCTTTTGACCTATTGACCTATTGACCTTTTGACCCCGCTCCTCAGGTGACCCCGCTCCTCAGTTGACCCCACTCCTCAGTTGACCCCGCTCCTCAGTTGACCCCGCTCCTCAGTTGACCCCACTCCTCAATTGACCCCGCTCCTCAGTTGAACCAAGATGGCGTCTTGTCGTGTTGTTATTTTGTGGTAGTACACGTGATTTGATCACGTGATTTTTGTGTGGTATTATTAAAGATGGTGGAACCAAGATGGCGGTTCCTCGTGTTATTTGTTAGCCCGTGATTTGATCACGTGATTGTTTTTGTGTGGTATTAATTATAGTATTACACGTGATTTGATCACGTGGTTTATTTGTGTGTGGTTTCATTATTACAATTGATTTCATCACATGTCTTAATTATTACATGTGGTTTATTTTTGTGTAGTGTTATTACACGTGATTTTATTATTACTTGTGATTTTGATCACATGATTTTATTAAAGATATCTACAACAACAAGGACAACAGTACAACATATAGATAAAAAACAAAAAATAGGTTTAACGTTGTATAGTGATTTTTATTGATAGTCTATACGCAAGAAGTGTTGGGCTGGGGAGGCTGTGGAGGTTGTGGACGCTGGGGAGGCTGGGGAGGGTGGGGGTCTAAAAAATTTTCTTGGGGAGTTGGGTTTGGTGAGGGTGGGGGATCTATCCCACCCTCAAAACAGGGGTAAACAGGGTCTGGGGAGTCTGGGGCATCTATATAGTGGATATGGGGGCTAGGTGGGGAGGCTCGGACATATATGGGTGGGGGGATTGGACATATACGGGCGGGGACTGGGGTATATAAATGGGTGGGGAAGCCGGTGGAGTAATGGGGGTGGGCGAGGGTTGGGGACTCCACGGGCGTTGGTCCCATTGCCATAATAATGGCGATGGGACCGAATGGGGTGGGGACGAAAATAGGGACGGACTCGGGGGTAAAGGGGCATATGGATTGGAACTGGGGGGCGGGATGTCCAAGCCGAGTGGGGGGTAGTGGATCGCCCCAACCAGGCGTTGCCTTCGGGCCACCCTGGCCTCGATTGACCGATACATTTCATCATACCCCAAATCAACGAGGTCCTCTCGGGTGAGGGCCAGGGCCATCACGTTTACCAGCTGTTCAGGCAGACGTTCCTCCACTCGTGCGTACAGGCACGAGTGGCCGAGCTGGTTCTGCTGGCCCGCGATGCACCCCGAGCACCCGTTGGTAGGGTCCTGGAGGATGCTCCAGATGATCTCAATCAATCTTTGGCTCATGATCCTATGAGAGATAGAAAAAAAAATGTATTAGCAAAATATAAAAAATAGAATCACACAACTTAAAACATAACATTTCTCATAATGGACCCGAGGTGGAAACATCCCTTTACAGCGCTTATAGTCGGCCCAACCGGTAGCGGTAAAACAGTATTTGTAAACAAATTACTAGCACATCTATCTGACATGGTGGATCCTGTACCAGAAGAGCTCATTTGGTGTTATGGCGAATGGCAACCGATATACGAGACCATGAAAGGTGTTCAATTTGTGGAAGGTCTTCCTGATATGGAACAATGGGGGGTCGGAGATAAGAAACGTCGTCTGGTTGTCATAGATGATTTGATGGCCAAAACAGATGATCGGATTACTAAATTGTTTACTAAAGGGAGTCATCACCGAGATATCAGTGTTTTATACATTTTACAAAACTTGTTTGGAAAAAACAAAGAACAAAGAACCATCAGTTTAAATTCTCATTACATAGTGCTCTTTAAAAACCCTCGCGACGGAGCACAGATTACAAATTTGGCAAAACAAATGTATCCTGGGCGTGTTTCTTATGTACAAGAAAGTTTTAAAGATGCAACAGCGACCCCTCATGGTTATTTACTGCTCGACCTTCGACAAGACACACCGGATCACTTGCGCTTACGGAGTAATATATTTCCTTTCGAGGAACAAGTAGTTTACGTACCTAAATAATAAAAACTGTCTGAAAAGACGAAACGACAGGGAGAACTATTACGGTGTTTATGTCGGGCTAAGCCACCTGCCATAAAAGCCATTTTGAAAAATGCCTCACCACAACTCATACACACACTGTGCGAGTGTTGTCACAATGTATTAAAAGGGAACGTTCCACTTACAAAACATCAGAAGCTTCGTTTACGTCGACACAAAACAAGTCTAAGAGAACTTACCAAAAAGAAACTAACCGTAAAAAAGCGGAAGCAAATACTTCAACGCGGTGGTTTCATAGGTGTGTTACTCGGACCGGTTCTAAGTGTTCTTAAAGGTGTTCTAGGTTTCTAAAAGATGGCCAAGAAAATGATTTTGATTGACCCCCGTCTATTGGAATAAATGAATCAAAAAACATATGCACCACCAGATACACTTAACGATAATTTAAGAGACTTGGATAACCAAATGCAACAGATCTTAGAGCGGGAAGATTTATCACCGCGCGACAAAGTCAAACAGTACCAACAAATTCTACAACTCTACACATTTCGTCTTGGTGAGTACAAACAAAAACCACTAGGATTATTAGATATGAAACCTCAACCGACAGCACCGCTACAATCAAATACACCAACAGCATCGGACCAACAACAACAAAAAGTAGACGCTGAGCCTAAAAAAGTAGACGCTGAACCTAAAAAAGTAGATGTGGAACCTAAAAAAGAAGAAACACCAATCGTGATTCCCGAATCGACAAAGAAAACTAAGAAACAGAAAAAAGCAGAGAAAGACAAAATAACCCCACCACAACCTAAACGAACTAGGAAAGCTAAAAGTACAAAACAAGGCCAATGGGAGGAGTGGTAAACTTACGCAGATATTATTTTTAACCAGGTCGAGCCGGCGCTTTTGGTGGTGTTTTTAAACATCCAAAATTTAAAACAAAGGAAATTAAAGAATGGTTAAGTCACCAGGACACGTATACATTACACAAACCGATTCGACGGCGTTTTCAAAGACGAACAACCATAACAGGTGGTATGAACCAACAATTTCAAGCTGATCTCATAGATATGCAGGGGCTACGAAAATATAATAACGGGATATCGTACATACTGACATGTGTGGACGTGTTTAGTAAATTCGCTTGGGCCATCCCGATAAAGACAAAAACAGCTAAAGCACTAGTCGAGGCTACACGGCAAATTTTTGAAAAGCGGAAGCCCCTTCAGATTCAAACTGATAAAGGGAGCGAGTTTACCAACAAGACTTATCAACAATTTCTCAAAGAAGAGCGGGTACATTTTTTCACAACTGAGAACGAAGATATTAAGGCTGCTTTCGTAGAACGATTCAATCGCACCTTAAAAGAAAAAATGTGGCGCTACTTTACGAAAACAAATAGTCTTCGCTACATTGATGTACTAGATCTATTGCTTCAAAATTACAATAGCTCATTCCACAGAAGCATTAAAATGGCGCCCGTGAATGTTACTTTAGAAAATCAAGAACAAGTGTGGAATACATTATACGCCCCTGTTAATACCCCGCGGCGAAAAGGGTTTGAAGAAGGTGACCGTGTCAGAATCGCACAAGCCCGACAAAATTTTAAAAAGGGTTACACACCTGCGTGGACAGAGGAGCTGTTTACAATCAGTCGGCTCAAGTCAACAACAAAGCCAATAGTTTACATTTTGAAAGATGATGCAGGCCAAGAACTAAAAGGTTCTTTTTATAGAGAAGAGCTACAAAAAGTAGGTGACAAACAAATATACAGGATCGAAAACATATTACAAGAACGACAACGCGCCGGCGGTGGAAAAGAGTATTTAGTCAAGTGGTTTGGTTACAACTCGTCATTCGATAGCTGGATCTCAGACAAAAACATTTCGAAATATAAAGACTAGCCATGGAACCAACCATCTATCGCGATGCAACAATCATCGAGGATAGACCCGTCTCATCCACGTCCGAAACATCAATCGCATCCACCCTTTCGCTCTGGTTGGGTAAAATAAAAGTAAGAACAGGTGCCGTATTCATTTCACAGATGATCGTTATATACACCGTAATTTTCGTGGCGTTGTTCAATCTCACTCGTGGTGTTGCAAACACGCAGGAGGAAAAATTGTGGGTCGTCTTATTATCCAGCTGTCTAGGATACATACTACCAAACCCCAAGCTTTCAAGAAAAAAAGAGTCACAATGAGTTTTTATATAACCCTACCAAGCAACGCTTTGCCAAAACTTTTTCCAAATAATAAGGCAGATCACTTTTTTGTCAAACTACCACAGACGATTGATATCACAGCGAATTACGAAGTTGGTTTGGTCGAGGTACAATTTCCAAACCGTTATTGCCTTATCCAAGAAAATGAATTGTGGGTACAGTACGACTCGAACAAGGACGGCGAAGAATCGAAAGCACGTTTAATTCTTACCGTTCCACCTGGGAAATTTCACTCTGTGGACCTAATTATCGAAACATTGGAAAAACTAACATTAAAAGAAGAAATACGGGAAGGAAAAGTCAGAATTATTACGACCAAATGTGAGAAGCCCTTAAAGAAAGTTGTTATAAAAGAAAACGAACGAGGCGATGTAATTATCATTAGTAATAAATTGACTAATTTTCTATGATATTTTAACGGCGCACAAAAACTAACCAGTAATATTGATGATCAAGAGATCAATACCAATATAAAGACGGTATTCGTATATTGTGATTTAGTATCAGCGAGAGTTGTTGGAGATGTCCTAGTCCCCTTACTAAGAACTGTACCTATCATCGATAGACGACCTCTTTCTGTTTTTCGGATTTACGATAAGCCACACTACATACCACTGAGTCGTTTTTCATTCGACACCGTGGAAATACTTTTAACGGACGATTTGGGACAACCTATTCCATTCACGAGTGGGACGTCGGTGTTGACACTCCATTTTAGAACACGGAAACATTTTGAACTAGAATAATCATGGTGAGACATACCGTGTTACATCGCAACCCCAAATTATACGAAGATTTTTATTGTAATCAAGGCGGACACGTACTTCCTGTTTATATTGGAGGTCGGAATCAGGGCGGATATGGGATTGGATCTTTTTTTAATGGACTAGGACGAATGGTTTTACCATGGCTTAAAACAGGCGGCAAAGCTTTGCTTAAAGAGGGTTTAAATACTGGCTTGCAAGTCGCGAACGATGCATTATCTGGTAGAAACGTGGGAGAGTCATTTAGAGAACACTCGAAAGAAGCGGGTAAGCGTTTACTACAAGGCGCAGTCAATCATATTAGCCAATCAGGGACAGGTCTTAGAAAGAGACGCGCTGCACCACCAGGCCAACCTCGCAGTAAACGGATAAAAACAGCTCACAGACGAGGCACGGTTCATAAAAAGACCGAGCGCAAGAACAATCAACACCGTAAACATTTTGATATTTTTGACTAAACAATGGCTTTGCTACACCCAAGTTCTTGTGAATGTTTACATTCTGGTTTGGATTTGTTTAGCGTACCACCAACACAAACAGCCGTGGAAGATGGTCAGTTTGTTGAGATACATCTTCTAGCCTCACTGGCCGGAGGGGCCCCTATAGAATTTTCAATCTCTGGAAACAGTGAGGATTATTTAGATTTGTTCAACACCTTTATTCATATCCGTGCCAAAATAACGTTACCAGACGGCACTAATTTACCTGACGACGCTAACGTGGGTCCGGTGAATTATTTTTTACACGGTTTATTTAGCCAAGTTGATGTCTCGCTCAATGACACACTTATTTCACCATCTGAAAATACGTATCCCTACCGGGCTTATATTGAAGCAACGTTAAATCACGGACTAGATGCCAAACAAGGCCCTTTAACGGCAGCGCTGTACTACAAAGATTCAACCTCTTTTTTCAATGATTTCAACGATACTAATACTGGTTTCAAAACCCGTAAAGAGCTTATCGCAAACAGTAATGAAATTGACTTAATGGGTCGTCTACATACAGATATTTGTGTTCAAGACCGTTACATTTTAAATGGTGTCGATGTAAAAATAAAGATGTCCCCATCAAAAGACACGTTTAACCTTTTGACTTCCCAACCTGAACTTGGCTACAAATCGGTAATCACGTTTGCCAAATTATTGGTCAGAAAAGCTTAATTAAACCCAGCCATTTCATTAGCGCATGAAAAAGCGTTACAAAGAATCAACGCCAAATATGCATTTAAACGCGTTGTGATAAAGACCTGTTGTATTCCACAAGGAATGTTATCTCATCATCAAGATAATCTGTTTCTTAGTCAGACATCCACCCGGATAGTTATTGGTCTAGTTAGGGCTTCAGCGTTCAATGGTGCTTATGGCTTAAACCCCTTTAATTTTGAACATTTTGATTTATCTTATTTGAACGTAACGGTCGAAGGTAAATCTTTTTCAAAACCGTTGGTGATGTCATTCGACAAAATCAAGTTGTGCGCGCCTTTTTCGAAACGAATTTAGCCCTGGGCTATATAGGAAGAGATGCAGGAAACTCAATATCAATAAATGACTTCCGGAACGGTAATAGCCTCATGGCATTCGACTTAACGCCCAGTCTATTAGATGGGAATCAACTGGAAATGGTTAAAAGTGGCCCTGTATCCATTGAATTAAGTTTGCAAAAGTTACAACGGAACCCATTCAACTCATCATATATGCTGAACAAGATTCTATACTTGAAATCTCTAAAACAAGGCAAATATTAACAGACTATACACCCTAAACACTATTATTAACCCGCCAACATACTTGCTTCTGATGCATTTGCACGCCGACTCTCACTCACTCTCGTCTTAGCATGTGATCAACTTCCAGCCTGCCTCGCTGCTGACAAACCCTCAGGATTTATCATAAACCTAGATCAGAGTAATCAGATAGGCTCGCACTGGGTGTCTATGTTCTACAACGGCACTGGACAATTTATTTACTTTGATAATTTTGGTCTTGGACCACGGTCTTCTGAGATTGTAGAGTTTATTAAAAACAATTCAACAAGACCACTGCTATATAATACCCGGCCTTTACAGACAATTGTTTCTAAAACATGTGGATTGTATGCTGTTTATTTTATACTAGCAAAGGCGCGTGGTTTCAGTCTACAAAGAGTGCTATACCCATTTTCAAATTCAGCACAAAGACAATATCTGAACGATATTATAATTTTAAGACTTGTGAAAAGATTACCTAAACGCTCTGATTTAGACGTTTTATTTCAAGATGGCTGACTGTACCAATACGTGGGTTTTTGCAACGAGACCGGCTGGAGTAGTCAAGGGAGACAAAAAGACACCTTCGAAGATGGCGTGTGTTTCATTATTCATGACCAAACCAATACTCCATTTAAGAAAATATAGAGGGTCAAGAGACAATTTAATGATTTCCCCTAGTGGACTGTCGCTAACTAAAGAAGGGTTTTTAAATTTGCTCATGCTAAACGACGATATTCTACAATCATTTGAAAAATTAGAACAATCAAACAGACCTTAGTGCTAACATATTTTAGTTTAATGTTGTACAAAAATACATTACTATTCTTGTAATATGTGTGTATATGTATAACTATAAGCATGTGTGTATTGTAAAATGTATTAATCTTTTTATCTTAAGCTTATATTAGTATACGCATGTGTATTATATTCAATTGTAATATGTTTTTAAACGCATATGTGTGTATTATATTCAATTGTAATATGTTTTTAAACGCATATGTGTGTATTATATTGAAATATATAACTATAAAATATGTTTGTATTATATTTAAATGTAATATGTTTTTAAACTCATATGTGTGTATTATATTTAAATGTAAACAACTATTTCTATGGAGTATGTTTTTATTTAAATGTTTAATCTTGTGTGTGCTTGTATGTGTGAATGTGTTGATGTGATTGTGTGTATGGTGATTGTCTGTGAGTGTAAATGTGTTGATGTGATTGTGTATTATAATTGTAAACATTTGTGTATTAATATGTGTTACTTTTTAAAGTGTAAATAAAAAACAAACAAACTTACAAAATTGCGTCAGTTGATTCTTTAAACAGGAAGTGTTGAAAGAGCTGAAATAAATAATTGCTTGTTTAAAAAATAATAATAAATAAATATAAAAAAAAATGATAATAATAATAATAATGAATATATATATATATATATATATATATATATATATATATATATATATATATATATATATATATGAATATACAGACAAAACATACTACTATTAAATTTTAGAAATATTAATTTAATATATTGTAATAAATAGCGACTACAAAAAAATAAAAATAAAACAAAATAAAAAAAATAAAAAGTCAGACAAGAGATTTGAACCTAGGGACCATCAGAAAATATACGCACACGCATGGAATTTTTGTTTCGTTCAACACTCACACACAATCACGCGCACACCCAAAACACACACACACAAACACACACAGAACTTTAAACCATTTTCGTTTTTTCAAGGCATGTAAATACGCAAGCTTTATTTAAAAAATACACTCGTTTTAAGTTTAAAGCAATATTCACATAATATTCGTATCTATCTATCTATCTATCTATCTATCTATCTATCTATCTAGCTATCTGTCTATCTAGCTAGCTTTCTAGCTATCTGTCTATCTAGCTAGCTGTCAAGCTATCTGTCTATCTAGCTAGCTGTCTTTAGCTCTCTCATATTTAACTTAAATTTTACACGCGTTTACATAGTTATATATTGTAAAAATAAAAATAGCAGACTTACGATTTTAGTAGCAAGAAAAATACTGGCTCTGTAAGTAGACTGGATTCAACAAGCGCAGATAAGTTTTACTTGGAGACGATTGACTTCAAGTAACGATACTAACTTTAACTTGGGTATATAAGAAAACTGGACACAAAGACGGACGATAGATCACGCTGAAAAATTACTTTGTTGGGAAACATTACATTTGCAAAACACATTAAAAATCGCTGAGCTGGCTTTTCGTTGTTAGTCGTTAAAAACGACCAACAATAAATTATGGGCATCAAACGATTTTTTCCGGGCAGTAGGGAGGTCATTAAAATGAACTTGGGCTACTTCAAAGGGAAGTAGCCACTGTTTCATCTTTAGCACCTCACGTGTTCGTAGTCTTGGATGGCAAAAAGTCTAGTCCTTTGGATCTTTGATCATCACCCTGATGCCAACTATGGACATTCCTGAACACCTTTGGAAATTTATCGCTTTTCTTTTTCTTAGTCCAGATGTTTGGAATCAAAGAAAAGTCAATTTAATGTTCAAGAAAATTGTCTTTGAGTTGAGTCTGTCTGTTAAGCTGGTAATATCATTTTGCGAAAATTTATTGGTTTCCCTAGTCCAGATGTTTGGAATCAAAGAAAAGTCAATTTAATGTTAAAGAAAATTGTCTTTGAGTTGAGTCTGTCTGTTAATCTGGTAATATCATTTTGCGAAAATTTATTGTTTTCCCTAGTCCAGATGTTTGGAATCAAAGAGGTTGAGATTTAATGTTCAACACTTTTATTTTTTTATTTTTTTTTTATTTTTTATAATTGACTGTTAGCCACTGTTAGGGTATAAATACAGCTAGCTAGGTTGTATTTCCTCATAATTTTCCTGAAGCTATGTGAAAAAATCTTTCTAACGTCTGAGCACAAGAAAAAATTTTTTTTCCAAGTAATAAAAAAGTGAGTATTAAATATTTCGAAAATAAATAAATAGAAGCTAACTATTTTGTATTCTCACTATATAATTTATTTCTGCTTAATACGTTTACATATTTATCCTCTGAGTGTATTGGGTATATTAAAGTATTTTTGGTTGAAGAGTAAGTATTTTTAAACGTGTAAAAATATTAGTCTCATTGTAAAAAATATTTTAAGGGGAGATTAACAACCCTAACATTGTAAAAAAAAAATATTTTATTTTTATTTTTTTATTGTCGAGTATTTTAATGGCATAAAAAAAGTATATATATATATATATATATATATATATATATATATATATATATATATATATTTTAAAACTGTTTTTATAGTTTTTCTATATTTATATACAGATGGAAAGAAATTCTTTACCACAGACGGTAAGAAAAAAAAAGTTTTATTCTTATAGTGTACAGGCCTACACTATTTATTTTATAATGTATAGGCCTACACTATTTATTTTATAGTGTCTAGGCTAAAGTAAGTTGTCTATTATATATTTTAAACTGGATTTGAATTATTTTTTCTATAATTATATGCAGATGGAACCACGCAAAATATTTTCATGTACTAAGTGCACGCGGGTGTTCACCAAGCTGAGTAACCTAACGTGGCATACAGATTCAGTCCACGGTAGAACACATCATAGTTACGTTATATGTGGCCGTGTCTACACCAGATTAGATAATTTAAATAGACACACCAAAACTCATGCGCCGACTATTGCTGGTATGTTTAACAATATTTTTTATTTATATTTTTTTATTTTTTTTTTAACTTATATGTATTGGTGAGTTTATTTATAAACAACTTATAATTGTTGAATATATTTGTAATAATTTTCTTTATATATTTTTAAAAATTTCCACAGTTGGTGCGGCAGAGACACCAACAGCGGCAGAGACACCAACAGCGATAGAGACACCAACAGCGGTAGAGACAACACCAATAGCGTCCACATCTACAGAGACAACAACTACACAAAAAAGGAAGGCAAATAATGATTTAGATAACACCAGTAAAAGACAATTATTAGACCTTACCGTATTAGACAGCCAACATAATGACGTTGATTTAATGGACATTCAAGACGAACTTGACTTGTTAGATCATTTGCCACAAGACATAAAGGAAACAGTTATGGATCATTGGAATTCTCTACAAACGCACCATAACATCCACAAGCACATTTCAACCTATAATTATTTCCATAGTCCCTTAAGTAAACATCCCATTGACTGGCAGACACTACTAACAGACCAACTATTCACACAACAAACAAAACGATACAAAATAAATTACAGTCACCATCTCATTTTAAGACATAAGGAGACAAATGAACTTCGTTTTTTTCATAGCTCAGTTAACAACGCAACTGCCTTAGACACTCCAAGACTAATTAATAATATACATGATTTTCACTCATTCATAGAACACTTAAATGAAACAGACATTTTAGATATAGGACTTCAAAACAGACCAAATACTAATTATCAGGTAGAAGCTATTCCAGCGACGACGTTCTATATCTACCACATGGAAGACTTTCCCATAGGCTGCACTCTCACAGACATACCCGATTTCATTAGACACAATAGGGCCATACACATTTTACAATTCGACTCAAACAAAAAACCATATACAGACAATCTTTGCTTCTTTCGATGTATAGCTGCATTCAGAGGACACCCCATTACAAACCTTAGGACACAAACAAAACAATTGTTGATGCAGTGGCAAGTCTATCGGGGTGTAGAGACCTCGAATGGGTTTAGTGGGGTTAGTTTAAAAGAGATACCAGATTTAGAACAGTGTTTTAGGATTAATATAGATGTATTTGAATTTAACGAGAAAGAGAAAATCGTACCAAAACTCCGGGGTGGGACTAGCTTTAATGAGACCATGTGCCTGTTACTTTTTAAACAGTATTTCATGTACATTTCAGATATTGATGCTGTGGGGCATGCATTCTCATGTGCTAAATGCGGGAAATTGTGGCCGCTATTAAAACTATTAAAAAGGCACGAAAAGACCTGCGAGGGTGGGAAACCGAAAGATAGATATAAGGGTGGCATGTATAGACTGCAAGAGACATATGGGAGGGCTTGTATGCCCAAGGTATTGATGTCGATATCAATTATGTTTATCCCCATAGAGCAACCTTCGATTTTGAGTGCTACTTTGACGATTCAGAAGCTCGTCTGGTAGGGAACGTAACTAATTTAGTAGCAAAGCATGTACCCTTATCCTGCTCTATCGCCTCAAATGTCCCTGGCCAAGAAGGACCATTCTGCTTTATCTCAACCGGAGATGCCCAAGATTTGGTTAATAGGGCAATAAAAAAACTACAAGATATAAGTGAGGCATCTTTTGAAATTTTAGAAGACAAGTTTGAATGGGTTTTTAAGGAGTTAGGTAGATTGATTAACCAGGCTAGTAAGAAAGCAGGGGGTGAAGAAGGGGAGGGGGCTGGGATGATTGGTAAACTCTGGGCTAGAATAGAGGGTTACTTACAACAGCTGCCAGTGATAGGATTTAATTCAGGAAAATATGATTTTAATTTAATTAAACCTTATTTTATAAAGTATTTTGTGGGATCTCAGAACGTGGGGGAAAAGGTGGATGGGGCGACCGTTGAAGAAGACAGGGACGAGGGATTAGAAGACAAAGAGGGGTTAGAAGAAGAAGCGGGTGGTGTTCCCTATTTAGCGACAGATGAACCAACTAACTCTGACAAACAGTCCCCCTTTAATTTTGTCATTAAGAGGAATAATAATTTTATGTGCGTAGCGACAGATGACTTAAAGTTTTTAGACATTGTTAACTATCTAGCCCCTGGGTTTAGCTATAGTAAATATCTAGCCGCCTATGACATTAAGGAAACAAAAGGTCATTTTCCGTACGAGTATGTTAGGAACTTAGGAGTACTACACGAGACTAGTTTGCCCCCACATAGTGCTTTCTTTTCATCCCTTAAGAACAGTAATATTTCAGAAGACGAATATGCTTATTGTCAAAGTATCTGGACGGAAAAGGACATGAAAACATTAAGGGATTTTTTAGTATGGTATAATAACAAAGACGTGGTTCCCTTTATCCAAGCCTTAGAAAGACAAGTTAGTTTTTACAAGGAGCTAGGGGTTGATATTTTAAAACAAGCCGTTTCCGTCCCTGGGATAACTCTAAACTATCTTTTTAGGACAATTCCAGGTGGGGTTTACTTTTCTTTATGCGCTAAACGTGATAGGGATTTACATACAACCATCAGGAATAATATAGTTGGGGGACCGGCTATTATATTTCATAGGTACCATGAGAAGGGTAAAACTTATGTTAAAGGGAATGGGAACAAGCCGGTCCAGGGGATCAAAGGCTTTGATGCCAATGCCCTATATTTATGGGCACTTATGCAAGAAATGCCCACCTATCGCCCCATTATTAGAAAGAGTGAGGATAGTTTTAAACCGCGTAAACAGGATTTTTATGGACAGCAGTGAAGGGAATGGTTAGCTTGGATTTCCCATACGACACAAAGGAAACTAAAGACAGAGGACACAAATGGAGAAATGCGCTTATGAAATGGGTTCATTAGAGTAGATGGGTGGGACGCGAAGTCTAGGACAGTATATCAGTTTCATGGCTGCTTGTTTCATGGACATCGACCAGAGTGCCCTATTACCAAAGATAGAGACGTTAATCCCAAAAATGACAAACCTTTCACAGAGTTGTTTGCGAAGACAGAAGAAATTAGTACTTACTTGAGAGAGACAATTAAAGTTAATCTAGTGGAAATGTGTGAGTGTGAATGGAAACATTGTAAAAAGACTGATCCTAGTGTGAAAGATTTTGTAGCTGACTTCAAGACGTTTTCAGCGAGTCTCGTTGCCCCGACATATAATAAATTCAAAGGTCCCATGACAGAGAAACAGATCCTCGATGCTGTTAAAAATGAGACCTTCTTTGGACTGATTGAGGCTGACCTTAATGTTCCTGACCATTTGAAAGACCATTTTAGTGAGATGACACCTATTTTTAAAAACACATCTGTTGGTAGAGACGACATCGGCCCTTTCATGCGCGAGTACGCAGAGCAAAACAAGCTCTTATCGTCCGCTCGACGGACTCTAGTGGGTTCATATAAAGGGGAAAAGATTTTATTAGCGACACCTTTATTAAAGTGGTATTTAGAACATGGGTTGGAGGTAACCAAAATTTATCAGATCATAGAGTATAATCCTAATGCATGTTTCAAGTCCTTTGGGGAAAAGGTGTCTGACGCGCGACGCAAAGACGATAGTGACCCTAATTACACGATAACTAGTGAGACGATGAAATTGTTAGGAAACGCGGCGTACGGCAAGACACTGACAAACAAAGCAAGACACGCGGACATGACTTATTGCTGCGGTGACGCGACTGGTAAATTAGTAAATAGTCCGCTCTTTAAAAAAATGACAAAGCTAGGCGACGCGGACATTTTTAAAGTAGAGATGTTAAAGAAAAATATAAATTGGGATCTCCCTCTTCAGATAGGTTTTTTTGTTTATCAATACGCGAAACTTAGGATGTTGGCATTTTATTATGATTTCCTAGACACGTACATTGAGAGGGCCGACTTTCAACTCTGTGAGATGGATACGGACAGTTTATATTTAGCGCTTAGTGCCCCTGACTTGACTGATGTTGTTAGACCCAACAAAAGACAGAACTTTTACAAAGAACACGACAACTGGTTCCCCTCTGAATTTTGTGAAAAACACAAAGAGGTGTTTGGCAGTGATAAGGGTACTGTAAAGTGTCAGGCATGTAGGGCTAGGAAACTTTATGAAAAGAGAACGCCGGGGTTGTTTAAATTAGAGTATGAAGGGGTGGGTATGGTCTCGCTATGCAGCAAAACTTACCACTGCTTCGGCGAGAATAACACAAATAATAAAACATCCACGAAAGGTTTGTCGAAACATCACAACCCATTAGACATCACACATTTCAGGCACGTACTCAACACACAAAAAGCGGGGGGTGGTACAAATATAGGATTCAAAACACATCAAAACGCAGTCTTTACATACACACAACATCGCAGTTCACTTTCATATTTCTATATCAAAAGACAAGTACAAGCAGACGCATTTACAACCATACCACTAGACATTTAATTAGTTTTGGAGTGTTTAGGGCATACACACATACTACACTTAGGGGCCGACATTGACAGACATTGGACTGTGATAAGATTGTAAAAAAGCACTGTGATAAGATTGTAAAATAAAAATTGTCTTCTGATGTACATACATTATACTGTATATATGTATTGATATAAATAAACTTGTTTCATTGCTATTGTATATATGTATTGGATTATGTATTTCTATTGTATATTACAAATAAACTTGTTTATTACCATGATATTATTAATAAATGAACTTGTTTGATTGCTATTGTATATTACAAATAAACTTGTTCCCTTGCTATCAATGAACTTGTTTTGATGTACACACCATGATATTATCAATAAACTTTTTTGTTTGCTGTAAATACAATAATCATTACAAATAATGGTTGAAAAAAAAAGGAGCATTACGGTATAATAAACTCAATATATAATTTAAACCTATTTTTTGTTTTTTATCTATATGTTGTACTGTTGTCCTTGTTGTTGTAGATATCTTTAATAAAATCATGTGATCAAAATCACAAGTAATAATAAAATCACGTGTAAAATCTCTACACAAAAATAAACCACATGTAATAATTAAAACATGTGATGAAATCAATATTAATAATGAAACCACACACACATAAACCACCTGATCAAATCACGTGCAATACTATAATTAATACCACACATAAACAATCACGTGATCAAATCACGTGCTAACAAATAACACGAGGAACCGCCATCTTGGTTCCACCATCTTTAATAATACCACACAAAAATCACGTGATCAAATCACGTGTACTACCACAAAATAACAACACGACAAGACGCCATCTTGGTTCAACTGAGGAGCGGGGTCAATTGAGGAGTGGGGTCAACTGAGGAGCGGGGTCAACTGAGGAGCGGGGTCAACTGAGGAGTGGGGTCAACTGAGGAGCGGGGTCACCTGAGGAGCGGGGTCAAAAGGTCAATAGGTCAAAAGGTCACTGGGTCAAAAGGTCACTAGGTCAAAGGTCACGACCGGTCTATAACAACACGATAAGACGCCATCTTGGATGACGCCACTTCCGGTACAACGACTTCCGGTACAACGACTTCCGGGGTCAAAGGTCACTTCCGGGTCAAAGGTCACGGCCCGGTCAAAGGTCAAAGGTCAACCGAGGAGCGTAGGAGCGGCTCCTCAAATAATAATCGAAAAGACCATTATACACTACTCATAGATTATATATAGTATATAGCTTATAGTATAACCATAGGTTATATATAGTATATAGCTTGTCACGACGTGGCAATTGAGAGGGGGGTAATAATGGCTGGTTGTCTTAGAGGTATGAGGTGCCGATGCTGTGGTTGACCTGGAATATTTATTTGTTCTCTACTGGCTCGCTTAGATGTTGTTAAACACACACAAACAGACAGTTCTAAGTTAGGCAAGCAAGTTTCTGGTTACGTTTCAGGTGTTTATTTATGATTCAATTTCAATATCCAATGATGAAATACACATACTAACATGCAGGGGAGATACAATGCTTGAGATATATGCACAGGAACGTCTAACACTCAATATACTGTGTTGTTGCGGAATCCAAGTTTAGGCTACGTAACTATAAAGAGGAAATTACGATTACTGGCTAAGTATCTGCAAGTCCAAGTAACAATTCGGGAGCTAGACCAAAACGATGTATCTAGCTCGGGAGCTGGGAGAGATCTGCTTTAGTTTAGTTGGGCGGGCTTTTTCGTGGACACTAGTCACCTGACCCAAGGTTAATTTGGTTGGCTTACATTTAATTACATCCTATTCTCATTGGCTAGATTGAATATACATTTGCATAAGAAAAGCTTATTGGAGCCAAAAATGGATTGGGGGTCGGGGTTGCGAGGGCGGAAAGGGGGGGGGAGAGGTCTAGATGAAAGACAATTTATACAGACGTCATGCTGAGTGGGGGAATTTATTTCCCTTGGGTAGAATTTTAAGTAGTTAACTCAAGTGGCTGGGGGGGGGGTTTCGGACGAGAATTAGTATATGTGTGCGAACTGGGTTCTTTGGTCAACGCTCAGGGAACGACCGTCTCAAAGCAATTGCATAACATGCCGCTAAGCTGAGGGGATATAAAAAGGGGGTGGGGGTGGCGGGGACGCGAAGAGGGGGTTTGAGTGAGGGATCGAGTAATGACTGTCTACACATGCGTTAAAATAGCACAAGATATAAATACATTAAGACATGATATGAATACATTAATATAGCATAGGATAAAATATATACATTCTAACTAACACATTCGTACCCATTCAACCAAGATGTAGTACCAGGTTGAATCGTATTAGTCAGTAGACTCTGAATTTGGGCGTAGTACAAGAGTATAGTGAAGGGTAGAGAAACAGGTGAGAAAGAGTGATGGGGAGATGTAATTGCGTAAGGGAGGGAGAAGATAGTGACGTCAGACTAACCTTCTCTCTATTCTAGCTAACTTAAGCTAATCTAAGGTTCTAGTTATACACTGCTATCTATCTAAGTGCTAATAGTCACTATTAAATCCAGAATTGTGACATCCCTCCGGGCCAATTTGGAATACACTTGAGAGTGGATTCATACCTAATTTACTGAGTCTGAGGCCGGGGTTTGAGTGGTGTCGGTGGGGCCTGAGTCAGGGGCGGGATCTGAGTCAGAGTACCGGGACAGGAAATCTGCGAGATGGTGTTCCTTCCCGGACTGGTAGATGGTCTGGAAGCTGTACTGTGACAGGGTGAGGGAGTACCTCATTAACCTTCTGTTTAGGATTGTTTGCACATGCGAGAAACGTGAGGGGTTGGTGGTCTGTGTGGAGGATAAAATGGCGACCGTATAGGTATACGTGGAACTTCTCAATTCCAAACACAAGAGCCCAACATTCTAGCTCAGAAGTACTGTAATTCATCTGAGTGGCATTGAGCTTACGCGAGGCATATGCTACGGGAAACAGCATATTATCGTGCTCCGGGTCGGGTTGTAGCAGGGCCGCGCCGACGGCGCGTCCACGAGCGTCGCACTTCAATACGTAGGGGCGGGTCGGGTCAGGCAGACGGAGTATGGGTTTACTAGTGAGAGCAGCCTTCAGTTGGTCGAACGCTAGCTGGCATTCTGTTGACCAGGTGACTTTTTCCGGGAGGTTTTTCCGCGTCAAGTCTGTTAAAGGGGCCGCGATGCTATTGTATTGCGGTATGAACCTTTGGTAATACCCTGTTAGTCCTAGAAGGGACCTTATACCTGATTTGGTGGTGGGCTGAGGGGCTAACTTAATTTTCTCTACTTTGGTTTCGTCTGGCATTATTTTGTTCTTTTCGATCATGTGACCTAAGAATTTCAGTTTATTGAAACCTACCATGCATTTCGACGGCCTGGCGGTTAGGCCGGTTTCGCGGAGTCTAGCTAGTAGAGCGGTTATCGTTTCCACATGTTCTGCCCAGGTGGGCGTGGCTATCAAGATGTCATCCACGAAGTGGGTGATCCCAGGTCGGTCAATTGGCTGGATCAGTTTTCGCATCATGCGAGTGAACACGGAGGGGGAATTGTTTAGGCCAAGGGGACGGTTTGGAATTCGAAGTGGCCTTGGCCGGTGGTAAAGGCGAGGTAAGGGCGGCACTTCTCTTCCACTTCTATTTGGAAGAACCCCTTGCTAAGGTCAAACTTGGAAAAGTATTGAGCGTTGCTCAGTTTTGAAAATAGTAAATCAGGGTCTGGCATGGGCTCGACTTGAAATTCAGTGACTGCGTTTAACCGGCGGAAATCTACGCACATGCGGTGAGATCCGTCTGATTTCTTTACTAATACTATCGGCGCATTGTATGGGGAGGTTGAACTCGCGATGATGTTATGGGCTAACAGATAATTGATTTCTTTCTCAGTGACGTCCAGTTTGGCGTGGGGCATAGCATATGGCTTGACCGTAATGGGTCGCGGGTCCGTGACTTTCATGGTGAACGTCTCTAAGTTAGTACGTCCTGGGGTGTCAGTTAGCACATCTGAGTGTGAGGAAAGTAAGTTTTTGACTGTTTTGATCTGTTCAGGGGTTAAGAGGGGACAGATTCCTACGTCATCCATGGTTTCTCCCTTATGTAAGGGAAACGCGGTCAGTGAGTCATCGGCTTCTGTTTCTTCCGCGATGGCGGTTGCTACAAGGGGCGTATCGTCGAGTGGGCGTTCGAGGTATTGTTTTAGCAGGTTGATGTGGAACAGTTTGTCTATGTTTCCGACTTTGATGAGGTAGTTAGTGCCTGAGAGCTTTTTTGTAACTGGGTAGGGGCCCCTCCATGCTAACTGGAGTTTGTTGTAAGAGGAGGGGAGGAGCAGTAGTGCCTTATCGCCCGGAGCCAGAGAGCGTTCTTTGGCCCGCCGATTGTATAGTTTCTCCTGTTTCTCCCTCTCCTTGGCTAAGTGTTTTGAGGCGATAGTGTGGACAGTGTTAAGCCTAGCCTTTAAGTTGTTGATGTAGGCGTGGACGGAGAGTTCTTCGGGATGCGGGGAAGGATTAGTCCAGGCGCGCTTGAGGAGTTCTAGAGGCCCACGGGGTTGGGAACCGAATAGCATCTCATAGGGAGTGTAGCCTAGAGTAGAATGGGGGGTAGACCGATATGCGAATAAGGCTGTGGGGAGGAGTGTGTCCCACTCATCCAGAGGGCCATCGACGGTTTTCTTTAACAGCCCGATTAAAGTTTGGTTAAAACGTTCGACTAGCCCATTGCATTGAGGGTGGTAGGGGGAGGATCGGATGTGGGTGGTGTTCATTATGTGCAGCGCTTCTCTCATCAGTGTACCGGTGAATTGGGGCCCGTTATCGGAGAGTAGGACTTCGGGAAACCCCACTCTCGTGAAAATGGTAAACAGTGCCTCGGCCACGTGTTTCGCGTCCTCTTTCGGCAACGCTACCGCTTCCGGCCAATTGGTGGCCTGACATATCACGCAGAGTATGAACCTGTTCTTCTTACGTGTTATGGAAAGTGGCCCGAGGAGGTCTACTGACACCCGCTGAAAGGGTGTGTCGGTCACCGGGTGTTTACCTAACGGTACTGGTTTAGTGTGGTGGGCCTTGGACATGAGCTGGCATTGGTGGCATGACGCTACAAATCGTTTGATCTCATTGTGCATGCCGGCCAGTGGAAATAATGGGTGATTTTGTTGATTGTGGACCCTTGCCCTTGGTGACCACCCAGGGTTGAGTCGTGGGCCGCCTCCATTACTTGTCTACGGTAGGGACCGGGAATGATGAGCTGGTCTCTGACCGATCCGTCAGGGAGGCTGGACCGTCGGAACAGTCGTTTCCCTTTTTGAATAAACGAGTGGGGTTTCGGGGGGTCTGGGTTTTGACCGACCTTAGCGAACAGTGGGGCCAGGGTCGAGTCTTCCTGTTGGGCCCGCAGGAATTCGTGGGCCGTGGGGGATTCCTCGAGAGGGTGGGGAACGGGGTCAGGGTGCGCGCGTGTGGCCACTGAGGCTAGGGGAGGGAGGGGGACATCGGCAAGGTTGACGTATCGTTCCCCCAGGATGACGTCATAGGGTAATTTGGCTCGGACTGCTAAGGTAGCCGTGCCAGTGTATGGTTGTGACTTGATGTGAACCTTGGCGGTTGGGAGGGACTCAACTTCTCCCGTTACCACTCTATATTGGATTGACTCGCCGGTGTAATCGGAGGGACTCACGAAGGAGGTCTTAGCGAACCCATCGAACTGGCATCCTGAGTCGAGAAGGGCCCTGGCTCTTTTAGAGTTGATCTCTATATTTCTTTCTGTCTTGGTTTCCGGTTTGTCGGAGGGTGTAAGCGGGGGGGTGTCGGTTTCTGGGTCTTGCGTCCGGGGGGTGTCCGCAGGGCAAGGGGTGATGGTGTATACTCCTCGGGGGGGGGGGTTCTGGGAGTGATTAGGGCCGGTATGTGCATTAGGCTGTGGCCCAGTGGAGTTACCTTGTCGAGTCGATTGGGTTTGCCCGGTGCCGGTTTGTGCCCTGGTCGGTTGGTATGGTTGGCCCGCACGTCGGGAGTCTTGAGGGGGCGGGAGGGGGGTCTGGGTTGGGGTGGACCCGGTCGGGACGACGGGAAGCTGGTTTGACTGATTAGAGGGGGAGGGTTGGTGCGGTGGTTGTCCCAGTTATTCCAGGGTGACCGTGGGTGACCCGGGCGGGACAGATGGCCCGGTGGCCGTGTCGACCTCCCATTTTCCTGTCGGGAGGCGGGATGTGAGAGATATTTCTCCCGGGGGTGGGACGATTCTACCTTGTTGGCTTGCAGAAATCTATCTGCGCTTTGTAGGGAGGAGGGTAACCCTTCGATCCCGTGTTGTATCAGGAAGGCTTTGAGTTTAGGTGTCATTTGTGACTCTACCTGCTCAGTCATTAGGAGGGTGACCATACCGTCGAACGACTGCTCGATATTTCCCAACTCAACCCACTTAAGAAGGTAGGATTGGATTCGTTCCGCGAATCGGGTGTAATTCTCCCCTGGTCGTAGCGTGGACGACCGAAACTTTTTCTGGTAGTGGGACGCGTGCAACTGGTGCCGGTTTAAGAGCGCGTTCTTCAGTGCAGCGCATGACTCCCTGTCTTCTGGGGCCAGTTTACAGTAAGCCTCGTAGTCCTCTCCTCTCAGAGTGGAGACGAGGATCCTACAATGCAATTCTGGGGGGACCTCATTCAACTCCATGCAGTCGCTAAACCGCCGGAGGTAAATGTCAAACTGTTCTAACCGGGGGTCGTGGACGTCGGTCCATAGAGAAGCATGTCTGGGGAGGGGATGGTTGGGGGTGGCTGAACTAAATGATGAGGGGGAGTTTGGGTTGTCGTTGTTATCGGGGGCCCTAACACTTGCTGCTAATTCAGCTAATCTGAATTCGTGTGCCCTGCGTGCTTCCTCGTCTAACCTATGTTTCTCTCTCTCCTCTCTAGCTAATTGTTCTACTCTAAGCCTATCTTCTCTTTCTAATTGTTCTGCTCTCTCCTCTCTAGCTACCTGTTCTAATCTAAGTCTCTCTGTCTTGGCCTCATGGGCCGCTACCTGCTCTACTACGTATTTAGTGATGTCTGAGTCAATGTAGCCTATAGCTATAGCCTCTTCTCTCAACTGCTTACGCAATAGTACACCTTCCGCCATGGTAACAGAGTGAGGCGAGATTAAGATACTAGAGGCGGACAGAGATATAGCGAGATAGGAACGGAAAATATAGGAGGGGTGTTGGGGTTCAGAGTTTAGCTAACGTAATACAACTCAAAATGGTACTCACCAGACAGCAATTCCAGAATTTTACACACATACACTAACACACGTATATCCAATCATAAAGTTATCGTTTATATGGCGCTCGGCGCTGTTGGTGCAGATCTTTGGGCTGGTTAGGAATTCTCTTTCCCCGTGCCGGGACTGGATTAGCGTTTAATGTTAGTGTCTATTTTCCCGGGTTTGGATACCGGGAACTACGGCGGGTTCCTACGGGGAAGTTGACAGGGCAGTTGTCGGGTTCTCGGCGGTCTCTAGTTGTCGGGCAGGCTGATGCGGCGGCGGTGGGTCTCTCTGCTGACGTCTCGGGTGCCGGTATGTTGATGCGGGGCCAGAGGGTGGCGACCTGGCGGTTGGGGCGGCAAATCTGGCGTAATGGGGTGGCAAATTTGGTTGCTGGTGTGTCTGGGGTGACGTAGGCTGGCGTAGTGTGGCGAGCCTGGCTTAATGGGGTGAGTTGGCTGGGGTGGCGTAGATTGCTCGGAGTGGCGAATCTGGGGTGGCTTAGGTTGGCGTATCTGGGGTGCGTAGGCTGGGGTGACGTAGACGTAGGCTGGGGTGGCGTAAGCGTAGGCTGGGGTGTCGTAGGCGTAGGCTGGGGTGGCGTAAGCGTAGGCTGGGGTGGCGTAGGCTGCGTAAAGTGGCGAACCTGGTTTGATGGGTTGATGGATCTGGTTGCTGGCGTTGGGATGACGGGTCTGGTTGCTGGCTTAGAGTCTTTGTGTTGTAGAGAGATGAGCCCCCATCCAGGGTCGGTTTCAGAATCGGCGTAGTCCTCGGGTTGTTGCTGTTGACAGTGCGCTGAACGGCTTGAAGTTCAGATAATCCCGGACGAGCCCCCACTTTGTCACGACGTGGCAATTGAGAGGGGGGGTAATAATGGCTGGTTGTCTTAGAGGTATGAGGTGCCGATGCTGTGGTTGACCTGGAATATTTATTTGTTCTCTACTGGCTCGCTTAGATGTTGTTAAACACACACAAACAGACAGTTCTAAGTTAGGCAAGCAAGTTTCTGGTTACGTTTCAGGTGTTTATTTATGATTCAATTTCAATATCCAATGATGAAATACACATACTAACATGCAGGGGAGATACAATGCTTGAGATATATGCACAGGAACGTCTAACACTCAATATACTGTGTTGTTGCGGAATCCAAGTTTAGGCTACGTAACTATAATGAGGAAATTACGATTACTGGCTAAGTATCTGCAAGTCCAAGTAACAATTCGGGAGCTAGACCAAAACGATGTATCTAGCTCGGGAGCTGGGAGAGATCTGCTTTAGTTTAGTTGGGCGGGCTTTTTCGTGGACACTAGTCACCTGACCCAAGGTTAATTTGGTTGGCTTACATTTAATTACATCCTATTCTCATTGGCTAGATTGAATATACATTTGCATAAGAAAAGCTTATTGGAGCCAAAAATGGATTGGGGGTCGGGGTTGCGAGGGCGGAAAGAGGGGGGGGGGAGAGGTCTAGATGAAAGACAATTTATACAGACGTCATGCTGAGTGGGGGAATTTATCTCCCTTGGGTAGAATTTTAAGTAGTTAACTCACGTGGCTGGGGGGGGGGGTTTCGGACGAGAATTAGTATATGTGTGCGAACTGGGTTCTTTGGTCAACGCTCAGGGAACGACCGTCTCAAAGCAATTGCATAACATGCCGCTAAGCTGAGGGGATATAAAAAGGGGGTGGGGGTGGCGGGGACGCGAAGAGGGGGTTTGAGTGAGGGATCGAGTAATGACTGTCTACACATGCGTTAAAATAGCACAAGATATAAATACATTAAGACATGATATGAATACATTAATATAGCATAGGATAAAATATATACATTCTAACTAACACATTCGTACTGTTACGAATCTCGGTCATAAATGAATGACGTAGTAAGGCATTGACCTCTTAACAAGTGCGTATCAGAGTCCAAAGCGACCAAGGTTTGACCTTTATGCCCTGAGGGCAGTTTAAATAAAATAATTCGTTCAAATCCCGTGGAAATTGGGGGATAATTCTGGATCGTAGTAATTATAGAGAAAGAGGTTAAAATGCGTATTAAGACCCTGTAGAATCTTCGATGATAGTTTTCTTTGTAAAGTTCCGACCTCCTTAAAGTTAGTTCAGTTTAAACGTTTGTAGAGTGAAGTCGCTATATTCATACATGTACATATAATGCCATTTTATTGATACTTATGTTGCCATCAGTTGATAAAGTTTATTGATCGTTTATATTGAGTCTACAATTTAAATAAAATTGTTTATTCAACAACTGGAGTTGTTTGATCAATCATTGTTGAGAAATGTGTTGAAGATAATTATCACGAATATAACTACATTACTGCATAGACCTGTCAGTCAAGGAACCCCTAGCTTGGGCTACAGATTAGCAGAATCTAGAGACTTCTAATAAAGATACAACTATATTCATTGAATCCGATTTAACGAGTCGTAATAATAGTCATCATCATAAAGAGGGCCATAACAGTTTGGGGTCTTCGTCCGATATAGTTGTATAGTGAAGCATATATTCAAGTTGTGTTGTGTTGTGTGTTGGAGCAGTGACCTACTGAGCAAGCCTAAGAACACTGAAATTATTCTTCCGATTGGAAAAACGTAAGTTGGAAAAATTTACCACTTTATAAATCTCTTAACTAAAGAATGGAATTTATTGAAAATCCAGAAGAAGAAGTTCTGAAAACTTTATCAATAAAGAAGTTAAAAGAGATCGCTGAGATCTTAAAGATAGAAGTTACTGAAACTACACCATCGAGGACTGTGTTGACACAGCAGATAAAAGATGTGTTGATTGCGAGTGGCAAGTTGAAAGTAGAATCAAGCGCGGAGGGATATGAAGTTGAAGGTCAGACGTCGAAATCTATGTCCGAACAGTTTAGATTTCAGTTAGAAATGAAACGGATGGAAATGGAGATGGAACAAAAACGTTTTGATCGTGAGATAGAACAAAAACGTCTTGAGTTTGAGATGGAAGATAAGAAAAGTCAACGCGAAAGTCAGGAAAGAATAGAACTGGCGAAGATAGGCGCTACTAAAAAAGAATCTCATAATGATGTAGAGATGGCCAGATGGAAAAAGCTAGTCCCTACCTACATTGATAAAGAAAGTGAAATAGCTAATTTCTTCCAGACCTTTGAAATTTCTTGCAGAGATTTTAAGTTCCCAGAAGATAAATGGGGAATATTAGTAAGAACAGCTTTTACTCAGGGAAGGGCAAGAGATTGTGTTCTATTGTTAAAAGAGGAGAATTTAAATGATTATGAAATCATTAAAGACACTGTACTTAAAGCCTATAACCAGATACCGGAAAGTTATCGGAAAAGGTTCCGTCAGTATACAATGTCCCCTTACCAAACACACTTAGACTTCCTTCGAGCAGAAGAAAAGCTAATGGATCAGTGGATAAAATCCAGAAATATCTCCACATTAAAAGAAATGAAAGATATCATTCTCTTAGAGGATTTTATTAACAAAGTGAGGCCGGATATAAGAATGTATTTATCCGAGCGTGATATCACTGACCCACATAAGGCTGCTGATTTAGCTGAACAGTATGCACTGTGTCATAGGACAGCTGGTGAAAAGAATGTTAATAGGCCACAACGGCCAGCAGAAAACACACAACAACAACATCGTGAAAAAGAGCATTTTGTGAAACAAAATGATGTTAATAAAAAACCTATCAACAAAAACGTCCAATGTACTTTTTGTAAAAGGACAGGACATAGCATAGAAGACTGTTGGAGTATACGAAGCAACAAAAGACCTAACAAAGTGGTCATGTGTGCCAGCCATGCACAAATACAGAATGTACAAGAAAGCGAAGATACAAACGAACTGAATTCGAAGAAAGATTCTTCTAAACCAGAAACACTGAGGGTGGATTTGCCTGAGAGCAAAAGTCAGAAGGTAGAGAAATCTACAACTGAAGATAATGAGGATAAATATCCTGATTATAAATACAGAATGGCTACTATTGGATTAATTGTCCAAGTCCACAGAGACGAAAAAGTAGACCAAAGTATTTTTGACTCGAACAAGAGTCTGAAGTCATCGAAAGATGAAACAACACCCGAAAGTCATGGTCAAGGGAAGAATAAAATTGACACAGAGACCCTGTGCAGTTTTCAACCGTTCATTAGTGAAGGTTGTGTGGCCTTACAAAAGGAAGGACCACTGAAGTCCGTAAACATATTACGAGACACAGGAGCATCATTAACACTGCTGCTTAAAGATGTATTACCATTGAATGATAATACATTGACAGGACAGACTGTCCTATTGAGAGGTTTTGAATGGAAAGAAGAAATACCTCTACATAGGATATACCTAGCATCTGACTTGGTGACAGGATATGTGACAGTTGGAGTAATATCAAAACTTCCTGTTGAGGGCATATCTGTTATCCTAGCAAATGATTTGGCGAAAGGGAGGGTGAGACCTGAACTGATTGTAAAGGAAAATCCAGACCCTAGTCCTATGGTGGAGACAGGAAAAGAAAAAGAACTTTATCCTGTAGGTGATGTCATAAATGGTATGACACCACAGAAAAAGAAAGAAGAAACTATCTCACAAGAAAAGGAAAAGACAGAAGAAATTCTCCCACGAGAGAAGAAAGGGGAAGAAGAAGTGGAACTTGATACTACTATTTTCTCCATGATTGAAGATTGTCCGAAAGGAAATGAACAATCAAAGAAGTCATCACAAAATGAATTGACTGCTGAACAGAAAGTAGATCCAGAGTTGCTACAGTTGCATGAGAAAGCTGTCGACGAGAAAGAAAATCCTACTACTGATGTCTATGAACAGATAGACCACAGCATAAACAAACAACAATGCAAACCTGCAGTTGCCGGTACAGATGAAGATTGGAGGAGCATCACTGAAGAAACGAGTGCGGAGAGCTGGACCGAAACTATCAAAAGCTATGGGTTACCACAATCCATACCGTCAGATCGAAGGACCAACTTCGCCTCGGAACTCTTCAATCCAGTCCTAAAGAACTTATGCCTGGAGCATGAGGTGACAACTGAATCCTATCCGGAAAGTCGAGGAGCCTATGGACCAATCTTTGGACCCACTGTCCGAGGACCACTCAAACTACTTCCAGAGGAATGGCAGACCGAATTGGATCTCCTTGGGCTGAGCAAGTACCTAGATAAGTACATATATTTTTTGTCTGACATAACTGTGTTTGTTAGAAAAAAATTGTACACTGCTCACATGCAGATGCCATTGTTGTGTGATGAAAGAAAGGCAAATATATTATATCATTTGAAAATGATAAAGCCTTACCTTCTGAAAACAATTGGAAAAAGCTTGATGTTGTTAACATTGTTACTCTTATTTGTAAAATTTATGCCTGGAGTACAGGATGAATTGAATGACAAATTCACTGATAGTTAGTTACCAAACTTACTATTTTAAAACTAAATCCCTTACTTGTGATGAAAAAGGACTGAGTAAAAGTATTGTTAGAGTAAATATCATTATAGTGTGATATTTCTAAACAAACTTGTTAGGTAGAGCATTTAAAATAATTGCTATAAGAAAAAAAGATCAGTTTTATCCGCAGAATTGGTTTCTAAATCAGAGGACATTATAAATGTGGACTGATTATAAGATATGTTTGAGAATCTCTGGAAATGATAATTGAAACATTTGGCAGAGAGGATAATTTGATTGAAAAAGATGTAAATGGTTTTGAGAAAAGAGAATTTTTCTATCACTAAAGTATTGAGAAATGTTTTTATTGTACTATGGAAATTTATTTTATCATGTACTGTTGTTGAAATAATTGCACTGAGTCAAGATGCAAATTTCTTCTATGTGAATGTATTCATTTGTTATATTATCATTGAATGTATGATAATGTAGGGTAAAAATAGTTGCAGCAAGGCAGAACTATGACTAACAAGAATTCCAAGAAATGTATTATATATGATTTTTCACTTTTAGGATACTGTTACATGAAAAGCAGACCAAAAGTAGAAACTAATAAAACTTATCCTTGTTTTGTATAAATTTAGGATATGTGCCACTGACTTGACACTGTAAACCAGAATGGTTGAGAATGTCATGGTTGAGAATTTATAATGTTGACACACCAATGTTCAACTAATGTATTATTAATTAAGGATTTCATGTCAAGATTGTAAAACTAATCTATATTTTTTCTGTATTAGTTAAAATAGATTGAATGAATTGTATTGACAAGCAAAAGATTGGGTAGACCTGAACACTGTGAAAGTAACAGGAGAATCTATGAATAAGGAATAAAACCTTTATGGAAAATGGAAAAGAGCAATGTACACCACTGAAAAGATTGGAAATGAAATGTTTTACCACAACAGTCAAACCAGCAGTTTGTTTTGTACATAAATTGTTACATTGATTTCGCTCTGAAAAAAAAATTAATAGTAGCCTATGCTTAACTCTTTTCTACTTCAATAATATTGTATTTGAAATGTCTTTGATGTAATCTAAAGAAAATAAGTACTTACTGTGTAGTACTAAGATTGTATGAAGATAATATAATCTGCTTTGATTGATAGTTAATTAAGTAAATTAACCAATTTGTTTTAAGTAAATCCATGTCTGCATGAAAGATAGAATGTTTCAATTCAAAACTGCTACGATGTGAACTCTTTTAAAAAGAAAATAATGACGTCGAAAGGTCATGGTAAAATGAAAGATTGAAATATTTTTAATGAAATTGTCTATAAACTATTTTAATTCTGGAACAGACTATGTTTAATTTCCTTAAACTAACATAAATGAATTTAATTTTGAGAAGATAATGGTTGTTAAAGAATGCTCATTTAATACGATAACTATTTAATCGCGTAGCAATTTTATTTGACCTCGGCTGTGATGAGGTAGAAATTTGCATAGCGATGTCAATATTGTTAGAATCAATTGGGAATGAGAGAGAAAAAAAAAGAGGAATAGAGAGAGAGAGTGCGGAATTGACCTCAATTTTTGGGTCGCGTCACAGACAGTTGTCTAATGTGTTAGTCGGCCTACCAGCATGTAAAAAAAAAAAAAAAAAAAAAAAAAAATACTGTCTACACGAGCAATAATTTTTGTAACGTGTAATTAGGTCAGGTCTAGTAGTATTTTTTTCATCAAGAGAGTTGGTTTTTTTTCTCCTTATGAAAAAATAAGTCGTGTCTGCATAAACATTGAGTGATTTTTTCTTTTGTTGTTTGATTACAAATGTAAAAGATATTAGTTTATAATTAAATGGACGAGAGAGTTTTTATTACAGTGGAATGTTCAATGTAATAGAAGTTATTAACTTGTATTATATTATATCTATTAAGAATGATTATGTATTTTTCTTGTATACAAGATTTAGATAAACAATTTAATTGTCCATTGTTTTGAATTAAAAAATTGAATGATTGAATGACTATAGTTAAGCCATTTGATAAGATGAATTTATATTGCATATATTATTATGTTATTGTTATCAGTTCGATTGAATTATTGGGATCGCCAATTGAACTGTATTGTTTTTCCCGGAATATTTTCTTTTATAATTATTCCTTAAAATTAACATTTTTCGTATGGTTAAAATGTAAAGGAAATAATTATAAAGCTTTAGAAGGGGGGGGATGTTACGAATCTCGGTCATAAATGAATGACGTAGTAAGGCATTGACCTCTTAACAAGTGCGTATCAGAGTCCAAAGCGACCAAGGTTTGACCTTTATGCCCTGAGGGCAGTTTAAATAAAATAATTCGTTCAAATCCCGTGGAAATTGGGGGATAATTCTGGATCGTAGTAATTATAGAGAAAGAGGTTAAAATGCGTATTAAGACCCTGTAGAATCTTCGATGATAGTTTTCTTTGTAAAGTTCCGACCTCCTTAAAGTTAGTTCAGTTTAAACGTTTGTAGAGTGAAGTCGCTATATTCATACATGTACATATAATGCCATTTTATTGATACTTATGTTGCCATCAGTTGATAAAGTTTATTGATCGTTTATATTGAGTCTACAATTTAAATAAAATTGTTTATTCAACAACTGGAGTTGTTTGATCAATCATTGTTGAGAAATGTGTTGAAGATAATTATCACGAATATAACTACATTACTGCATAGACCTGTCAGTCAAGGAACCCCTAGCTTGGGCTACAGATTAGCAGAATCTAGAGACTTCTAATAAAGATACAACTATATTCATTGAATCCGATTTAACGAGTCGTAATAATAGTCATCATCATAAAGAGGGCCATAACAGTACCCATTCAACCAAGATGTAGTACCAAGTTGAATCGTATTAGTCAGTAGACTCTGAATTTGGGCGTAGTACAAGAGTATAGTGAAGGGTAGAGAAACAGGTGAGAAAGAGTGATGGGGAGATGTAATTGCGTAAGGGAGGGAGAAGATAGTGACGTCAGACTAACCTTCTCTCTATTCTAGCTAACTTAAGCTAATCTAAGGTTCTAGTTATACACTGCTATCTATCTAAGTGCTAATAGTCACTATTAAATCCAGAATTGTGACATAGCTTATAGTATAACCATAGATTATATATAGTATATAGCTTATAGTATAACCATAGATTATATATAGTATATAGCTTATAGTATAACCATAGATTATATATAGTATTAGCTTATAGTATAACCATAGATTATATATAGTATATAGCTTATAGTATAACCATAGATTATATATAGTATTTAGCTTATAGTATAACCATAGATTATATATAGTATATAGCTTATAGTATTACCATAGATTATATATAGTATATAGCTTATAGTATAACCATAGATTATATATAGTATATAGCTTATAGTATAAACATAGATTATATATAGTATATAGCTTATAGTATAACCATAGATTATCATGTTGCTCACAATTATTGGGGTCCTGGAAATGACCAGGTGAAAGAGTAACCCCACCGCTAGCCCCACTTGAATGTCGTAAAAGGCGACTAATAGTGGGTTGTGCATTGGGTATAATCCGGGCACGTAAAACTTGTACCCCCCTTTGTGGTGCTGTTTGACAGAGGTTCAGTTTGCACTACCCTGGATAGAGGTTTTTGCGCAACACCTGCTGAGGAACTCTGGTGTTGGTAGCATGGGGATGACTGGGTGTAATGTCGTAAAGGTGCCTGGATCCAGGATGTGACAATTCCACTGAGTAGTCCCAGAATCGAAAAAAAACTAAATGGCACAACTGAGTGTCATAACCATTTGGAGAGCTCAGTGGATGGCAAAGATTGGACCATTGGCCAGCCCCACCTCGGTACAACTCAGCCCTGACTCAAATCAGCCCGATCCTGGAGTACAACTCACAGGTGCTGGGCACAGAACCGAAAACTCTCTTAAAAACTCTCTTGAACAGCGGGGTTTGAAAAAAGCCGCAAAGGAAACCCCAGAATAACAATGCCAGAATAACAATCTAGTACCGGTACTAGGTTAGGTATAGGAGTATATGCAATATACGATATAGCCTAAATATGTTTAGGCCTGCTGCTGCTAGTAGCACTTTTAGTAGGCCTACAAGTACTAGTTACTATTACTATATAGGCCTTCTACTAGGCTAAAGTTATAGTATAGGCCTAGAGCCTATATAATAAATGCTTTATTACAGTATTTAACTTAATAACTGGGCCTATTGATTTTCTAAAAAATTTAATGCACTAATTGCTATTAATTAAAACTGTAAACTAATTACATCAATACCAAACAATACTAGTCATAGGCATATTCTTTTTAAAAATTCATAGCTTGTGCGTGCTCGCAATCTCCACCCCCCCCCCCGCCCAAATACAGATTTTGTTTCTAGGGACGTTGGCAGGTCTGATATCCACAGACCGTAGCACATACATACTCCAGGCGAGCCGACATGATGAACTATCCCATCATCTCAAATTCCCCCCAAAAATATTTAAAGGAAGAACCGTTGCAACAACATTGCTCTCTAAGTTTTTCTCTACACAGTATACATTTCAATCTCCCTTTTCACTGATGCACTCGAAATTGGAGTATCATAAACTAGTAGACCTAGTTTGGGAATATCTCCTAAGTTCACGAAATATAAACCCAGTGTAAAATCTCTGTGTTCATCACTAAACCAGTTGCAGCTACACTAATGATCTATAAAAATTACATGTAGCAAGAACAAATTTCTATTATTTTTCCCGATATTGTTTAGTAAGTGTCCTAATAATATATTTTTCTTCACATTTTTCTTTAGAAAAACATATTCCATTTGAAGTCTTATTTTGAATGTGGTAGATTTATTGTTAATTCGATGCATTTTTGTAGATGAAAATATATATTTAACGTTATCATTTAAAGTGTTTTTATAAGTCTAGTGAAATTTTGTCATTTTTACAGGAATAACATATTCAAAAAATATTTTCGTTGGCTCGCGAGAGAATTTTCGTGAAGAGATTTCGGCACGCAATCACAAGTAAAGGTTACTCACTCTAGGGCTAGAAATTGAACATTTCCTCCCAGAATCATAGAATAACAATTACATCTAGGGCAACTTTTGCAACATTGATGTACAAATATGCTTTTTTTTTTATAAAGTAAACACTAACAGTAATGTATCTCTAATTTTAAAGGCCAGTTATAGTTTATGAATTAAAATAAATACCTTAAAATTAATACATAGTCCATCAGGCCACCATAAAAACCGCCTTCTGAAACTGTATAGGCTAAATGTCGTCTAAGTGGAATTCCATTGTTTTGTTCAAACAAGCAAAAAGCAACAGAATCGACAAGCTCGCCGTACAGATTTAAAGTGGGCTGAGAAAACAAATGAAATAAATAGAATTATAAAAATCTTTTATGATTGTATACGTTGCCCTTTGTACTAGTATTTTACAACTATCTTTATACAAATATTACAATAGTTAGTATAATAAATAAGTTAGATCTAAATATACAATTGTAAAAGCTACAACATTTAATACTACTGTTCAGCTAAATTTAATTATAGAAATATAATAAATTGCAGTACGAAAAGAAATTCTCATTAGTATTCAAATTACGTTTCATCAATACAAGAAAGTTTTGATAACGAAAAATATAACACTACATGACTAAAGTGGGTTTGTATGAAATAATTGTATTAATATAGTGTTCTTATGTTTTTGTAGTTATTTTCTTGCTCCCTTAGTTAAAGTTAGGTCTATCTATTACTATATTTCGGCAACCTACGATACGCTGCCAGACTGTGCACACAGAGTGTTTTTCAATGGGACTAGGAAGACATATGAAAGAGCAATTCAAATATTACAAGAAATTGATTGTTGGCACAGGTTGTCTTTTGTGATGATGGCATGCTGAATGAATTACAAATCCTATTTTAGAACACAATTATCAACTGGTAACCGACCTAGGCTATAGTTATTCTCTAATTTTTTTTTCTCGTTTCGCGAGTCGGCGTGCTTTGATTAAGCTGTCTCTGGGTTATCGAGAATGATATAATTTTCTTTTAATTTCTGTTACCAAAAGTATGTAGTCTTCGCTTTTCGATTGTTATCGATTTTTTCTCCTTTATTGGTTTCTAGAATTTGCTACTTATGTTTCACTTTGACGGATATTTATACTAACCAAAGTCAGTCAGTTAGACCAGGGGTCTCCAAACTATGGCCCGCGGGACAGATGCGGCCCGGGAGGCCTTCTCAACCGGCCCGTGTACACCCTTTTATCTACGAAAAAAATTACGCAAATTTACCTGTAACTAGCCAAGATCAGCCGCCGCTTACGTGGACGTTATGTTTTTAATATTCACACTAATACAGGTGTTTATGTGTAGTGTGTCATTGTTACAATAATAATGAGCCGAAAAGCTCTAAACACAACAACTAGCGCTGACCCAGTTAGGGTCTATTTTTAGACACAGCCTATTCTGTGGGTAGGCCTACTGTCGCGGAATGTTTTCGCATGTAGCGAGGGAAATTCAAATACAATGGGGGGCTGTTCCATATATTAACTACAAAGATAGTTGTTAATTAAATGTTATTTGGTACTATTATTATCAGAACTGTATTCAGTTCAATAAAATATTTGTTGGCCCAGTGTCTTCCCCTCATTATAAGAGATGTCGGGGTTTCAGTAGCTGGTATTCTGTTTAATAAATAAGTTAATGTTAATGACGCTGTTCAGTTGTAATCTGAAAGTGTGCTTTGGTTATACTGTGTTTTATTTTTTTAAAAATATAAATAGTGAATTTTTTGGTAAAACAAATAGACACAATTTGAGGGCCTTATTCAGAGTTAATTATGCCGTTGTTAAATAATTTTACAAGGCATATTATTTTGTTATATATTCTTATATTCCTTACTTTACTTATGCATTTTGATACTGTTCAATATGGTAAATTTCAAATATTTAATTCATTTAAAGTATTTGTATTCCTATTATTATTGAAATAATACAATCAGTACGTGTGCTCATTATGTATGTAAATTTTATAATTTTAAAAATATGTTATATATTTTTTATCTGTGTTTGAAAATCGGGCACACTTACAATTGTACCATTTTACTTGGCGTTTAGCTTACCTGTTCTAGGGATGTAAGTGTGCGTGACGTAATGCGCTCCGATATGTTCAGGGAGAGTTATTAATACGGTGAGAGAAAGGTGTGTGAGGGAATGCGTTTTGGGTAGCGCCAGAAATACTGCAAGCGCCTGAGTGCAGAGGAAACTGTGTGGCTGATCTTTTGTACAGAAATAAAGACTTCTATTATAACCACATTGTTTTCCTTGTTCTTTATGTGGAGTTCCAGTTAAATATAAATATTGTGTTGAGTAAAGGCTTCCCTCTAGACAACAAGCTAATACAGTCGGTAGATCCAGTGCTCCCACCGTTCACCAGATAAAAGGCTGAGAGAGCAGTGCCTACCAACCAGACTGTAACAGTCATCCTACATATCCGGTAGTCTGTTAGACCGTTGGGGCGCCACAGATGACATGTAAACAAGCCTTCTCCACTCCTCCCGTCTCTCAGCCGTTCTCATTGCCTCGCACAGTTTTGTACCTGTCCATTCCCTGATATTATCTTCACAACGTTTCTTTGGTCTTCCTCTCTTTCTGCCTCCTCTGGTGGTACCCTGCAGGATGGTCTTTGCAAGCCCGTTGGTTCTGGTGACGTGGCCATACCATTCCAGTTTTCTTTTCTTGGCTGTGGCCAGCAGGTCTTCATACTTTCAAATTTCCTGTTGTATTCTTTTTCTTATCTGTTTGTTGGAGATATGGTCTTTGTAACGGATACCGAGCAGGGTCACGAAGCATCTCATGTCCATGGCGTTATCTTATTTTCCAGCTCCGCTGCTAGTGTCCATGACTCGCAAGCATATAAAAAAATGGAGAGGACCAGTGAGCGCATTAGGCTGATTTTGGTGCTGAGGGCTAGGTTTTGTCTTTCCATATTGTCTTGCAAGATGGTAGTGTGTCAACGTGTTAGTAAACAATAACTCGATACAATAATATTAAATTAATAATTTAAAACAACATTCACATTGCGATTCTTTTTTTTTTGGACCTCAAGTGTGTCGTCGGCCCCAACAATGCTGTTTCATAGTTAATGTGGCCTTCAGGCTGAAAAGTTTGGAGACCCCTGAGTTAGACTAACCAAAGTCAGTCAGTTAGACTTGCAAAAAGATTATATTCTACTGCATTACATACATTTTTTTTGTGACACTATTTAATTGTAAGACAAGAGCTAGTTATGTAGATTGTTTACTTTATACATGAGTATTTACTTTTGCATTACTACCTTGTATTGTAATGAATATTATTTCAAGTTGGTGTCGTATTTAGCCGTTTTATTATTCGTTAATAGTTTCAAAAAATTCTTTTATGGTTTTAATTTTGGCTTCTTTAAAACGAGCTTGTTGTATAAATTACTAAATAAAATTTAATAGACGTCGTAGTAGAGTAAATAAGATGTTAGCGTCTATGTATTTCTCTCCATTCATGCTTAGCATCTACTACATTGGCAAAAAGGGAAGATTTAAATCAAACTAACACATACTTAAATCTATAATACATGTGTTCTCTTTCCCATGCAATAATAATTACTTTGCAGGTAAAGAAAGTAAGGCATACACCATCTGCACTAGTTTTATAAAGACAAAGATACATGACATACATCATATGCACTAGTCTTATAAAGACATAAATACATGACATACACTATGTGCACTAGTTTTATAAAGACATATATACATGGCATACACCATGTGCACTAGTTTTATAATGACATAGATACATGACATACACCATGTGCACTAGTTTTATAAAGACATAGATACATGACATACATTATGTGCACTAGTTTTATTAAGACATATATACATGACACGCACCATATGCAATAGTTTTATAAAGACATAGATACATGACATACACCATGTGCAATAGTTTTATAAAGGGAAATGTGCGTTCGTGCATTCTTTTGATTTAACTACCTGGGTAATTATTGTAGCAGTGCCTGGACAGTCTGTACCTGGTACAAGTGTTCTAAAGAGTTTATTAGTCATTCTCCCACCATTGGGATAGTTCATAGCTTGCTGTATAAAAGAACATAAAGTAACTATCGATTTAGGATAAATTCTTCTGAATAAAATGAGCAATTAAAACCAATAAACAAAGAGGTATTTTAAACATGCTAGTAACTTACCTTCCATTGTTCGCCGCCAGGATAATATGCATCTATCTCATTCAGGGCTATTTCATAGGCTATTCTCTCACCTTTGAATCTTACATTAAAGATCGCTGGTCCACTCATGGATGACATAAGGAAATTGAATGCCCAGTTTAAATAAGTCACCTGTAATGTCCCATAAATGTTGATAATAATTTCTCTAGATAATAAAAAAGCTAATTTGACTAGTAAGGGTAAAAAAAAAATGTTTTTATAATATACAAAATAACCGATAACCTGTCCATTGTTTAATGAATATCTCTTTCCATCGGATTCAACCAGAGTTGGCGCCCTTTGTGGTTTGCCGGGTTGTTGATTTCCTCTGAGAGATTCCGGAGGTGTATCATTCTGCATAGGCTTGAACATCTTGATTTTTGTAATGCTTGGCAAAATATAAACAATAGAATCTAGATAAAATGCATTTTTGTAACGAAATACATCAAGTAGAATTTCATATATAAGTTTGTTAGCTGTAATCTAATTCGTTTGGAGAGTTTTGCTCACCCTTTAATTAGTTAATACTACAGGAAACTGATAAAAAGTTAACAAGCAGCTAACAAGCGACTCTAAAACTACGTTTATTTTTCATTTTTTATTATTTATTAGACATGCCTAGGATAAAGTTTAGCTTAATAAAGTTATAAGCTTTAGTAGGGTAAAAAAACAATTTCCTGCTTCATTAAAAAAAATTTCAGATGCTAAATATTAATGTGGCCCATTCGTTCTTGGGTCTGGGTAGTGTTTCTGAGTAAACCCAGCTCTGAGTGGTACATGACGTTAGTTGGAGTAAAGTAAAGCCAGGTACCTCTCATTGTGCTAGCCCACACATTTTCCTAATATACCGTAGCCACTGAAATTGGTGATTGCTGTCACTCCGGACCCATGGATCGATTTGGTCCGACGGGATACTTTACTTTTTACTTTAGTCAGAGATGAATGTGGAAGGTATATTTGCATTACTAGATTGGCAATAATTTAAACAACAGCACCGAGATGTTGATACAGAAATATAAATAAAATAAGCCCAACTCAATATATAAATACAAATTGTGACAAAGACAGTATTGAAAATAAAAACTAAAAGTGTAATTAATACACAATTATATTTGTGTATATTTACGCATAAGTTTTATATTCATTGGTCGTAGATTCTAAATTATAATAATAAGCATCTTTCATTTCTTTCATTTTCTTATTTAAAGAAATATTGATAAAGACGCCTTATCTACTCGGGCGATAATGAAAACCCTTGCTTATCCATGGTTTGAATATGTAGTATTAAATTGTATTTATTTGATTTGTATTCTGGTTTGTCTAGGTTAGAATATTACTTAAAAGTACGCATATTTAAGTACACGTATGAAATAATTCTAAAATTTATTCTCAGAATAAAAAAAAATGATTTTTATTATGTTACATTATAATTTAATAATACGGAAACAGGGGCTATAATTGAAAACAGTAGAATGTAAAATTTTAAAATATTGAGTGTTTTAAACTTTAGAGATTAGATATAGAGAAAAAGAACAATTATTTTATTTAAGGGGTAACTTTGACCTATAACTTGGTATCATTTGAAAGCTGTTGATCTTTTCTAATTCTTTCTAACTGATATACGTATTTACATTGACACACCCCAGGCTTATAATTAAGTCTATATATTAGTACTCTTATTTATGCCATCATGATTTTATGGCTATAGATCTTTATACTTTATATAACTTTGCATAACCTAGCATTGCTGTCGAAGCTGAATCTAATGAACTCAATCTATAATAATATATAAACTATTTGTGATTAAATTATTTAGGTCCTACCCTTTTGCAAAATTACAAAAAGTAGGCCTAAATGTTTGTTTGGTTTATTGCAGAATCATGGTCTAATTGAATCTGAAGGTCTAATCCCTAGTTTAGGCCCTTCGTGACACTATTAGGCCTACTCTTAAATTAACTTAGGACTTGGGACTTAGTCTTATATGCATATCTATATTATGGTCTTATCATGCATAGACAAGCGGCAATCAACCGATTGCATGAAATAATCAAGTAATTAAGAATGTGGGCTATATGTTTAATAATGGCAACATATGTGTGTTTTCTCACGTGAGTTTTTAGTTACATTGTACAATATGTTAGTATGTACAATATAAATTGTAATATTTGTAAGTCAAAATTTTAGCAGTTTAGCATATTTGCCATGGTTTTTATATTCGTGAATATGCCTCTGTCGTCATCAAACAATATTTAAAATTACATTTGCAATATTAATAATAAAGACGGGCGTTAGCTAGGGCTAGGTCTTCTTAACAACGCAACTGCGATAGCCGTCATCAAGTCTATATAGTCTATAGGCCTAATAAATGTTTTTGATAAGAAAAAAATTACTTGTAAAAGTTATTAACACTTTATCCCTTTGCTCTTAGTTTTAAGTTTTCATGAAGTGTTAATGGTCTAATATATAGAAAAAAATATAATTACATTTAAAAAGTACTAATCTATGCCTTTAGTAAAATGCTCATTGGAAAGAAGGTATTACGGTATTTTAATTATTGCTCCCATTGGACTGCGCTTGTCTATGCATCGCCTCGTTGCTATGACATCCGGGGTCAGAGTAAAAAGGTCTATAAAGGTTAAAATGCACCGCTACGTATGTCCGAAGTTTTAATTTAACACAGGCTACATATATTAATTATAATTAATTATAATTTGGACTTACCTATTGCCAACATAATTATTCTTGAAATCTACGGCAGAGCTAAACATCTGACCAGAGTACCAGATTTTAGTAAATGTCCATTTGGATGGATCAACGCCATTCATAGTGCACAGGATGGACATTCCAAGTGGATGCAATGTCGGAAATGTAATGTTGTACAAAGGAAAAACCCAAACGTGTCTAATGGAATGTTACAATAATTAGTTGTACATAAACATAGGCCTAAATAATATTTATTTATTTATGCTATTAAACCCCTTTAATAAAAGGTTTGTGAAATTTCGTTAGTATGTTATTATGAATGTATTCTTACGAAGGTTATTAATACCTAGATACATTCCACTCCTGTTTTATATTTGTATCCCATCCAACATTTTTTTAAACGTAATTTCCGGTCCCCCGTGTTTTAAGGAGTGTGAACCCAAGGCCATTGCAGACGTAGGCTACACATTTTTGTCTTTTATTATTAATAAGTTGGTGCAGTTAAAATATAATGGTACGCTAAGAAATATACTAAGACATATCCTTTTTTTAAAATCTATCTACAATCTACATGATTTAGTCTATAACTATAATCTATTTTATATTGCTGTCGTTAGCCTATTGTATAGTCTATTTTATTCATTGATCATTGTATGCCTATATGTTTTCATGGGGAACTATTTTTAGTTACTCATGCTTCTTCTTTTTATGTTTTTATGAATTGTAATAATGTTGATTGTTTCATTTTCTTACTTATTTTAGTTATAAATTTGTTCCAATGTCAGATTAAAATATTAGTAAAGAAGTTGACTTGCCATTCTAAGATTCTTACACCCACTACCCCCTAGACAAACTTTTCATAAATTAAAAAGCATGTAATAGTATGTAGGTATTTATGTATATTTACTGATTACATAAACAGCTGGGAGGAACTCGACAGGTCCAGCTGGGGACAAGCGCTGACCTCCGGACTAGAAGCAGGAGAATGAAACCTGCAACGGCTCACTGACGAGAAGCGCAGAAGGAAGGGAAGAGACCAGCCAATGAATGATTCTGCCTTCTTGTGTCAGAGGTGCAACAAAGACTGTAACTCGCGCGTGGGCTTGCACAGCCGCAGCAGAAGCTGCAAGGCCAGGAGCTCACACTCCCCAAGAGCACACTAATTTCCGTCGTCTCGCGAGACAAATGGAAGCCAACAACATACAGGTATGAATGCATGTATGTATGCAAATTGGTATGTGTATTTTATTACGAACCTCGTTTATAACTCAATTTAAATTATGAGGTCTCGTTAAAGAGGTTGTAATAAATAACTAGTAATATTAATTATTTGTGGCTCACTTATTTACTAGTAAAAAAAAATAATTTATTTAATAAAACAACACTTCAGACGATACCAATTTAAAATAATTTATTAACTAGCTTAATATACCTAATATAAAATAAAAATATAAAAATAAAATACACTCACTTGAATCCCACAACCGAATGAAAACAATTTAGTAAAATGAACACAATATATACACTCACGAAAATAATCCTATGACAGAATTAAATATATTGTAGTAAGGTGGTGAACACAATAAATACACAACACTGCCACTGAGCTTTATAAAAGAATATAATACTACATCGATATTAGAAAAACTTCCTTTCTATAACGCGAAACTCATATATTTATACTATACATGTTAGAGATTTCTGGAATAAAAGTATGCTAAGAATAACTCACAGAAATTGTCACCATCTCTTTCTAACATTTTCTAGGCTATGAAAGAATGCTCTAGCATCATCTAGTAAACAACAACTAATGACGCGTCAGTGGCAGAGTTCAACGGGAGGTCAGGTAAATAACCTACTTAAACTTAAACACACATAACAGTATATATATGTATGTTTGTTGGCTAAAAATTGCAACGGTAAATTTGACAACGGTAAAAATTGCCATTAAAACTTACAAAAGGCTAAAAAATATCAACGGTAAAAATGTTAAACATACAATATCTACTGTTTTCATTGCTAGACAACTGAATGAAGTCAATAACTATAAACAAGATTGGCTTTGTAGAAAATCAAGTTTATATAGTTTGAGGTCCCTAAGCAAACTCCTTTGGGACCTTTGCAAGGTACTGATTTGTATTTACTTTTAGAAAATGTCCCATTCTGAACAGAATGGTCATGTATTAAATTAAACCGACGATTTATTTAAAAATATTTCATTTTTTTTATATTATGAAATACTCTAAATTGTACGTTTCAACCATTGATAGTTAGATAAAATATTTATACTTAGGTTGCTATTGACCCTCCCCTTTATCTTATTTTCCCGCCCCTTTATAGTATACCCACTCGCCTGCTACATACCCCATTTTTGCACTTTTTGGCTTCCCCCAAATCGCAACTGATTAGGGGCTCCAGAATGAAGACTGTTTGTTTCGATCTTTATTCATTAAAGACATAGGTTTACTGTCTCCTCCCTAAACACATTTTCTCTAATAAGACAGGACTATCTTTAAGTACTAACGCGGTTACGTTACGTTAGTTTTGTGTTGAAATCATAAGGTAAACATCGCAATTAGATGCCGACCGAAATTCTATTTCGGCTTCGAATTCTGCACCGAAAAAAGGTTAGCTTTCGGTTTGCCGTCGGTTTCGGACGAAACTAATATTTTCTTTCGGTATCAGCCGAATATCTATTTTAGCTTTCAAAATTCAAAGTGCTACGCTAGTGCTACATCTATTACTATTATTGATTATTTCATTTAGTTAAACTGTTGCGAAGTAATCTGTGTTTCGCTAAACGAAAAACATAATTCTGGAGGAAATCATTCATAATGGGGCCCCACGATTTATTAATTTTTTTATCTCGAAAAAATATTTTAAAACTCTGTTTGGTACGCACAAAACTATTCCTTGACATTATATTTTTGCAAACGCTCATTTGTCAGAGGCGACTTATAGACCTATTGCAATATAAGCAAAGACAACAGCAAACGCAGATGTTAACGCTAGTTGTCGACTCAGCATTTGATCTACGTATTTGAGAAGAAAACTTGGATTTCCCCACTGACGTTGAAGGCTCCTAACAGACAAAGAGACCGATAGACGTAGGGTCGCCAGATACTCGGACTTCAAAAGGACGACATAGAGTGACAAAAGGGAAGACATATTTAGTGTTTATTTTAATCGTCTACAATCAGTTTGGTTTTATTACAATAGCTGCCAATACTTGTATGATAGTAGAACTGAACCAATATTTTATTTAATGTAGACTGGCAATCAGCTTGCGTTTGGGTAATATAAAAAATAGCAACTTTGCAGCGCATGTAAGGTTCATTTAAATAACGGTTCTTTCTTTCTTGCCGAACGTCTGGCAACCCTAGATTGATAGATAGATGTGTGTGTGTGATTTTATTCATATTATACTATATCTATGCAGCATAATAATATGTCATCCGCTGATTTACATTATAATTATAAACGGGGAGAACCGGAAATGGGTTCAGAATCGGATATTTAGAACCGAAAATAGGTTTTGAGAAAAAAACTGAATTTAATAGTAAACGGATTATTTAATCACCCCAAAGAATGGTTTACTTAAATAGAGTATCTATAAACAAGTTAATATTGCACAAAAATGTGCAGTCTTTAGAAATATTTTGTTTCGTAATTTCGGTTTATCTTTCGCTTTCGGCCGAAGGTGTAGTTAAACTTTTGGTTTCAGCTTTGGATTCGGCCGAAGTCAATTTAGAACTTACGGTATGGTTTCAGTAGGCCTCTAATCACAAAAGTAATATTATATAACCCACAAAACTAACTCTCCCTCCTTTGTTTTTAGTATAAAACAACGCGACCCCCTGACCCATATCACCCCAGGTACGGAAGCTATACCGACTGGTAAATCTCTATTGAACGCTCATGATTTAACTGTTCTACTGGTTGTATTTTCTACGCTTTAGCGCTTTGATGCTTGTTTTTTTTATTAATTCTCTTTGGGTGGCAGAGAGCACAATCTTATAAGACTAATGCTATTAGTCAACATGGCCGATTTTTAAGAATCTGGTCTTAGATTTTGTAAGGAAGTCTACAAAGCATTTCTTCTTCTTATTCTTCGTTCTCAAATGTTATGATTTGGAGGATTCAGACAACAAGTCCGATAGTTGTAATGAACTGCGCCGTGGCTGTCAGTTGCTCTAGTCCACAGAACAGTTTGTCAAAGCATTAACTTTGCGTATATAATATAAGAACTACTGCTCTATAACTAAACATTAAAATGGTTTGAAAAAAAAATATAACAAAAATGTTGTTAAACTTGTAATATTTCTTTAAAAGTCAAATTTAGAAAACAAAGTTATTTTACAATAATCAATGGACGGAAATCAGTGCCCTAAGCTTACGTATTGGGCAAAATTGAGAAGCTTATTCTTAAGAAGCTTTCTAAAAAGAATATATAGCATGCTTTATAAAACACTAATAAGTTCGGAGTTTCCCTTAAACTCTGCAATCGTCCTCAATTATTTTGTCAGCTTCGTAATTCCCCAGCTCACTTTGTGGAACTCAGTTACCTTTGTATTTTTATTGTCCCTAGTTTATTTAATAAATTATTACTAACCTTTCGGTCATGTTGTTAAGCACATTGGAAGTAACTGGCGAAACACCTAAGACTAAACAATCTTCAGGAATAGCACAACTCAGGAAGGAGGCGTTATAACTGTCTAGTAGAACTAAACCAATCTTAGCAAAAGAGAAGAATTAAACTATTGAACTATTTTAGAGTGTTATTGTCGTTTCGTTTTTATGAGCGCGCTGAGCATGCTTGCATTAGCATTTAGACAAGCGCTTTATAAATGACCAATTATTAATATTATTTTCGAAATATTCCTCTTTCAACTCTTACTTTCTATTGTAGCGTAAATTCAAATATATATACTTAATTTATAATTGCATGTATAGTATGTTCATAATATAGTGTTATATAATTAGATATCATTAATGGCAGTTTAAAGACCCTAAAAAGAATTATTATCTACATACATTTTGTGTACTTAGACGTCATTAGCGAATCTATATAATTTTTAACAACTGTAAATAAAATGACTTTCTTCTAAAAACTGACCTCTTGTTCCATTTTATTGAGTAAATACTTGAAGGCGCCATTTTTGTCAAAGTCCAAAGCAATTAGAGGTCTTTATTAAATATATAAAAAAAAATAATTAAGTGCAAATTCAAAAAACAAAACACAATTTTATTTCACTTTTGCTAAGTAAAAATGTCATCATATTATACATTATATAAAATGCAAAACTAAAATGACAATTGAGTTGTTAATCAGTTAAAATATATTTCTAATGCGTTGCAACAAAGAATCATTGGGCAACCAGTGGATTATCAGATGATAACTACTGTTGTGTTGGATACAGACTCAATGACATAAATCAGAACAGTAAAAGAAATACCATAAGCAAATAATCAGATTTTTGTTTCATGACCTTGATGGCAGTCATGATACACTTTGTTTCTCGACCATGATAGCAACCATGCTACCCTTTTTTTTACTACGATAGCAGCCATGCTACCCTTTGTTTTTCGACCATGATATCAGCCATGCTGACTTTGTTTTTCGACCATTATGGCAGACCATGACGATGCTACTCTTTGTTTCTCGACAACGATAGCAGTAATGCTACTCTTTGTTTCTCGACCAAGGTTGCATGCTATTCTTTGTTTCTCAACCATGATGGCAGTAGTGCTACTATTTGTTTCTCGACCATTATGACATGCTACTCTTAGTTTCTTGACAACAATGGCAATCATGCTAATCTTTGGTTCCTGACCATGATGACATGCTACTCTTAGTTTCTTGACAACAATGGCAATCATGCTAATCTTTGGTTCTTGACCATGATGACATGCTACTCTTAGTTTCTTGACAACAATGGCAATCATGCTAATCTTTGGTTCTTGACCATGATAATAATAATAATAATAATAATAATAATAATAATAATACTTGTGTCGTGAGTTGGGTTAAATTGGAACGTATAAAACTCGTTTCCCTACACCAAGCCAGTTATAACAGGTATTTGACTGCAGGCTAATTATATCGTTCCGACTGTTGACATAAGGGATAGAAGGGATTGGGTGGCTTCGTTGTCTGCAGGGTATGTGGTCCCCAAAGTGTGTTGTTACAATTCTTGAGTGACGACTTCTCGCACAATATTTATAAGTTGAGTCCAGCTCGTGACAAGTAATTAGGACTGGTAACTATCTTTACGCTAATCACATTACGCACATAAAACATAGATTACATAAATCACTGGATAAAGCTGGCATAGTTTTATATATATATATATTTTATTTACAGCAGTTATTAGACTGTGTTAGGCGCGGCTCGCAGGCCGGCCAAAAATAATACACGACCTATCTCTCACATGGTCATTGTGTAGACTGCTCAATCTTAAAACTAAACATGAATAAAGAAGGAGAGGGCAGGGGAGGGGGGAACAGGGGTTGAAGAGCGGCCAGAGAGGGAGGGAAGCGGAAACGCCCTAACAAAGGAATGTCAGAGAGGAGGGGAGGGAGAGAAAGAGAGAGGCGAGCTGTGGGGGTGGGGGTGTAGTATGGAGGAGAGAGAGATGCCGTCTCATTGTCTTGGTCTCTCGGTTGGAGGGGGGGGAAGGGTTAGGGTGAGGGTGACCCTAGAATATGCCACTTTGATTTACTGGCGTGGGGGGTATTTGAGATCTGTCGGACTGGCCTCTAGTGTTCCGCTTGGATGGAGAAAAGGGGGTCGGGGTTTAACATTTGTATTGGGAGAGGATGAACAACTTGTACAGTATAATACAATATAATGATATACATTGAATATAATATATATATATATGCCTATAGGCACCACTCATACACATTTATACGTACTGCCAAGGTGACTATCTTATAAATGTCTAGATACGGAAAGTCCAGTTCTAATTATAGATATAGACTACTTTTATTATCTTAGAGTGAGACTATGACACATCATGACACATCCCCCTGGCTTTCAAATGTTATGCTAGGCTTAACATTTTATAATGGGTCAATTGTTTATTTTCGGCCGGAAACTTAATTCTTTTTCGCGACCAGGGTAAAGAGAAAAGGGTGAATGGGGGGACGCGCAAGGCGGCTTGAAACAAATCGCGGTTTATTGACCACGGCTGGTCGAGGCGGGGGGGGGGGGGTTTGGGGGAACAGTGGTGTCAGACAGGTGTCCATTTCTAGTTGAACCGATGATGAGTGGAGGGTCTCCACAAATTGCCTTTTACAGGTTATAAGGGGGGGGGGGCGCGGAAGAGATATTTCCAACCACATATTCACGGAACTTTTCCGTGTGTGTGTGGGGAGGGGGGGGGGATAGAAATCCGTGGGACGCTTTTAACACTGTGTGTGTGTTTTGGGAAGGGGACTGCTGAAGAGAAGCAGGGGTGGTGGAGGAAAACACCTTTTTCACAACAAGTGTGTGTGTGGAGAGGGGAAGGGTTTTGTTCGCGTCTCGTACTGTGTAGCCGGAGTCAGAAAGACAATTTAGGGTGTTTCGCTATTTAGGGGTGGGGTTCTGCTACGATGTCCTTTGCCTGCGCATGTGTGTATATAGCACATTATCAACGGGGGAATACTTTTTACATCTCGCTCTGTTTATTCAGATTCCAGTGAATTTGCAACTATTGCTTGAGAAAGGGAGGGTGTTTTTAGACACTGAAGTGCCTTTGGCTGGTCAATGACCGATTGCTTGTTTAGCAAGTGGGGCGCACGTACTGATTCCTGATCTACTCTGTGCCGTGGGGTAATTACAGGGATTCGCGGTCTGCATGGGTGGGAGAAGAGTATCGAATTGTAGGTAGTACAGTATAACTGTTAGGCAAAGACCTAACTTTCGAATTTACCTACTGGTTTTTTCCTTTAACAAAACCTTCAAACTCTATTTTGGTTTCCATAATGGACGGAAGATACGTTTTCCATGATGGACGGAAAAAAGGAAGGGAGCGGTCTGTCTTCAGACGGAAAGGGGTTTGCAATTTGCGTCCTTGCGTGTAATTAGCTAGCCATCGGGCAGTGGTAGGAGAAGTGTTGTGGCCTAAAGGGTAGGGGGTGGGTTACGTGTCCATTCAGGACATGGGGCTTAGAGGTCGGGTTTACCTCATAACATAATTGATATGTTTATATTGGCGTCGGCGGGGGGGGGGGGGATTCATTACAACTTGTCCACACAATAGATCTAGTATAGTTATACTTAGACGTTAGGATAAGCTAACCTAGGACGAATAGTCGACTGTCTTATTTTATATAAGGCCGAGTTGTTGGTCCAGTCATAAAGGTGAAGGTTGCAATGAGTTTAATTAGTTCATCACGCGAGAGCCTAACATGGCATGTTAGTAGCACGTTTTCAGTGCTCCGGGACGAATCGTTACCTCTTTCCGCTACGCCATCTCTTTAAGGAGAGGGGCAGCGAGGGTACCGTCAATCCTAACTTCATCGGCGAATACTAGGGGGGAGGAATTACATGGGTCGAGTCCCTTTTACGCAAATATTTCAACTGGGTTTATGCGAGTATTATGATTTTCAATCATGACCATTATCAGATATTGCTTTTAATTTCCTCCCCGTTGCCTCAGCCTTTGTTTAAAGGCTGCCCAAATCTATTTCTTTAGTAAGAATATAGTTTATGTGACTCTAATCTAGTCAGCGGGAGATTAACAAGGGGAGGTGCAATATGATTTATTGGGTCGGTGCGTTCGCGGGGGGGGGGCTGTTTGTTTGTGACCAAAATCAGATATCGCTTTTATTTTCCTTCCCGTTGCCTCAGCCTTTGTTTTAAGGCTGCCCAAATCTATTTCTTTAGTTAGAATATAGTTTATGTGACTCTAATCTAGTCAGCGGGAGATTAACAAGGGGAGGTGCAATATGATTTATTGGGTCGGTGCGTTCGCGGGGGGGGGGGGGTTGTTGACTATTATCAAATATTGCGTTTAATTTCCTCCTGTTGTTTCCCAAATATATTTCTGTAGTAAGAACATATGTGTGTGACTCTAATCTAGTCAGCGGGAGAACATGGAGGTGCAATATAGACTTATCAGGACAGCGCGTTCGCGCGGGGGGGGGGGGGTTGTGGGGGACTGTTCTAAAGCGGGTAGTGTGTAATTTACACTTATCTCTATGGTTAACCGTTTGTTACATTTAACTAAATCGGACCTAGAAATATAATTATGCTATTTAGCTATTTGAACCTGGACTTCCAATATATCGAGACATAAGATAGACACTCACCAGCGTTTTATTGAAAAAAACATTCTTCCACTCGCACACGTTTCATTCTGTTGGACTTCAGATAGTTGACGGTACGGGTGGCAGGGCGGTCTACTTGTCATCGGGTTGGCAGTACAGCAAGGGGCGGCTATACGCGTCACAGGAACAGTTCATTTGATTAGAAAACAGTGTTTATTTGGAACAGGACTTGATGGGTTAGCAGATCTCTGGAACAGCGGTTGACAGGAAACAGGAACGAACAACGGCCTTCAGTAGAGTAGATGGGGGGTGGGGTGGGGGTGGCGTACACAGCAGATGGCGGCCTAGGTAGATAACTAGAACTCTGGTTGACAGTGGGATGGCTGTAAGCAGGAAACAGTTACTAATCCCGGGCATGGGATGGGGGTGTGGTACGGTAGATGTCTTGCACACTGGTTAGCAGTAAGTTGACAGGCAAATATGACACAGCTACTAATCCGGGCGTATCATGGCAGTACAGTAGACGACTGGAACACTTTGCAATAAGTATATTGAGTTCTGGAAACAGTTACTAATCCAAGAAGCAGGGTTGCGGGGACAGCAAGGGACGACCTGTTAGTTGACTGGAATACCAATTTACAGCACTTAATCTCAAAGCAGGAAACAGTTACTAGTCAGTAGTGCACGTTGCGTGTAAGTCTGCAGTCCTACAGCAATTGACAGCCTAGGTAGTTGACTGGGCGATATCAGTCAGCAGTACTGGATAACAGGAACAGCGGCAGCTAGTCCGTAGCGCAGGTTAGGGATATGCACTGCAATTGATCATGTAGAACTATGGTGGCGAGTTATAGTGAAAAGTAGTTACAGTTTATTTACCTTGTACGGACTCGAAGAGCCCCCTGTTTGAGAGTGGTCCTTTTGAATTGAACAGCACAGGATTCAGCGTTTATCGTGAGTATTTATCCATATACAGCACGAAAACATCACGGGCGAGCGCCTCATCTATGTCGTGAGTTGGGTTAAATTGGAACGTATAAAACTCGTTTCCCTACACCAAGCCAGTTATAACAGGTATTTGACTGCAGGCTAATTATATATCGTTCCGACTGTTGACATAAGGGATAGAAGGGATTGGGTGGCTTCGTTGTCTGCAGGGTATGTGGTCCCCAAAGTGTGTTGTTACAATTCTTGAGTGACGACTTCTCGCACAATATTTATAAGTTGAGTCCAGCTCGTGACAAGTAATTAGGACTGGTAACTATCTTTACGCTAATCACATTACGCACATAAAACATAGATTACATAAATCACTGGATAAAGCTGGCATAGTTTTATATATATATATATTTTATTTACAGCAGTTATTAGACTGTGTTAGGCGCGGCTCGCAGGCCGGCCAAAAATAATACACGACCTATCTCTCACATGGTCATTGTGTAGACTGCTCAATCTTAAAACTAAACATGAATAAAGAAGGAGAGGGCAGGGGAGGGGGGAACAGGGGTTGAAGAGCGGCCAGAGAGGGAGGGAAGCGGAAACGCCCTAACAAAGGAATGTCAGAGAGGAGGGGAGGGAGAGAAAGAGAGAGGCGAGCTGTGGGGGTGGGGGTGTAGTATGGAGGAGAGAGAGATGCCGTCTCATTGTCTTGGTCTCTCGGTTGGAGGGGGGGGAAGGGTTAGGGTGAGGGTGACCCTAGAATATGCCACTTTGATTTACTGGCGTGGGGGGTATTTGAGATCTGTCGGACTGGCCTCTAGTGTTCCGCTTGGATGGAGAAAAGGGGGTCGGGGTTTAACATTTGTATTGGGAGAGGATGAACAACTTGTACAGTATAATACAATATAATGATATACATTGAATATAATATATATATATGCCTATAGGCACCACTCATACACATTTATACGTACTGCCAAGGTGACTATCTTATAAATGTCTAGATACGGAAAGTCCAGTTCTAATTATAGATATAGACTACTTTTATTATCTTAGAGTGAGACTATGACACATCATGACAACTTGTATAGCGCATATCCCGTTGGGAACAGTTCTGTGCGCTGTCAATAGTTACAGACGGAGTACTGACAACGAATGAAAGACGAAAATCTATAAATACAGGTGAATACAGCTACCGGAATAGGTGCGTCTTCAGGCGGATCCTGGAGGTGTCGAAGCATGGGCTCTGGCGAAGTAGTAGGGAGGGGATTCCAGGAGGACGGGCCCACGTTTGAGAATGCACGAGGGATCTGAAGTTAGTGCATCAGAAGCCGAGCGGATTGAATGGGATTGTGTGTAGAGCTCGAAACAGGAACGAAGGTAGTCCGGAGCAGGTTCAGGCACTTATAGCTACGTATAGCTACTTATAGCTACTTTTAGCTACTTGTAGCTACTTATATTTATTTATAGCTACTTATAGCTACTTATAGCTACTTATAGCTACTTATAGCTACTTATAGCTACTTATAGCTACTTATAGCTACTTATAGCTACTTATAGCTACTTATAGCTACTTATAGATAATTATAGCTACTAATAGCTACTTATAGCTACTAATAGCTACTTATAGCTACTAATAGCTACTTATAGCTACTAATAGCTACTTATAGCTACTTTTAGCTACTTGTAGCTACTTATATTTATTTATAGCTACTTATAGCTACTTATAGCTACTTATACCTACTTATAGCTACTTATAGCTACTTATAGCTACTTATAGCTACTTATAGCTACTAATAGCTACTTATAGCTACTAATAGCTACTTATAGCTACTAATAGCTACTAGCTACTTATAGCTACTAATAGCTACTTATAGCTACTTATAGCTACTTATAGCTACTTATAGCTACTTATAGCTACTTATAGCTACTTATAGCTACTTATAGCTACATATAGCTACTAATAGCTACTTATAGCTACTTATAGCTACTTATAGCTTTTTATAGCTACTTATAGCTACTTATAGCTACTTATAGCTACTTATAGTTACTCCCTTTCTATACAACGATGGCTGTCATGCTACTCCCTTTCTTGAAAACGATGGCTGTCGTGCTACTCTTTGTTTCTCGACCACGATGCAAACACTATATTATCTAATAATTCAAATGTAAAATATACCTAAATATGTCATTAAAGACTTTGCAGACATCTGGATAAATTAAAGTGACTGATATGGAAATGACATGAGCTTACTCTCATGCGATGTGTTGGTGGTCCATGAAATGACATTTCGAATATAAATCCTAAGGCCTACTTTTCTAACTATTCAATATGCATTATGTATACTTACATACGATCTCTTTTTAAATCTACATTGTCTTTTTATGATAAAGTTTAAACAATATGCTTACCTAATGTTAAATTCAACAGGATTTCTTGTACTGGTATTATTCATAGTTAAAATATTACAGGAATCTATTTGTTTAAGAGGTCCACATTTCCATTCTTCAACAACTGGTGGATCTTTATCTCCCCTGAATATCATCACTCTGGCAAAGCGAGGCAATTCAGATGCTGAAAACAGAAACCCTTTTTGAAATAGAAAGTTACTACTTTAGTTGCAAGATTGCGTATTGCAATGTCCTCTTTGTAGCTTTACGCTAATCAACAGATCAACGTTTCTTCAACAAATGATAATTAAACAACAACGTGTAAACCAACAATTCATGATATTAAAACAAATGCCGCATGGCTTACCATCAGTTTTCTTAAGAAATCCTAAAACATCAGATTTTGTGGGCAACAATAAATCAATTGCAAATATAGTGCTTGATGAAAGAGTCACAGCCCCAGCTTTGGCAGCTTTAATTTCCGGTCGCAGTTCAAGATATTGGCGGAGCTTAAACAAAATTTGTCATTTTGTAAATAATAGTTTTTTCAAAAAAATATAGAACATACAATGTAAATAGTAAATAGTATTTAAAGACGTATCTTCCTCTTCTGTATGCATGGGTCTCAAAGCTGGCGAAGTGTGTGTACCATCGAACACTCCATTTAAGAGTACGCTGGTAGACTATTCCACACATACATAGTTTACACAAACTGCATATATTATTTAAACATACTGCACATGTAGTATACACAAACTACACATATAGTTTACATAAAATATGCAAATAAATTACGCAAAATACACATATATAATTTAGGCAAATTGAACATAAAGTTTTCAAATATTGCAGATATCTTTTACACATACTGCACATATAGAGTTTACACAAACTGCACATATAGTTTACACACGGCACATATATAGTTTAAACACGGAACATATATAGTTTTCACAAACTGCACATATAGTTTACACACGGCACATATATAGTTTACACATACGGCACATATATAGTTTAAAACGGCACATATATAGTTTACACATACGCACATATATAGTTTACACATACGGCACATATATAGTTTACACAAACTGCACATATATAGTTTACTCAAACTGAACATATATAGTTTACACAAACTGCACATATATAGTTTACACAAACTGCACATATAGTTTACATAAAATGCACATACAGTTTACACAAACTCAACTTATAGCTTACACATACTGTACATGTATAGTCTACACAAACTGCACATATATAGTTTACACAAACTGCATCTATAGTTTACACAAACTGAACTTTTACTCATACAGCACATATCAATCACATAAACTGCAAATGTAGTTTACACAAACCACACATATAATTTACACAAACTGCACAAATAGTTTACACATGTATCACATATATAATTTGTACATAAATGACATATACTTCACACATACAGAACATAGTTTAATTATACATTACATATAGTTTACACATACTGCACATATATAGTTTACACATACCATATTGTTTATTTATACATCGCATATAGTTTACACATTCTGCACATAGATAGTTTACACATACAGCACTTTTAGTTTACTTTTACATCACATAAAGTTTACACATACAGCACATATATAATTTACACATATATTATATAAAATTTTCACATACATCACATATAGTTTACACATACTACATATACATAGTTGACAAATACATCACATATAATTTGCACATACATCACATATAGTTTACACATACTGCACATATATAGTTTACACATACATCACATATATAGTTTACACATACATCACTTATAGGTTACACATACAACACATATAGTTTACTTACTTACTTACTTACTTACGCCTACTACCCCTCTCGGGGCATAGGCCACCAACAAGGGCTCGCCAGCCATCCCGGTCCCGAGCGAGTCTTTCCAACTGTCCCCAAGAATGGCCTGTTCTATTGACGTCTGCATCCAGGTCTCGGCGCCAGCTGTTACGGGGTCGGCCTCTGTTCCTCTTTCCTTGGGGGTTCCACGATAGGGACTGTCTGGTGATGTTGGATGCTGGTTTTCGGAGTGTGTGCCCCAACCATCTCCATCTTTTTTTTGCATGATCTCCGGATCGGCTGCTGTTGACCTGTGCGACTCCAGAGCTCATCATTACTGATCATGTCCGGCAAGCGTATATGCAAAATCCTCCTGAGACATGAGTTTATGAAAGTCTGGATCTTCTTGGTGTTAGTAGATGTGGTCCTCCAAGTCTCTGCACCATAGAGTAAGACAGGCTTCACGTCTGAGTTGAAGAACTTGAACTTTGTTTTCAGGGATATTTCTCTTGAGCTCCAGATATTCTTAAGTTGGAGGAAGGCTGTCCTGGCCTTGCCAATTCTTGCCCTTAAATCGGCATCGGATCCACCCTTCTTATTGACGATGCTGCCTAGATAGGTGAATTCTTCAATTTCCTCTAGCGCTTCACCATTGAGAGTGATAGGCGATGTTTTCTGCGTTGACCTTAAGGAACTTGGTCTTCCCTTTGTGGATGTTGAGGCCAAGGCGAGTGGAGTTTTCTGTCACGATGTTGGTCTTTTCCTGCATCTGTTGCTGAGTATGTGCGAGTAATGCCAAATCATCCGCAAAATCTAAATCGTCTAGTTGTGACCATTACGCTTATCTTGTTTATAGTTTACTTATGCATCACATATAGTTTACACAAACTGCATATATATAGTTTACACAAACTGCACATATATAGTTTACACAAACTGCACATATAGTTTTAAGAAACTGAACTTATAGTTTACTCATACTGCACATATCAATCACACAGACTGCAAATATAGTTTACACAAACAGTACATATAATTTTCACAAACTACACATGTAATTTACACATACTGCACATAAAGTTTACATATTATTCACATATAATTTACACAATCTGCACTTTTAATTTACGCAAACTGCACAAATAGTTTACACATACTGCACATATATAGTTTACACATACATCACATATAATTTGCACATACATCACATATAATTTGCACATACATCACATATAGTTTACACATACTACACAGATATATAGTTTACACATACATCACATATAATTTGCACATACGTCACATATAGTTTACGCATACTACACATATATAGTTTACACATACATCATATATAATTTACACATTCTACATTTTTCACATATATAATTTACACATACATCACATATAGTTTACACATACAGCACATATAGTTTACTTATACATCACATATAGTTTACACATAATGCACATATATAGTTTACACATAATACACATATATAGTTTACACATACATCACATATAGTTTACACATACAGCACATATAGTTTACTTATACATCACATATAGTTTACACATAATGCACATATAGTTTACACATAATACACATATATAGTTTACACATACATCACATATAATTTGCACATGCATCACATATAGTTTACACATACTACACATATATATTTTTTGCATACATCACATATAAATTACACGTACTACACATATATAATATTTACATACAGTACATATAGTTAACACAGAATGCAAATAATATATAAAATTGCTTTTCTTTAAAATATATATATCTATAAAAGTAGCGAAAATTATATACATTTATTTTACGTATATCATATTATAATTTAACAGGTATATTACCTTTTTGATTTCGGCAGAAGTTAAAGATTGGAAAGGTCCTGGACTGTCTGATTCAGTCAGGTTTATGATATTTTTGTTTGTATTGACTGAACCACACACACTAGGTTTTATATCCTCACTAATCTTTGACACTGTAGTGACTGAAGTAGACGTATGGAGCAGGCCGTCTCTTTGTCGAGTAACCACTATGAGTGCTAAAGCCAGACCTATGGACAGAACAACGAAAAACATGGCCACAAGCCCCCAGAACCATTTTGTAGCAATGGAAGTGGCTGAGATCATTGTATGAGGTATTGTACAAACAAACTACTAGTTGTGTTTTCCAAAATATTATCTATCAAACAGTGGGTTCATTCTATGACAAAACGAAAATACAGTTGCGATATATATGGCGTAAAAGACCTGCCCCTTTGTTCAACGTTGGGATTTCATGACTTGAATGTTTTCCGCTAATTAGTTAAAGGTTTGTCCCAATTTGTTTCACTTACCGATATATAAGCTAAAGAGAAACTTCTCGAAGGTGTTGCTACTAAAATACCCTCATACTATGTTATTTCACACGGTTTAAGTCTGTATAGTATTCTAAAACTAAATATAACTTATGTATTTAATTGTTGAAAATAATTAGTTTTGTATATACAATCTAAAATTAAATTAATTATAATTACAGGTTAATCATATCCTAGGCTTACCCGTACGCCTTTCAAATTGCACTGACACTATTTGAATTTATATATTATTGCACATATAGTACACATTATTGTGCCAGCCACACAATCCCCTAGTATGCCGAGACTACAGAAATGAGTGAACGCTGCCCCCGGCCCTATTTATCAATTTGGTCCAAAGGGATACTCAATTAAACTCGGTCATAAAAGCACACGGTTTTACAGTATGAGGTTCTAAATTGGTTTATTAAAATATCAACCATTATACAGTGCGGTAGTAGTAACTTAGCTCATTAAAACAAGAACAAACTCGTCACACTCATTAAGCTAATGCTGTCACAGACAAGTAACAGACGATTTAGTCGTTTAATTTTCAATCACGCTTATATACGCACTTCTTGTTTGGTCTTCGTGCATTTCTTCTTCTATCTTGTAATAAAGATATTACTTTGATTCTTGAATGCTAATGACATTCATTTTTGTGTCATGTACTAAAAACATTGCTTCGCTTGTCGTATGCTAATGACATCTAAAACCCAAACTTAGCGCGTAGAGGAATTTTCATTGTTACATGGACGACCTGCAAAACGAAATTTGCGTTTCTTTGTTTTTAAAGTGTCAAGAAAGGGCAAAAACGTATTCATCGCTCAATGTTAAAAAAAAGGTATAAAAGAATATAGATTTATCCATACTGTTAGATTGCAGCTCTAACGTCAATCCTTTTTGGCGGTTGTCTAGAGTATGATTATTTAAGGCCAGCGAGAACCCACGTCGTTCTGAGCGTGATAAATAGTCTGCAGCGATTCCTCAAGTTGGTTAACTTAGCCTGGCTTTATCCAAATGATCTTAACAGTAATTCTTATACAAAACAAACTCCTTGACTTGTTATTTGAATGCAAAAACTGTATTAGTTGAAAAATGCAAATGTAGACAATAAAGGTATCATGATCAGTCCAAACAAACAATATGGCTGTCCCCCCCGCCCCCCCCCCCCCCAAAAAGCAAGCGCACTAAGTTGTAAGGGGCGCTATAGGAACAATGAATAAAAATTTTCTTTTAGCCATCACTTTTCCTAACAATAATAATACTGTCGGTTATAGTTATCCAAAAAAACTTAAGTGCTCATTAGGCGCGTACAAATAAGTAATAAAACAATTCAAGTGCACATTAGGCACATCTAACAATAAAAAGCTTAGTGCACATTAGGCACGATTAATACAAGTGTTCATATACAATGAAGAACAAAGTAAGTGCTCATTAGGCACATAGTTAAAAAAAACAATAATCAAGAACAAGAACACATAATATACATCAGTCTACAAAAGAATAATGTCTTCTTTCGTTAACCCAATTGTACTGATGTGTGTGGTTAGCTAGGATGTTGTATGGGTTACCTTATCCATAAGTTACATGTATTAAAATTAGTCCTTACCTAAGTTCATACGTGTATCCTTATAATTTGTTTTAACATTACCATGTTTGTTACCTTTTGGTTATCCCAAAAAAACCATGTTATTAGTAATCCTTTGTTTTAGATATAACTAGTTCTAAGGTTTACCTTACTCAAGTCTTAACATTTACAAACAAGTTTGAGTACTTTCAAAGTTTTAACAAAACCTTGTGTTATACAAATATTTTAACTCGATAATTTTTAAAGAATGAGTGATATAGTCTGAGAGTTTTATCTCTGATTTTAAAGTTACTAAGTTATTATTACAACCCATTATTAATTGTTCATTTAAAAGTGATTGTAATACTGATTTGGTTTACTTCAATATTCATTGATTGTATCAAATTTAACTTTAATAGTTAGTTTTTTCCTAAGCATTAACACAGCATAGGTGTTATCAACTAAAAGAATATCAGCTATTCGCTCTTCAGAGTACAAGTTTATTTCCAACAATATTGGTGGTTTTATTCACAACAGGAATTAGTTATCCCTAAGATACAAGTGTTAATAGAGACTTTGTATGTAACAACTTTAGTTAAATTTGCAGCTCATTTAACCTTAACCACAATGACCGTAGTTAGTTAAAAGCTTAATCTCACTCAACTTTGACCTTTCAAAAGTATAACTTCTTAAAAGTATAAATCTTAACTTAACAATGTTTCCATTTACATATTATTCATCCCTTTAACTAAATCTTTTTATTCTTTACAAATTTTACTCAATGTTTTAACCTTTGTTTTTAAAGTTTAATCACAGCCTTCACCTCATTGAAACCTTTTAATAGAATCACTTTATTTACGAAGCATTGACTTAACTTCAACTTCCGCCCTAAGGGTTATGACCTTTTCACAATCAAAGAGTATTTTTCATTTAATTTAGTAAGTGCAACCAATTTTAACCTTAAGCTACCCGTTTAAAGTTCAACTTCAGAGTTTAACCATGTTAATTCACTCTTAAAGCACATTACCTTTATCACTCTTATTTTTTAAATTTTATTTTAAAATTTTAAGTTTTTATTAAAGGTTTTAAGTTTAACAAAATGTATGCTTTCACTCAATAAAAATTATATTATAATTGTGTACAAGTTGACCTTATCAATAAAAGATTTTCTTCTCTTTTTCTTTACAAAATGTTACAAGTATTTACGTTGACCTTTTGAGTTTTTATGTTACATGTGTAAAGTTGACCTTTTGAGTTTTTATGTTACATGTGTAAAGTTGACCTTTTGAGTTTTTATGTTACATGTGTAAAGTTGACCTTTTGAGTTTTTTTGACCCGATACAGTGTAAGCCTATCAGTTTTATACCTTTGCTTAACTCACCATGTTTTTTTTTGTGTTTTTTTTGTGTGTTTTTTCTCACTTACCACAAAGAAAACACCTTATAATTGTCAGTTGTCATTACACAGAACGCCATGGGGGTAAAAAATCATCATAATAACAATGCAAATAAAATATGTACATCACTTATTGAATTAATGCGTGTTAATTTTTGTGTTGCAATTGTTATGATATTTTTCTCTTGTACATTGGTAAAGAATATAAGTGTGCAGTGTATAAAAGTACATCTGAACAAATTGTTTTATATATATCGGGTTTGGGGCAAAAACAATTGTTTTCTTTTTTTTAAGACATGTTTCTTTTTAATACAACAATGCAAGAAAAAAAATCACATCAAAAAGGCATCCACTGTTGGCTTAGCGAACGAAATTGGGTTATCATTAGAATGCACCTCCCTAGGGAAACTAGACCTGTTCCGGTATAAGTACAAGTCCTTATCGCGGTGTTATTGTCACTAAAGCCTTATTTACTGTACTGAAGACCCGTTTATGATTTTTGCCAACCCTTCACGGTGTTATCTTATCTTATACATTACAGACGCTCCTTCTATAAAGAAGATTATTGCGTCCTACGCTCATCCGTGGTCCGAGTCTAGTCTTGCATTTTTATTGATGTCTTAAATGATGTTAAGTTACTGGTTTTCCTGGTTTGTTCAGGCAACCCATTCCATGCCCGAATGCCACTCGGGAAGAAAGAGTACTTATATGCATTTGTTCTCGCATAAGGGACAAGGAAAGTGTTTTTATCTTTATGTTTATCTGAGATTTGCAACAGATTGTTATTGTGTTGTATTTCTAAATTAGAGTTTAATGCCTTATGTATTATTACTACTTTACGCTTTGCCCTTCTGTCTTCTAGTGTTTCTAGGTTTAATGATTTGACTAATGGTGTTACTCTTGTTAATTGGGAATATTCGCTAGTTATGAACCTTGCAGCTCTTTTTTGAATTTGTTCTAATTTTTTTATGATTTCTTTAGTTGATGTGTCCCATACAGATGCTGCATATTCTAGTATAGGCCTAACTAATGTGAGATAGCATTTTAGTTTTATGTTCTTATTACATTTGTAAAAGTTCCTTTTTATGAATCCTAAAGTTTTGTTTGATTTTTGTATTACTTCATCAACATGAGGGTTCCAAGATAACTTATCATTTATTATTACTCCTAGATACTTAGCATTGTTAGTTTGAGTTAGTTCTTTACCATGAATGAAGTAGTTTGCTATTATTTGTTTCTTTTTCTTGGATACCCTTATTAGTTGGCATTTTTCTGGGTGAAAAGACATACTCCAGTTTGATTCCCATTTTTGTAGTTCATCTAGGTCTTTTTGTAGGAGTTCACTATCTTTTCCTGTCTTAATTATTCTATAAATTATGCAATCATCGGCAAATAATCTTACTTTTGTTCCTGTGTTGATGCAGTTTGGCAGATCATTAATATAAATTAGAAATAGTAGAGGTCCTAGAACAGTTCCTTGTGGAACTCATGAGTTTACAGTTATTGGTGATGACTTAGAGCCATTTATTATCACTGTTTGTTCTCTGCCTATAAGAAAGTCCTGAATCCACTGATGTAAGGGACCAGAGATGCCAAAATATTTAAGTTTTTTTAGTAGACTAAAATGATGAGCTTTATCAAATGCTTTTGAAAAATCTAGTAATATAGTATCAATTTGGTTGTTATTATCTAATCCCTTTGACAAGTCATCTATTAGGCCTATTAATTGAGTCTCACATGATCTATTTTTCCTAAAGCCATGTTGGTGTGGGCACAGTGCATTAAGTTTGTCTAGATGATTTACTATACTACTATATATAATATGTTCAAGTAATTTGCATGTTATGCTGGTGAGAGAAACAGGTCTATAATTACCGGGGTCAGATTTATCTCCTTTTTTGAAAAGGGGGATTACATTAGCTAATTTCCAATCTCTGGGCACTTTGCCCTGGTTTAGAGAGGCCTGAAAAAGTATTTTAAAGATTGGAGATATTTCATTGGTTTAAGCAGTCTTGCTGGTATTTCATCTGGACCAGAAGCTTTGTTTGCTTTAAAGTTGGTTAGGAGTTGTTTAATGCCTTTTTCATCTACATTTATATGTCCTATCTCTTCTAGTTTGTTTAAATTTATGAAGATTTCTTTGTCACCTGGATTTGAAAAAGATGATGCAAAGTGTGTGTTAAGGATATTAGCTTTGGTTTCATTATCATTATAAGTTTCATTGTTTTGGCCTTTTAGTGGAGCTATGCCTGTAGTGTCCATTTTTCTTGATTTAATGTAGGACCATAAGTTTTTATTATTATCTTTAGAAATTACATTGTTTACATATTCATTTTGCAGCTGTCTGCTTAGTTTCTGAGTTAAATGTTTAATTTTTAGGTATTTTTTATGTAGTCTAATTGAATTAGTTGCCTTAAACTTTTTGAATAGATTTTCTTTTTGTTTACACAGTTTCTTTAGTTTAGTGTTAAACCAACATTTGTTAATTTTATTTGATGTTTGTTTTGTTGGCACAGAATTAGCCATTATTGCTTTTAAGTTGGTTTTTATGAATTGCCAAATATCTTCAACTGGACTATTTATATTGTAGTTAGTAAGAAAATTGGTTTGGAATTTTATTGCTGCTTGATGTAGTTCTGTTGTGTTACATTTATTCCAGAGGTAAATTATTCTTTTAGGTTTCTTGTTTATTTGGGTTTTTATTTTGTTATTTACTCTGACAATATCATGATCTGAAAGTCCAGGAATTATTTCATAATCTACTACTAGTCCTGGTCTGTTAGTTAAGAATAAATCTAGTATATTATGGTTTCTTGTTGGTTTTTTATTAATTTGATTTAAGTTTAGATTTTGGATGGTATTGATAAACATTTCATTTATTTCTTTTATGTTTTGGTGTTTTTCTATAGAGTAGCTATTCCAATTTATATCAGGGAGGTTGAAGTCTCCCATTATCCAAATTATAGCATTTTTATATTTAGCTTCAATACTTGTCATCTGATTACATAGATCAGTCATGTACTCTGATGTTGAGTTTGGTGGTCTATAAACACTGCCTACAATTAGTGGTTTAGAATTAGGTCTACTTATTTTACAAAAGACTGACTCTATGTTGTTTTTAGATTCTATTTTAATTTCTTCAGCTATTAGAGTAGATTTTATGGCTAGTAAGACTCCTCCATGCCTGTCTGACCTATCTTTCCTAAAAATTTCATAATTATTATTGAATATCTCTGTGTTGTAAATATCTGGGCTAAGCCATGTTTCGGAACCTGCAATTATGTCTGGTTCTTCTTTATTTATTAGGATTTCCAAATCAGCGGTTTTATTTTTAATGCTTTGGAAGTTTATTGTTAGTGATTTGATTTTTATTTTGTTAGCGAGTGTTATGGCCATTGGAATGTTCGAACCTACTATCATTTATTTGACTAGACATCGCGCTCGTGAAACCGTTAGTCTCAACATAATTTTTGGTTTGTTCATCACCATTGTTTGTACCCAATACTGGTATACTAGAAGATGTGGTTTTAAGTGTTTCGAATGCCGAAATACACTGTTCAATCAGTTGTGTCCGATACGGTACACTGCTGAGAATGTTAGAGAAAACCCTAAGCAAAGAACATATCTGATCAGTTTGATCATCTGATAATTTATCTATTTTTATTTTGAAATTTCGCGTGTTAGAACATGTTTTATTATTGCTCTCGGCAAATTCATTATCTACCGCGGTGGTCTTGTATGTTTGAAACTCGCTCTCGGCTAAGTTATTAACCATTAAGGAATTCTCTCCCTTTGCCTGTGTAACTGGTGCAATTGGCAATACGTTAGTGCATTTTAGCTTTTCAGTTTCTCTACTATTTAACTTTTTCAACATGTTTACGTGTACAACTCGTTTAGTTTCCGGCGGTCAGGTGTACTAATTAAATAGTTTACCTCCCCAATTCTCGAGTCTATGGCATATGGACCAGTGAATTTAGCACTGAGGGGTTGACCGGGAATAGGTAAGAAAACCAAAACTTTTTCCTCTGGTGGAAAAATTCTGTCCCTAGATTTTCTATCACACCAGGTTTTCATTTGGCTCTGTGCCTTTTGTAAATGCCTTTTTGATACCTCATAGGCATCAAATAATTTTGTTTTAAAATTTACAACATAGTTAAGTAAATCAGTTTGTTCATTTTGGTTCAACAAAGATTCCTGCAACATTTTGAGTGGACCCCTAACCGTGTGACCGGATATAAGTTAAAACGGACTAAATCCCAATGAATCCTGTACGGCTTCCCGTGCAGCGAATAACAAAAGAGGCACACCGGTATCCCAGTCTTTCTCATTCTCTGTGCAGTACGTACACAGCATTGTTTTTAGTGTTTGGTGGAACCTCTCAAGAGCGCCTTGCTTTTCTGTGTGGTAGGCAGTTGCTTTTCGATGCTCAACACCAAGACTCTTGATAATTTGCTCAAACAGTTTCGACGTGAAGTTCGTTCGCTGGTCTGACTGAATAGACCAAGGTAGCCCGTATCTTGTAAAGAACTCGACGAGTGCGTCAGTGACTTTTCTTGCGGTGATGTTTCGTAGAGGGATTGCTTCAGGAAATCGTGTGGAGGCACACATTATGGTCAGCAGGTACTGGTGTCCTGATATGGTTTTTGGTAGTGGACCAACACAGTCAATTAGGATTTCACTAAAAGGTTCCCCGAATGCGGGTATGGGGTGTAATGGAGCGACTGGTATCTTCTGATTCGGTTTTCCTATCAGCTGACAAAAATGACATGTTCTGCAGTATAACACGATATCTATATGTAGTCCTGGCCAGAAAAAGTAGGGAAGAACCCGAAGATAGGTCTTAGAGACTCCCATGTGTCCAGCATAAGTTAAATTATGAGCGATACGCAGGATATCATTTCGATAACGGTTTGGAACGATGATTTGATGTGTCTCGGACCAACCTTCGTTAATCTGGTTGTCGCTTGGTGTCCATTTACGCATTTGCAGGCCATCTTTTAGGTAGTAGCACATTGATAATTTTTCTGCCTCAGGTTCGGTGACAGCTTGTTCACGAAGCCTGGCAATGTTCACGTCGTCTTTCTGCTCCTGGATGAGCTGATGTCCAGAAGACATGTTGATGGTGGTCTCAGAGGCGGTGTAGTGAAGTAGGTTGGCGAACTGAGTAGTGCTAATGTCTGACTCTCGCAAGCTGGAGTTCTGTTCCGCTTGGGCTTCTCTGGACTCTGCTTTCTTCTGTGACTTCTTCGTTTCATGCTCCTAGTGACGGCACAGGTGGGGTGTGCAGTGCTAACTTTGCCCACACCGATGTCACTTGACGAGTTGGGGTATTGTGCCTTCGCTGAGCCTAATGATGATAAGACTGTATCTTTTGTTAAGCTATTCATTATCGACTTACCTCCAGCTAGGTCATTTCCGATGAGGAGTGCTATTCCGTCAGTTGGAAGGGCTGGCTGTACTCCGACAACCACAGTACCAGATATCAGTTCCGTTTCTAGCTGTATCGTGTGTAGTGGCACGCTTGTCTCGCCCATCTCCACACCTCTCAGGAGTACCTTTTTACATGTGAATGAATCACTTGAAAGTGGTAATATACCTTCTAGAAGAAGCGACTGGGATGCACCCGTGTCCCTCAACACTAGAACTCGACTCCGACAGCTTCCATCTCCTTGCAGGGATACATAGCCTTCGTGGATGAACGGCTTGAAACCTCTCAGAGTGTTGCTCTCTGGTGTACTCTTACTGGTTTGTTTTACCTTTACCTTCGAACTTCTATCAGCTAGCTTGTTTTTCTGTGGACTTGGGTATAAACTTAAAACTGTTCAATATATTACTTTTACATATGATTTCATTTGGTTTCTCTATTTATTTTCATTGGTATAAAGTATAAAGACCTATATATAATGATCCTTAACACTAACCAAGAACGTCTATCATAAGCATTATATTTTAAGCTTTAGTTTTTTGTATAGATAAATATTTAAAGAATCACATTTTTAGTTTCACTATTGATATTTCCATAACATATTAATTGTTCAATAGTTTAGGGGGATATTGTGCATTATTTGAGAATTAGCCCCGTTCGTTCATTATTACACTTCGCCCACCCCCGCACTTTATACTAGTTGTGTTCGCTGTCCACCTATCTTTCCTACTTTTCACTTTTTGCCAGCCCCACTACGATACTAGTAATAATAAATTTTTAGCTCATACACTTTTATTTTAATTATACATTAACAATTATGAAAAATATCTCTTATATCGACCAAATTTTAACTTTCATCTATTAGTAGCCTAGTTAACAAAAATATATTTGTTTTAATATTAAAACAAACCGTCTTTTCCACCTCTTGCCGTGCACGTTTCGCCCACCCCTCCACACATATAAAGTGGTGCGATTCTACCCTATGATCCCCTCCCCAACCCTACTATTTTGTTTTTATTTGGTCCAGATCAGAATACAGAGGGTATATGCATATAGACCAGGAAGTTGGCAATGCAGTATAATAAATGATTATAATGGCAGGCTGTTGATGAATGAAAGAGTATAAACGTATACAAATTTATAAATGAAATTTATTAGATATAAAGTCAATTCATTGACTCCTTTCTCTCCCTCATTTCAACTAGGCCTACTGTCAATTTTTTCAACCCAGTTTTCTGTCTTTAGTTGACATAATTAATGGACGACCCCCTATGTAGGCTATTTGATTATGACTGATTGTCATTAGACTTTTTCCTAGGCAATACATAGAGATTCACAAACATAATAAATATATATAATATCCGCCAATAAACTTATAATGAATCGAGGATTTACAATAAACTTTTAAGTTAGGCTAGATCTGATAATCTTATTAGAATTATTATTATTAGGCCTACGCATGACAAACCATTATTCAATAAATTAAATGTTTAAAAAATGACTTAACCCTACCGATGAATTATTAAACATAATATGCCATGGTAGAAATATTCTTCAAGCGCAAATGTAATAATAGTATTTTATTATTTTAAAGATTAAAATATGTCTTTTATTACCCACATTAGACTTGTCGGAGTAGGCCTGACAGCTATTGCATTTTGTAGGCCTTATGTAGTATAAGTGTAGGCTAGACAATATTGTGTACATGTATGTGTTTAAAATAGCTTCGCTTCCACAAAAACTAAATAAAATATTATCGGGTTCAATTTAAATGTTCTTATAAGTGTGTAAAACTACTTAATGTTATACTTAATTCGTTTAATTCATAATACTTTCCATAGCTTTGCTAGTCCACCAAAGGTCAAATTTACTATTGTTTACATTGATAACAGATGGGAGATCCAGTTTGCATGTCAAATTACATATGATAATATTATTTCCTGGAAATAAAAAGTATCAATTCAATATCTTTAGCATATCTACTTGAAAATAAATGTAATTTTAGTTTATTTTATAACAATAAAAAAATTAGCCTTATACTTAAACTTAACAGGGGTTTGGAGGCTCGAGAACAAGTTGTAAATCTAAAACAATTTTATTAAAATAAAATAAATATTATAATATATACATACATTTTTTTACATAAAATTAATTGTATATTATTTATCTATGATATTGAATAGTTTTACTTAACTACTAAAGTGATAAAATCCGATACGACGCCTTTATTGGTAACAACCCTACAAATAGCGGAGATCGCGGCTGGCATGATTTTACGGCGGTAAAATACTATTTCATAGGGTTTATATTGCGTGTTAGGCAAAATGGGTCATAATATATCGACTAATAATTATTTCAGATTTTTACAGGAAAATGGACAGCTTTTCTGTGGTGTTTAAAAAAAATCTTTAAAATGTTTTTTTTAAAATGGTCGATTTTGCCTAGACGATTTAGTACGAGTGGTGTCGAAAACTTAATAACGCGCAAAAAACGGAAGCCAGTTTTGAGTACCTACGTTCTGAGCAGTGTTTAAATTTTGTTGATGGATTAAAAAAAAAAAATCTTTCGAATTCGAGACATACCAGTTTCTGTAAGATCAATTGAATTTTTTTTTTTAAATCAGCTTTTCTTTAATTAATTTAGTATTTCTGTTAACGAAAGCGTTGACGCAAATGATTTGACACATTTATTGTGAAAATAATCACAGAAAAGTAATGTTGCTATCTTCAAGATACAAGCAAAAATAGAGGACACTCTAACTGGATCTAAAAAGAATCAATGTAAAAAAATATTTTGTGTTACAATAGTTGGCAAATAGAAAAGATTTGTCAAACTTCTTTAAGAATCACGTTAGACGTCAACTGTTAAACGCCAATTGAATTACAAAAGTTTAGTTTGAATACAAAGATCTTAACAGTCGACTGATAATAATATAAATAACACATATGTCACATTTTACTATTCTCACCGGTTCCATATAATGGCATTGACTCAATTGAAACATTGTTGTGACGTTCTGGTCTAAGTTTATTGCGTCACTGAGCCTTTAATTAGCATAGGTTATCAGTGCAGACTTAGTGGATAACTCAGCAGGTACACAGGTTGATGGGGAGAAGTGATTTAGGCAGGTTTTCTAGGAGTACGCTGTGAAACTTTGCGCTGAGATCGAACTCCCAGGGGATCGTAAGGACCTGCGAACGGGAGTTGGCCTTCCTCCATACATATCTCCCTATCTACCAGAGGTACGAATGCAAATGACGGACCCCGTGATCGGTAAACACAGCAGCTTGGCTGAGAAGCTTGCTACTGCCCTTGCGACGGTGCATACCTATCCGGACTGCATCAAGGCGTACACTGATAGGAGTGCCACCAGTGGGGCCGAGAGGCGGACTGGGTATGGATGTCTTGTGCAGTACCTAGGGGCAGGTACCCGAAGAGAGAAGCTATCAGGGCCATGTGGTGCAATCTGCAACTACGAAGCAGAGATGGAAGCAATCAGACATGCCGTTGAGGCAATAGGGACAAAGCTAGATGATGAATCAGAAGTGGGTGCTGACATCGTCATCTTTACTGATGCGCTTTCAGTCCTCCAGGCCATCGATGGTCGGGGGACATGGCCCGGGCGACTCTCAAACATGATCATGTCTATCTCAAATCTGATCTCCAGGCACGGAGTGAAGGTTACTCTCCAATGGATTCCAGGTCATGCATGAGTCCCGGGGAATGAGATAGCGGACTCCCTAGCCAAGAGGGGGTCCTTGTTGGTACCGGACGTGGACGAATCGTGCTCGATGGAGACAGCAGTGCGACTGATCCGTCAGAGGGAGATGGACCAGTGGTACAAGGGCTGGGACGAATCTGACAAGGGCAGGTGTGTTTGGCAGCATTTGAAGAGACCGGATCGTGCTGACGGGTGGTGGAAACTCCGCAGGAAAGACTCAGCCATCATTGCCCAGTGTAGGACTGGGCACTGTGGTATTGGTGCCTATTTCAGCAGATTTAGGCCCAACGAGGATTCGCGGTGTAGAAACTGCATGGAGGCGCTAGAAACGGTCGAGCATGTGCTTGTCGAGTGCCCTGCCCTACAGGGGCTCAGAGTTGACGGGGAAGGCCAACCGTTTGTGCCGACCCTTTATGGGACTGTGTCACAGCTGCGTGATACTGCATGTTTCGTTCTCCAGGCCCTAAGAGAGTAATCTCGGCCTGTGTCTCTGCGAAGAGTTCAAGTCTGGTTTTCTAGGAGTATTTTGGTACCGAAGTGCAGATGAATTCTATGTGATTTTTAAGACAAAATTTATATCCAGGATTCGTTTGGCTCGTTAATACGTAGGTTGGGTTAAACTGTTGACTAATTGACACTTTTACTGTACGTCACACACAAGTATTCTATCGATGAGTAAGACGTATTGTAAAACACTGAAGATTTTATTCACATGAAAATATGTATTCAATGATAAATGTCATGGGCAAATGAATCATTAACTTAACAGATATAAGCCAATACAGTAGGCATAAACTATACAAAATACATAGTCCTAAGGAGGACACAGGGCCGCGTGTCAGGCGCACCCTTAAGTCAGTCTCTTTACTACCCGAGCTCCGGGCGTCCCAGCCCTCACGGCTCCTTCAGTCCGACTGACGTAAAACTAAAACTAAATTTCTAAGCGTGGAATGTCACGTGGAAGGGGCATGGTCATTCTGACTCATATATATCGTGCATACGATTGGTCAGCCTGTTATTGCATCGTTTGATTTTGATATAACATGGCGAGGCGGAGTTGGGGAAATGGGAAGGTTGGGGGTACCTGGCGAGGCGGATGGGAGAATGGGTGCGGTGGGATGATGAGGGGGGGGCAGCGGGCCATCAAGGGCGCTGTTTCCTCGGCCGGCAGCATCTTGACGGTGTACGTCAAAGGGAATTCGACCAGGGAGACTGGACACTGAGAGGTATATTTTAAATACATGTTAAATTATTTGATAAAGAACGATAGTTGGCGGAGGGAGGGGGAGGGGGAAGGTCATGGTGTGATGAGGGAATTGAGTGGCCAGTACCATGGTCTAGTTACTGTGCTTCTCACACGCTATAATCCCACATCACTTGGTTCATTGTCTATGGGCTATGACGGCTGCTGGCTGAACTAGACTTGTTGCATCAACAACGCTTGATATTTTTTTAAACGTGCCGTTTCTCTGGCGGTCTACCTTCCTTGCTTCACGTATTCTCATGCACACTCAATCATAACAAACGAGTTCAAGTTAAGTAGTTACATAAGTCGAACGTTTATTGCCTGTATTAACGTGGTTATTTTACATAGTCCCTCTTACATATAGGGATAATAAGGTGTCCATAACACATCAATTATATCTAAGCACATAAACGTCAATACATGGAAAAGAATAATATATTAACACGACTTCACAACACAGTAATTCCAAGTGAACAATTTATGTAAAAATCCAATATGGAATAACGTCATGCAACATTTTAAGAAGGAGTATCCAGTCTCCTTCGTCTAGAGATAATAACGTAAAACCTGCCTCTTCAATCTGTCCACCGGTCAGTCTAAAAATGGCGACCCAGTGCAGAAACGTCAACCAATCACACCCATGTCTACAATTGTGTACACAACGATTGGTCAAGAGGCGTGTCCAGTGTCAAAGGGATTAGTCATAACACCTGGACTAGCTAAAAGGGGTGGGTGTACGAGAGGAGGGGGGAGGCGGTCTGTCACCACATTTACTATCTTTTCACTTGGTACGTCACGTGTCTTAAACAAAGGACCCTAACTAGGTGCGGCGCATGACTCGCGAGAACAAACAATAGGCCCAAATTGTATCTCAACCAAGATTCGGCTGAACGATCAGCGGCGCCCTGGGGTTTAACACTAGCCACGATAGCCCTTCCCAGCTCCAAACAAGACATGATGAGGGTGGGGTAAAACAGACGCTGGCGGTGAGAAAGATTAGATTATCTATGTACGTCACGGCCTGACCACGCGGTTGAGAGAGAGGAATAGGGTGTGGGGGAAGGGGGAGTGTTTAGGGAAAATAGATTTATCCCATACACGCCCATTATAATTAAACCTATGCGTAACTAATTACAAAGTACTAAACTTTGCATAATTAATTTTACATCATGACACATGGGTAGCAAAATCCAAGCATGATTGCGTCGTGTTTGACCTTGGCGTGTTCCGCACGTGCTCGAGGCAAGGGGAAGCAAGATGATGATTGATATACACCAGTTTATTGCAAGCATAAAATGATAACAATAATGATAGCATTAGTAACGATAATAGCAATATCATATGAGAACATTGATACAAGCATAAAATGAATACTAACAACGAATACACAATGTAACTGTACATAAAATATGTTACATGTGCAAGAGCTAAATGATTAAGTAGAGAGAATGATAGGAAGATATGTGCATTCAATCATTCACTCAGACTAAGGTTAGCAGGCCTAGCACAGGTTACAGGTAGGTTACTAGATACAATTAATTCACAATACAATTACTTTTATTCTTTTCTTGTAAATTATGTATGTAGATTGAAATCCTACAAGCTTAATTTTTCTTCTAGACTTTAGAAATATATATATTCGGATAATAATAGGGTGTAGCGTTGTCAATAGATATTGTTAAGTCCCTTTTCTTTGTTTATTTATCCCATGATACCTCGCACGTACCCATAATGCCAAATTACTTTGGGCACTTTGCCCTGGCTTAGAGATAGACCTGAAATGGTATTTTAAAGATTGACAATAATCCTAGAGACGTTCGGACAGCCAATCTACAGAGCCTTCGATTGGGCGCACAGCCAGATCTGTGCAATACTAATCTTTTATTTTTGTCCTGTATACTCACATTGGCCCGTGGCACATTCGAATGTTCGATCGTACTCACTGAAGAGGCCTCATCAACCTATAGACGTTTGGTTGGCAACCTGAAAGCTAGGTCGTGCTACCAGATTTATGAGGTGGGTTTAAGCAAACAGCCTTTCACTCAGTAATTTGACAAACAGTTTGATTTCTTTGCTCTGGTGGCAACACACACAACAAGCATTTATTTTCGTTAAAACCAGACAGTTACTCAAGACGAGGTGACCTGCATAAACACAAACAATATTATATTAAAAACATGAAAACAATAGTTTCAACATTTGTCACTGATAAAAAATAGCGACATCTGGATTCTTATATAGAAAAATAATATAGTGTGCTACAAAACGAAGACTGGTTTACCCGATAAACAAAAGCAATAAAGAGTATAACAGTAGCTTTAATTGAATCTAAAAGTAAAAGCAAAATCTGAACTTTCTATAAAAATAGAAAAAGGACTCTAAAAGTATTAAAAGATAACTAAACAACATCGCAAGTTTAATTCCACAAATGTAGAAGTATGGGATAAGTAGATGAAAAGGAAATATGAATGAATGCAATAATATTTACATAAAAACAACAATACCAATCAAGATAAAGTTAGAAACAAAAAACGGGGTCTTGTAGGGTGAAATCAAATCAGCCTACTAGAAAATGCGCGGTTTTTATTTTTTTGTCTTGCCAACTCAATGTTGTCAACCTAGTTGATCTTACAGTCACTATATTACAACTATTTCTTTTTTTAAGTAGAATCGCTGGTATTTCATCTGGACCAGAAACTTTGTTTAATTAATTTTAAGGTTATTAAGAGTTTGTTAATACCATCTTCGTCTACATTTATATTTTTTATCTCTTATTTTTTATTTAAATTTGTTGAGATGTCTTTGTCACCTGAAGTTAAAAATGGTAATGCATAATGTGTGAGGAATATGTTAGTATTTGTTTCATTGTTCATTTTATTGGTTTAGTGTAGCTATAAATTTTTCCTCCCCATTTTTATTGATTTAACGTAGCACAAACGTTTTAATTGTTATTACATTGTTAGCACATTATTTGGGATATTTCTACTTAGTTGATAGCTTGGCTTGTAAATAGTGCACAATTAAAATTAAAAATTGTATTTATTAATATATAAACGTAGTGTAATTTTTTTTCACAGCCATAAAACAAGGAGACTTGTATTCATCTTTTAACGATGGCCATTATTGGTTATAGAAAGTATCACAGTTAAATAAAGATGATGAAGAGATATATCCGCATATCGTTTATGAAAAGACGAACTTGCAGTTGAAGAAAAATTCGATAAAACCATTGCCAAAGAATATGCTGGCTTGGGAGTTGACGCTAGGGAAATAAAGTACACATATTGAAAGTTTTAGATATTAAAAGAGTTGTGAATCCTTATCTTCGTGAGAACTACGATCTGAAGAAAGCAAAGACGAGAAGCCTGAATAAGCGATGTGGTTTAATTTGTGAGAACATAGGCATACTAAAGGGTTCCATTGGAAACGTACGTACCAAACGCATATTAAGCGACACACTGGTAATAGATGATGAAGTCAATGAACACTATTTGTTTCATGGAACGATAAAAAGAAATGTTGACAGCATAATTTCATCTGGGCATGATCCACAATTTAGCGATACATTTTTCATGTTTGGTCCTGGAGTCAATGTTGTGAAAATGTCTTCAAAGCTGACCAGTATATGCAGGTGAAGAAAAATTTCTTAATAATATGCTACAAACGTTCTTTCTATGCAGAATATTATTACTGCTTGCCTATTGGTTTTCAATATACGCATATTGAATAAAACTAAAATTACACTTATTATTATACAAGTTTAGACAAATGCCCGCTTCAGAATAAATACAATTTTGCTTAGAAGTTAATGATTTCTTGTATCATATCATCATATACCATATATATATATATATATATATATCAATGGCATCCTTCCGTCTCGCGAGACGATGGTGCATCACCGTGATTCGAGGTTGCACTTCCTCGTGTGGCTGAGCAGGCCTATCCTTGAATGACAGTCTTTTTTACAGCCTTTGCACACGTGTTCTGTGGGTCCTATTTTTTCCGCTTTTCTTTTAGCCCTTGTATTTATGCTCTCCTCCATTCTATTTTCCTCTGCCGTTTTAACCCCTTTCCTGACAGCAGTGCGCCAGGTGGACCGATCCTCTGCCTTCTCCTCCCAGTCACTTGTACTTATTCTGGCTGCTCTCATGTCTCTCATACAGACATCTTTATAGCGGAGGCGTGGGCGACCTGTCTTTCTCTTCCCAGATGCCAATTCTCCATATAGGAGGTCCTTTGGGATTCTGCCTGGACTCATTCTTCTTACATGTCCTAGCCATCTTAGGCGCCTTTCACTGAGGACTGCGAACATGCTTTGGGCACTGGCGCGCGTCAATACCTCACTGTTAGGGACTTTGTCCTGCCATTTAATGCCAAGGACGCGACGCAGACACCTCAGGTGGAAGCTATTTAGCTTGCGCTCATGGGACGCATAGGTTGTCCATGATTCGCTACCATAAAGCAGCGTGCTGATGACGCAGGCCTGGTAGACACATAGTTTGGTCCTTTCTGTCAGCCTGGTGTTTTCCCAAACCCGTTTACCAAGTATAGCCATTGTGGCAGCTGCCTTGCCGATTCTGCTATTTAGTTCATCCTCTATGGACAATGAGCTGGAAATCTTGGACCCCAAGTAGGTGAAACAGTCCACAACTTCCAGGTTTTCGTTTTCTATAGTAATGATAGGAACGGAGCATGTGTCTTGGGCCATGATATTTGTCTTCTTTATGCTCACCTGCAGGCCGAATTCTTTGCAGGCGTTGGCGAAGCTTGACACAAGCTGTTGTAGGCCTGTTTCTGTGTGTGATATCAGGGCCGCATCGTCAGCAAAAAGTAGCTCGCGAATTAGGACCTCTTTCGTTTTGGTTTTGGCTCGGAGACGGGCAGTGTTGAAATATATATATATATATATATATATATATATATCATATCATCATATCTCTTCATCACACCGCTTCGACATCCTTCCATCTTGCGTCATCCTTCCGTCTCGCGAGACGATGGTGCATCATTACATGTCATAGCCATTATGGTGTCTTTCGCTAAGGAATGATAAGAAGTTTTGGGCGCTGCCACGCGTCAGTACCTCGCTATTGTGCACTTTGTCCTGCCATTTAATGCCAAGGATGCGACGCAGGCACCTCAAGTGGTGGCTATAGCTAACGCTCATGGGACGTGTAGGTGGTCCACGAATCACTTCAATAGAGCAGCGTGCTGATGACGCAGACATGGTCGACACATAGTATGGTCTTCTCTTTACTAGGCCTAGCCATTGTGTCAGCTGCCTTGCCGATTCTAATATTTAATTCATCCTCTATGGACAGTGACCTGGAAACCTTGGACCCCAAGTAAGTGAAGCTGTCCACAACCTCCAGATTTTCATTGTATATATCATATAATATATCATATATATATATATATACGTAAGTGGGTATGTACGTACAGTATAATAGTTGTTTTAATACTGGACAGAATGAATTATAACTTCTTACAAATATTCTTTGTATTATTGCGGTAGACACTGACACTGTTTCATTTTTTTTTTTAAATGACCGCAGTGGTCATTTTGGTCAAAAGACGGGAATAAAAAGACAACTTTAGTTTCACGTTGAAAATGCCGGTCCATCTTTTTATAATGTGTCGTCACGAAATTAGAAATAAAGGTTGCACTGAGATTATTTTATGACTTCATCAAACTTTGTGCTTTAACTTTGTGAATGAAGGGAGAAAAATTAATTCCTGTTTACATTCGTGCCGTATATAAATTATAAACTTTGTAGCGGTAATGTTTCAAGTTTGCTAATGAACTTTGTGAATGAATTAAACACAATTTAATACACTTTTAATTTTGTGACGTATACATCTTATAAACTGTGTAGCGGGCAAGGTTTAAATTGCCGTACATAGTCCTATCTGTATACTAACTTTGTAGCGGGCAATCTCATTATAACTGCATGGGTAGTTACAGTGTATTTAAACATTACTTTGGAGAACCGGGCACATATCTGCTAGTCATATCATATTCTATACTATAATACGAGCAAACATTGTATATATGTGCATGTACTGTCTCAACCAGGTCGTCCCGTTCTCCACCAAAGACCACGGGTAGATTTTGGACTTGATCGTCACCAGACCCTCTGACAACCTGGTCTCCAGCCATGTCGCCTGCGACCAACTCGTCACTGACCACTCTGCTGTCAGCTTCATCAATGAACAATGAACAATATTTATTTTGCCACATAGTACATAGGTACAATAAAGGCATAGTCAAAAACATAAGAAAATTATAGCATTTGTGAATAATAAATTGAACAATAATAGTAAAACCAATATTAGTAATAAAATGAAAGTAATAAAAAATTTATTAATTAAAGGTATCCTAAAAGAAAATTCAGGGGGGATAATTTAGTTTATAACACAATTTTTTGGGTGAAAAAACTAACAAAGAAAAAAAACAAAAAAAAAACACAAAAAAACAAAAAAACAACAACTTAATTTACTAACATAGACATACAGGTAAATCACTTTCATTAGACCTGCACGGCATTAACATAGTGAGAACAAACATTTAAGAAATCATTCACAATTTTTCTTGCGGCTTAGTATATTACATTTCTTCTACGACTATCTCTCAATATCATAGTGACAAACCAGCAAGTTAAAATACTTAAACATTTCTAACCTTTTTCTCATTTTTTAAAAGCAGATACTAATATTTTTGAAAATATGCTTAGTTTTTTAAGTTCTTTTAGAGAGCTAGAATTAAGCAGTTCCGACATTTTTTCTACATTAGGTCTGTTATAGTAATATTTTTTTAGATACATTTTTCGTTGGGCATTGAAGTGCACACATTGGAGTAAATAGTGAAATCCATCTCCTATATCTTTTAAGCAAAAGGGACATAATCTTAAATTATAATCTATTCTGGAGTGGCGACCCAGTTCAACAGGGAAATTATTGTTACTTGTTCGTATTTTTAGTATATAGATAGCTTCTTTCAGATGTAATTTATTTAAAAAGGGTGGAGTATTTTCCCAGTCAGATTTATATTTTAGAGCGCTATATAATTTACCTTTATTGCTTATTTGCATACTCTCATAAAGTTCTTGTTTACTTTGATCATTTATACGTAAGTTAATTATTGATTTTGAAAGTTTAGTGTCTATTATATCTTGTTCTAACCAAATATATCCTAATCCTAGTTGTTCCAATTGTAACTTTATATTGGCGGACCATTTGCATTTTTCAACCAGGTGCTCTTTAAGTAAAAAGTTATAAATTATTTTAGAAATCCTGCTTTCTTTGCCGGTCGCTATTTTGATCCAGAAGTGTAACATTCTTTTTTTAATAAATGATCTTATATAGAGTTTGCCTGTTTCGCCTAGTACTACATAATTTGGTGTTTTTGTGTTCAATTTTAAAATCATCTTAAAATATCTTAGTCTAACATTTTCTAAAATGTCACAATTTTCCATACCCCATAGTTCGCAACCGTAGGTTAGTATAGGTAGTACTGTTTGATCAAATAGATCAATTTGACTATCTATGGGCAAGCTTAGTGTATGGCATTTTCTGAGAAGATTGAACATAGCATTAGTACCTTTCATCTTACAATATTTCCTGTGTTCTGAGAAAGAACCGTTAGCTGAGAAGATTATTCCCAGGTATTTAAATTTAGAAACTATTTCTATTATATTATTATTTAGTACAAATTTCTGATTTCCTACCCTCCCCTTTCTACCGAATATCATTATTTTTGTCTTATCTTCATTTATGTTTAAGTGGTTCTCCTTGCAATAGTTACTGTAAATATTTAAGTTTTTCTGTAATTCTTTTGCGGTTTTAGCTAGGATTGTTGTGTCGTCAGCATATAATAATGTGAATATTTTTAGTAAATCTGCGTTGTTATCGTTGCTGATAGTTAAGCTACTTGCGCCTTTTAGTTCTAAATAAGAATCTAAGTCATTAATAAACATAGAAAATAATAGAGGGCTCAGATGTTCTCCCTCTCTTAGTCCTGCTTCGCAGTTAAATAACGGTGACAGGTTTGTATTTAATTTTACTGTCGATTTAATATCTCTATATAACCCCTGTATACATTTAAGGAAAATTCCATCTATGCCTATATCTAACATTTTCGCCCAGAGTAATTTTCTTTTAATAGACGGGAAAGCTCTTTTTAGATCAATGAATGCACAGAACAGTTTGTCACCTTTATTTTTTATTAAAAAGCTCAGCGCATATAGTATAAATGATGCTTCCGTTGTGGAATAACCTTCTCTAAAACCCATTTGATTCTCGTTTAATAAGTTGTGCTCTTCAAGGAACATCTCCATTCGTACATTAAGACTGGATGAGAATAGTTTACCTAAGCATGATAATAAGGTAATTGGTCTAAAGTTTTCGGGCTTTGCCTTGCTGCCATTATTTTTATATATTGGACATATCATCCCTAGTGACCAGCTTTCGGGGAATAACATTGAATAATTTTACGTATGTGGGTATCATTATAACCTTTGTGCATTTTATATATTCATTATAAATTTTATCGTGTCCGCAGCTTTTATTATTACTTGTTTTATTGATGGCTGATAACACTTCATTATATGTTATTTCACCATTAAGTCTTGTCGTATCTAAGTTAGGTGCGGTTAAATTGGTTTTTATTGGGTTCATGCAACAGTTGTCTGTCGTTTCGTTTTGGGATTTGAAAAAATGGAACAATTCGTCAATACTAATTTCATTATAATCTTCTTTTCTGTTTTTATCCTTTAGGATACGCCAGTATTCTTTTGGATTCTTTCCTTTCAGATTTTTTATTTTATTTCTCATTTTGTTTTCATATTTATTTATAGCGGTGTTCATTTCACGCTTGTAGTTTTTACTGTGTGTTTTTAAACTTTCAAGTGAGCCTTTGGTTTTAAGGGTACTATTCATTCTTCTTGCTTTAAGGTATAATCTTCGTTTTTGTCTACATATAAGTGTAAACCAGGGTTTATTTTTTCTTAGGTTATTTTTATCATTAGGGTATCGATTTGTGCCAAATATTTCAGTTGCAGATTGTGTTAATATTTTATTTATTTCCTCTACTATGTTATTTATTTCTTGTTTTTTGTTTTCAGGGGAGTTACAAAGGTCACTTCTTTCTAGTAATTCGTCTAGTTTCAGATTTATGCTGTTTTTGTTTTGCTTTTCTACCATTTCAAAATAGTTCTTAGATTTAGTTTGCACCCACGGTTTAATGATCTCTACCACTGGTCTATTATTTAGTCGTCTACGCGCATTTCCAGGTTTATTTGCTCCACCAATCTCAATCTCATATCCACATGATATTAAACAATGGATATCTGAGAATAGGTGATCAAAGTCGTGGATTATTAGATTCCTAATTTTGTGAAAAAGGTCATTGTCTGCTAGTACGTAATCGATTACTGTGCTAAATGTAGTCGTAGGTTTATGTGACAGTAACCCCTTCCTTCCATTCATTATTAACATGTTTGTGTTTTTACATGTTTCGATTAGTTTGCGGCCCCAGTTATTCGGTATTGTCGTATCTACGTTTATACGTTTGAGTGGAATGTCTTTTCTTTTAAGCGTTTCTTCTGTCTGGGCACTTATTTCTACATAGAGTTCGTGGGGACTTGTTATGGAGTCTATAATGTAATCTTCTCTTTCTTTGGTATGAGCGTTAAAATCACCCATTATGATTATATTGTTAGTGATATTTCTTTTATCGATTATTTCCATTTCTAGAATATTGAAAAAATCAGATTGGGCATATGGGGAATTCTCGGGTGGGGTATAAATAATTAGAATTAATAAGGGATTGTTTTCTGCTCCTATTTGTAGCCAAATCATTTCATTATTGTCACATCTTAATATTTTAGTTTTATCAACTAGGTCATTTTTTATGGCCACACTCAGTCCCCCCGATCTACTATTGTTATTATGGTGTCTAAATTTGTGGAAAAGGGTAAAGTGTTCTATACTTATAGTATCGATATCTTCCACCTTGTCATTATTAAGTTTTGTTTCCGAAAGACCTATAACATCGAACAAATTTATCTTATCAACAAACTCTGGATACATCATTCTCCTCACCAGGCCACATACATTTACATAGGCTAACCTTAAAAAGCGTTTTTGGTTTTGTTCACCTATGCTAATGCCACTGTCCTACAGCACCGTGAGCGTTACGCAGTCTGCCGAGGTCGTACCACCCTCCTGATGCATCTGTTGTTGCTGGTATTGTTGTTCTTTCTGCTGATGTTGAGGCTGTAGCTGGGGTAGCTGGGGTTGTGGTTGCTGCTGCAGTTGCTGATGGTACTGCTGATGTAGTTGCTGCTGTTGGTATTGAGGTTGTTGTTGGATTTGCTGCTGATGATGATGAGAGGGATGCTGCGGCTGCTGGTGTTGAGGTTGTTGCTGGTGTTGGTGGTGCTGCTGCTGAAGTTGTAGCTGCTGGTGATAAGGTTGTTGCTGGTGTTGGGGTAGCTGCTGCTGTGGCAACTGATGCTGCTGATGTTGAAGATGCTGTGGTTGCAGGTGCATTTGCTGTTGTTGCTGATATTGTTCTTGGTGATATTGTTGTTGTTGCTGCGAATGTTGAGGTGGTCCCGTGGGATAAACTTGTTGTCGTTGTAGGTATAGTTCTGGAGCCTGCTGTTGTTGTTCTTGTTGTTCTTGTTGTTCTTGTTGGTATTGCTGTTGGTGAGGCTGTTGCTGAGGCTGTTCTTGTTGTTGATGCTGTCGTTGTTGTTGCCGTTGATCATGTCCGTGTTGATACCGCTGTTGTTGCAGATTCATTTGTTTTTGATGGGGTTGGTAAGATTGTTTTTTTTGATCATTCAGTTCTTGCTGGATATGTTGAGACCGATACAGTAGTTCTCGCTGATGTAGTTGCTGAGGTTGCCATAATTGTTGACGCTGGTTCTGTTGAGGCTGTTGTTGTTCTCGTTGTATGTTTTGTTCATGGTGAGGTTGTTGTTGTCGAGTTTGCTGTTGTTGTTTTTTTTGTTGTTGTGAGGGTTGAGAGCGACTCGATTGCTGTCGGTGTTGATCTTGACTTCGCCAGGGTCGTTGTTCGTCCGGTGCTCTGAGGGCAACAATTACGCCTTGACTGTCAACCCTCCAAGACCCTTCCGGAGAGGTCAGGATGTCATTTTTAAGGAATACGTTTCGACCATATTTTTCCTTTAGATCCTTTAGTTTAGGTAAAAGGATTTTTCTTCTTTCGTTTACTTTCTTCGGGAGATGATCTCTTATTCCAAAGGGTTTACCAGCCAGTTTGTAAGCGATTCTTCTAATTGAGTTTTTATCATATAGATGGAGGAAGGTCACCACAATAGGTCTTTGCTGTCCTCTGTGATAGCGTCCCAATCTATAGCAGCCTTCAATCGCGAGTTCATGGTCTATCCCCAAGTGGTCATGAAGGAACTGATTAACCGTGCTGTAGCAGTCTTCGTCTCTTCCGACTTCTTCTAAACCAGTTAGAAGTAGATTGTTTATTAGAACCTTGGTCTCGAGCGATAGAGTACGCTCCTCGAGTTCGTTCAACGATTTGTTGAGCTGACCAAGGTCCTCTTCGTGCTTCTTTAAGGTGGTGATGTTTTCAGTTGAAATCTTATCTACTATACTGATTACTTGTTCAACTGCGGTCACACGCTCATTCAGTTGCTTTACCATTCCAATCTCCTCGCTAATCTTCTCCACCCTAGCTACTAACGTGTCTAGAGAAGCTTGGAATGTAGGAAAGATTTGCAGGTGTTGCACCAAGGCTTCTATCTTCAAGCTGCTCTCTGATATTGAGAGCTGAACGTTAGTAAATCCCTGCAAGATTTTGTTATTGAAATCCTGCTGTGGCCCATTAATGGTTGTTTGCTCAGAGATATCCAAGCAACAACCATTAAATGAAGAGGAGCGACGCAGCCTTTTTTTATTTTTTTCACCAGCCTGCTTAACATCCCCAACAGCGTCTAGTACTCCAGTGCTACAATCACTACTAAACGTAACATTAGACGTAACATCAGACAACAGCACACATGCCATAATAAAAACAAAGTCTGAAGGTCCAAAGAAGAGAAAGGTTCTCTCCCTTGTTTACAGACGGTTCGTCTGTTAACTGTTGATTGTTGATTGTTGATTGTTGACTATTGACTGGAGGGTTGATATACAGGCAGAGAGAGGGGAGGAGAGGGGAGGAGAAGGTTGATATGCCAGGTCAGGGGCTGCGGGGGACGATATGCGGTGACAATGTCCAGCTCTCGTCCCACGTCTAGTTGGTAAGTGGCGTCCGATACCGAGCTATGTTTACACAAAATTCGTCAACATCACCAGGCTGATCAGGAAACGCAAGCTGCGATTTTTACTACGGCTTTAGACACTGATGCTTTCAGCATGACCCCTCTTCTGACCCGGCCCCCTTATTCAACTCGACTCCACGTCAGCTTCTTGACAGGCACGCCCCGCCATCTTTGTGTCAGTCTCGGAGCAACCGTCCGCTCCTTGGTGTTCGGATGACTTCAAATCTTCAAGGAAGCCATCACTGCTGCAAAGGTTCTGCACTTCCACGACCGCATCATGCATGCTTCGTCGACCATGGAGTTTTACTTCATCTTATCCACCCTCCTAGGCTATTCTACCTCCTCGCCCCTCCCCACCACCTGCCCACTCGACAACCTCCCTGAAAACTTCTCACTGTACTTTAACCCATACCTTGCTGGCGTCCTTATTTAAGGGGTTAGGGTTAGTGTTAGGGTTAGGGTTAGGGACACTTATTTAAGGACACTTCGTAAAATGCGATTTAGACATGAAATTAAGTTAATAGTTTGCATTTTTTTCAATGAATGTAAAGAATATGTATTGATCTATCTAATTATTATCTTTATTTGTCTGCTTTTAGATTTTTTTTGCGCTCAAAACAAATTTATATCTCGCGTTTGATAAAATTGAGGAAAAAAAGTCAAGTCTGAAAGAGTGAGACTTTTTAAAAAAAAAAATGTTAAAAATTTACTTAAGCTTTAACATAACTTTGTTAATTAATGTTTGTAGAAAGCATAAACATAGATATTAAGTTTAAAACAATAATAATAATTACACAGAGGTGTTAAAACAAACTGTCCTTTTTTAAAGACGCCAGCAACAAATGATACCGTGACATGAAATTTAGTTTTTTAGTTTTCTTCGCTAAAACATAGAAAAACTTATTTTTTAAAATTTCTTTTGGAATATATTTGTTAGTCTTTAACATTTGAAGCAATTTGAGTAGGAATTAATTTTTTTTCCATATTAACTAGTTTTAAAACTACTACTTCTAGGATAAATGTCAATTATATTCTCATAATCTGTCACAACCCTTTCTCAATTCATCATGCTATTACTTAAATAGAATACGAAGTTTATATAATACACTCAATATATTGATTCAGCCGCCATGTATGTAATAAATATGATGTAACTAAAGACATTCTAGTGAATTTCTAGATTCTAGCTCTCCTAATTATTTAAAAACAAATACAAATAATGTTGAATCTGAAATAAGTCTTTTCAGCTTTGCAGATTGTTTTAAGCAAATTTATGTTGACCAAATTCTAGAATACATCATACAGCCGATAAAGAAAGGGTTCTTCTTTTCTTAAGCTGGCTACTCTTTTTCTATTACAATATTCTATTACAAACCTTTCTTGCTTTTTTTTGTCTTTTGCTGGCTCCGATACATTGCCCAAAAGAAAAAAGATGCTTATAAGATTATTCGCCACAAATAAGACCAATATAATGTCCAAAAGGACAATTGTTGCCCATAAAATCTGTCAAATGCCCTGAACACAAATCCTCTTCCAAGACGACACATCAGCTGCCCAAAATACAAATATGATGCCCTAAAAACGAATGCGCCGTCGTTAAACCTATCCTCTACACATAAGACCAATCCAGTGCCCATTAGACCTTTTTGTTGCCCATGTCTTCAATATGTTGCCCACAAGGCATCTGCTGCCCAGAAGACGAATCAGCTCCCCAAACAATGAATCTGTTGCCCAGAAGACCTGTCTGCTACACGGAAGACTAATCTGTGGTGTAGAAACTGCATGGAGGCGTTGGAGACTGTCGAACATGTGCTTGTCGAGTTCCCCGCTCTGCAGGGGCTCAGAGTGGAGGGGGGAGGCCAACCGTTTGTGCCGACCCTTTATGGGGATTATCTCATCTGATTAATATTGCAAATTTCGTGCTCCGGGCCCTAAGAGAGTAAATTTCGGTCTGCTTTATCGTCGAGAAGAAAGGGTTCAGGTCTGGAGCCCAGAAGAGCACTTTGTTGCCCAGCAAACCAATTCGTTGCTCTGAAGATCTATCCGATGCCCAAAATACAAATCCGCTGCCCAGAATACCAATCGGTTGCCCAGAAGACCTATCCGACGCCCAGAATACCAATACGAAATAGGATATTTACAATGCAATAAGATGAAAACAATTCGAGAAGACGCCATAATAGAATATATTTCTTTGTACCATATAATGCATTATCGGAAAGAATATCAGAAATTGTTATAAGTAATGAGTGATATCAACTATATATACTGTTGGCTCAGCTGCCTAATATTTATATATATATATATTTATCTAGGTGCTTACGCCGAGTATCACAATATCTACAGCATATTACGCAAACAACAAATATATTATTATATAAAGCATACTTAAAAAAAAAATTAAATATGATTAATATATTCTTCTATTTTATATTACACACGCTACTTCTGTAAAAAATATTATTGTGTCCTACGCTTATCTGTAGTCAGAGTCTAATCTTGCATTTTTATTAGTGTTTTAAATGATGTTTTTGTTTTTTCTGGTTTGTTCTGTTAACCCATTCCGTGCCCGGATGCCACTCGAATGCCAATATTTATTACACTATTTTCTTATCTTATTGTTTTAAAAAGCTATAAATTAAGAATTCTAACTTAAATTGTTAAAAAAATATGTATTTATCCTTGAAATAAGAGGGCCTGTTTCTATTGCAAACATGCAATGTCACGGTATAATTTGTTGCTGGCGTCCTTTTTTAAGGACACTTTAAAAAATTTCAATATTTCAACAAAAAAATAAAATTTTCCCAAATAACTTTCATTTGTTTATTACATCATTTATTTTTTATTATTACTTTCTATTACATATGAAAAAATCACGAAAAAATAAAACCTCAGCAAGATAAGGGTTAATCAGAAGACTCTGCGCATCACAAGAACTCCAATCAAGACCTGCGAGCTTGAACCTATGCCCCGCTTCCTGTTTACCAAGTGCTTGAAGAGGCTTATGCCGTTCAACACCGACATCTATAACACTTCTCTATCCAAGGCCGTGGTCCCGGACGGCTTCAAATCCACCATTGTCCGCCCACTCTTAAAGAAACCCGGACTCGACGTAAATGAGAGCAAGAATTACCGCCCAGTATCCAACATACCCTTCCTTTCCAAGATCCTGGAGCGTGTTTTCCTCAAGCAGTTAAATTCCCATCAGTCCCTGCATTTGATGATGTCCGCGCACCAGTCGACGTATCGCCATCATCACAGCACCAAGACAGCGCTTCTGCTGATCACCACTGACCTCCTGAACGCCTCAGACAGAGGTCTCGTCACTGTCCATGTGCAGCTTGATTTTTCCTTGGATACGATTGACCATCACAGACTGATAGATCGGTGTCACGATTCTGGAGTTAAATCGCGACACTTAGCACTCATGGATAGATCATAGCGCAGAAGTAGTGTAGAACTAGAAACATACGTTAGCGTAGAGTTAGATTAGGGAGTAGAAGAGTGGCCTGGAGCTATTACCCTCTCCCTCTCTCACGCAATAGGAACACCCGAACCACCCCTTCTTCTCCTGTTCTTTAACCCTCTCTACACCCTTTCATTCCCGAATTCAGAGTTTGCTACTTGATTCAGCCAATTGGTATTACACTATTTGTATGTGTGATTGTATGTGTGTGTATTCTTTAATGTATGTATATATATATATATATAGTCTATTATGCTGTCAATTATGATTCATGTTGTATTTTGATAGTACTACTTATTTATTTTGCTAAACTCAGCATACACGTAAAACCCCCACCCACCTGTAGACACCCCCACCCACTTTTACCCCTTTTTCATTATCTCCCCTCTTCGTCCCCTACTCAGCGCCCGTGGTCAAGCCCTTGATCCACTCGTCGCAGTGACATCTGGAGCAAAGCGTCTCGCACATACGCAAGCGCCCCGGGCTGCGCTAGACCAGAACCAATAGACACAGGTACATCAAGGGAGATAAGTCATTATCTTATCCTTTGTATCTCCGTATACGTCTACCCCCCCCCCCCATTTCCCCTGGGCCCCACCCCGCAAAAGTCGGCGGTACTAATTGTTCACCTACACCCACTCCTAATTCCCCCCCCCCCAATAGTCAATTCTTTATGCAAGTATATTTCAAACCAGCCAACCAGAACATATGTAATTCTAAACTAATGTAGCTATCCAATCAAATTGACCACTGATCACGTGACTAAAATTCACGAAAGCGCGCTTAACTAGTTTTAGGGCACTTCGGCTCAAGCGTTAGGTGGAGAAGGTTGTTCGATTCTAGCCTCCACTTATTCAGTTCGTTCCATAGGATATACCGCCTGCATGTGTATAGATAGATATTTTGTCAGTATAAGTATTTTCATGAACACAGCTACGTTTGCCTAATGTTGGACAACCTAGCAGTACCATGTGTTGAGTGTTAACTGAAGCCTGTGCAAATTCATATATGTATCTTGCCATTGAGTGAAGAATTGAAATGATAATAAACACCTGAACTTAACCAACGATTTATTTGCCTACTTAGAACCATCTGTTGTGTCCGTCATAATATCTAACGAGTCAAGAGGGACATAATAATTATTCCAGGGCGATTCCAGTCACGGTAACTCATATCCCAAGACGACCTGCCACCACTACCCCACTCACCTACGACTCCGCACCCCTCTCATTGTCCAGCTTCTGCCAGGTTGATGTCCTAATCGTAAACACATCCTGACAAAGTGGGGACCTCGCCGTGGGATCCTGAACTCAAGCCGTTCAGGGCACTAACAACAGCAATCAACCCGAGGACCACGCCGTTACTGAAACCGACCCTGGATTGGGGGCTCATCTCTCTACAACACGAAGACTCTAAGCAGCAAACAGATCCGCCACCTCAAACGCAAGCCAAGTCACCCAACTGAGCCAAACTCGTCACCCCACGCCACCTGCGCCACCCCAAACACGCCAGAAACCAGACTCGTCACCCCAACGCCAACCAAGGCACCCTTTACGTCAGATTCGCCACTCTAAGCAATCTACGTCACCCCAGATACACCAGCAGCCAGATTCGTCGCCCTACGCCACCTGCGTCACCCGTTACGCCAGATTCGCCACCCCAACCGCCAGATCGTCACCCCAGATACACCAGCAGCCAGATTCGCCACCCCAACCGCCAGATCGTCACCTGAGACACCGCACCGACGTGCCTGCCCGACAACTATCAACCCAGAGAACCCGAGAACCGCCATCAACCTCCCCTAAGGAACCGCCGTAGTTCCCGGTATCCAAACCCGGGGAAATAGACAATAACGCTTTACACTATCTAGTCCCGGCACGGGGAAAAAGAACTTCTCACTATACCGAAGCAACCCGCAACCAACAGAGCGCCAAGCGCCATACCAAAAACGATAACTTTGTGATTGGATACGTGTGTATTGTGTATGTGTGTGAAATTCTAGGAATAGCTGTTCTGGTGAGTACCATTTTGAGCTGTATTATATTAGATAAACACTGAACCCCAACCCCGCTTACATTTCCTCTTTCTATCTCGTTATATCTCTGTCCGTTACTGCCTTACTCTCGCCTTACACTGTCACTATGGCCGAAGGTGTACTATTGCGTAAACAGCTGAGAGAAGAGGCTATAGCGATAGGCTACAGTGACGGAGACGTCATCAAATACGTAGTTGAACAAGTAGCGGTCCATGAGGCAAGAGAAGAGAAACTTAGAGTAGAGCAGAGAGAAGAGAAACTTAGAGCAGAACAGTTAGCTAGGGAGGACTCACTTAGATTAGAACAAGTAGCCAGGGAAGATAGACTTAGAGTAGAAGCAGAGCAATTAGAATTAGCTAGAGAAGAAAAACTTAGACTAGATGAGGAGGCACGCAGGACACATGAATTCAGACTAGCTGAATTAGCCGCAAGCACTAGGCCCCCCGGACAACAGCGACAACCCAAACTCCCCCTCGTCATTTAGCTCAGCAAACCCTAGCAACAATCCCCTCCACCGACATGCTTCTCTATGGACTGAAGTTCACGACCCCCGACTGGAACAGTTCGACATTTACCTCCGACGGTTTAGCGACTGTATGGAGCTAAATGAGGTCCCCCCAGAATTACATTGTAGGATCCTCGTCTCCACTCTGAGAGGAGAGGATTATGACACCTATTGTAAACTGGCCCCAGAAGACAGGGAGTCGTGCGTTGCACTGAAAAACGCGCTGCTAATTCGACACCAACTGCCTGCGTCACATTATCAAAAGAAGTTTCGGTCGTCCACGCTACGGTCAGGAGAGAACTATACGCAATTCGCGGAGCGAATTAAGGCCTACTTACTTAAGTGGGTAGAATTAGGGGACATAGAACAATCCTTTGAAGGCATGGTCACCCTTCTTATGACTGAACAGACAGAATCCCAGATGCCCCCCCAAGCTAAAGGCTTTCCTTATTCAACAAGGAACCACCGGTTTAAACCCCTCCCTGCAGGGCGCAGATAGATTTCTGCAAGCAGATATAATAGCGTCATTCTCCCGCCCGGGACACCCGCAGCCGCACCGACCTTATGGGGACAACCACCGCGTCAACCCTCCTCCTCAATTAACCGCGCCTCAGCCGCGCACGCCCCAACACGGGCGACCTCGTCCTCACAACCCACGCGGAGACCACCGCCACACCAGACCCACCCCTCAGTAAGCGCACGACAGGAACAGACGCGACCCCACCCCCTATTTGGCCGCCGGTGCATTTTACACCACGACAGAGCCCGTAAGCGCCGACCAGCAGTATACTAACGGTCCGGCAGGACAAGAAACAGAAGCCCCTTACCCCAACTACTTAACCGAAACCACCGCCCCGTGGAATAGCCAGGAAACATACGGCGACTTGGATCAAGTCCATCACGTATTTTCCATCTCCTCAGTAGACGGACCCCACGAACCCCGCCACAACTGTGTCGACGAGATAGTCCGAATCAATGGCCACCTGGGCTCGTGTACATACGATTCCGGGCTCAGCTATGAGGCCCTAGTAACGGAATCAATGACCGACCCCCGCGACTACACAGGCCGCTTTGTGCGAATCCAAGGGCCATCCCATGACTCTCCCATCCTGCGTCTACCGACGGCAGTCGTACACATCGACTCCGCCTTTACCCATCGCCCCCATCGAAGCAGCCTTGACTAAAGACGGGAAAGTAGACGTTCTACTAGGTAGGCCAATCGTAGGCAGACCACTCCCGCCCCGACCCACACAGGTGAGCCACGAGCAACCGCGCCCCACCCACAGCCCGATCCGCCCTCCCCGATTCGTGTCCATTAAAGACAGGCTCCGCAACGCAAAACTGCCCCAAACCAGAAGCGAGCTAAAGCGTATACTTCACGAGTTCAGTTATTATGAAAGGAATGCTATACGCGGCTTCCGGCAACTCGCAACGCCCTTATTCGATCTACTGAATGCCACCACACGTCCAAAATTACATTGGAACGAAGACGCCACATTTGCCTTCGACCTGTTGAAATGTTTCTTAGGCCGAAACCCATTTCGAGTCCACCCCGACGACGAGGATTAGCGTTAACCCTAAACACCCGATGGGCTGGGTAACAATACAACCCAGCGCCATACTCGCCCCCCCCCCAGAAGATAACTTAACGCGTCCCCTTGTTCCCTCCGACCCCTCCCCGTCACAGACCCACCACCAACACGTGGACACGCCAAGATACCACTCGCAGATACTATTCCGGTACTCTCACTAAGATCCCATACCCCAGAGACAGTAATTTAGGTATGAATCCACTTTCTGAGTAGATTCCCAAATTGCCCGGGTGAGTTGTCACGATTCTAGAGTTAAATCGCGACACTTAGCACTCATGGATAGATCATAGCGCAGAAGTAGTGTAGAACTAGAAACATAGGTTAGCGTAGAGTTAGATTAGGGAGTAGAAGAGTGGCCTGGAGCTATTACCCTCTCCCTCTCTCACGCAATAGGAACACCCCAACCACCCCTTCTTCTCCTGTTCTTTAACCCTCTCTACACCCTTTCATTCCCGAATTCAGAGTTTGCTACTTGATTCAGCCAATTGGTATTACACTATTTGTATGTGTGATTGTATGTGTGTGTATTCTTTAATGTATGTATATATATATATATATATATATATATATATATATATATATATATATATATTATTATGCTGTCAATTATGATTCATGTTGTATTTTGATAGTACTACTAATTTATTTTGCTAAACTCAGCATACACGTAAAACCCCCACCCACCTGTAGACACCCCACCCACTTCTACCCCTTTTTCATTATCTCCCCTCTTCGTCCCCTACTCAGCGCCCTTGGTCAAGCCCCTGATCCACTCGTCGCAGTGACATCTGGAGCGAAGCGTCTCGCACATACGTAAGCGCCCCGGGCTGCGCTAGACCAGAACCAATAGACACAGGTACATCAAGGGAGATAAGTCATTATCTTATCCTTTGTATCTTCGCATACGTCTACCCACCCCCATTTTCCCCTGGGCCCCACCCCGCAAATGTCGGCGGTACTAATTGTTCACCTACACCCAATCCTAATTTCCCCCACCCCCCAATAGTCAATCCTTTATGCAAGTGCAAATTCATATATGTATCTTGCCATTGAGTAAAGAATTGAAATGATAATAAACACCTGAACTTAACCAACGATTTATTTGCCTACTTAGAACTATCTGTTGTGTCCGTCATAATATCTAACGAGCCAAGAGGGACATAATAATTATTCCAGGGCGATTCCAGTCACGGTAACTCATATCCCAAGACGACCTGCCACCACTACCCCACTCACCTACGACTCCGCACCCCTCTCATTGTCCAGCTTCTGCCAGGTTGATGTCCTAATCGTAAACACATCCTGACAATCGGCTCAGCTCTACGTTTGGCATTCGTGACATCGCTTCACGAGCTATCTTCAGAAACGCTCCCATTGTCATGACTGAGTTCTATTCCTCACAGCCTGTTCATGTCTATATGGTGTGCCACAGGGGTCTGTTATTGACCCAGTTCATTTCACCCTTTACACCAAACCCCTCTCCTGGAAATCAAGAACCGGATGATGTAAAACAAGTTAAAGTTGAACAGTGAGAAGACTGAAGCTCTTATCGTCGGTTCGAGACAGAGGGTCGTGTCCCTCTCTGCGTCTGATCTTCAGCTGGCCGTCGCAACTGTACCTGCCAAGAGCCTTGGTGTCTATCTCGACTTAACGCTGTCCATGCAGTCCCACATCTCCTTCCTCACCAAAATCTGCTTCTTCCGCCTGCGTCGTATTGCCCCATCCGTCGCTATCTCACCAAGCCGGTCTGAAGCCCGGGTTAGAAAGGAGGAGGGCTAGCAATCCCTTCCCGCCAAACTACCAACCGCTACATTAAAACAAACAAGGATTTTACTAGTTTACCAGATTTTAAATTGACTTTTAAACATACTTTATTATTTATTGCATATGTATAAATCATACGTATACCTATACATTTGTAAATCATTTGTTAACAGATTTTTAGGGCAAAACACATATGTGTTGATTATTTTGAACCTGAACAATATTTGACAACATTAAAAAGTAAAAATATATAGTTAGGTGTAAAACTAATCTAATATCATCCATGTTTGTTTCTATTACAAATAAATTATCTCTGCAAAAAAAAATACATCACTTAAAAAAAACTATATAATTTAAATTAGTTCAAATAAATAGTGTATGCATTACAATTCCTAATAATTAATACGAAATTATTAATAGTATAATGTTGAGTATTTTCGGAATTTCCATGACATTTTTTTTGCATACTCATACAATATAGTATATGTGAGTGTTGTCTATATGCAGGCACAATATTCGAAGTGTTATATGTTTATAGATTTTCTTACTAATTTTCTTATTAATTACTAGTTTTCGTGCCCGTCAAGAGTATGACTACAACTTTTTTAATTTGTCTATTTGTGCTATTATCTCGATCTTATTGTATGTTTACTATCCTTACAATAAACTTGTTCGTACAAGTGTAATTCTGGAAAATTAAATTATACTTTCATTCTTAAAAATACAGATGTCATTTGTTCCAAAGTTACGATAATGGAACCATTTTCTCTTGTTTGAAATTAGGTGAAAAGTCAAGGTCAAAGAATTAATTAACTAAAAACTTTAATGTTGTACTAATGACCGAACATTTAATAAACTTTATCAATGCTGGCTGGCTTGTTAACATTGACATTAAACACAAAGACTTCAGTGGATAAGCAAAGTCCTTTTTTAGAATCTTTACAAGTGTGACTGTATATGTGTTTATGTCCAACAAAAAGAAGTGGTTAAAAGGGTGGTATTGTAATTGGAGATGAGGTGTAGACTGAATAACTGTAAATGTGGCAACGGTAAATTTGAGCACCCCTACCCTGCTCCCGATACACCCTCCCCACATCCTTCTATCCACGCCCCCTCTACCCTTAACCCTTCCCTCAGTCCTTCTCCCTTCCACCCTGCCCCTACCATTCCCCTGCCCCTACCCTTTCACGTCTTGGTAAGACCTCATTGACTATGGTATATACTACAGCAGTAGTGCCCACGACTCAGTAAGACCTCATTGACTATGGTATATATTACAACAGTAGTGGCCACGACTCAGTAGGACCTCATTGACTATGGTATATATTACAGCAGTAGTGGCCACGACTCAGTAGGACCTAATTGACTATGGTATATATTACAGCAGTAGTGGCCACGACTCAGTAGGACCTCATTGACTATGGTATATATTACAGCAGTAGTGGCCACGACTCAGTAGGACCTCATTGAACAATTTATATACTACAGCAGTAGTTACCACGTCTCAGTAGGACCTCATTTTTTCATCAACGTGTTTCAGATCAGCTTCAGAGCCGGCATTGAGATCGCAGTCGTCGGCAAATAGTAAGTCATGAATGGTGTCAGACTTGACCTTTGTTTTTGCTTTTGAGTCTCCTAAGGTTGAACAGCCCGCCATCAGTGCGGTACCTAATGTCTACACCCTCACGTCCATCCCTAAATGCATCATTGAGCATGGCTGTGAACATTAGACTAAACAGTGTTGGAGCCAGAACGCATCCCTGCTTGACGTCATTTGTCACTGGGAAGGGTTCAGACATCTCTCCGTTATCCTGGACACGGCCGGTATACCGTCATGAAACTGCCTTACCATGGCAATGAACTTTTTAGGGCAGCTGAACTGTGCCATGATTTTCCATAGGCCATCTCTGCTTCTTCTTCTTCTTCTTCTATCCCATAACCCGATCAAGGGTCGTTGGGGCACCATTTTTTGACGGTTGGATAATTTTACGCCATTTGTCTCGGTCCTGCACCGCCCTCTGGGAGTCTGCAAGAGACAAGCCGGTCCACTCCTTGATGTCATCATCCCATCGTCTCTTCTGCCTGCCTCTCTTTCTTCCACCCTGCACTGTGCCCTGCAGGATGGTTTTCGCCAGGCCTTCGGATCTTGCCACATGCCCATACCATCGGAGTTTTCTGGATTTAATAGCACTGAGTAGATCCTCATGAGGGCCGATGACGTAGGTGATGCGCTCACGGACAGCCTCATTTGTAACTCGATCTTTGTAGGAGATGTTTAAAATTTTACGTAGGCATTTCATTTCCATGGCTCTGATTCTTTTCTGGAGATCTGCTGTAAGAATCCATGTTTCACAGCCGTACATAAAAACTGCCATCGCCAGGGACCGCATCAGTCGAATCTTTGAGTAAAGTGAAATTGTCTTGCTTCGCCAGATGTTTTTAAGCTTGTAAAGTGCAGCAGTTGTTTGGGCTATTCTTGCAGAATTTCCGGCTTGGATCCTACATCGGATATTATGGATCCCAGATATTTGAAGGAGGAGACTTTCTCGAGTCTCTGACCGCCCACTTGTATTTCGGATTCAAAATCCGTGTTTGCCATAACTTTGGTCTTTCCAGCGTTGATTTCCATGCCATTAGCTAATGATGTTATCTCCAGTTTGGCTGTTAACTCCCTCAGTTCATCTTCACTGCCAGCTAAGCCATCTAAGTCATCGGCAAAGCGAAGATTGGTTGCTTGTCTCCCACTGATGCTGACTGTCCCGACATGGTCTTCCAGTGCATCGGTCATAATCCTTTCCAGGTAAATGTTGAAGAGTGTCGGAGAGAGCAGGCACCCTTGACGCACGCTAATGGTTATTTTGAACCATTTGCCAGTGACATTGTTGTGGAGGACTGCACTGGTAGCATTGTCATACAGACTTTTAATGACTGCAATAGTGTTAGGGTGATGTTATATGATCTCATGGTTGCCCACAGCGCTGCATGCCAGACTCTGTCAAACGCTTTCCTAAAGTCTACGACACATGGTATAGGTGTTGTTGGTGCTGTAGGTATTTCTCACATATTAGTCTCAGGTTAAAGATTTGTTCGGTGGTACTTCGCCCTGCCCTGAAACCTGCTTGTTCTTCGGCTTTGATTTGTTCGGCTTGAGGTTTTAACCTGTTAAGTATTATTTTCAAGAGGACTTAGCTGGGTTGGCTGATGAGGCTGATAGTACGGTAGTTTTGACACTCTTGAAGGTTACCTTTCTTTGGAAGAGTGATTATAAGTGACTGGGTCCATGGTGTAGGCCACTCACCACTCTGCCAGATCTTGTTGCAGATAATTATAAGGGCATCATTCGTCGTTTCTCCTCCTGCTTGAATCAGTTCTGCGGATATGTTGTATATTCCTGCTGCTTTCCCTTTCTTCAGTGATTTCACTGCTGCCTCCTCAACTTCATCTCGAAAAATGGGGAGGATTTCTTCCCCTTCTATTCTGTGGACATGCTAGAACTGAGGGGTCTCCATTAGATATGTGGTTGTAAAGGTAAGTGCAGTTTTCTGTCCATCTATCCAGGATGTCACGCGCTTCTGTTAAACACAGGCCTGATTTGCTTTGGATCGCAGAAATTTTGGGCTGTTTAACTCTTGTCAGCTGTTTCACTGTTTGGTAGGCCTTCTTGCTGGAGTTCTTATCCAGACTGTTCTCTATTTCTTGGCATTGATCCTCTATCGAGTTCTGCTTTGCTGAGCGCATGCCTTGTGTGGTGACCAAGCGTGTTTGCCAGTATCAAATTATTGTATCTGGCAAACTCTAAAAGCCTCAGACCTCTATCGTTTGTCTCGCTGTTGCAATGGGGTCCAGGTGTGTCTATCCAGTTGTGGTATGTATCTTGTCCAACTTTGGCATTCCAATCACCTTGCACTATGATTATGTCTCTCCTCGGCACTTGATCAAGGACAGCCTGGAGTTGTTCATAGATGTTCTCGACTTCGCTGTCGTCATAGTCTGTTGTTGGGGCCTAAGTCTGAATGATGGTGATGTTGAAAGGGGCCGCTCTCAGACGGATGGTGATAAGTCTGCTTGAGACTGGGTGGCAGCCCATGACATTGGCTAGAGTATCTTTGTGGACTAGAAATCCAACACAATGTTCATGCCTGTCATTTCTTCCGCTGAAGTAGTGCTTGTTGCCTTTGTCGGTAGTTGTTTCACATAGACCTTTCCAGCGCAGTTTACTGATACTTAGGATATTCCATCGATAATGCTCCATCTCGTGGGAAAGCTCTTCTAGTTTTACCTCCGCAGCTAGGGTCCTGACATTTCAGGTTCCTACAATGAAGATGTCTCTTGAGCGAATCTTGCGAAGGGGTGCAAGATATCCACCAATATTCCACTTTTCACCTCCGTCCTGGTAGTCAACGGAAGGCGCGGTCCTTGTTGACCCGGGCGACGACCGAGCTGGTATGGAGTGGGTGTTAGTTGTAATTTCATGGTGCGTCTTGGGCAAGTAAACCTGGCAGGGCCCAATCCTCTCCAGGCTGTAGGCAGCTCCCATTTTGGGCGGGTTGTCCTAGCCATTGTGCCTCTATCGGCATCCTCTGCCTAGCACCAGGGCTGTGGAGTCGGTAGATAAATGTTCCGACTCCAACTCCGACTCCGACTCTTCAGTTTTTTGTACATCCGACTCCAACTCCGACTCCAGGTACCAAAATTTCCTCCGACTCTGACTCTTCGACTCCGACTGATAAATGGTAGATAAATGTTCCGACTCCAACTCCGACTCCGACTCCTGATTTTTTTTTTACTTCCGACTCCAACTCCGAATCCGACTCTAGGTACCCAAAATCCCTCCGACTCTTCGACTCCGACTCCGACTCCACAGCCCTGCCTAGCACAGATGAAGCAGTGACCAGTTCCTAAGATACTTCTCAGCTGCTCGCCACTTCTATCCATCATCTGCCTTCCATGATGATACGTTACCCTGATCGGGGGGCTAAGCGGGTACTCCACCCCTGCCCATGAGGTGTCCCGCAGGCTAGCGAAGGGAAGGAAGAGACTTACATCTCCTATTGATAGGGTTTACCCTATCCCACCACCCATCTCTGCTGACTGAGTCAAATACCTTGGTCAGATCGATAAAAATTGAATACAGGTCTGAGTTCTGCTCTAGCTGCAAATACCATGTCGATCATGCCGCGTTTCTTGCGGAAGCCGCACTGGCTTTCAGGTAGTATACCTTGCTCCAGATGTGCATTTAAGCGATTTAGTAGAATTCTTGCCAGGATCATGCCAGCAATGGACAACAGTGAGATTCCGCGGTGGTTGTCACAGGCCTGTCGGTTACCTTTGCGTTTGTAGAGGTGAATTATGGAAGCATCTTTGTGGTTTTGTGGTACCGTTTCTGACTCCCAAATGATCTGAAGTAAGCAAAGCAGTTTACCTTTCAGCACAGGACCACCCTCTTTGTAAATCTCAGATGAAATCATATCGGGGCCAGGTGCTTTCCCATTGGACATTTGGCGGATGGCTGCCATTAGCTCGTTCATAGTTGGGACAGCTTCAAGTGTATTGTTCACCAGGACTTGTATCAGTCTTTCGATGGCTTCGTGGCTTATAAGTGAGGGCGTGTTTAGTACATTTTTGAAGTGTTCCGCCCACCTTTCTAATATTTTTTCTTCGTCTGTGAAAAGCGTGGAACCGTCTGCATCAAGGAGCGGGGATGAGCCTGAGGTTACAGGGCCATACATTTCTCTTAGACCCCTATAAAAGTTCTTCATGTCTTTCGTGTCTTCATACCCCTGAATTTCGTCAGCTTTCGAACACTGCCAAGAGTCCCGCATTTGTCGCAGTTGCTTCTGAATGTTGCTGCTGATGTTTCCCAGGTCGGTTTTCCATGCTGTTGACATACGGTCATCAAGAAGTGCCCTGTGTGCTTTACGTCTTTGCTCAAGTAGAAGTTGAATCGCTGCATTGTTTTCGTAAACCAGTCCTTGTGTTTCCTGGTAGAGGGTTCGAGACACTTAGTGGCTGTGCTATGTACCGTGTCGCGAAGTGTGGTCCATGCTGCTTCTGCGTCCTTGTTGTCAAATGTGATAGAGGCAAGGCGTCCATTTAAAGTGTGGACAAATGTTTGTCTGGCATCAGGAATCTTAAACCTGTCTGTGTTTAGGCGTCTCGGAGTTTTGGAGGGTTGAGGTCTTCTTTTTGGTTTAAAGTGAATTTTCATCTTTGAGCCAATATGGTGATGGTCAGTCCAACAGTTGGTACCACACATGGCCTTGGTCAATCTCACGTCTTTTCGGTCCGTGTTTCTGACAATGATATAATCATTTAAATGCCATTGTTTTGAACGCGGGTGCATCCATGATGTCCTGTTGCGAGTGGGGGGGGGGGCTAAACATGGTGTTTGTTATTATGAGGCCAAATTCGGCACAGGTCTGAAGAAGCAGCAAGCCATTGCTGTTACATTTTCCAATCCCGTGCTTCCCCATCACTCCTTCCCAGGAAGAGTTGTCACTACCGACACGAGCATTAAAGTTTCCAAGAATGATCAGTGTGTCAGAAGAAGATGTGGTGGATACGACAGTGTTGAGATCTTCATAGAATTTAGCAATGGTCTCTTCCGAGTTTTTCATTGTGGGTACATTGTCATGAGGTTTAATCGCTAAACCAACTCCAGCCTCGCGTTTTGCGATTGGGTCACGTCCGCTCCAGAAGAATGAGTAGCCAGCAAGCCTTACTGTGAGTTCGCCTACAAAAGCCAGTCTTGTTTCACTAAGGGCAGCAATGTCTATGTTGTATCTAGCAAGTTCATGAGCAATGAGCGATGAACGTCGCTGAGGTCTTTCTGTGGTATCTCTGTGTCGGCTATTATCTATACTCTATGTTGGCTATTATCTATACTCTAGGTTGGCTGTTATCTATACTCTATGTTGGCTATTATCTATACTCTATGTTGGCTATTATCTATGCTCTATGTTGGCTATTATCTATACTCTATGTTGGCTATTATCTATACTCTATGTTGGCTATTATCTATACTCTATGTTGGCTATTATCTATACTCTATGTTGGCTATTATCTATACTCTATGTTGTCTATTATCTATACTCTATGTTGTCTATTATCTATACTCTATGTTGGCTATTATCTATACTCTATGTTGGCTATTATCTATACTCTATGTTGGCTATTATCTATACTCTATGTTGTCTATTATCTATACTCTATGTTGGCTATTATCTATACTCTATGTTGTCTATTATCTATACTCTATGTTGTCTATTATCTATACTCTATGTTGTCTATTATCTATGCTCTATGTTGTCTATTATCTATACTCTATGTTGGCTATTATCTATACTCTATGTTGTCTATTATCTATACTCTATGTTGGCTATTATCTATACTCTATGTTGGCTATTATCTATACTCTATGTTGTCTATTATCTATACTCTATGTTGGCTATTATCTATACTCTATGTTGGCTATTATCTATACTCTATGTTGGCTATTACCTATAATCTACTGCGATTTTCATCTGCCCTTAAGAAATCGTAAGAATTGTTTTTTTTTTAAATGTGCAAATTCTTTGATTTTAAGAACATTGACCTTTCTGTACTTAAGATATTGTAGAAACCGTTTTAGAAATTTTAAAAGGATTTATATTATACCAATTTCCATACTGTATGAGCTTATATAGTAAAGTTACAGTTATTGACCTTTTTGCATTTGATATATTGTAGAAATTGTTGTTTAAAATGTGTAAATGTGTGATATTTTTCCAATTTTATAACATTGACCTTTTTGCACTTAGGAATTGGCTTGGCAATGCTCAAAACATTGACATTACTCCAATTTTCATAGTGTTTGAGCTGTGTTAGAAAAGAACAGTTATTGATCTTTCTGCCCTTAAGAAATCGTAAGAATAGTTTTTTAAAATGTGCACAATTGTTATATATACTGAGATTTTCAGAACATTGACCTTTCTGCACTTAAGATATTGTAGGAATTGTTTTAGAAATGTTAAAAAGATTGATATTATATAAATTTTAATACTGTATGAGCTTAGATAGCAAAGTACAGTTATTGACCTTTTTGTATATGATATATTTTAGAAATTGTTGTTAAAAATAGACAAATTTGTCATATTTTTCCAATTTTCATAATATTGACTATTCTGCACATAGGAATTGGCTTAGCAATTATTAAAATATTGACATTACTCCAATTTTCATTGTGCTTGAGCTGTGTTAGAAAAGTACAGTTATTGACATTTCTGTTCTTAAGAAATCGGAATAATTGTTTTCTAAAATGTGCACATTTGTGATATTTTTCCAATTTTTATAACATTGACCTTTCTGCAATTAGGAATTGGCTTATCAATCAGTAATTTTCTAACACAGCTCATACACGCGTATAAAATTGGAGCAATATCAATGTTTTGAACATTTTTAAAAGCATTTCTACAATATCTCAAGTGCAGAAAGGTCAATAAGGGTAATTTACGAACACAGCTCACACAGTATGAAAATTGCAGTAATATCTATAATTTTTCTACTGTATGATCAATTTTTCTACTGTATGAACTGTGTAAAAACAGGTCTTACCTTTCTGCATTTTATATATGGTATAAATTGTGTTAGAATGTTAAAAATAGAGGTATTCCTACAATTTTCATACTGTAAGAGATGCATTAGAAAAGTTCAAAAAATTAACCTTTCTCCACTTTATATATTGTAGGAATTCCTCCAATTTTCCTGCTGTTTGAACTGTTATAGACAAGTTTAAACATTGACCTTTCTGCACTTTATATACGGTATGAAATGTTTTAGGAATGATCAAAGCGTTGATATTCCAACAATTTTCATACTTTATGAACAGTGTTAGAAATGTACACAATTTGACCAATGTGCACTTTATATTATGTATAAATTGTTTTAGAAATGTTCAAAACATTGATATTCAACCTAATGTCATACAGTATGAACTGTGCTAGAAAAGTTAGAAAACATTGAACTTTCTGCACTATATATATTGTATAAATTGTTTTATAAATGTTCAAAACATTGATATTCCAACAATTTTCAGTTTTTATGAACTGTGTTAGAAAAATTTTAAAAAAATTACCTTTCTGTATTTTATATATGGTATAAATTGTTTTAGAAATGTTCAAAACAGAGAGGTTCCTACAATTTTCACACTGTGTGAACTGTGTGAGTAAAGTTCAAACATTGACCATTCTGCACTTAATTTAGACATTTCAAAACATTGATATTCCTCAATTTTATTTTACTGTATGAGCTCTTATAGAAAAGTTCTAACAGTGACATTTCTGCACTTTATATAATGTAGGAATTGTTTTATAAATGTTCAAAACATTGATATTCCTGTAATTATCATACTGTATAAAATGTGTTAGAAAGTTCAAACATTGACCATTCTGCACTTTATATGTTGTATGAATATTTGTAGAAATGTTCAAAACATATTCCACCAAATTTCATACCTTATGAACTGTGTTAGAAAAGTTTAAACATTCACCTTTCTTCACTTTATATATGATATAATTTGTGTTAAAAATGTTCAAAACAGAGATATTCCTACAATTTTCATACTGTATGAACAGAGCTAGAAATTTCAAACATTTACCTTTCTGTCCTTTTTATTTTGAAATAATTTTCAAGAAATGTTCAAAATATTGATATTCCCACAATTTTCATACTGTATGAGATGCCATAAAAAGGTCAAAAATTAATTGACCTTTCTCCACTTTTTATATTGTAGGATTTGTTTTATAAATCTTCCTTCAATTTTCATACTGTATTAACTGTTCTAGAAAAGTTCTAACATTGACATTTCTGCACTTTATATAATGTAGGAATTGTTTTATAAATGTTCAAAACATTGATATTCCTCCAATGTTCAGTTCTGTATGAGATGCATTAGAAAAGTTCAAAAATTGACCTCTCTCCACTTTATATTTTGTCTGATTTGTTTTAGAAATGTGTTACGCTGTAGCATTCCTTAGCCTAGCACTAGTGCATTGTTTGGTTGACCTAGGTAAATATATGTCGTGATTCTGGCTGAGTGTAATTTGACATTTGACCTCGTGTCGCAGTGTGATTGGAACGTGTGGACGTATGTTATTTTGCCAATGTATTTTCAAGATGTTATTCTGCACGTATCTCTTGTAATCATTGTAGGCCACTCTTATCAACCCATATCTAGCTTGTCTTTCCCCCTATCACCCACATATACGGTCACATTTACTAGCCTTTTGTTGTTGCAAAGATAAGTTCTTGGCGATATCCGGCCTCACCAAGTATTTTCAGGACCTTGAATCTATGTAATGATACTCGTAACCCAATTCTTCTAGTCTAATCAGGAGTGCTAGCCCTGAGATAATTAATCCCCTCCCCTCACTCTTCCATTGCATGCTACTCCACTCCTTTTATGGTAATATAAAGACAACTGGTTACTCCCCACCTACCTCCTCCTTACGTGGCATCCCTACCCTTCTTGAGACGAAGTAAGTTAATGAGTTTCCCCCACTACCCCTATAAATAAACATTCTAGAGATCTCTAAAGCGTCCAATGAATGTAAGTTTACGCCCACGTGATTTTAAACACCCAATCTGGTAAAAGAGAAAATTATGGCAGCGGTCTCTGACCCGTTCGGGTGAGAAAACTGTAGTCAGTTGAATTTTTGGCTCCGTGATGTTCACACATTAAACTCTAGAATATATTTTCTCATCGTGTACATTGGATTATTTGATATGAATTTTGATAATTCTGTTTCCAAATATATCAACATTCACTTTATTAATACACTAAACATAATCCCATATATAAATATATATATATATATATATATATATATATATATATATATATATATATATATATATAACATAACAATATAACATAACGATATAACAAACCTGAATCTTTGTGAGTCACTTACAGTGTTGTTTTGTTGTGTTGCCTTAACTAAGGCGTATCAAAAAAATTCGTAAGAGTTTAAGAATAGCTGTGATAGCCATCAAACTAGACAACAAGCCAATGCTGTAAGACACAATTCCACGTCACCTTGTGATAACGGGTGACAACTACCCTGTTACAAAAGGTTAAAACAGAGATATTCCTACAATTTTTATACTGTATAAACTGTGTAAGAAAAGTTAAAACAGTGACCTTTTCTGCACTTTATATATGGTATGAATTGTGTTAGAAATGATAATAATAATAATAATAATATTTGTATTGCGCTGCCAACAAACATAATGTAAGCACAGAGCGCGTTTAACATACAACTAAGAATACGGATATTACCCTAGGCCAGGTGACAGAGCTAAATTGATGATTAAAAAAGACAAAACACAAATAAATGTAGTATAACCGACCCAACCCATAAATAAGACAGTAAGTTTCTAAAGCATGTTAAATGTTATCTAAGGGAAATATTGAAATAATGAGTTTTTAAGTTCTGTTTGAAAGTAACAGTAGAGCTTGTTCGCCTCAGTTGAATGGAAAGTTGATTCCACACCTTAGGACCGGATACTGAGAAGGCTCTAAGGCCAACGGTCGTCAGAGAGAAACGGGGCTCTTTCAGAAGCGATGAGTTTGCAGAACGAAGTGTTCTTTTCGGGACATAAGGTGTGATTATTGCCTTGAGATAGGACGGAAACTTGTTTTTAAAAAATGCACTGATGGCAAAGTAGCGCCACTTTATACTCAATTCTGGCTTTCACGGGGAGCCAGTGGAGCGAGCGTAGAAGGGCAGTTCCCGAGTCTCTTTTAGACCTGCACATAACGAAACGCGCAGTACTGTTCTGTATTCGCTGTAGCCTGGCGATTTTGTCCTCGGGCAGGCCGGCTAGCAGGGCGTTACAATAGTCGATACGCGAAATTATCAGAGCGACTGCCAGTGTCTTTGCAGAATCATTGGACAAATAGGGTCGTATTTGGCCGAGTCTACGCAACTGTAGATATAGACCTCTGCACATTTGAGAAATATGCAGGTCAAAAGACAGCGTGGGATCCAATAAAACACCAAGATTCCTCACTTTGTTAACAAATGGCACTTGACAGTTTATCACAGTGATAGATTCTGGACCAGTGAATCTGGCCAAATTACTCTTGGATCCAATTCTGATTATCTCTGTCTTTTCCTCATTCATTTTAAGCCCGTTTCTCCCCGACCACGAATAGACATCGGCATCAAAATATTTATATTAGGTAGTCAAATCTCATTTTAATTTTTCAAGCTATTGAGCTTCTTTTATGTTTAATAGAAAGACAAAATGATTCTCAGAACTTTGATACCATTTTTATGAGTCTATGTTAATTTTTAAGAAGTTATGAAATTTTGAAATTTAAAATATCTTTAGCCACCTCACAAAGTCCTATTTTTAGAAGTGATTATCTCAAAAAATATATTGGCTATGGCTAAGTTACTTTGTTTACAAACACAAAAGTTTTGTAGAGAAGTAACCCAATTTTATTCGTGAATGTCGTGCATTTTAACAAATATAAAAATATCGAAGTAAAAATCATTTTCATACATTTTACTGTTTTTTTCAAGGGAGACAAAAAACGCAAATCTGACCTATTTTTAAAAAAATCACTAAAAATTATCTAGTTTTAGTAGAAGCTTATGTTATATATCAAATTGAAGGACATTTAATGTTCTATAGAGATCTACTAAATTGGCTTTGTTTCAAATTATCAAAATATAATTATTTTTATTGAAACAAAGTGTTCTAGCAAAAATTTTCGTTTTTTAGTCATTTATAAATATTCGCGAAAATTTAACAAATTTTTGTAAACGTGAAAATATTACATCAATTTGAAGTTCATTTTAAAGTACACAACTTTTATAGTAAAAAATATTACAAAATGTACTGTACAAGTAGTTAAACGGACAATGGTTGACAACCATGCACTTGAAAGTAAAACAAACAAAAGCAGTTTTTATATAGTGTAAGACTCGAGCATTAAACATTAAATAAGGCAAGATAGTACATTTTATAATAATACACATTTTAAGGTAACATTTATACGTGTTTTATTTTAAAGAGAAAGTTTTCAAATGTTAATTAAAGGTTTAAAAAACAACCATTGACTATTGTTTAGACTAAGAACATTTATCCTATTGATAGTAGTAACAATAATAATAATAATTCGTTTTATCCCATAACTAAAAAACAAATATATTATTACAATATAAACTTAAAACTGTTCAATATATTACTTGTACATATGATTTGATTTGGTTTCTCTTTTTTTTATCATTGGTATAAACTATAAAAACCTATATCTAATGGTCCTTAACACTAACAAAGAACGCCTATCACAAGCATTTTATATTCTAAGCTGTAGTTTTTTTGTATAGATAAATATTTAAAAAATCACATTTTTTGTTTCACTATTGATTTTTCGAAGCAGATTAACTGTTCATTAGTTTAGGGGGATATTGTGCATTATTTGAGAATTAGCCCCGTTCGTTCATTATTGCACTTCCCCCACCCCCGCACTTTATACTAGTTGTGTTCGCTGTCCGCCAATCTTTCTTACTTTTTACTATTTGCCACCCCTACTACGCTACTAGTAATAATAATTTTTTTTGCTCATACACTTTTATTTAATTATACATTAACAATTATGAAACATATCTCTTATATCGACCTAATTTGAACTTTCATCTATTAGTAGTTAGCAAAAATATTTTTTTTATCTGAGCTTTGCAACAGTTTAATATTGTGTTGTATTTCTAAATTAGAGTTTAATGCCTTATGTATTATTACTACTTTACTCTTTGCCCTTCTGTCCTCTAGTGTTTCTAGGTTTAGTGATTTTGACTAATGGTGTTACTCTTGTTAACTGGGAATATTCACTGGTTATGAACCTTGCAGCTCCTTTTTGGATTTGTTCTGTTTTAATGTTTTCTTTAGTTGATGGGTCCCATACAGGTGCTGCATATTCTAGTATAGGTCTAACTAATGTGAGATAGCATTGAAGTTTTATATTCTTATTACATTTGTAAAAGTTCCTTTATATGAATTCTAATATTTTGTTGGATTTTTTAATTACTTCATCAATATGAGGGTTCCAAGATAACTTATCATTTATTATTACTCCTAGATACTTAGCATTGTTAGTGTGAGTTAGTTCTTTACCATGAATGAAGTAGTTTGCTATTATTAGTTTCTTTTTCTTGGATACCCTTATTAGTTGGCATTTTTCTGGATTCCCATTTTTTTAGTTCTTCTAAGTCTTTTCTTTTTGTAGATAGAGATCATAGAGATCTATAAAAGATATTAGTGAAATCTTTGTTTCATGAGAGTTATAATAGATAGTAGTGAACTCTTGATGCATAGTGAGCTATTCAAGATAGTTGTGAACTTTTGTTTCATAGGAGCTATAATACTTGGTAGTGAACTTTTAGTTTATAGACATGTATAAAAGATAATAGTGGGAGCTATAATATATAGTAGGGAACTCTTGGTTCATAAAGAGCTATAACAGATAGTATTAAACTCTTTGTTTCAGGTGCTATAATACATGATAATGAACTCTTGGTTTATAGGTAGCAATAGTAATTTAGTACTTAACGCTTGAAGAGCAAGAGCAATAACCGAGGCTAGTTCTAATTTATTGCTGCGTAGGCAGCAAAAGCAGAGGTTAGTTTTTAATGATTGAAGCTTGTTTCAATAGTGGAGGTTAATTTCGAAACCACCTTATGACATTTTGGCGGGCTCTTTTTTAGCATTGTTAGTAAATTGTACAATCACGTGACACAGTTCAACAAGCCAATTAGTTTTAATTTTAGTATGATTTATTAATCCAGAAATAAAATTATTTATTTTTTAGATATGTGCATAAAAATGATAATAAAAACAATGTACAGGTTGGGCCAATAAATATTTAATAATTTAATAATAAACTTTTAATATTCTTATAACTTTGAAAATTACAAATATTTTTTTTCCATTTTTAGGAATATTAAAAACGAAACACTAAATTCTCACCCCAACGGATCGAAAGCAATATATTATGAGGAGAGAGTGAAGATTGTGGAAGCATATTTGGAATTAAAATCGGTAACCGATTTTCTTGGTGATTCCTCTACACGCTGTCTCACGGTCTCAGTGTTAATGGCTGTCCTTGCAGACTTGGCCTACCACTATGTCCTATATTTGCTTTGGTCACACGTCCTGTTACCCTGACCTTCTGTAGAAGACGTCTGATTGTGAGTCTACTTGGAGGAATTATTCCCGGAAAGTCAATTAAGAATCGTGGCTGAGTATTGGTAACCGTTTTTAATTCCAAATATGTTTCCACGATCTTCACTCTGTATTTTAAAATTTTAAAAATAGTTTGTAATACTTCCTTTATCTAACAAAGAATCCTTTCGAATCACTAAGTGTTAAATTGCTAATAATTAAAAACAACATTAAAATAATTGTATCATTTTATTATATATAAAATATATGGTAATCTTCAGTTCGTAGGGCTTTTGCTGTTTATTTGTAGAAAATATTCAGGATGTGAGAGAATATTAGCTTCTAGATTTGATTTCTGTGTAAGACATTCACTCTGCGCAATAGTATTCCTATAACAGAAAAAAATATTAAGACAATTATAAAAAAAATAATACAAAATTCGAAAAAAAAAATATCTCTTTCAAATTTCTAATTTCATAAGCTGAGTTCTTTTTATTAGGTCATACACCATAACATCAATGATAAACTTTTAAAAATTTTATTTTAAATTTTAAAATTTCACTCCGCCATAGCCGGTTCCAAGCCCGGGTGAGAAAGGAGGAGGGTTGGGCAAGAAGTTAGCAACCCCTTCCCGTCAAACCACTAACCGCTACAAACACACTAACAAGGATTTAACAAACAACTGGGTGAGAATGGACCTCCAGTCAGAGGTACGATGATGCCGGGCAGTGAAAGCCAGCTACTGGAAGCTGCCAGGCAGACGGCCATCACCTCAACCAGGACCACACTTACCATCGGAACATGGAATGTTCGAACCATGTTTGAAGCCGGCAAAGCAGTACAAGTGGCAGTAGAGATGAGGAACTATAAGATCAGCATCATCGGCATCAGTGAAGCCAGATGGACAGATTCCGGCCAGAAGAGGCTCTCTACAGGAGAGCTACTCCTATACTAAGGTCGAGAGGAGGAAAATGGACCCCACACCCAGGGAGTAGCCTTCATGCTCTCAAAGGCGGCCCAAGGAGCACTCATTGGTTGGGAGGCACATGGTCCAAGAAGGAATCATCACTGCATCTTTCAGAACAAAGAAAAAGAAGATAAACTTTAACCTGGTTCAATGCTATGCTCCTACGAATGACAGTGAGGATTCTATGAAGGATGAATTTTACGGTAGGTTGCAGAGCATCATTCAGAGGTTTCCTGGCAGAGACATAACCATGTTTATTGGAGACCTTAATGCTAAAATAGGAGACTACAACACTAATTACGAAAAGGTTATTGATCGAGAGGGGTTGGGAGAGATGAGTGACAATGGAGAGAGGTTTGCAGATATGTGTGCTGCAAACTGCCTTGTCATTGGAGGTAGCATCTTCCCCCATAAAAAGATACACAAAGTCACCTGGCTCTCACCAGACCTCCACATTGGGAACCAGATAGACCATATATGCATCTCCAAGAAGTTCATAAGGTCCCTGCAAGATGTACGTGTTAGGAGAGGAGCGGATGTGGCTTCTGACCACCACCTTCTTGTCGCACGTATCAAACTTAAACTTAGAAGGAATTTGACAGGCGAATTAAACCAGCGAAAGAAGTTTAACACAATATATCTCAGAGACCCAACCAAACGCACGCGAGGAAATCAAGCTGGCACTTGCAAACAAATTCCATGTCCTGCATGAAATGATGGATAAAGAAGAAACATCAATAGACAAGGAATGGAGGACAGTGGAAACAACAATAAAGACAGTCTGCCAGGAAGTTTTAGGCCCGCAGAAACGCAATAACAAGGAATGGATCTCAACGGCCTCCCTGAAGAAAATAGAACAGAGAAGAGAAATGAAGGCAGTACTAAACAACAGCCGGACACGTGCAGAGAAGGCCAAGGCACAGGAACAATACACACAAGCAAACAAGAGTGTAAAGAAGACCATCAAAGCTGACAAAAAGAATTATGCAGATGCTCTAGCTGCAGAAGCTGAGATAGCAGACATAAATGGAAATATGAAAGACGTGTATACCATCACCAAAAAGTTATCTGGGAGGTTTAATAAACCTGAAAGACCGGTGAAAGATAAAGAAGGAAAGCAGATAATCGATGACGAATGACAAAAGAGAAGATGGGTGGAATACTTTGAAGAGCTACTCAACAGGCCAGCCCCACCAGCCCCACCTGATATCCAGCCAGCAGACATAGAGCTGCCGATAGACTGCAATGCACCTACAAAGGAAGAAATACGCCAAGCCATCAAGAAGCTTAAAAGCGGCAAAGCACCTGGACCAGATGATATTCCTGCGGAGGCACTGAAAGCGGACGTGGAGACTACAGTAAAGCTCTTACACCCCCTCTTCCAAAAGATCTGGGAAGAGGAGCAAGTCCCAACTCCATAAGAAAGGAAACTTGAGCTCCTGCTCTAACTATAGAGGAATTACCCACTATCAATCCCAGGAAACGTGCTCAACAAGATTCTGCTTGGCAGAATGCAGGATGCTGTTGAAACGAAGCTGCGAGATCAACAAGCTGGTTCCCGCAAGGACAGATCCTGCACTGACCAAATAGCTACACTGCGCATCATCCTGGAGTAGTCGCTCGAGTGGAATTCCCCCCTATATGTCAACTTTATAGACTATTGTCATGTATATTGTTTTTCCAAGAATTGGAACACGCAATGTCTATTCCTCTCTCTCTCTCTTTTCTTACTACACACAATATTAGGACGTTTAGTAGGAAAACAAAAGGTTCTAGGTAATGTTGGGATTCTATGTTGATCTCAAATTCTCAGAGTCTGAGAACGACTCATTATTTAATAGGGGAAGTTCCTATCGTTTTTGTTATGAGTTTTGTAATGATACCATGATTTTCACCCCTACTGGTAATGGGTCTATCCCTTGCACCACTCGGATAGTATTTAATGATTTGTTTTGTCTGAAAGACAGAGAGTTTCAAAATATGTTCCTTTGAGAACGTTTGTGGTTGCACTATTTTATTCTAACTGTACATAATAGATATATTGTATATATTGAACATACCACCTGAAATAAACTATAAACAACAGTTACACTGAAGCTTCCTTGTCAAGTTACTATTCTATTATGTTGTATACATTACTACAAGATTTATTTACTACCCTAATGTACAAGAAAGGAAATGTTGGAATACAAATACTGAATTTGTGCCCAGGACTATAAGAAGAGTTCGTGTAATACTGAAACATAAATACTAATAATTAAAGTCTCCCCTAGGACTAACGAGAATTATCAGCAAGATCTACACAGCTCTGGCCACAAGGGGATTGTGGACGTAACAAAATTTGGTGGTCTCGCCCGGTATATTTGAGTTCTACTTTTCCTGACCTAGGATTGACAAAATTTAGTGGTCTCGTTCGATATATTTGAGTTCTACTTTTCCTGATCTAGGATTGGAAAAAAATTGTTGATCTCGTCTGGAAAATTTGAGTTATATTTTTTCCTGACCTATAAATATTTTGTGACATTAGTAGTACTGAGAGCGGCATATTTGTGTTTCGTTTTCTAGGACTGTGAAACTATTCTTTTTAAAAAGAGGAGAGAACTGGTTTGCGCATTTATTCCTTGGGAAGTGTGAAGATTCCACGAAGTGTTTAATATTATATTGTGCAATTTTCTGGACAAATCGTAAGTTGGAACGTTATATTTTATTATACAATATATACTACTCTACTATCACAAATATTTCGAACGCTATACTATGGCTTCGAATATATCAAGTGAGGAACTTAATGCCATGTCATTTGCTGAACTAAAAGAATTAGCTGAGTCCTTTGGGATTGAGGCAGGACAGGCAAGACCTAATCGTAATCGTTTGACCAAAGAAATTATGACATGTTTGAACGGGCAGAATGCCATGAACACTGTTAATGTAGTTGAAGTGGGACAGAACGATATCAATGAAGGTTATGTAGCTCCCAGTGGGGGCGAGGTAAGTGCCCACGGAGACGAGGTAAGAAATATGTCATCTAGATCATCAAACAATGATGAAGATGAAGGGTTGAGTGAAAACCTAAAATTCCAATTAGCTATGAAGAGAATGGAATTGGAAAGAATTAGGATAGAAAATGAAAGAATTAGTATTGAAAGCAGAGAAAGGATAGAGATGGCACGCATGAACAGACCTGACCATCGTAGGGACAGCAATGGTATGGATATTAGCGCAATGAAGCAACACTTGCCTATATTCAGAGAAGAAGATGTTCAAGATTTCTTTTTGCTTTTTGAGAGGATAGCTGTAGATTATCAGTTCCCTGATGATAAGATGGCTTTATTGTTAAGGTCAACTCTCAACAAAGGAAAAGCATTTAACGTAGTGTTGAGTTTAACACCCGAGGAAATAAATGACTATGAAGTGATCAAAGATAGGGTGCTGACACCAGAAAAATATAGAAAGCTATTTAGAGACAGAAAGAAGGCATATGATCAAACTCATGTAGACTTTTTGAGACAAAAGGAGAAAATGTTAGAACAGTGGCTAAGGTCACAGAATGTAAGTGAGTTTGATAAACTCAAGAACCTAATATTGTTTGAGGAATTCAATGATTGTATTCGAGTGGATATTAAAACCCACATCTCAGACCGAGGGGTTGAAGATGTGCATGAAGCTGCTAGATTGGCAGATAACTATGCCATAATTCACGCCAGCATAAAGCCATATTATGCTGACAAACCCAAAGTGCACAAACCAGAGCCCAAGGAGGCTAGTAAGCCAAAAGAGACAAGTGAAAACAATAATAAGAACAGTGGTGTAAATAATAATAGTAACTTAGTTCATTTCAGGAAGCAGACAGATGTAAATAAAGCAAAGGTGGTATGTTTCAATTGCAAGAAAGAGGGCCACATGAAGAAAGATTGTTGGATCCTTACCAAGAAGCAAGGTGCTATTCTACACTGTGCCAGAGTGCAGAAAGATAGCAAGCAGACAGAAGAAGTGTGCAACACAGGGTCAAGAAACTCAAAAGAAATGTGGCCGGCATCGCCCATATATGTGGAGTCGATGGTTTTTGAGAACAGTCTATCTAAGGTAAAAGAGAATAGCCGTACTCAATCTATTATGCTTTCAGAAGGTCGTGAGGAACAGATGGTTCCTGAAGTCCCGGAAGAGGACGACCTATCCGATTTTCGACCCTTTGTCTACGAGGGGACAGTGTCGACAGAAGTCGATGTACTCAGCAAGAAGAAAATACAGATATTACGTGACACGGGTTCTGCTGTCAGCGTGATCCTGGAGGGCAGTGTGCCGTTAACGGATGCCACCAGTACCGGTGAGTCTGTTGTGCTGAGAGGTGCTAAAATGGAGGCTGTGGAAGCTCCACTGCACAGAATAAAACTCGAGTCGGATATTTTTACAGGTAACATCGTAGTGGGAGTGTGGCGCGCACTACCCGTCAAAGGCGTTTCCATGATATTAGGAAATGACATTATGGGCGGCAGAGTCACTGTCGAGCCCATGGTTAAAGTGTTGGAGACAAAGATGGCGGAGGACAAAAACCTACGTCCTGCCAATGAACGCCCAACATGTGCACTGACAAGAGCAATGCAGAAAAAGAAGTCGGTAAAGACTCCTGCTACGCCGTGTAGTGCAACGAAAGATGTGTTTGTCTGTTCTGAAGACACACATGCGAATGAAACAGTGATAACAGAAACACCTGACATCGATTTAAGTGCTACGTTCTTTGCTGAACTAACAACTGGTGATGCAACAGAGAACGATAACATTTTGTCACCAAAGCAGAAATTGGTGAAAGAACAATTTAATGACGAAGTAATAATGCAACTCAGAATGAAAGCTGTTGATGAAAAGACTGCAGATGCGATGGCGGAATGTTTCTACATGAAAGATGAAGTGTTGATGAGAAAGTCGAAACCGCTCAACTCAGGTACAAACGAGTGGGACAGTATTCACCAGATTGTAATACCTAAGTGCTATCGTCAAGATATACTGCGTATGGCGCATGATCTTCCTTTCGCTGGTCACATGGGAGTCCGAAAAACGCACCACCGTATCCTCCCTTACTTCTACTGGCCAGGACTGAGAAGAGATGTCGAACAATACTGCAAGACTTGCCACGTATGCCCAATGGTAGGACGTCCTAACCAACGAATTCCTGTCGCTCCACTCCAGCCGATACCAGCGTCCGACGAACCATTCAGTCATATACTCATTGATTGCGTGGGCCCGTTGCCGAAAACAAAAGCCGGTTTTCAATACCTGCTCACAGTCATGTGTTCATCCACTCGCTTCCCGGAAGCCATTCCGTTGCGGAACATAACAACAGTGAAGGTGGTAGACGCCCTGACAAATTTCTTCACACGTTATGGCCTACCGAAGACAGTACAGTCCGACCAGGGGACTAACTTTACTTCGAACATTTTCAAACAAGTCATGGAACAATTAGGGATAAGCCATAGGCTATCAAGTGCCTATCATCCTGAGAGCCAGGGAGCTCTGGAAAGGTTTCATCAGACATTAAAATCGATGCTTAAAAAGTACTGTTATGAAAACGAGAAAGACTGGGATAAGGGTGTGCCTTATGTACTGTTCGCTGCAAGGGAGGCCACTCAGGAATCCCTGGGGTTTAGCCCATTCGAACTTGTGTATGGACACTCAGTCAGAGGTCCGTTGAAACTTCTACATGAAACTTGGCTAACGGACAGTGAACCGATTGGACTTTTGTCATATGTAGATAAATTTAAAAATAGGCTTTATCATGCTTTTAACCATGTGAAGATTCATTTTCCACAGATGCAGGAGCGTATGAGACAGAACTATGACCGTAAAGCTACAGCTAGAACTTTTGCACCAGGTGACAAAGTTCTTGTGTTTCTACCTTTGCAAAATCAGCCTTTAAGTGCAAAGTTTAGTGGACCCTATGAGATAGAGTCAAAGCTTGGCGAGGTCAATTATTTGATAAAGACTCCTGACCGGAGACAAAAACAGAGGGTATGCCATATTAATTTACTTAAGCCCTATGTTTCCAGGGAAAAGAGTAAACCACGGGAGGTCCCCATGATTTCATTAGCTAGAGTCCCGACGGATTTATCTAGGATATAATATAAGTTTGCAGAAAGTAAACTTAATAATACAGATGCCCTTAAGAGTTTAGATACAAGGCTAGAACATCCTCCGGTAGAAGATAAGGAGAAGATTATTGAGCTGTTACATGAAAATAAGTCAATGTTTACAAATGTTCCCAGTAGGACACATGTCATAGAGCACGATGTAGTGTTAACCAATAGTGCCAGGTCTATTAAACAGCATCCATTTGACCCCATCAGACCTGAGCATATTAAATTAGATGTAAAGTATATGTTAGAAGATGACATAGGAGAAAAATGTGATAGCAAATGGTCTACACCCTGTGTGATGGTACCAAAAGCCGACCACACACTGCAGTTTTATAGAGACCTTGGGAAATTAAGTAATTTGACAAAGACCGACTGGTATCCCATTCCCCGTATCATCGACAAGATAGAGACAAGGTCATAGCTGATACTCTATCTCGGGTTCTACATGATTGACTGAATAACCCCATACTTCTTTTTCAGATCATCTCACTTATTCATTAAGAATGTGTCATAATAACCTATCATTCGTTTGAATTTTGATTATGGAATACCTATAGAATACTTGTATCATACAGAAGTCAAGTCTTTTGAAAGTATTAATAATTCTTATAATCATGTATAATATTGATGTTCTGATATATTTTAAATTCATTTGATTATGGAAAAGAAATTCCATTTAAATGTTGATGCATGATGCAATAAATATATAATATGCACGTATTTACTTGATATGGATGGATAAAAGTAATTGTCATCACATGCAATTAGGTGGGAAAACTTTGAGCTAGTTGATTTATTATCTTGTTTTATTTTAGCTAATGAATGGAACTAAATAATAATATGTACAATTTTTATCTTAGAAAGAGATGTAATCTTAATTGGTATAAATTAATAGATAATATTGGAAATATATTGCTAAATTGTTATATCATGGTAATAGAATGGAAAAAAAACTAGTGGATATTCACTATGTTGTATATAGGTTGTTATATATTCCATATATCCGGGAATGGAGGGAAACAAAGGTACCTAAAGGTGGGCACTCATTCAACCCTGAACAATCTTTTATATTAAACTTTCAAATTTGCCAAAAACGCATAATAGTGGATTACATTTTAATATTGAGATTACTGTAGTAATCGTAACTAGAGCGTATTTTCTCCTCATATTTGAGAAAAGGGGAAGTATCATCTTCTTAGGTATGAACCCTGTTAATGTCAAGTTGACACTGTAATATAAAGGGGAAGTAACCTATAGTTTGATTCGAGTTATGTATTACTTATCTTTTGGTTGGTATATTAGAAGTAAACTGTTGAAAATTGACAGAGTTTGAGCAATGTTATATTTGTTTAAATAGATTAAGACTTTTTGCAAATTTTTGGTGGAAATCCACACAACTGTACATAGTTAAAATAAGAATGAATAGAATATTTTTGAATTATTTGTACTTGTTGAGACATTAGTTAATATTAATGGGGAAATATTTGTCCATCACGTTATAATCACAATTACCATTGGGTAGTGACACTTTTTATAATTTAGTTGTGCCAGTGAGCCATGTTTGCTTAAATTGTCTTATAATCTTCCATTGATTGATGGTTGTTAAAACGATAGTGTTAAGTACGAAAAATGTACCATGTTGAGTATTACTTGGGTAATTATGGTACATTATTTCTTTCATTGGGTGGGGGCGTGTCATGTATATTGTTTTTCCAAGAATTGGAACACGCAATGTTTATTCCTCTCTCTCTCTTTTCTTACTACACACAATATTAGGACGTTTAGTAGGAAAACAAAAGGTTCTAGGTAATGTTGGGATTCTATGTTGATCTCAAATTCTCAGAGTCTGGGAACGACTGATTATTTAATAGGGGAAGTTCCTATCGTTTTTGTTATGAGTTTTGTAATAATACCATGATTTTCACCCCTACTGGTAATGGGTCTATCCCTTGCACCACTCGGATAGTATTTATTGATTTTTTTTGTCTGAAAGACAGAGAGTTTCAAAATATGTTCCTTTGAGAACGTTTGTGTTTGCACTATTTTATTCTAACTGTACATAATAGATATATTGTATATATTGAACATACCACCTGAAATAAACTATAAACAACAGTTACACTGAAGCTTCCTTGTCAAGTTACTATTCTATTATGTTGTATACATTACTACAAGATTTATTTACTACCCTAATGTACAAGAAAGGAAATGTTGGAATACAAATACTGAATTTGTGCCCAGGACTATAAGAAGAGTTCGTGTAATACTGAAACATAAATACTAATAATTAAAGTCTCCCCTAGGACTAACGAGAATTATCAGCAAGATCTACACAGCTCTGGCCACAAGGGGATTGTGGACGTAACACTATGAAAAGGCTTTTGACAGTGTAGACAGGGAATCACTTTGGAGGCTGCTAAGACACTATGGGGTCCCTACAAAAATTACCTCTATAATTAAAAATTCTTATGAAGGATTGAAATGCAGAGTGATCCATAGAGGCCACCCAACAGAGGCATTCCAAGTACGGACAGAAGTGAGACAAGGTTGTTTACTGTCGCCATTTCTGTTTCTGCTAGCAATAGACTGGGTAATGAGGACATCAACATCAGATAAGCGTAATGGCATCCAGTGGACGCTATGGTCACAACTAGACGATCTAGATTTTGCGGATGACCTGGCATTACTCGCACATACCCAGCAACAGATGCAGGAAAAGACCAACATCGTGACAGAAAACTCCACTCGCCTTGGCCTCAACATCCACAAAGGGAAGACCAAGTTCCTTAAGGTCAACGCAGAAAACACATCGCCTATCACTCTCAATGGTGAAGCGCCAGAAGAAACTGAAGAATTCACCTATCTAGGCAGCATCGTCAATAAGAAGGGTGGAACCGATGCCGATGTAAGGGCAAGAATTGGCAAGGCCAGGACAGCCTTCCTCCAACTGAAGAATATCTGGAGCCAAGAGAAATATCCCTGAAAACAAAGATCAAGATATTCAACTCAAATGTGAAGTCTGTCTTACTCCATGGTGCTGAAACAACGTGGAGGACCACAGCTACCAACACCAAGAAGATCCAGACTTTCATAAACTCATGTCTCAGGAGAATTTTGCATATACGCTGGCCGGACATGATCAGTAACGATGAGCTCTGGAGTCGCACAGGTCAACAGACAGCCGATCTGGAGATCATGCAAAAAAGATGGAGATGGTTGGAGCACACACTCCGAAAACCAGTTTCCAACATTACCAGACAGTCTCTATCGTGGAACCCCCAAGGGAAGAGGAAAAGGGGCCGACCTCGTAACAGCTGGCGACGTGACCTGGATGCCGACGTCAAGAGATCAGGTCATTTTTGGGGACAATTGGAAAGACTCGCTCGGGACCGGGATGGCTGGAGAGCTTTTGTTGGTGACCTATGCCTCGAGAGGGGTAGTAGGCGTAAGTAAGTAAGTAAGTAAGTAAGACATTCACTCTGCGTAATAGTATTCCTATGAACAAAAAAAAATTAAGACAATTATTTAAAAAAAAAAACATCGAACAAATAAATATCTCCTTCAAATTTCTAATTTCATAAGCTGAGTTCTTTTTGCTTATGCTGTCTGACATCCACAGATGAATTAAACAACACTTTCAATTTTATAATTAAATGAAAGAAACACTCCTCTGCATCATATTATATTTAATTCACATAAATCACAATTAACGTTTCACATCAATGAAATAATATTACAAATCCAAGAAATATGTTGAATTATTCTGAGTCCATCCAAAATATAATTATACATAAAATCAATGATAAATTTTTTATTATTTTATTTTAAATTTAAAAATACACAAAGGGCCTAGTTGTCTGTTGAGTGTTTTTTTCTACAGGTTTTGGACTTTTCGACATTAAAAAGCGACAAAAGTTGATCATAAATGAAAACTTCGACATGATCGAATGTCTGTTATTAAAATTTGTTAATTGCTATTGCAAAAGACAATTTTTTGGAAATTTTTAACGTCATATGGTAGTGTTTAGTGTTGAGGAACAAAGTTGATAAGTTTAGATTAAATGGCTTTCAGATTTGTTTCAATCTGAGAAGATTTCTGAAGTGCCAAAATTGCGATGTATTTCCTTTGCAATGAATCAATAGCCGTTGCAAAGACAATCTTTGGATTAAGATTTCTCAAAAACATAATGATTACATTATCATTATTGCTGTCTCTTTTGGTGTAAGACATTATTACCATTGGTGTCATATTTATCACAATTAGTTTGATACCAGACATTATCAAAACTGTTTGTGAGCTCGAGCTTTCGGCTGACGTACTGAAGGTTCTGAGTAGTGTTACGAAACGTAAATTCCCTACATTGTAATGTTAATAAACCAACTAAATCATTTAAGCGCATTGCGTTTAAACGATATAAAATAATTCTAAGCTCAAGGTTTCCCCGGGTTTTTCCTAACCTAATTAGAGCATTGTTGTTTCTTTTATTAACTTCGATAAAAACATGAACTGTTCATGTACATACATCGTGGCAAGGCCGTTCGGTCTCTCCTTATTTTTTTAGAGCATTATTTCTTGTTCTTAAAAAAAGACATTCCGATCACGCAAACAACACGCGAGCTCGATTAAAATACTCGTGTCACTAGGCTATCTGGGATTTCCAACGATTGACCCATAAGATATTTCTACGCGATTCGACGCACTTGTTAGTTTAGTTCTTGGCGTACAGTCGATCTAGTAACATCTAAGATTCTGAGTCTCTGAGTATCGTTTCTATTTGATTTGTATTATGGAATATTCTTTATTATTCTACTATTAGCTACAATGCTATATGTTCATTGAGGATATTCATTACTAATTGGAATATGTGTATTTCTTGATTGTGTATATAATATTATTTGGATTCCTACTGGATTGATTTTGTAAATTAAACCAAATTTATCGTTGCTTTCTACACAACTTGGTTAACGTCAATATATCAAAGTTATATAAATGTGTGTATGTGTAGTATTTATACAACTATTTTAATAATCTACACTACAACTCAACATCGAGGTTCTTGCTGTATAATATGAGCCACACAAATAATTATACATGAAGTAAAATCAACTGAAAACTCTAAAACTACGTTATGTGAATTACCAGGGGATTATTAGAACCAGGAATACTCTAGACAACAACAAACAAACTTTAGAATGATATAATAAGACCTTCACTAATACAAGGATACTCACACTAACAATAACAACACTATAACTATTATTTTCATAAACTGAATGAGGGCTCTAGCCGTAATAACATTATAAATTATAATTATACTTGTGTGATATAAATGGAAGGTCTCATCCATGATTTATTATGGTGAATAAATTGCCTTGTAATAGTAGGAATCCTGAAAAAAAGGCTAGGGTTTGTCCCGGCTCTAAAGGGCGTCTCTAAGCCTATCGAGCTCTCATGGGTACATAATATTCGTTAGGTCTTTGTGCTGATCATACAATCTCCTAGTATGCCGTGGCCACAGTATCTTGTGAACACTGCTTTACGGTCCCTAATTCTAAAGACAGTTGAAAAGCGTTTATATTACTCTTTCTAAAAGCTTTTGTACGTTATACAAAAATGGAAAACCTAAATGTTTGGAGGTTTTAATTTCTGAGCAATAAATTTTAAAGAATGGTCAAAGTTTACGGAGAAACGATTTGGTGAAAAGAAAAATAAGAAATTGACTATTTAAAAACCAAAGTAATGTATTAATAGTATCTAGGTTTAGTTTTATTTTTGCTAAATTGATAGAAATAAGAAAAGAGATATTAAAATACAGAGTTAGGGATTGAACTTTTGAGATTTTACTAATAGATATCAACAAACGTTTTAAGTAGTCTAAAAATTATGTTTTGTTCTAATCTTGCATATATGTGTGTATGTTTGCGTGTGTTTGTGTTGTTACGTACTTTGCCCTCTTTTCCCAGCTATCCCCTTATAGCTGACCTCTACTTTCATTGGTTGAGGCCAGTGACTGGCCTAGTGTGTGAATGTGTCACGAGGGGACACGTGTGCTTACTTTTTAAGTCGTCGTGCTGTGCGGTTGTTTTTTAGTTATTATGTACTTGTTTTATTGAATTAAAGAGTTTTTGTTCATTGAAAAGTAATGAGTCGACTTGAGAATCCATAATAATTAATCTAATAACCATACCCTTAGACCCAACCTGTCACAGTGTGTATGTATTTGTAAGTGAGGCAGCCAGACAGAAAGGAAGATGATTTATTTAGCTAGAGACCTATTTAAAATGCTAAGATTAAACGTTATCTGCTATACATTTTCAAAGCAGGATTTACAAAGTTTTAAAACCTAATGAATTTTTTTTTGTAAATAAGCAGAAATAGACAAATTTAGGGCCTTATTAAAAATTATGTAGACATACACATGTAGGCCACAGGGGCATATTAATATGGCTTAGATATTTCCAAAGACTAAAGTAAGATGGACCGCTTGCTTTGATATTTACGATCACAAACGAAATTATAGACCTAAAGTTGAGTATTTTGCTGAGCAATTTGTAATTTGTTTAGTAATGAATGGAAAACTATAAACTATACTTATCCCCGTTGTCTGTTATTGTCGGAGAATTAAAAGGAATAGTAAAGACCTCAAATGCACACGAATAGATGTACATTAAATCTATTAAAAAATGGATTTAATTTAGTCCACAGCGATACCTTACTTTATAAATGTATAGAAAAAAAAGTAACCCAAATTGATTCATCGGGCCGGTGAAGCAGCGTTTACTAGTTTCTCTGGCCATACTAGATGCCATACCTACGGTACGCCAGTGTAAAAAGGTACTATTATTAAATGTCCTAAAAACGTAAAAAAAAGATGACTGTAAATTATCGGAATGTGAACACCAGCTTGTTTATATTCAAATAAACATCCAGGTAATCTTATCTTTTACATGTTACAGCTTCTTATATAAAGAAAATTAGTGCGTGCTTGGAAGTCTTGTGTTCAGTGTTTTAAATGTTGTTAAGTTACTGATTTTCCAGGTTTGTTCAGGCAACCCGAATACCACTTTGGAAGATATAGTAGTTATATACATTTTTACATATACATGGAATAAGAAAAGTGTTTTTGTCTATGTTTATCTATAACATTGTAATAAATTAATATTGTGTTGTATTTCTAAGCTAGAATAAAATGCCTTTTATAGGGCCACTTATTATATCTTTAGTCTTTGCCCATTTCTCCTCTAGTGTTTCTAGGTTTCGAGATTTAACTATTAATCTTGCCAGTTTTAAAAAGTCACTAATAACGAATTTTACATATTTTTTTCTTAATTTGCTCTAATGTTGTTTTTTTTTTTTTCTTTATTTAAAAAGTCCCATACATTATATGCTAATATGCATATTCTTGTATAGTTTTAACTTATGTTAGATAAAAATCATGCCTGTATTGACTAATATGTCTCACTATCAAGGGTGTGTGATTTTATCACAATTACTTCTTGGTACACTTAAAGGATCCTTAACTCTCGCCCTAACTATCAACCAAGCAATTTACAAACGACGTCAGGAATAATTACTATCAACTTTTCATTAAACATAACACATAACATCGAAGCTCAACACAAGTCAATAATAATAACACGATTTAAGAACACAAGAAGCATAAAACACAGCCTTACCAGTCTATCAATACACTCTACTCTCGTTTCTACTCTCGACTCTACTCTACTATTAACCACAAGGTCCGGAATACCTCCCCCCCCCCCCGCGCCCGTGCTCTCATGCCAAACGGACAAGGGTCACCAAAAGAATGTGACCACCAGTTATAAATGAAGGTAATCACATCTAAAAAAAAGGGAGTTAATTAATTCTATCATCATACATTATACGTCACAGTATATCTTTAAAAAATGTTTATTTGTGTACCTTTCAAAGGCTGCTCCTTTTTTTGGATTACTTGAATCAGAGTAATAGGCTTGGTTTGTGTCTCGTGACGACATTGATGGACATTCGTCATGGTAGTTAAAAGGCGAAAGGTAGAAGCCCACAGTGTTGCCAATAGTTGATGTAACTGGTAAATCTTCAGTGTGTGGAATATGGTAAGTGCCACATGTTATCCAAAACACAAGATCCTGAAATTAAATGTATTGAATATAATGAGTGTCACATGATTTTAGAACACAAGATCCTGAAATTCTGTAAACAGCATTCAGAGTTGTCCCACTTGGTTTATCTACTCATATCTATGTTTTGTTTTTGTTGTAAAAGTTTTAGAAAAACATTTTAGTGTTTAGTTTCTTCCCAAACTTCCTTTTTAATATAAAAATATTTTGTTATATAATTATTTTGTTATATATGTATAGCATGTTGAATTACTGACATTTGGTATGAAAATTGTTAATTTAGATTGCTTTCATAGTTCATTTAAAGTTATTTGTTAATATTTAGTAATAGGTTATAGATTATTTGTGTATATGTGTAAGCTTATCATCAATCATCAATATATATAACTAGTGGTTATGCCCCGTCGAAATGACGGGGAAAAAATGACAATTTGCTTTAATAATTTCAATAGACTATGTTAATGTTGTTGACTCTTTGATTTGTCTCTATTGTGCATGTATATTACTACTATATGTTTTTTTTTACAAATATGTAGGCCTAATTACTGCTTTTTTTTATTACATTGGAAGTTGCGGTGATACAGTCTAACTTAATATCGGTAACTTCTGTCACTCTTTAACGTTCAGGTGACAACCGTATTTCTCAATAGTCTGACAATATTGTCGACCCTTATTATCAAACTAAATAATTAGAGACTGATCATACTAAACAGTGATTTACAATGAAAACACATTAAATAAAATGTACTGAAGAAAGCATAATGGATTTATGGTGATGAAAAAATTTGATACCACAAATAGCGGTATCAAATGAAATTTATTTTATTTCATTTACTTTTTTTAAAAATCCAATTTATTTTTATAAACATGTATTACACTAAACTTTGTATAATGATTCAAACTCGAGCAATTTTACAGAATATTTAATGTGTGAGAATCAGGCATAATTCAAAATTCTAGTTAACAACAATAAATACGTTAAATCTGTTTAACAACAATGCGTGCATTATGAAATTCTAGATAACCACAAAGCAACTACTTCAAGAAGTTCTATTTAATAATAAAGCAAGTATTTCCAAGCAATCCTAGTTAACAACAAAGCAAGTATTTCAAAACAAATCAATTTTGTAAAACAATTGTAGTTAACAACAAAGCACGCATTTTAAAGCAGATATAGTAAATAACAAAGCACGTATTTTACAATTCTAGTAAACAACAAAGCAAGTATTTATTAATTCTAGTTAACAACAAAACAAGTATTTTACATTTTTAGTTAACAACAAAGCAAGTATTTTACATTTTTAGTTAACAACAAAGCAAGTATTTTAAAATTCTACTTAACAACAAAGAAAGTATTTTGTAATTTTAGTTAACAACAAAGAAAGTATTTTACATTTTTAGTTAACAAAGCAAGTATTTTAAAATTCTATCTAACAACAAAGAAAGTATTTTGCAATTTTAGTTAACAACAAAGAAAGTATTTTACATTTTTAGTTAACAACAAAGCAAATATTTTAAATTTTTAGTTAACAAGAAAGCAAATATTTTATATTCTAGTTAACAATAAAGCAAGTATTTTACAATTCTAAATAACAGCAAAGCCAGTATTTTACATTTCTAGTTTACAACAAAGCAATTGTTTTACAAAATTCTAGTTAACAACAAAGCAAGTATTTATAATTTTAATTAGGCCAAAAAAATTTTTTGTGAGCTAAATATTGGATACATGCATAATGCTGAATGTACATAATTGTAATATTTTCAACTGTCATAATAGAATTGAAATCATCTATTTGTTTAATATTTCTCTAATAACAAAGTTTTTGTGAAGGTTTTCAGATCACCAAGAAGTTTCCCTTGGTATTGAGTTTTCTTGATTATTATTTTTAATTTGTTGAGATTTTTTTTTACCCGAGTTAATGCCACATAGAGCTGTCCATGAGCAAATACTGGTTCAGGTAGATACACACCTACATGTTCAAATGATTGGCCCTGTGATTAATTGATGGTCATGGCAAATGCTGGAATAACTGGAAATTGTTGTCGACTCAGTTTAAATGGTAAACTCTGTTCACTTGGCTGTAGTATAATTCTTGGCATAAACACTCTTTCACCCTTACTGCTTCCGCTAATAACTTGAGCATCAATGAAATTATTACAAAGGGCTTTAACTATCAGTCGAGTTCCATTTAAAAGTCCTTTTTTGGCATTGAGGTTTCTGAGCAGCATGACTATTGCTCCAACTTTTAAGTTGATATGATGAGGCGGCATTCCTGATGGGCATTGTTGCTTTATAAATTCCATTGGAAAATCAATAGCATCACTGAGGTCATCTTCAATGACTGAATCTATGCTTGCATATGTACGCTCATCTCCAGCAAGAAGTTTTAAGATATCATAATTCAGTTCACCTACAATGTCATTTTTTGTGGCCAAAATCGCTTTCTGTGCAACTAATGCTATACTTTCTTCTGTTTGCATATCTATTTGATTTCCGAAAATTGAGGCAATGATGTTTTTATCGATCGCTAAAAAGTTATTTGGAATTTGAATTAAATCTTGATTTAATCCATCAGCGCGGCTTGTAATCTCCCCATTTCCCAGTTTTAAAATCCACTGATTAAATTCATCTTCTCCTGAAGTTCTCATATTTGATTCTAAGCTTCGTTGTTTCACATGTTGCCATAGAAGAGAACTTTTCACACATCCCTCCAGAATGTCTGTTACACTGCCATTGGGTACTACAATTGTGGTTTGTCTGAAGTCACCTCCAAGAATCAATGTCTTTCCACCGAATGGCCTAACATCATTCATTATTTCTCTTAACAATAAATCAATGATCCTAAGAGAATGCAGTGAAAGCATGGAGGCCTCATCAATGATTATTAATGCCGCTTCGCGCAATTTGAAGCCTCTTTAGATGGCACTTTCATGTTAGACAGTGATGTCTCAACTGCCGAGATTGGGATTTTAAATCCACTGTGAGCTGTTCTGCCTCCTATAAGCAAGTCAGCAGCTATCCCAGTAATTGCAAATGATTCAACTCGTTTGCCTTGACCCCTCAAATAGGACATGAGAGTATTATACAGATAAGTTTTGCCAGATCCTCCAGGTCCATCAATAAAAAAGAAACGACTTGTAGCATTGTTATCATTGACAGCTGCAATGATTTCATGAAATATTTATGTTTGTTTTACATTCAGTGAAGGTATTAAACGTTCTGCTTTAATCGCTTCCTCCTCTATATTGTACACATGTTCAGTGTCCACGACATTACGTGCTACTGGCAATCCAAAATCACAACCTTTTACTCCATGCAACCGAAACAAAGTTTCCATATCTTCTAATGCTTTGTATTCAGCCAATTGATCATCATAAATCCGTACATAATCTTCTACAATATTATGTAAATGAACTTGATACAGTTGCAGTGGATTTCTGGGAAAATTGAAGATGCAGATCAAAGCAAATAACTGACGAAATTGTTTCGCCATGTTAAACATGGCTGCTTCTTGTAAGCATCGAGTTCATTCACTGTCATCTTGGACCAAACCACGGTCTACCGCTGCAGCTTTGAAGGTTTCATGTTGTACCCCATTGACAATCTTAAGATCATTGAAACTCTGAGCTCCCTTGACATGTTGCAGTATTAGCCTCAAATAAAATCGCTCTTGATCCTTTGGGCTTACAGAAAACATGCGTGCAACAATTGTATCTGCTCCTCGTTGTCGAGTTTTCCATTTCTAGAATCAAAAACATAGTGATGGGGAATGTCACAATATAAATACTGTGTAGCATTTTCATCAGTTTCATTCAGTTTGAACCATGCAGTCAAATGGGTTTTTCGAGTGTGAGCTCGTTGTGCTGCCTCATCCTCTTTACCTTCTTGAAAGTAAATCTAGTGTTCAGCGGGAAGATGTATTGCTAGGCGATAAACTGCAAGTGATCGGTCGTGCATGGGGTTCTCAAGAAATCGCCACAATGCCTCTGGTGCTGACACATATTTAGCATCCAAATATTGACGTATTTCATCATACGTATCATCTGTGCTTTCCCCTTCACCACTGAACTCAACTGAAGCTTTATCATATCCTTTGTATATGTATTCGAAAATATACTTAATGGCTTTAACTGATTGACACGATTCAACATTAAAGTGGCATGCGTATTTCTTTGTCAACTACTTGTTGAATGGCACAACATGATTATTGCCTGCCTTGAAGTTTCTAACTTCAACGTGTGCACCTTCTCTGCGACGATATAACGGATAACCATTAACGTCTGTAACAGTGTGTTCAGTGAACTTTTTTGGAAAATTTGTAATGCACTTTCCATCAGTCATACAGGGAGCAGCTGGGTTTTCATTTCCACATGGACCATGAATCATTGTAGTAATAACAATTTTGTGTAGCTCTGGATCTGTTTGTTTATCGGGAATCTCTGCACAAATGTATGCATCAATCTTTTCTGCGGTGTTCATAACTTCTTCTTGGTGTAATTTGAAGAAAAAGTGACCATGCGGAAGACCTCGTTTTTGAAACTCAATTGTATACATAAATGTCATTACTCTACCAAATACTGCATTCTTTGTGATGTCGGTAAGGAAAGCCTTCAGTTTGATGCTAAATACACGGGCAACTATTTCTGGGCGATCACAGGCTTGTTGTCCGGGCAGAAGATTATCCTCAATTTCTTTCCATTTGGGATTACAAGTCATAGTGATCAAAAGGTCGGGTTTGCAACAATAGCCATTGCATCATGATATTTTTCCCTCATGTTTCTGGGTGACCCTTGAAAGGATGATGGTAAGATGACTGCTCGCCCAATCGAAACATTTTTTTCATCAGAAATATTAGTCAAATGATCCATCAGGCCTCGATATTGCTCTACACGCAAAGATCCTTGATTGTGTTTAATGTAATTTAAATTGTTGGCTTTAACTTGTAAATAAGAATCCACAACCCATTGTTGAAACAATTTTCCACCACGAAGAATTGTGTTGAATATATTTGGCCTAATTTCTGTTTGAGCTACCTTCTATAGAAGCATTGTTACTCGTGTTCGTTTGCGTTGTGGTCTATTCTCAAGGTTTATCTCAATGTTTGATTGCCATCCTGGATCCCCAAACGGAAAAAACAACACATACGTCATTGGATCCAAGTGACAACTGAGAATATTTAAATTAATGAGGGGTTGTTCTGGTTGTGGACTGCGTGGGTAAACGCGGAAATCACGTTCAAACGGTGGTTCACCATCTGCAGACCAAAAGATCATTCCGATTTCATCCACAGTTTGGGCATTGTACCGTCTACGATCATTATTTCGATCACGCCTGAAAGCCATATTGACAACTGGAACGGAAAGACTATCGTTTTTAACATTTTCTTCCTCTTTTTCAATTTCTTTCAGCATGCGATATGCGTGAGCATACACATTATGTTGTCTAATTAATTAGATAATCTAATTGTTGGATGATGTCTGCATTTAGCACTTTATTAGCTTGATGTTTTAATCGTTGCTCATTTGCCATTGTTGAATCGATAACATACAGCTGAGCAAATAGACGATTGTTATCATATGGATGCATATGGCAAGTAGTGTGATAAATTTGTCCATGAACTTTAAAAACATATGGTCCACGGCCTCTGAAATGTGCAATATGTGCACCCATTGAAGCGAAACTGAGTGCACTGTTATGGCTTCTAAGGTTGTTTTTAAAATTGTGATAGTAGGGATGTTCGGGATTGCTGAATAACTCTTTCATAAAGGTTGGAAATTCACGAGCTTCTTGTGTGCTTTCTTCTATTAAAACTGTTCCTTTGTGGCAACAGTATCGAAAAGTATTGTCAGTTGATTTTTCTGCAGAAAAATTTAAAGAATGACAAAAGCGGCATTCAACATTCATTGCACCACAATCATAGGTTATCACATTGCTATCAATAAATATGTCATTATTTGGAATAGCAGCTCTACAGTTCTTTTGGAATGATCTTCTAGTAGCTTGTCTTCGAGTTTGTGTTTCAAGCCTGATCTGCCTCTGTTCATTTGTTTCTTCTTGTCTTCTAGTAGCCTGTCTTTCACATTGTGTCTGTAGCCTGGCTCGATGCTGTTCAGTGGTTTCTTTTTCTATTACAGTAGCCTGTCTTTGAGAAATTGTCTGGAGTCTGGATCTTCTCTGTTCTTGTGTTTCTTTTTCTATTCTAGTCGACTGTTTTTCAGAAAGTGTCTGGAGTCTGGCTATTCTCTGCTTTTCTGTTTCTTTTTATATTCTAATAGACTGTTTTTCAGAAAGTGTCCGAAGCCTAGCTTGTTGTTGCCCTACGGTTTCTCTTTTTATTCTATCAGTTTGTCTTTGAGAAAGTGATTTACATCTAGCTTGTCTCTCTTCAACGGTTTTATTATGTCTTACATTAGCCTGTCTTTCAGCTTGATCATGAATTCGTTGATTGTATTCTTCTTCAGTTTCAGTAGATCTCAGATTTCTTTTTGCCGCGGGAGTCTTTCCACAAGAAGGGCATTTCTTAGGTTGCATAATTGATTTTTGATATTTATAATAATATATTTAGAATTATTCAAATTAATGATACATCTACCTTTTACTTACCTTATATATAAAGAATTGAAAATATATAATGAAATATATACTGCCTTCATAGCTACGAAAATTTACTATATCATAATGACTTTTCAATTATAAGTATTAGGAATAATTTGTAGTATAATTATAAAATATAAGACAACATCAGCTGCAGACGAAAATGCAAAAACCGGAAGTACAACAAATAAATATATAAACAAAACGTCATTGCGGCGCGTCCGTTCACAATTAATTAGCACGAGTTGTCGCAAACGCCAGATTCGGTAAAACCCGATAAGCCGCCTATTACACACAGGCACAAAACAGAGTGCGCAGCGAATAATAAAATTGGGAAACCCATCAGATCCCATTAAGCATAATAAGTGAAGATATAAGTCTACATTATTAATTGTTGGTAGTTTAATCATCCTATAATCTATAGAATATGTAGATGTGCGTAGGCCTATCGTTAATATTTTTTATTAATGATAGGGGAGAGTGGGCACGTTGATACACATTTTACATTTATTTATATTAATTGCAAACCATTATACTTAGAGTGGATATAAATACTTTGGTTTGTTCCCTTAGGTATCCTGCATCTTTGTATCTACAAATTTTATTAATTAGAATATATTAAAAATAAATATAGCTCTAAATGCAATGTAAAATAATTTGTATCAACCTGCCCCGTGCAGGGGCAAGATGATACACACTATGGGGCAAGCTGATACATTGAATAACATTTAATAATAACACTAATACAATGACAATTTAGCAAAGTAAACAACCCAAAACTATTATTTTATTGTTTATTTTATTGCTTAGAACAATTCTGGTCAAAAAAACTTGTAACGCAACCCCATGTTAAGGCTTTCTTTTACATCTTCGCACCATCTGAAATTACAAACAATTAAAAAAATTAATATCCCTGGTAATTTAATACATTTCAACTAAATTTTAAAATCACAATAATCGTAAAAAAATATGATAAATAATAAGACTTAGTTTAATAGTAATGTATTTAATTAAATCTTTTTATCAGACGCTAAGTTCCAAATAGGAATAACCCTAGCTAGACATTATTAAAAGTGAAGCAAAAATAAATGAAAATGATTAAAATGTAGCCTAAGCTAACCTCAATGAACCTAACACTTAAATGTAAATACGTTTTTGTAAAAAAAAATGTATTCTTCTATGCTTAAATGCTTTTCCAAAAGGCTAAATAAATAACCGGATATTGTATCAATGTGCCCCAAGTCGTCTGTATCAATTTGCCCCACTACACCACATTGCATTAATTCGACTACATTAAAAACAAGACGCAAATAGCACAATCGTAATTTAAATAAAAGTATTCAGGAATCCATATTTAACCTAAATAAAAAGATGAAAAAATAAAAGTACTTACCGTGTCTGTGAAATCTCCTACGTAATAATAAGTCAATATTTTTCAAAAGTCGCTCAAATTTCAATTTTACTCACAGTGTTATCAATTTTGATACGAGCGAAGCCATTTTTTCATCGAACGTAGGGGAAGTAAAAAGCTATCTCCCGTACTAACTCTTCTGCGCATACGTAGTATAATAGCTGTAAAAAACAATTTGTATCAACCTGCCCCTGTATCAACCTGCCCCCCTCTCCCCTATACTTCTAAGTCGGATGATTTGATAGACATTACGTCATACGCTAGTATTTTTTAAGAGTACAACCTACAAACTCTCCAAGTCAAATTGCGGGAGCGAAACTTTAAAAAAAGGTCTCGCTACATTAAAAAAAAAAGCAGAATAGGGAAAACCCGATAAGACCCTCGTTCAACATACAAAATATCGCATTCAACATAGTAATTGAACGGAAATGGCCATTTGCTATGTGCGGCTTGGGATTCGCACCAAGATGGCGGTGATGTTATGACCTCAATGTTACGTCCTTGAGATTTTTATTGAAAATACGTACTTATTTAAAGTTTGAAACTTATTAGGAAGTATTTTTTGTGATTTTAATTATTTTTTTTTTTGTAAATATAACTAAGCAGTAAACACACTAAAACTAGCTACTAAAACTTTGAAAAGCGGCTGGAGCCGCGGGTATATACAAACCCAAACACTTGAAAACATGGAGGGCAGAGAGACAAAACTAAAAAGAGGTGAAGATTCGAACAACTATGAAAATACAGAAATATGGCCAAGATTTATTACAATTTCATCTAAAGAAACAAAAAACCACTAACTAAATTATCACCTTTTGTGATAGAAAAAGCCATAACTGGGATGGCAGGACCACCTAAATCTGTAAAGAAATTACGATCTGGACAGATTCTGGTGGAATGCGAAAAAAAATCGCACTCAACCAATTTATTAAGAACAACAAGTATGGCAGGAATAGCCATAGAAACAAAAGCCCATGCCTTCCTAAACAGCTCAAAGGGAGTTATAAAATCAAGAGAGTTGGAATGCTGTACGGAAGATGAATTAACACAAGAATTAAAACATCAAGGAGTTATCTCAGCTTATAGAATTAAAATAAAAAGAGATCAAAAAGAAATTGCAACTAACACAATAATTTTAACTTTTAATAAACCAACTCCTCCAAAGGAAATTAGAGCAGGTTTCTTAAACATCAAAATTGAAGACTACATACCAAACCCTATAAGATGTTTTAACTGTCAAAAATTAGGTCACTTGAAAAAACACTGCAAAAGAAATGCTGTCTGTCCACGTTGTGGAAATGAAGGACACAGCTTGGAAACATGCAGTGCAGAAATGAAATGCGTAAATTGTGAAGGAAAACATCTATCATTCTCAAAAACGTGTCCAAGATGGATTGAAGAAAAGGATATACAAAAATAAAAAGCTCAAAAAAATATAACTTATCAAGATGCAAAGAAATTTATTCTAACACAAAAATCTTTAATAAGTGAAAAGAATTATGCTGGAGCTCTTAAAACAGACATAAAGAAAGTCAAACACGCTGAAATCCAGACACCCACTTTACCAGAATTGTACTACAAAGACCAAGATGGAACATTCAAAAAATGGGAAATAAATGAAATAATATGCACTAAAGAAAACTCAACACAATCAAATATAGAAGAAATGCTTCCAGGAAAAGTTAACCTAGAGAACATATCGAATAAGAATTATATGAAAAAAAACATGAAAGAAATAAATCAGGGTAATGACTTAAAATTTAAAGGAAATAAAACTATGGACATTTTGGGACAGGCATGTGAAAAGGATGATTCAATAACTGATTTAAAAATACAAAAAGAAACAATGTCTCAACCTTTAAATTCAGAAACTAGGACACAACAAGAAACGGATAGTAGTACACGGGAGAAGGACATGGAAATTATAGAAGAAAATGAAATAGAAAATTTCATAACTTCATAAAACAGAAATCGAAAAACAAACAAGTCACCACATCAATCACAATCTAATATTATTATAAAAACCCTCCAGAAACCAAATCAAAAATAAAGAAAAAATATAAAGAAATTAATATTACAAATATACACTCTTGGATATGAATTCACAATATAAGAATATTCTTCAATGGAACTGCAGAGGACTAAAACATAATATTCCAGAACTACAACTTATAATAACTGAGACAAATCCTATAGTAATTTGTCTACAAGAAATAAAATTAAATACAGAATCATTTGAATTGCGTGGTTATACCGCTTATCACCATATACATTCTAAAAAACTTGCATGTGGAGGTACTTCTATTTTTATAGCAACTAATATTCAACATAGAAAAATTAATATAAATACCTGCATGCAAGCCGTGGTTATAAGATTTACATTAGGAAGACCTTTAACTATATGTTCAATTTATATCCCACCAGATCAAATAATAACATATTCACAATTAGATGATCTCATTAAAAAGCTGCCACCTCCAATAATACTTATGGGAGACTTTAATGCCCTTAGCCCTGTATGGGGAAGTCATAATACAAACCTAAGAGGTAAAGAAATTGAAAGATTACTCGATGAAAGAAATATATGCATTTTTAATGATGGTACTCCGACTTTTCATAGTTCTACACATTTATCTCCATCTTATCTCGATTTAACAGTGGAAGATTCAACTCTATTTACAGAATTTACTAGGAGTGTTTTGGAAAATAAGTATGGATCAGATCACCAGCCTATCCTGCTTACTACAAACTCCAAAATACCAGCCCATAACGCATGAACATAGAACTTTAAAAGAGCAGATTGGAATACTTTTAAATTGGAATGCGACATAATACTCTCTCAAATAAATATACATTCTAGTGCTCAGGAAGAATATTCAACCTTTTTACAATCAATCTATCAAATATGTGAACAAACTATACCGAAAACAACATCCAAAATAACAAAGATTAAACCATGGTTCACAAAAATTTGTAAAGAAAACATTAAAAACTAGAAACAAACAGCTTAGAGTTTTCAAGACAAAGCCATCTCCAGAAAACCTGAAAGCCTTCAAAATTGCACGAGCGAAAACTCGACAGGTAATTAGGTAATATAACGGCTTGTATGGCAAAATTATATAAACAAAATAAATTCAAACACACCCATAAATAATATTTGGAAAATGATTCAAAAAAATTAAAGGAAATACCAAAAAAAGTCCAATTAAACAAATCAAACTGGCTGATGGCACTTATACAGAAACTACACAAGATATTGCAAATGAAATTGGAAAGACCTTTTCAAAAAATTCATCGTCTGAAAACTATACAGACTCCTTTAAAAAAGTAAAAAGAGAATTAGAAAAAGAAACTATAAATTTTGAAACAAATATATTTGAATACTACAACTCACCAATATCAATAAACGAGCTTACGCAATGTATTAAAAAAACCAAAAATACTGCACCAGTTTCAATTCATAATGAGATTATAAGACATCTGCCAACGTTAACACTGAAAACTCTATTACAATTTTTTAATAATCTTTGGCAACAAAATACATTTCCTAAGGAAGGGAACAAAGCAATTATCATTCCAATACCTAAAGAGAAAAAAAATCACACAGATCCAATAAATTACAGACCAAAAGCCCTCACAAATTGTTTCTGTAAAATTATGGAAAAAATTGTTAATAAACGCTTATTATATTTTCTGGAAAGTAATAACTTAATATCAAAGACTCAATGTGGATTTAGAATGAATCATTCAACAATAGATCATCTCATTAGACTAGAAACATTTATTAGGGAAGCTTTTGTTAGGAAAGAACATGTGATAGCTGTTTTTTTCGATTTAGAAAAGGCATTTGACACTACATGGAAATATAGAATTTTGAAAGATCTATATTCCTTCGGTTTAAGAGGAAACTTACCAAAATTTATATCAAACTTTCTAAGCAACCAAACATTCCAAGTAAAAATTGGAGACAATTTATCAGATACATTTATTCAAGAAGAAGGAGTCCCTTAAGGAAGCGTATTATCGCCTACACTTTTTAATATACAAATAAACAATATCACTGAATGCTTATTACAGAATACAAAGTGTTCACTATACGTCGATGACTTTATGATCTATTATAGAGCTAACTGTATGATAGAAATAAATAATCATCTACAACATCAAATCAATAAAATACAAGAATGGACCAAAAAGAATGGATTTAAATTTTCTGCTCAAAAAGCAAATAGTGTACATTTCTGTCAGATGCACAAAAAGCACCCCGACCCTGAACTATACCTTTATAAAAAACAGATTCCTATAGCTAATAACGTCAAATTTCTTGGAGTAACATTTGATAGTAAATTAAATTTCCTGCTACATATAAAAGAACTAAAATCCAAGTGTCAAAAATCCACAAATCTACTGAAAACTTTAGCAAATACAGATTGGGGAGGAGAGAAAACAAGTCTACTGAAAATATATAGATCACACATTAGATCAAAATTAGATTACGGATGTTTAGTATACGGATCAGCAAGAACATCATATCTAAAAATGCTTGATCCTGTACAGAATCAATGCATACGTCTATGCCTATGAGCAATTAGAACTACTCCATGTAACAGTTTACAAATAGAAGCAAATGAACCACCACTACAAAATAGAAGACTCAAGCTATCATTACATTATGCACTAAAACTGAAATCCTTACCGAATAATCCAGCGTATTTATGTGTTTTTTACCCACAAGAAAAAAACAGCTTTACTAAAAACTTAAAATGTATATCAACTTTTGGACTTAGAATTGAAAAATAAATAATCGAAACTGAAATCGACTTTAGATTGATAAAAAGATATTATATACCAAAAACTCCACCATGGCTTTTTGAAATCCCGCCTATAAACTTAGAATTAAACCATAGAAAGAAAAAGGATTCTTGCGTGAATATGTTTCAAGAAGTGATACAAAAATACCCAAATTATGTACAAATATACACAGATGGATCGAAAAATGATACAGCGACATCTTCGGTTGCTCTTACCTCAAATAAAAGTAAAAAAAGAAAATATAATTCCAATATCTCAATAAATACTGCAGAGGCTTTAGCAATTAGTCTAGCATTAGACACTGCAGAAGAATCAGAAAACCAAGACTTCGTAATTATATCCGATTCGTTATCTTGTCTTACTGCTTTGAGAAACTGTAATACCAGGAATATATCGGCATTGGACATTCTGACAAAATATCAATCGATATATGAAAGGGGCAAACGTGTCGTTTTCTTTTGGGTTCCTGGTCATGCAGGGATAGAGAGAAATAAAAAAGCTGACAGAGAGGCACAAGACGCTCTATTGTTATCAGAGACTATTATCCCAATACCCATATCGAGACTTGAAATCTTTGATAATTAGACACATAGACAAAAATGGACTAACTTCTTGAGAATCGAATGCAATAAACTGCAATATTTGGAAAACTCTAAAACCTGGCATGATACGGGCCAACTTGTTCGAAAAGACGCAGTTATTCTCTGCAGACTACATACAGGACATACACAACTAACACATTCTTTTCTCTTAAAATGAGAAACGGCTCCAATGTGTGCTTTCTGCAATGTCAACTTAACAGTGTCTCACATTTTGTTGGAGTGTAATACATTTGATGAAATTCGACGTAGGTTCTATTGCTGTAGAACTCTTCATGATCTTTTCACCAAAATTAAACCAAAGCATATAATAAACTATATTAAAGACATTCAACTGTACAACAGAATTTAAAGATATAAAAACAATCAAATTAATACAAGAAAAACATGACAACAATATTATCAAAAAGGCCCTATATAACCATCGATGTTGATGGGCCGGAAATTCAACAATTCAAACAATTCATTATGTACGGCTTTATTTATTTGCATAGTTGGATCTAACATTTTGGATTTTTAAAAACAACACATTCATAATAATAAGTCATAAAATAAAATTCTCTATTGGAGGACGTTTCCAATTTATATATTTAACTTTTGACCCTATTAGTCAAACGGCTTAGGCGCCTATAGAGGACACAAATATATATATATATATATATATATATATATATATATATATATATATATATATATATATATATATATAAATATATAAATAAACAAACTCACCGAAATTATATATATATTGATTACCGTGAGTTTGTTTATATATCAATATATATAAATACGCCAGGGTCAGGGCGACCAGAAACAATTAAAAAGAACAAATACTAAATGCCGAAAAGAAACGTTCATTGTCTTTATTGTAATATAGTCTCTTTTCTTTCTCTCTTAACAAAACACATTGTAGTCATTCGTTTCTCCGTCATTTTGACGGGCATAACCACTAGTATATATATATATATATAATGTACGGATGCATAAAGGGCATTTCTCCTTCTTTTCTTCGAGAGCTTATACCAAGGTATGAGCCATATAGGTAACTGCGCTCTTCAAGACAGTCACTCCTCAAAACTATTAGTTTGGATGGGCACAGAAAGAAGTACCTGGGAGTGCGCTCATTTAAACCAGTGGCGCCTTCTTTATGGAACAGTCTATCTCAGACACTGAGAGAATCTGGGACATGAGAATCTTTAAAAAGAACTTGAAGACCTTTCTCTTTGGCTAATACATCTGCCACTGCAAATCACACCAAGAGCGCACTGAGCATGCTTATCTTATCTTATCTTAATGCATGTTCAGTATATAAAAGAGTTCATTTTTATCAAATGTCAATGACACAATTACGAAAAGTTTTTTTTTTATTTTTCGTACTTCCATGTATATATAGCTCAGGGCCATACAGTGCGCCTATCTATATTTAAAAGTCCGCATTTTCTCCCATATTTTCTTCTCCATTTTAATTGCTTGAGCACTCCATACATATATATAGCTCGCTGATTATCATTGTGTATTGTAGGGGAGGCTATTTACATTATTGCTCATTCAAATCTAACTACAGAAAATCATTGGTTTTACTGCATGATAACGTTAAGACTTGAAATAAAAAGATAGATAACAAAAGGGACATTACTTATTAATTAATTTACTTCCCATACGAGAATTGTCCCTCTTTTAAAAACCTACCCAATAATTTGTGTGTGTGAAAACTTGACTAATAATTTACTCCTAACTAATAAATTAGACCAGGGGTCTCCAAACTACGGCCAGCAAGCCGCATGCGGCCCGCGAGGCCCTTTCATGCGACCCGCGAAGTACTTTTTTATCTACGTAAAAAAATTATGTAATTTTACCTATATCCTGCCAAGTTGCACCAATTAAATTAGCTAGCCTTGGGCGCAAAGCATTGTTGGCCTACTAATTAAAGTAAATTTCGAAAATATATTAACAAAGACATTTGTTTCCATAACCAAGACTAAAAAATAATTCATTGTTATTTTATTTGTTAATTATTGTTTTTGCAACAACAAAAAAAGATGTGGGGAATGGGGAATGGTGCACGTGGATGCAGTTGAAAAAAACAAAAAGGGGGGGGGGGCACAAAATAGCTCACAGAGGCTCTGTTTATTATAACTTTTTTTAAGGAGCACAACTTGGCTTTTTTTCTGAAATTTTAGTCTCATAGTTTTTAAAAGGTTTGCTGTTTGATCAACACTTGATTATTTTGATAACATTTTGTCAATTCTAAAGACAAAACATTAAAAGCAGTAATCTCTCTACCATAAGTGGATATATTTCCACACTATATTGAGGTAAGTTTAACTTAAGAAATCATAAGAATTTAACAAAAATTGTTTCTGGTAATTTGCAACTATAATTGCGATGAAATTAGTTCTGATAAGCTTAATCAGTTGTTGTAGTTTGTTTTTGTTTGTTTGCGATATTGTGTGCAAGATACTTTCAGTTTCACTATTTATTTATGTTGACTTAACTTTATTGTAGTGTCCAACGATAGCCGAGAAGAGGAAAAGAAAAATAATCCATGAATGTCGGCAATTTCAATAAGAATGGCGTTTAAAATACTTCTTCATCAGATCCGGCGAGAAAGCATTATGTGTGATTTGCAACAAAACTGTGGATGTGATGAAAGAATACAACCTGCGACGTCATCATCAAAACAAACATCAGGAGAAATATGCACATTTGGAGGGTACAGTCTGTGCTGAAAAATTAGCTAAATTACAAAATCAACTCACATCTCAGAGGACATTGTTTAGTATATCCTCAAATAAAAACATATATTTAACTAAGGCCAGTTATAAAGTTGCTTATGTTCTGGCTAAATGTGGCAAACCGTTTACAGATGGTGAAGTAGTGAAGGAATGTTTGTTGGAGGTGGCTGAAGAACTTTGCCCAGAAAAGTCAAAACAAGTCAAAAATATGGCTTTGGGCGCAAATACCAATGCCAGCCATGTTGTGAATCAAATAGCGAAGAATGCAAGCAAGTTTCGTCATTAATTTTTCAATTCAAATGGATGAATCGCTGGACAGCTGTTCCACCTCTCAAATGCTTGTGTTCATTATATGCTCCTACTCAGCATGTATGACACTGTTACCGGAGAGGATATATTCAATGAGTTGAAAAAACATTTACTGATTATAACTTGGGCTGGACTAACCTCAGTTGCCTGACTGGTGATGGAGGAAAGAACATGAGTGGCATAAAGAAAGGCTTGGTTGGACAAGTGAAGCAGATGTGTAATGAAAAAAAACATTCCACACCCAATGTTCCTGCATTGTATTATTCACCAGCAAGCTTTGTGTGCTAAATATATGGACATTAGCAGTGTACTGAATCCTGTGGTGAAGATTATCGATTTAATAAGGTCACATAGGCTCAGTCAAAGACAGTTCAGAGGCATGTTGAAAGATACAGACACGGAATCGAAAGATTTACCATATTACACAGCAGTAAGATGGCTAATTTGTGAGAAAGTTCTGAGCAGAGTATTTAAGCTAAGAAAGGCAATAGGTGAGTTCCTGGAAAGTAAAGGCAAGCCACAGCCATTACTATCTGATGAAGAGTGGGTATGGAAATTAGCCTTTGCTACAAACATAACTAGTATATATATATATATGTTTGTCCTCTATAGGCGCCTAGGCCGTTTAACGAATCGGGACAAAAGTTAAATGTATAAATTTGAAAAGGTCTCCAAAAAAGATTTTTATTTTATGACTTATAATCATGAATGCGTTGATTTTATATAAAACAAAACACTATATCCAGCCATACAAATACATAAAACCTTACGAAACAAATGGCCATTTCCTTTCATTTTCTATGTTGAAAGCGACATTCTTTATGTTGAACGCGAAAGTCTTTTCGGGTTTTCCCAATTATGCTGTTGTTGTTTTTAATGTGGTGAGACCTTTTTTTATAAGTTACGCACCGCAATTTGGCTTGGAGAGTATCAATTGTTTACTTTAAAAAATACTAGCGTATGGCGTAATGTCTATCAAATTATTTCTTTTTTCATTATTGATGTTTGCATTATCATTTTAAGTAAAAGTAACCAAATGTTTTAATTATTTAATGGATTTACGTCGCTATTGAGAACATCCTTTAATAGGCGACTTTATAATTAAATGATACGAATTATAAAAAAAAAAGTTAGGCCTGCTGTAAATGATTACTTTCAAATACCGGGTACCATAAGCTTTACAGTAACAAGATAAAATAAAATCTAAATACCGAAAGAAACATTATCAATGCTAATTTATTGATACAATAAGTAAGAACAAAAATTAAATACCGAAAAAAAATATTTCTCACTTTAGTTGTTTTTTTTTTTATTGAAATATTATTATCTACGTTTTTTAAAATTATGTATTTCGTTATTGTTTGGTATTTGTTTGTTGTTTTTTTTAAAATTAGGCCTATATTATTGTTAATTTAATATTATTAATAACAAGTTAAGTCAACAAAACTGTTTGCTACATTTTAATGACCAGAGGGTTGACATAAAAAATTCGTATGCATATGCCAGGGGGTGACAGGTCACTTCATCCCCAGAGAATTAATCCTGGACACTTAATCCCTGTCACTTAATCCTCGACTCACTTAATCCCCAGACACTTAATCCTCAGACACTTAATCCTTTCTAAAGCAATATGTGGCTGACAATTTTAGCAGTTGACTTATGGTAGATTTAAGGGCCTTCTCCTGTGACGATCTATTATTCTAATGAAGAGAACATTAATTAGTCTGTGATATTCTAATTGATGATTTCTACGTTTCAATATAAAAGAAAATAAAAAGGTCAAGGAGATAACGTTTCGTCGTCGTTTATCTCAGTATTGCCCCTGGCTTGATTGCTCGACAAGGTTTATTTAACTTGGCCACCGGTGGTACCAGTAACTCGCGGTCGGCTCTACCATTGTTTGATACGGCCGAGCGCCGGGTTCGCTTTGATGATAAAAAGCACGACGGATAATTAGGACGGTGAACAAAAATAGGACACCACTCTTACTCAGACTCAAGATGTTCAATAGATCTATGTCTTTGAAGCGGCAATGTTGTCGTATCTCCGATCTTTAGCTTTTCTGTTACACTGATTAAAAAAAAAACACTCAACGCCCAAACTCTTAATAACAAAATAAAAAATTGAATATCGAGCTATTAGCTTTTTTTGTGTTTGTTATGATTTATATTTCGATATTTCTATACCTAAAATTGCATTTTTAAGATTAAGTGTCTGGAGATTAAGTAACTCGAGATTAAGTAACTTGAGGATTAAGTGACGGGGATTAAGTGACGAGGATTAAGTGTCTGGGGATTAAATGACTGTGAACCATGCCAGGGTCAAGGCGAACAGAAACAATTAAAAAGAACTGAAGCTAAACACAGCAAAAAGAAACGTTCTCACTCCAGTTTTTGTTGTAATATTGTTTTGTTTTTCTCTCTTAACAAAACACACTGTAGTCATTCGTGTCTCCGTTATTTTGACGGGCATAATCACTAGTATATTATGTTCTCGCATTCTCGTCTTCTGTTACGTTGTGGAAAATCTATTCAAGTTCAAGCACGTAGAGGTGTATTTTCTTTTTGTTTGTTATCGTTATTTGGCAGAGTAATAACAAAAAAACTTCACCATTTATCATCCAGTCGTGCAAATGTATTCTTTTTTTTTTAACCATTTAATCATGATCAAGTATTAAATTCTTTAAACGTTCATCAAGTGACTTGATTGTTATTTCATATCAAAATTTTTAATAGACTTTAGACGGAGGGCAGAAGACTTGAGTGTTATTTCATAATAAAATAAAACTTAGACAAGGGCCAGAAGACTTGAGTGTGTTATTTCATATTTAAATAGACTTTAGACGGAGGCCTTAAGACTTGAGTGTTATTTCATATTAAAATAGACTTTAGACGGAGGCCAGAAGACTTGAGTGTGTTATTTCATATTTAAATAGACTTTAGACGGATGCCTTAAGACTTGAGTGTTATTTCATATTAAAATAGTCTTTAGTCGGAGACCATAAGACTTGAGTGTATTGTTTCATATTAAAATTGACTTTACACTCAGGCCAGAAGACTTGAGTGTTATTTCATATTAAATTGACTTTAGACGGAGGGCAGAAGACTTGAGTATTATTTCATAACAAAATAGAATTTAGACAAGGGCTAGAAGACTTGAGTGTTATTTCATATTAAAATTGACTTTAGACGGAGGCCAGAAGACTTAATGTTATTTCATATTAGAATTGACTTTAGACGGAGGCCAGAAGACTTGAGTGCATTATTTCAACTTAAAATAGACTTTAGACGGAGGTTAGAACACTTGAGTGTTATTTCATATTAAAATAGACTTTAGATGGAGGCCAGAAGACTTGGGTGTATTTTTTCATATTTAAATAGACTTTAGACGGAGGCCTTAAGTCTTCAGTGTTATTTTATATTAAAATAGACTTTAGTCGGAGACCAGAAGACTAAAGTATATTGTTTTATATTAAAATAGACTTTAGACGAAGGCCAGAATACTTTAGTGTTTTTTCAAATAAAATTGAATTTAGACGGAGGCCAGAAGACTTGAGTGTTATTTCATATTAAAATAGACTTTAGACGGAAGGCAGAAGACTTGAGTGTTATTTCATAATAAAATAAAATTTAGACAAGGGCCAGAAGACTTGAGTGTTATTTAATATTAAAATTTAGACGGAGGCCAGAAGACTTGAGTTCTATTTTATATTAGAAGAGACTTTAGACGGAGACCAGAAGACTTGAGTGTATTATTTAATATTTAAATAGACTTTAGACGGAGGCCTTAAGACTTAAGTGTTATTTCATATTAAAATAGACTTTAGTCGGAGACCAGAAGACTTGAGTGTATTGTTTCATATTAAATAGACTTTAGACGGAGGCAAGAAGGCTTTAGTGTTACTTCAAATTAAAATAGACTCTAGACGGAGGCCAGAAGACTTGAGTAAATTATTTCATATTAAAATAGACTTTAGACGAGGCCAGAAGACTTGAGTGTATTTTTTCATATTTAAATAGACTTTCGACGAAGGCCTTAAGACTTGAGTGTTATTTCATATTAAAATAGACTTTAGTCGGAGACCAAAAGACTTGAGTGTATTGTTTCATATTAAAATAGACTTTAGACTGAAGCCAGAAGACTTTAGTGTTATTTTATATTAAAATTGACTTTAGACCAGGGCCAGAAGACTTGAGTGTTATTTCATATTAAAATAGAATTTTCACGGAGGCCAGAAGAATTGAGTGTTATTTCATATTAAAATAGACTTTAGACGGAGGCCTTAAGACTTGAGTATATTGTTTTATATTTAAATAGACTTTAGACGGAGGCCTTAAGACTTTAGTGTTATTTCATATTAAAAAAGACTTTATTCGGAGACCAGAAGACTTGAGTGTTATTTCATATTAATATAGACTTTACACGGAGGCCAGAAGACTTTAGTGTTATTTCATATTAAAATAGTCTTTCGACGGAGGCCAGAAGACTTGAGTCTTATTTTATATTAAAATTGACTTTAGACGGAGAGCAGAAGACTTGAGTGTTATTTTATAATGAAATAGAATTTAGACAAGGGCCAGAAGACTTGAATATTATTTCATATTAAAATTGACTTTAGACGGAGGTCAGAAGACTTGAATGTTAATTGATTTTAGAATAGACTTTAGACGGAGGCCAGAAGACTTTAGTGTTATTTCATATAAAAATTGACTTTAGTCTAAGACCAGAAGACTTGAGTGTATTGTTTCATATTAAAATAGACTAAAGACGGAGGCCAGAATACTTTAGTGTTTTTTCATATTAAAATAGACTTTAGACGAAAGCCAGAAGATTTGAGTGTTTTTTCAAATTAAAATAGACTTTACTTGGAGGCCAGAAGACTTGAGTTTTATTTCATAATAAAAAATAATTTAGACTGAGGCCAGAAGACTTGAGTGTTATTTGATATTAAAATTGAATTTAGACGGAGGGCAGAAGACTCGATTGTTATTTCATATTAAAATAGACTTTAGACGGAGGGCAGAAGACTTAAGTGTTATTTCATAATAAAATAAAATTCAGACAAGGGCAAGAAGACTTGAGTGTTATTTCATATTAAAATTTAGACGGAGGCCAGAAGACGAGTGTTATTTTATATTAGAAGAGAATTTAGACGGAGACCAAAAGACTTGAGTGCATTATTTAATATTAAAATAGACTTTAGACGGAGGCTCTAAGACTTGAGTGTTATTTCATATTAAAATAGACTTTAGTCGGAGACCAGAAGACTTGAGTGTACTGTTTCATATTAAAATAGACTTTAGACGGAGGCCAGAAGACTTTAGTAATATTTTATATTAAAATTGACTGTAGACGGAGGCCAAAAGACTTGAGTGTTTTTTCAAATTAAAATAGAATTTTCACGGAGGCCAGAAGACTTGAGTGTTATTTCATAATAAGAAAGATTTTAGATGGAGACCAGAAGACTTGAGTAAATTATTTCATATTAAAATAGACTTTAGATGGAGCCCAGAAGACTTGAGTGTATTTTTTCATATTTAAATAGACTTTCGACGGAGTCCTTAAGACTTGAGTGTTATTTAATATTAAAATAGACTTTAGTCGGAAACCAGAAAACTTGAGTGTATAGTTTCATATTAAAATAGACTATAGACGGAAGCCAGAGACTTTAGTGTTTTTTCATATTAAAATAGACTTTAGACGGAGGCCAAGAAGATTTGAGTGTTATTTCATAATAAGAAAGAATTTAGACGGAGGCCAGAAGACTTGAGTGTATTATTTCATATTAAAATAGACTTTTTACGAAGGCCAGTTGACTTGATTGTTATTTCATATAAAAATAGACTTAAGACGGAGGCCAGAAGACTTGAGTGTTATGTCATAATAAAATAGATTTTAGATAAGGGCCAGAAGACTTGAGTGTTATTTCATATTAAAATTGACTTTGGACGGAGGCCAGAAGACTTGAGTGTTATTTCATATTACAATAGACTTTAGTCGGAGACCAGAAGACTTGAGTGTATGGTTTCATATAAAAATAGACTTTAGACGGAGGCCAGAAGACTTTAGTGTTATTTCATATTAAAAAAGACTTTAGACGGAGGCCAGAAGACTTGAGTGTTTTTTCATATTAAAAATAGACTTTACAGGGAGGCCAGAAGACTTGAGTGTTTTTTCATATTAAAATAGACTTTAGACGGAGGCCAGAAGATTGAGTGTTTTTTCATATTAAAATAGACTTTACACGGAGGCCAGAAGACTTGAGTGTTATTTCATAATAAGAAAGAATTTAGAAGGAGGCCAGAAGACTTGAGTGCATTAATTCATATTAAAATAGACTTTAGACCGAGGCCAGATGACTTGAGTGTTAATTCATATTAAAATATACTTTAGACGGAGGCCTTAAGACTTGAGTGTATTGTTTTATATTTAAAAAACTTTAGACGGAGGCATTAAGACTTGAGTGTTATTTCATATTAAAATAGACTTTAGTCGAAGACCAGAAGACTTGAGTGTTATTTCATATTAATATAGACTTAAGAAGGAGGACAGAAGACTTTAGTGTTATTTCATAATAAAATAGACTTTAGTCGGAAACCAGAAAACTTGAGTGTATAGTTTCATATTAAAATAGACTATAGACGGAGACCAGAAGAATTGAGTGTTTTTTCATATTAAAATAGACTTTAGACGGAGGCCAAGAAGATTTGAGTGTATTATTTCATATTAAAATAGACTTTTCACGAAGGCCAGTTGACTTGATTGTTATTTCATATAAAAATAGACTTAAGACGGAGGCCAGAAGACTTGAGTGTTATTTCATAATAAAATAGATTTTAGACAAGGGCCAGAAGACATGAGTGTTATTTCATATTAAAATTGAATTTGGACCGAGGCCAGAAGACTTGAGTGTTATTTCATATTACAATAGACTTTAGTCGGAGACCAGAAGACTTTAGTGTATGGTTTCATATAAAAATGGACTTTAGACAGAGGCCAGAAGACTTTAGTGTTATTTCATATTAAAAATAGACTTTACAGGGAGGCCAGAAGACTTGAGTGTTTTTTCATATTAAAATAGACTTTAGACGGAGGCCAGAAGATTGAGTGTTTTTTTATATTAAAATAGACTTTACACGGAGGCCAGAAGACTTGAATGTTATTTCATAATAAAAAAGAATTTAGACGAAGGCCAGAAGACTTGAGTGCATTAATTCATATTAAAATAGACTTTAGACCGAGGCCAGATGACTTGAGTGTTATTTCATATTAAAAAAGACTTTAGACGGAGGCCTTAAGACTTGAGTGTATTGTTTTATATTTAAAAAACTTTAGACGGAGGCCTTAAGACTTGAGTGTTATTTCATATTAAAATAGACTTTAGTCGGAGAAGAGAAGACTTGAGTGTTATTTTATATTAATATAGACTTAAGACAAAGGACAGAAGACTTTAGTGTTATTTCATATTAAAATTGACTTTAGACGGAGGCCAAAAGACTTGAGGGTTTTTTCATCATAAAATAGAATTTTAACGGAGACCAGAAGACTTGAGTGTTATTTCATAATAAGAAAGATTTTAGACGGATGCCAGAAGACTTGAGTAAATTATTTCATATTTAAATAGACTTTAGACGAAGGCCAGAAGACTTGAGTGTATTTTTTATATTAAAATAGACTTTCGAAGGAGGTCTTAAGACTTGAGTGTTATTTCATATTAAAATAGACTTAAGTCGGAGACCAGAAGACTTGAGTGCATTGTTTTATATTAAAATAGACTTTAGACAGAAGCCAGAAGACTTGAGTGTATTTTTCCATATTTAAATAGACTTTCGACGGAGTCCTTAAGACTTGAGTGTTATTTAATATTAAAATAGACTTTAGTCGGAAACCAGAAGACTTGAGTGTATTGTTTCATATTAAAAAAGACTATAGACGGAAGCCAGAAGACTTTAGTGTTTTTTCATATTAAAATAGACTTTAGACGGAGGCCAAGAAGATTTGAGTGTTTTTTCATAATAAGAAAGAATTTAGACGGAGGCCAGAAGACTTGAGTGTATTATTTCATATTAAAATACACTTTTCACGAAGGCCAGTTGACTTGATTGTTATTTCATATAAAAATAGACTTTAGATGGAGAGGAGAAGACTTAAGTGTTATTTCATATTAAAATAGACTTAAGACGGAGGCCAGAAGACTTGAGCGTTATTTCATAATAAAATAGATTTTAGACAAGGGCCAGAAGACTTGAGTGTTATTTTATATTAATATAGACTTTAGACGGAGGCCAGAAGACTTGAGTGTTTTTTCATATTAAAATAGACTTTACAGGGAGGCCAGAAGATTTGAGTGTTTTTTTCATATTAAAATAGACTTTACAGGGAGGCCAGAAGACTTGAGTGTTATTTCATATTAAAATTGACTTTAGACGGAGGGCAGAAGATTTGACTGTTAATTCATATTAAAATAGACTTTAGACGGAGGGCAGAAGACTTAAGTGTTATTTCATAATAAAATAAAATTCAGACAAGGGCCAGAAGACTTGAGTGTTATTTCATATTTAAATTTAGACGGAGTCCAGAAGACGAGAGTTATTTTATATTAGAAGAGAATTTAGACGGAGACCAGAAGAATTGAGTGTATTATTTGATATTAAAAAAGACTTTAGACGGAGGCCTTAAGACTTGAGTGTTATTTCATATTAAAATAGACTTTAGTCGGAGACCAGAAGACTTGAGTGTATTGTTTCATATTAAAATAGACTTTAGACGGAAGCTTGAAGACTTGAGTGTTTTTTCATAATAAATAGAATTTAGACAAGGGCCAGAAGACTTGAGTGTTATTTCATACTAAAATAGACTTTAGATGGAGGCCAGAAGATCTGAGTGTTATTTCATATTAAAATAGACTTTAGACGGAGGCCTTAAGACTTGAGTATATTGTTTTATATTTAAATAGACTTTAGACGGAGGCCTTAAGACTTGAGTGTTATTTCATAGTAATATAGACTTTACACGGAGGCCAGAAGACTTTAGTGTTATTTCATAGTAATATAGACTTTACACGGAGGCCAGAAGACTTTAGTGTTATTTCATATTAAAATAGACTTTCGACGGAGGCCAGAAGACTTGAGTCTTATTTTATATTAAAATTGACTTTAGACGGAGAGCAGAAGACTTGAGTGTTATTTTATAATAAAATAGAATTTAGACAAAGGCCAGAAGACTTGAATATTATTTCATATTAAAATTGACTTTAGACGGAGGTCAGAAGACTTAAATGTTAATTGATTTTAGAATAGACTTTAGACGGAGGCCAGAAGACTTGAGTGTTATTTCATATTAAAATCGACTTTAGTCTAAGACCAGAAGACTTGAGTGTATTGTTTCATATTAAAATAGACTAAAGACGGAGGCCAGAATACTTTTATTTTTCATATTAAAATAGACTTTAGACGAAAGCCAGAAGATTTGAGTGTTTTTTCAAATTAAAATAGACTTTACTTGGAGGCCAGAAGACTTGAGTTTTATTTCATAATAAAAAATAATTTAGACTGAGGCCAGAAGACTTGAGTGTCATTTCATATTAAAATTGAATTTAGACGGAGGGCAGAAGACTCGATTGTTATTTCATATTAAAATAGACTTTAGACGGAGGGCAGAAGACTTAAGTGTTATTTCATAATAAAATAAAATTCAGACAAGGGCCAGAAGACTTGAGTGTTATTTCATATTAAAATTTAGACGGAGGCCAGAAGACGAGTGTTATTTTATATTAGAAGAGAATTTAGACGGAGACCAAAAGACTTGAATGCATTATTTGATATTAAAATAGACTTTAGACGGAGGCTCTAAGACTTGAGTGTTATTTCATATTAAAATAGACTTTAGTCGGAGACCAGAAGACTTGAGTGTATTGTTTCATATTAAAATAGACTTAAGACGGAGGCCAGAAGACTTTAGTAATATTTTATATTAAAATTGACTTTAGACGGAGGCCAAAAGACTTGAGTGTTTTTTCATATTAAAATAGAATTTTCACGGAGGCCAGAAAACTTGAGTGTTATTTCATAATAAGAAAGATTTTAGACGGAGGCCAGAAGACTTGAGTAAATTATTTCATATTAAAATAGACTTTAGATGGAGCCCAGAAGACTTGAGTGTATTTTTTCATATTTAAATAGACTTTCGACGGAGTCCTTAAGACTTGAGTGTTATTTAATATTAAAATAGACTCTAGTCGGAAACAAGAAAACTTGAGTGTATAGTTTCATATTATAATAGACTATAGACGGAAGCCAGAGATTTTAGTGTTTTTTCATATTAAAATAGACTTTAGCCGGAGGCCAAGGAGATTTGAGTGTTATTTCATAATAAGAAAGAATTTAGACGGAGGCCAGAAGACTTGAGTGTATTATTTCATATTAAAATAGACTTTTCACGAAGGCCAGTTGACTTGATTGTTATTTCATATAAAAATAGACTTTAGATGGAGAGCAGAAGACTTAAGTGTTATTTCATATTAAAATAGACTTAAGACTGAGGCCAGAAGACTTAAGCGTTATTTCATAATAAAATAGATTTTAGACAAGGGCCAGAAGACTTGAGTGTTATTTTATATTAAAATAGACTTTAGACGGAGGCCAGAAGACTTGAGTGTTTTTTCATATTAAAATAGACTTTACAGGGAGGCCAGAAGACTTGAGTGTTTTTTCATATTAAAATAGACTTTACAGGGAGGCTAGAAGACTTGAGTGTTATTTCATATTAAAATTGACTTTAGACGGAGGGCAGAAGATTTGACTGTTAATTCATATTAAAATAGACTTTAGACGGAGGGCAGAAGACTTAAGTGTTATTTTATAATAAAATAAAATTCAGACAAGGGCCAGAAGACTTGAGTGTTTTTTCATATTAAAATTTAGACGGAGGCCAGAAGACGAGTGTTATTTTATATTAGAAGAGTATTTAGACGGAGACCAGAAGAATTGAGTGTATTATTTGATATTAAAATAGACTTTAGACGGAGGCCTTAAGACTTGAGTGTTATTTCATATTAAAATAGACTTTAGTCGGAGACCAGAAGACTTGAGTGTATTGTTTCATATTAAAATAGACTTTAGACGGAGGCCATAAGACTTGAGTGTTATTTCATAATAAATAGATTTTAGACAAGGGCCAGAAAACTTGAGTGTTATTTCATATTAAAATAGACTTTAGACGGAGGCCAGAAGAATTGAGTGTTATTTCATATTAAAATAGACTTTAGACGGAGGCCTTAAGACTTGAGTATATTGTTTTATATTTAAATAGACTTTAGACGGAGGCCTTAAGACTTGAGTGTTATTTCATATTAAAAAAGACTTTAGTCGGAGACCAGAACACTTGAGTGTTATTTCATATTAATATAGACTTTACACGGAGGCCAGAAGACTTTAGTGTTATTTCATATTAAAATAGACTTTAGACGGAGGCCAGAAGACTTGAGTGTTATTTTATAATAAAATAGAATTTAGACAAGGGCCAGAAGACTTGAATATTATTTCATATTAAAATTGACTTTAGACGGAGGTCAGAAGACTTGAAAGTTAATTGATTTTAGAATAGACTTTAGACGGAGGCCAGAAGACTTGAGTGTTATTTCATATTAAAATCGACTTTAGTCTAAGACCAGAAGACTTGAGTGTATTGTTTCATATTAAAATAGACTAAAGACGGAGGCCAGAATACTTTAGTGTTTTTTCATATTAAAAAAGACTTTAGACGAAAGCCAGAAGATTTGAGTGTTTTTTCAAATTAAAATAGACTTTACTTGGAGGCCAGAAGACTTGAGTTTTATTTCATAATAAAAAAAAATTTAGACTGAGGCCAGAAGATTTGAGTGTTATTTCATATTAAAATTGAATTTAGACGGAGGGCAGAAGACTTGAGTAAATTATTTCATATTAAAATAGACTTTAGATGGAGCCCAGAAGACTTAAGTGTATTTTTTCATATTTAAATAGACTTTCGACGGAGTCCTTAAGACTTGAGTGTTATTTAATATTAAAATAGACTCTAGTCGGAAACAAGAAAACTTGAGTGTATAGTTTCATATTATAATAGACTATAGACGGAAGCCAGAGATTTTAGTGTTTTTTCATATTAAAATAGACTTTAGACGGAGGCCAAGGAGATTTGAGTGTTATTTCATAATAAGAAAGAATTTAGACGGAGGCCAGAAGACTTGAGTGTATTATTTCATATTAAAATAGACTTTTCACGAAGGCCAGTTGACTTGATTGTTATTTCATATAAAAATAGACTTTAGATGGAGAGCAGAAGACTTAAGTGTTATTTCATATTAAAATAGACTTAAGACTGAGGCCAGAAGACTTAAGCGTTATTTCATAATAAAATAGATTTTAGACAAGGGCCAGAAGACTTGAGTGTTATTTTATATTAAAATAGACTTTAGACGGAGGCCAGAAGACTTGAGTGTTTTTTCATATTAAAATAGACTTTACAGGGAGGCCACAAGACTTGAGTGTTTTTTCATATTAAAATAGACTTTACAGGGAGGCTAGAAGACTTGAGTGTTATTTCATATTAAAATTGACTTTAGACGGAGGGCAGAAGATTTGACTGTTAATTCATATTAAAATAGACTTTAGACGGAGGGCAGAAGACTTAAGTGTTATTTTATAATAAAATAAAATTCAGACAAGGGCCAGAAGACTTGAGTGTTTTTTCATATTAAAATTTAGACGGAGGCCAGAAGACGAGTGTTATTTTATATTAGAAGAGTATTTAGACGGAGACCAGAAGAATTGAGTGTATTATTTGATATTAAAATAGACTTTAGACGGAGGCCTTAAGACTTGAGTGTTATTTCATATTAAAATAGACTTTAGTCGGAGACCAGAAGACTTGAGTGTATTGTTTCATATTAAAATAGACTTTAGACGGAGGCCAGAAGACTTGAGTGTTATTTCATAATAAATAGATTTTAGACAAGGGCCAGAAGACTTGAGTGTTATTTCATATTAAAATAGACTTTAGACGGAGGCCAGAAGAATTGAGTGTTATTTCATATTAAAATAGACTTTAGACGGAGGCCTTAAGACTTGAGTATATTGTTTTATATTTAAATAGACTTTAGACGGAGGCCTTAAGACTTGAGTGTTATTTCATATTAAAAAAGACTTTAGTCGGAGACCAGAACACTTGAGTGTTATTTCATATTAATATAGACTTTACACGGAGGCCAGAAGACTTTGGTGTTATTTCATATTAAAATAGACTTTAGACGGAGGCCAGAAGACTTGAGTGATATTTTATAATAAAATAGAATTTAGACAAGGGCCAGAAGACTTGAATATTATTTCATATTAAAATTGACTTTAGACGGAGGTCAGAAGACTTGAAAGTTAATTGATTTTAGAATAGTCTTTAGACGGAGGCCAGAAGACTTGAGTGTTATTTCATATTAAAATCGACTTTAGTCTAAGACCAGAAGACTTGAGTGTATTGTTTCATATTAAAATAGACTAAAGACGGAGGCCAGAATACTTTAGTGTTTTTTCATATTAAAAAAGGCTTTAGACGAAAGCCAGAAGATTTGAGTGTTTTTTCAAATTAAAATAGACTTTACTTGGAGGCCAGAAGACTTGAGTTTTATTTCATAATAAAAAAAAAATTAGACTGAGGCCAGAAGATTTGAGTGTTATTTCATATTAAAATTGAATTTAGACGGAGGGCAGAAGACTCGATTGTTATTTCATATTAAAATAGACTTTAGACGGAGGGCAGAAGACTTAAGTGTTATTTCATAATAAAATAAAATTCAGACAAGGGCCAGAAGACTTGAGTGTTATTTCATATTAAAATTTAGACGGAGGCCAGAAGACGAGTGTTGTTTTATATTAGAATAGAATTTAGACGGAGACCAAAAGACTTGAGTGCATTATTTGTATAAAAATAGACTTTAGACGGAGGCTCTAAGACTTGAGCGTTATTTCATATTAAAATAGACTTTAGACGGAGGCCAGAAGACTTTAGTAATATTTTATATTAAAATTGACTTTAGACGGAGGCCAAAAGACTTGAGTGTTTTTTCATATTAAAATAGAATTTTCACGGAGGCCAGAAAACTTGAGTGTTATTTCATAATAAGAAAGATTTTAGACGGAGGCCAGAAGACTTGAGTAAATTATTTCATATTAAAATAGACTTTAGATAGAGCCCAGAAGACTTGAGTGTATTTTTTCATATTTAAATAGACTTTCGACGGAGTACTTAAGACTTGAGTGTTATTTAATATTAAAATAGACTTTAGTCGGAAACCAGAAAACTTGAGTGTATAGTTTCATATTAAAATAGACTATAGACGGAAGCCAGAGACTTCAGTGTTTTTTTTCATATTAAAATAGACTTTAGACGGAGGCCAAGAAGATTTGAGTGTTATTTCATAATAAGAAAGAATTTAGACGGAGGCCAGAAGACTTGAGTGTATTATTTCATATTAAAATAGACTTTTCACGAAGGCCAGTTGACTTGATTGTTATTTCATATAAAAATAGACTTTAGATGGAGAGCAGAAGACTTAAGTGTTATTTCATATTAAAATAGACTTAAGACGGAGGCCAGAAGACTTGAGCGTTTTTTCATAATAAAATAGATTTTAGACAAGGGCCAGAAGACTTGAGTGTTATTTTATATTAAAATAGACTTTAGACGGAGGCCAGAAGACTTGAATGTTTTTTCATATTAAAATAGACTTTACAGGGAGGCCAGAAGACTTGAGTGTTTTTTCATATTAAAATAGACTTTACAGGGAGGCCAGAAGACTTAAGTGTTATTTCATATTAAAATTGACTTTAGACGGAGGGCAGAAGATTTGACTGTTATTTCATATTAAAATAGACTTTAGACGGAGGGCAGAAAACTTAAGTGTTATTTCATAATAAAATAAAATTCAGACAAGGGCCAGAAGACTTGAGTGTTATTTCATATTAAAATTTACATGGAGGCCAGAAGACGAGTGTTATTTTATATTAGAAGAGAATTTAGACGGAGACCAGAAGAATTGAGTGTATTATTTGATATTAAAATAGACTTTAGACGAAGGCCAGAAGACTTTAGTGTTATTTCATATTAAAATAGACTTTAGACGGAGGCCAGAAGACTTGAGTGTTATTTCATAATAAATAGAATTTAGACAAGGGCCAGAAGACTTGAGTGTTATTTCATATTAAAATAGACTTTAGACGGAGGCCAGAAGAATTGAGTGTTATTTCATATTAAAATAGACTTTAGACGGAGGCCTTAAGACTTGAGTATATTGTTTTATATTTAAATAGACTTTGGAAGGAGGCCTTAGGACTTGAGTGTTATTTCATATTAAAAAAGACTTTAGTCGGAGAACAGAAGATTTGAGTGTTATTTCATATTAATATAGACTTTACACGGAGGCCAGAAGACTTTAGTGTTATTTCATATTAAAATAGACTTTCGACGGAGGCCAGAAGACTTGAGTCTTATTTTATATTAAAATTGACTTTAGACGGAGAGCAGAAGACTTGAGTGTTATTTTATAATAAAATAGAATTTAGACAAGGGCCAGAAGACTTGAATATTATTTCATATTAAAATTGAATTTAGACGGAGGGCAGAAGACTCGATTGTTATTTCATATTAAAATAGACTTTAGACGGAGGGCAGAAGACTTAAGTGTTATTTCATAATAAAATAAAATTCAGACAAGGGCCAGAAGACTTGAGTGTTATTTCATATTAAAATTTAGACGGAGGCCAGAAGACGAGTGTTATTTTATATTAGAAGAGAATTTAGACGGAGACCAACAGACTTGAATGCATTATTTGATATTAAAATAGACTTTAGACGGAGGCTCTAAGACTTGAGTGTTATTTCATATTAAAATAGACTTTAGTCGGAGACCAGAAGACTTGAGTGTATTGTTTCATATTAAAATAGACTTTAGACGGAGGCCAGAAGACTTTAGTAATATTTTATATTAAAATTGACTTTAGACGGAGGCCAAAAGACTTGAGTGTTAATTCATATTAAAATAGAATTTTCACGGAGGCCAGAAAACTTGAGTGTTATTTCATAATAAGAAAGATTTTAGACGGAGGCCAGAAGACTTGAGTAAATTATTTCATATTAAAATAGACTTTAGATGGAGCCCAGAAGACTTGAGTGTATTTTTTCATATTTAAATAGACTTTCGACGGAGTCCTTAAGACTTGAGTGTTATTTAATATTAAAATAGACTCAAGTCGGAAACAAGAAAACTTGAGTGTATAGTTTCATATTATAATAGACTATAGACGGAAGCCAGAGATTTTAGTGTTTTTTCATATTAAAATATACTTTAGACGGAGGCCAAGGAGATTTGAGTGTTATTTCATAATAAGAAAGAATTTAGACGAAGGCCAGAAGACTTGAGTGTATTATTTCATATTAAAATAGACTTTTCACGAAGGCCAGTTGACTTGATTATTATTTCATATAAAAATAGACTTCAGATGGAGAGCAGAAGACTTAAGTGTTATTTCATATTAAAATAGACTTAAGACTGAGGCCAGAAGACTTAAGCGTTATTTCATAATAAAATAGATTTTAGACAAGGGCCAGAAGACTTGAGTGTTATTTTATATTAAAATAGACTTTAGACGGAGTCCAGAAGACTTGAGTGTTTTTTCATATTAAAATAGACTTTACAGGGAGGCCAGAAGACTTGAGTGTTTTTTCATATTAAAATAGACTTTACAGGGAGGCTAGAAGACTTGAGTGTTATTTCATATTAAAATTGACTTTAGACGGAGGGCAGAAGATTTGACTGTTAATTCATATTAAAATAGACTTTAGACGGAGGGCAGAAGACTTAAGTGTTATTTCATAATAAAATAAAATTCAGTAAAGGGCCAGAAGACTTGAGTGTTTTTTCATATTAAAATTTAGACGGAGGCCAGAAGACGAGTGTTATTTTATATTAGAAGAGTATTTAGATGGAGACCAGAAGAATTGAGTGTATTATTTGATATTAAAATAGACTTTAGACGGAGGCCTTAAGACTTGAGTGTTATTTCATATTAAAATAGACTTTAGTCGGAGACCAGAAGACTTGAGTGTATTGTTTTATATTAAAATAGACTTTAGACGGAGGCCAGAAGACTTGAGTGTTATTTCATAATAAATAGATTTTAGACAAGGGCCAGAAGACTTGAGTGTTATTTCATATTAAAATAGACTTTAGACGGAGGCCAGAAGAATTGAGTGTTATTTCATATTAAAATAGACTTTAGACGGAGGCCTTAAGACTTGAGTATATTGTTTTATATTTAAATAGACTTTAGACGGAGGCCTTAAGACTTGAGTGTTATTTCATATTAAAAAAGACTTTAGTCGGAGACCAGAAGACTTGAGTGTTATTTCATATTAAAATAGACTTTAGACGGAGGCCAGAAGACTTGAGTGTTATTTTATAATAAAATAGAATTTAGACAAGGGCCAGAAGACTTGAATATTATTTCATATTAAAATTGACTTTAGACGGAGGTCAGAAGACTTGAAAGTTAATTGATTTTAGAATAGTCTTTAGACGGAGGCCAGAAGACTTGAGTGTTATTTCATATTAAAATCGACTTTAGTCTAAGACCAGAAGACTTGAGTGTATTGTTTCATATTAAAATAGACTAAAGACGGAGGCCAGAATACTTTAGTGTTTTTTCATATTAAAAAAGGCTTTAGACGAAAGCCAGAAGATTTGAGTGTTTTTTCAAATTAAAATAGACTTTACTTGGAGGCCAGAAGACTTGAGTTTTATTTCATAATAAAAAAAAATTTAGACTGAGGCCAGAAGATTTGAGTGTTATTTCATATTAAAATTGAATTTAGACGGAGGGCAGAAGACTCGATTGTTATTTCATATTAAAATAGACTTTAGACGGAGGGCAGAAGACTTAAGTGTTATTTCATAATAAAATAAAATTCAGACAAGGGCCAGAAGACTTGAGTGTTATTTCATATTAAAATTTAGACGGAGGCCAGAAGACGAGTGTTGTTTTATATTAGAATAGAATTTAGACGGAGACCAAAAGACTTGAGTGCATTATTTGTATAAAAATAGACTTTAGACGGAGGCTCTAAGACTTGAGTGTTATTTCATATTAAAATAGACTTTAGACGGAGGCCAGAAGACTTTAGTAATATTTTATATTAAAATTGACTTTAGACGGAGGCCAAAAGACTTGAGTGTTTTTTCATATTAAAATAGAATTTTCACGGAGGCCAGAAAACTTGAGTGTTATTTCATAATAAGAAAGATTTTAGACGGAGGCCAGAAGACTTGAGTAAATTATTTCATATTAAAATAGACTTTAGATAGAGCCCAGAAGACTTGAGTGTATTTTTTCATATTTAAATAGACTTTCGACGGAGTACTTAAGACTTGAGTGTTATTTAATATTAAAATAGACTTTAGTCGGAAACCAGAAAACTTGAGTGTATAGTTTCATATTAAAATAGACTATAGACGGAAGCCAGAGACTTCAGTGTTTTTTCATATTAAAATAGACTTTAGACGGAGGCCAAGAAGATTTGAGTGTTATTTCATAATAAGAAAGAATTTAGACGGAGGCCAGAAGACTTGAGTGTATTATTTCATATTAAAATAGACTTTTCACGAAGGCCAGTTGACTTGATTGTTATTTCATATAAAAATAGACTTTAGATGGAGAGCAGAAGACTTAAGTGTTATTTCATATTAAAATAGACTTAAGACGGAGGCCAGAAGACTTGAGCGTTTTTTCATAATAAAATAGATTTTAGACAAGGGCCAGAAGACTTGAGTGTTATTTTATATTAAAATAGACTTTAGACGGAGGCCAGAAGACTTGAATGTTTTTTCATATTAAAATAGACTTTACAGGGAGGCCAGAAGACTTGAGTGTTTTTTCATATTAAAATAGACTTTACAGGGAGGCCAGAAGACTTAAGTGTTATTTCATATTAAAATTGACTTTAGACGGAGGGCAGAAGATTTGACTGTTATTTCATATTAAAATAGACTTTAGACGGAGGGCAGAAAACTTAAGTGTTATTTCATAATAAAATAAAATTCAGACAAGGGCCAGAAGACTTGAGTGTTATTTCATATTAAAATTTACATGGAGGCCAGAAGACGAGTGTTATTTTATATTAGAAGAGAATTTAGACGGAGACCAGAAGAATTGAGTGTATTATTTGATATTAAAATAGACTTTAGACGAAGGCCAGAAGACTTTAGTGTTATTTCATATTAAAATAGACTTTAGACGGAGGCCAGAAGACTTGAGTGTTATTTCATAATAAATAGAATTTAGACAAGGGCCAGAAGACTTGAGTGTTATTTCATATTAAAATAGACTTTAGACGGAGGCCAGAAGAATTGAGTGTTATTTCATATTAAAATAGACTTTAGACGGAGGCCTTAAGACTTGAGTATATTGTTTTATATTTAAATAGACTTTGGAAGGAGGCCTTAGGACTTGAGTGTTATTTCATATTAAAAAAGACTTTAGTCGGAGAACAGAAGATTTGAGTGTTATTTCATATTAATATAGACTTTACACGGAGGCCAGAAGACTTTAGTGTTATTTCATATTAAAATAGACTTTCGACGGAGGCCAGAAGACTTGAGTCTTATTTTATATTAAAATTGACTTTAGACGGAGAGCAGAAGACTTGAGTGTTATTTTATAATAAAATAGAATTTAGACAAGGGCCAGAAGACTTGAATATTATTTCATATTAAAATTGAATTTAGACGGAGGGCAGAAGACTCGATTGTTATTTCATATTAAAATAGACTTTAGACGGAGGGCAGAAGACTTAAGTGTTATTTCATAATAAAATAAAATTCAGACAAGGGCCAGAAGACTTGAGTGTTATTTCATATTAAAATTTAGACGGAGGCCAGAAGACGAGTGTTATTTTATATTAGAAGAGAATTTAGACGGAGACCAACAGACTTGAATGCATTATTTGATATTAAAATAGACTTTAGACGGAGGCTCTAAGACTTGAGTTTTATTTCATATTAAAATAGACTTTAGTCGGAGACCAGAAGACTTGAGTGTATTGTTTCATATTAAAATAGACTTTAGACGGAGGCCAGAAGACTTTAGTAATATTTTATATTAAAATTGACTTTAGACGGAGGCCAAAAGACTTGAGTGTTAATTCATATTAAAATAGAATTTTCACGGAGGCCAGAAAACTTGAGTGTTATTTCATAATAAGAAAGATTTTAGACGGAGGCCAGAAGACTTGAGTAAATTATTTCATATTAAAATAGACTTTAGATGGAGCCCAGAAGACTTGAGTGTATTTTTTCATATTTAAATAGACTTTCGACGGAGTCCTTAAGACTTGAGTGTTATTTAATATTAAAATAGACTCAAGTCGGAAACAAGAAAACTTGAGTGTATAGTTTCATATTATAATAGACTATAGACGGAAGCCAGAGATTTTAGTGTTTTTTCATATTAAAATATACTTTAGACGGAGGCCAAGGAGATTTGAGTGTTATTTCATAATAAGAAAGAATTTAGACGGAGGCCAGAAGACTTGAGTGTATTATTTCATATTAAAATAGACTTTTCACGAAGGCCAGTTGACTTGATTATTATTTCATATAAAAATAGACTTTAGATGGAGAGCAGAAGACTTAAGTGTTATTTCATATTAAAATAGACTTAAGACTGAGGCCAGAAGACTTAAGCGTTATTTCATAATAAAATAGATTTTAGACAAGGGCCAGAAGACTTGAGTGTTATTTTATATTAAAATAGACTTTAGACGGAGTCCAGAAGACTTGAGTGTTTTTTCATATTAAAATAGACTTTACAGGGAGGCCAGAAGACTTGAGTGTTTTTTCATATTAAAATAGACTTTACAGGGAGGCTAGAAGACTTGAGTGTTATTTCATATTAAAATTGACTTTAGACGGAGGGCAGAAGATTTGACTGTTAATTCATATTAAAATAGACTTTAGACGGAGGGCAGAAGACTTAAGTGTTATTTCATAATAAAATAAAATTCAGTAAAGGGCCAGAAGACTTGAGTGTTTTTTCATATTAAAATTTAGACGGAGGCCAGAAGACGAGTGTTATTTTATATTAGAAGAGTATTTAGACGGAGACCAGAAGAATTGAGTGTATTATTTGATATTAAAATAGACTTTAGACGGAGGCCTTAAGACTTGAGTGTTATTTCATATTAAAATAGACTTTAGTCGGAGACCAGAAGACTTGAGTGTATTGTTTTATATTAAAATAGACTTTAGACGGAGGCCAGAAGACTTGAGTGTTATTTCATAATAAATAGATTTTAGACAAGGGCCAGAAGACTTGAGTGTTATTTCATATTAAAATAGACTTTAGACGGAGGCCAGAAGAATTGAGTGTTATTTCATATTAAAATAGACTTTAGACGGAGGCCTTAAGACTTGAGTATATTGTTTTATATTTAAATAGACTTTAGACGGAGGCCTTAAGACTTGAGTGTTATTTCATATTAAAAAAGACTTTAGTCGGAGACCAGAAGACTTGAGTGTTATTTCATATTAATATAGACTTTACACGGAGGCCAGAAGACTTTAGTGTTATTTCATATTAAAATAGACTTTAGACGGAGGCCAGAAGACTTGAGTGTTATTTTATAATAAAATAGAATTTAGACAAGGGCCAGAAGACTTGAATATTATTTCATATTAAAATTGACTTTAGACGGAGGTCAGAATATTTGAAAGTTAATTGATTTTAGAATAGACTTTAGACGGAGGCCAGAAGACTTGAGTGTTATTTCATATTAAAATAGACTTTAGTCTAAGACCAGAAGACTTGAGTGTATTGTTTCAAATTAAAATAGACTAAAGACGGAGGCCAGAATACTTTAGTGTTTTTTCATATTAAAAAAGACTTTAGACGAAAGCCAGAAGATTTGAGTGTTTTTTCAAATTAAAATAGACTTTACTTGGAGGCCAGAAGACTTGAGTTTTATTTCATAATAAAAAAAAATTTAGACTGAGGCCAGAAGATTTGAGTGTTATTTCATATTAAAATTGAATTTAGACGGAGGGCAGAAGACTCGATTGTTATTTCATATTAAAATAGACTTTAGACGGAGGGCAGAAGACTTAAGTGTTATTTCATAATAAAATAAAATTCAGACAAGGGCCAGAAGACTTGAGTGTTATTTCATATTAAAATTTAGACGGAGGCCAGAAGACGAGTGTTATTTTATATTAGAATAGAATTTAGACGGAGACCAAAAGACTTGAGTGCATTATTTGATATAAAAATAGACTTTAGACGGAGGCTCTAAGACTTGAGTGTTATTTCATATTAAAATAGACTTTAGACGGAGGCCAGAAGACTTTAGTAATATTTTATATTAAAATTGACTTTAGACGGAGGCCAAAAAACTTGAGTGTTTTTTCATATTAAAATAGAATTTTCACGGAGGCCAGAAAACTTGAGTGTTATTTCATAATAAGAAAGATTTTAGACGGAGGCCAGAAGACTTGAGTAAATTATTTCATATTAAAATAGACTTTAGATAGAGCCCAGAAGACTTGAGTGTATTTTTTCATATTTAAATAGACTTTCGACGGAGTCCTTAAGACTTGAGTGTTATTTAATATTAAAATAGACTTTAGTCGGAAACCAGAAAACTTGAGTGTATAGTTTCATATTAAAATAGACTATAGACGGAAGCCAGAGACTTTAGTGTTTTTTCATATTAAAATAGACTTTAGACGGAGGCCAAGAAGATTTGAGTGTTATTTCATAATAAGAAAGAATTTAGACGGAGGCCAGAAGACTTGAGTGTATTATTTCATATTAAAATAGACTTTTCACGAAGGCCAGTTGACTTGATTGTTATTTCATATAAAAATAGACTTTAGATGGAGAGCAGAAGACTTGAGTGTTATTTTATATTAAAATAGACTTTAGACGGAGGCCAGAAGACTTGAGTGTTTTTTCATATTAAAATAGACTTTACAGGGAGGCCAGAAGACTTGAGTGTTTTTTCATATTAAAATAGACTTTACAGGGAGGCCAGAAGACTTGAGTGTTATTTCATATTAAAATTGACTTTAGACGGAGGGCAGAAGATTTGACTGTTATTTCATATTAAAATAGACTTTAGACGGAGGGCAGAAAACTTAAGTGTTATTTCATAATAAAATAAAATTCAGACAAGGGCCAGAAGACTTGAGTGTTATTTCATATTAAAATTTAGATGGAGGCCAGAAGACGAGTGTTATTTTATATTAGAAGAGAAATTAGATGGAGACCAGAAGAATTGAGTGTATTATTTGATATTAAAATAGACTTTAGACGAAGGCCAGAAGACTTTAGTGTTATTTCATATTAAAATAGACTTTAGACGGAGGCCAGAAGACTTGAGTGTTTTTTCATAATAAATAGAATTTAGACAAGGGCCAGATGACTTGAGTGTTATTTCATATTAAAATAGACTTTAGACGGAGGCCAGAAGAATTGAGTGTTATTTCATATTAAAATAGACTTTAGACGGAGGCCTTAAGACTTGAGTATATTGTTTTATATTTAAATAGACTTTAGACGGAGGCCTTAAGACTTGAGTGTTATTTCATATTAAAAAAGACTTTAGTCGGAGACCAGAAGACTTGAGTGTTATTTCATATTAATATAGACTTTACACGGAGGCCAGAAGACTTTAGTGTTATTTCATATTAAAATAGACTTTAGACGGAGGCCAGAAGACTTGAGTGTTATTTTATAATAAAATAGAATTTAGACAAGGGCCAGAAGACTTGAATATTATTTCATATTAAAATTGACTTTAGACGGAGGTCAGAAGACTTGAAAGTTAATTGATTTTAGAATAGACTTTAGACGGAGGCCAGAAGACTTGAGTGTTATTTCATATTAAAATCGACTTTAGTCTAAGACCAGAAGACTTGAGTGTATTGTTTCATATTAAAATAGACTAAAGACGGAGGCCAGAATACTTTAGTGTTTTTTCATATTAAAAAAGACTTTAGACGAAAGCCAGAAGATTTGAGTGTTTTTTCAAATTAAAATAGACTTTACTTGGAGGCCAGAAGACTTGAGTTTTATTTCATAATAAAAAAAAATTTAGACTGAGGCCAGAAGATTTGAGTGTTATTTCATATTAAAATTGAATTTAGACGGAGGGCAGAAGACTCGATTGTTATTTCATATTAAAATAGACTTTAGACGGAGGGCAGAAGACTTAAGTGTTATTTCATAATAAAATAAAATTCAGACAAGGGCCAGAAGACTTGAGTGTTATTTCATATTAAAATTTAGACGGAGGCCAGAAGACGAGTGTTATTTTATATTAGAATAGAATTTAGACGGAGACCAAAAGACTTGAGTGCATTATTTGATATAAAAATAGACTTTAGACGGAGGCTCTAAGACTTGAGTGTTATTTCATATTAAAATAGACTTTAGACGGAAGCCAGAGACTTTAGTGTTTTTTCATATTAAAATAGACTTTAGACGGAGGCCAAGAAGATTTGAGTGTTATTTTATAATAAGAAAGAATTTAGACGGAGGCCAGAAGACTTGAGTGTATTATTTCATATTAAAATAGACTTTTCACGAAGGCCAGTTGACTTGATTGTTATTTCATATAAAAATAGACTTTAGACGGAGGCCAAGAAGATTTGAGTGTTATTTCATAATAAGAAAGAATTTAGACGGAGGCCAGAAGACTTGAGTGTATTATTTCATATTAAAATAGACTTTTCACGAAGGCCAGTTGACTTGATTGTTATTTCATATAAAAATAGACTTTAGATGGAGAGCAGAAGACTTAAGTGTTATTTCATATTAAAATAGACTTAAGACGGAGGCCAGAAGACTTGAGCGTTTTTTCATAATAAAATAGATTTTAGACAAGGGCCAGAAGACTTGAGTGTTATTTTATATTAAAATAGACTTTAGACGGAGGCCAGAAGACTTGAGTGTTTTTTCATATTAAAATAGACTTTACAGGGAGGCCAGAAGACTTGAGTGTTTTTTCATATTAAAATAGACTTTACAGGGAGGCCAGAAGACTTAAGTGTTATTTCATATTAAAATTGACTTTAGACGGAGGGCAGAAGATTTGACTGTTATTTCATATTAAAATAGACTTTAGACGGAGGGCAGAAAACTTAAGTGTTATTTCATAATAAAATAAAATTCAGACAAGGGCCAGAAGACTTGAGTGTTATTTCATATTAAAATTTAGATGGAGGCCAGAAGACGAGTGTTATTTTATATTAGAAGAGAATTTAGACGGAGACCAGAAGAATTGAGTGTATTATTTGATATTAAAATAGACTTTAGACGGAGGCCTTAAGACTTGAGTGTTATTTCATATTAAAATAGACTTTAGTCGGAGACCAGAAGACTTGAGTGTATTGTTTCATATTAAAATAGACTTTAGACGGAGGCCAGAAGACTTGAGTGTTATTTTATAATAAAATAGAATTTAGACAAGGGCCAGAAGACTTGAATATTATTTCATATTAAAATTGACTTTAGACGGAGGTCAGAATATTTGAAAGTTAATTGATTTTAGAATAGACTTTAGACGGAGGCCAGAAGACTTGAGTGTTATTTCATATTAAAATAGACTTTAGTCTAAGACCAGAAGACTTGAGTGTATTGTTTCATATTAAAATAGACTAAAGACGGAGGCCAGAATACTTTAGTGTTTTTTCATATTAAAAAAGACTTTAGACGAAAGCCAGAAGATTTGAGTGTTTTTTCAAATTAAAATAGACTTTACTTGGAGGCCAGAAGACTTGAGTTTTATTTCATAATAAAAAAAAATTTAGACTGAGGCCAGAAGATTTGAGTGTTATTTCATATTAAAATTGAATTTAGACGGAGGGCAGAAGACTCGATTGTTATTTCATATTAAAATAGACTTTAGACGGAGGGCAGAAGACTTAAGTGTTATTTCATAATAAAATAAAATTCAGACAAGGGCCAGAAGACTTGAGTGTTATTTCATATTAAAATTTAGACGGAGGCCAGAAGACGAGTGTTATTTTATATTAGAATAGAATTTAGACGGAGACCAAAAGACTTGAGTGCATTATTTGATATAAAAATAGACTTTAGACGGAGGCTCTAAGACTTGAGTGTTATTTCATATTAAAATAGACTTTAGACGGAGGCCAGAAGACTTTAGTAATATTTTATATTAAAATTGACTTTAGACGGAGGCCAAAAAACTTGAGTGTTTTTTCATATTAAAATAGAATTTTCACGGAGGCCAGAAAACTTGAGTGTTATTTCATAATAAGAAAGATTTTAGACGGAGGCCAGAAGACTTGAGTAAATTATTTCATATTAAAATAGACTTTAGATAGAGCCCAGAAGACTTGAGTGTATTTTTTCATATTTAAATAGACTTTCGACGGAGTCCTTAAGACTTGAGTGTTATTTAATATTAAAATAGACTTTAGTCGGAAACCAGAAAACTTGAGTGTATAGTTTCATATTAAAATAGACTATAGACGGAAGCCAGAGACTTTAGTGTTTTTTCATATTAAAATAGACTTTAGACGGAGGCCAAGAAGATTTGAGTGTTATTTCATAATAAGAAAGAATTTAGACGGAGGCCAGAAGACTTGAGTGTATTATTTCATATTAAAATAGACTTTTCACGAAGGCCAGTTGACTTGATTGTTATTTCATATAAAAATAGACTTTAGATGGAGAGCAGAAGACTTGAGTGTTATTTTATATTAAAATAGACTTTAGACGGAGGCCAGAAGACTTGAGTGTTTTTTCATATTAAAATAGACTTTACAGGGAGGCCAGAAGACTTGAGTGTTTTTTCATATTAAAATAGACTTTACAGGGAGGCCAGAAGACTTGAGTGTTATTTCATATTAAAATTGACTTTAGACGGAGGGCAGAAGATTTGACTGTTATTTCATATTAAAATAGACTTTAGACGGAGGGCAGAAAACTTAAGTGTTATTTCATAATAAAATAAAATTCAGACAAGGGCCAGAAGACTTGAGTGTTATTTCATATTAAAATTTAGATGGAGGCCAGAAGACGAGTGTTATTTTATATTAGAAGAGAAATTAGATGGAGACCAGAAGAATTGAGTGTATTATTTGATATTAAAATAGACTTTAGACGAAGGCCAGAAGACTTTAGTGTTATTTCATATTAAAATAGACTTTAGACGGAGGCCAGAAGACTTGAGTGTTTTTTCATAATAAATAGAATTTAGACAAGGGCCAGAAGACTTGAGTGTTATTTCATATTAAAATAGACTTTAGACGGAGGCCAGAAGAATTGAGTGTTATTTCATATTAAAATAGACTTTAGACGGAGGCCTTAAGACTTGAGTATATTGTTTTATATTTAAATAGACTTTAGACGGAGGCCTTAAGACTTGAGTGTTATTTCATATTAAAAAAGACTTTAGTCGGAGACCAGAAGACTTGAGTGTTATTTCATATTAATATAGACTTTACACGGAGGCCAGAAGACTTTAGTGTTATTTCATATTAAAAAAGACTTTAGACGGAGGCCAGAAGACTTGAGTGTTATTTTATAATAAAATAGAATTTAGACAAGGGCCAGAAGACTTGAATATTATTTCATATTAAAATTGACTTTAGACGGAGGTCAGAAGACTTGAAAGTTAATTGATTTTAGAATAGACTTTAGACGGAGGCCAGAAGACTTGAGTGTTATTTCATATTAAAATCGACTTTAGTCTAAGACCAGAAGACTTGAGTGTATTGTTTCATATTAAAATAGACTAAAGACGGAGGCCAGAATACTTTAGTGTTTTTTCATATTAAAAAAGACTTTAGACGAAAGCCAGAAGATTTGAGTGTTTTTTCAAATTAAAATAGACTTTACTTGGAGGCCAGAAGACTTGAGTTTTATTTCATAATAAAAAAAAATTTAGACTGAGGCCAGAAGATTTGAGTGTTATTTCATATTAAAATTGAATTTAGACGGAGGGCAGAAGACTCGATTGTTATTTCATATTAAAATAGACTTTAGACGGAGGGCAGAAGACTTAAGTGTTATTTCATAATAAAATAAAATTCAGACAAGGGCCAGAAGACTTGAGTGTTATTTCATATTAAAATTTAGACGGAGGCCAGAAGACGAGTGTTATTTTATATTAGAATAGAATTTAGACGGAGACCAAAAGACTTGAGTGCATTATTTGATATAAAAATAGACTTTAGACGGAGGCTCTAAGACTTGAGTGTTATTTCATATTAAAATAGACTTTAGACGGAGGCCAGAAGACTTTAGTAATATTTTATATTAAAATTGACTTTAGACGGAGGCCAAAAGACTTGAGTGTTTTTTCATATTAAAATAGAATTTTCACGGAGGCCAGAAAACTTGAGTGTTATTTCATAATAAGAAAGATTTTAGACGGAGGCCAGAAGACTTGAGTAAATTATTTCATATTAAAATAGACTTTAGATAGAGCCCAGAAGACTTGAGTGTATTTTTTCATATTTAAATAGACTTTCGACGGAGTCCTTAAGACTTGAGTGTTATTTAATATTAAAATAGACTCTAGTCGGAAACAAGAAAACTTGAGTGTATAGTTTCATATTATAATAGACTATAGACGGAAGCCAGAGATTTTAGTGTTTTTTCATATTAAAATATACTTTAGACGGAGGCCAAGGAGATTTGAGTGTTATTTCATAATAAGAAAGAATTTAGACGGAGGCCAGAAGACTTGAGTGTATTATTTCAAATTAAAATAGACTTTTCACGAAGGCCAGTTGACTTGATTGTTATTTCATATAAAAATAGACTTTAGATGGAGAGCAGAAGACTTAAGTGTTATTTCATATTAAAATAGACTTAAGACTGAGGCCAGAAGACTTAAGCGTTATTTCATAATAAAATAGATTTTAGACAAGGGCCAGAAGACTTGAGTGTTATTTTATATTAAAATAGACTTTAGACGGAGTCCAGAAGACTTGAGTGTTTTTTCATATTAAAATAGACTTTACAGGGAGGCCAGAAGACTTGATTTTTTTTTCATATTAAAATAGACTTTACAGGGAGGCTAGAAGACTTGAGTGTTATTTCATATTAAAATTGACTTTAGACGGAGGGCAGAAGATTTGACTGTTAATTCATATTAAAATAGACTTTAGACGGAGGGCAGAAGACTTAAGTGTTATTTCATAATAAAATAAAATTCAGACAAGGGCCAGAAGACTTGAGTGTTTTTTCATATTAAAATTGAGACGGAGGCCAGAAGACGAGTGTTATTTTATATTAGAAGAGTATTTAGACGGAGACCAGAAGAATTGAGTGTATTATTTGATATTAAAATAGACTTTAGACGGAGGCCTTAAGACTTGAGTGTTATTTCATACTAAAATAGACTTTAGTCGGAGACCAGAAGACTTGAGTGTATTGTTTCATATTAAAATAGACTTTAGACGGAGGCCAGAAGACTTGAGTGTTATTTCATAATAAATAGATTTTAGACAAGGGCCAGAAGACTTGAGTGTTATTTCATATTAAAATAGACTTTAGACGGAGGCCAGAAGAATTGAGTGTTATTTCATATTAAAATAGACTTTAGACGGAGGCCTTAAGACTTGAGTATATTGTTTTATATTTAAATAGACTTTAGACGGAGACCAGAAGACTTGAGTGTTATTTCATATTAATATAGACTTTACACGGAGGCCAGAAGACTTTAGTGTTATTTCATATTAAAATAGACTTTAGACGGAGGCCAGAAGACTTGAGTGTTATTTTATAATAAAATAGAATTTAGACAAGGGCCAGAAGACTTGAATATTATTTCATTTTAAAATTGACTTTAGACGGAGGTCAGAAGACTTGAAAGTTAATTGATTTTAGAATAGACTTTAGACGGAGGCCAGAAGACTTGAGTGTTATTTCATATTATTAAAATCGACTTTAGTCTAAGACCAGAAGACTTGAGTGTATTGTTTCATATTAAAATAGACTAAAGACGGAGGCCAGAATACTTTAGTGTTTTTTCATATTAAAATAGACTTTAGACGAAAGCCAGAAGATTTGAGTGTTTTTTCAAATTAAAATAGACTTTACTTGGAGGCCAGAAGACTTGAGTTTTATTTCATAATAAAAAAAAATTTAGACTGAGGCCAGAAGATTTGAGTGTTATTTCATATTAAAATTGAATTTAGACGGAGGGCAGAAGACTCGATTGTTATTTCATATTAAAATAGACTTTAGACGGAGGGCAGAAGACTTAAGTGTTATTTCATAATAAAATAAAATTCAGACAAGGGCCAGAAGACTTGAGTGTTATTTCATATTAAAATTTAGACGGAGGCCAGAAGACGAGTGTTATTTTATATTAGAATAGAATTTAGACGGAGACCAAAAGACTTGAGTGCATTATTTGATATAAAAATAGACTTTAGACGGAGGCTCTAAGACTTGAGTGTTATTTCATATTAAAATAGACTTTAGACGGAGGCCAGAAGACTTTAGTAATATTTTATATTAAAATTGACTTTAGACGGAGGCCAAAAGACTTGAGTGTTTTTTCATATTAAAATAGAATTTTCACGGAGGCCAGAAAACTTGAGTGTTATTTCATAATAAGAAAGATTTTAGACGGAGGCCAGAAGACTTGAGTAAATTATTTCATATTAAAATAGACTTTAGATAGAGCCTAGAAGACTTGAGTGTATTTTTTCATATTTAAATAGACTTTCGACGGAGTCCTTAAGACTTGAGTGTTATTTAATATTAAAATAGACTTTAGTCGGAAACCAGAAAACTTGAGTGTATAGTTTCATATTAAAATAGACTATAGACGGAAGCCAGAGACTTTAGTGTTTTTTCATATTAAAATAGACTTTAGACGGAGGCCAAGAAGATTTGAGTGTTATTTCATAATAAGAAAGAATTTAGACGGAGGCCAGAAGACTTGAGTGTATTATTTCATATTAAAATAGACTTTTCACGAAGGCCAGTTGACTTGATTGTTATTTCATATAAAAATAGACTTTAGATGGAGAGCAGAAGACTTGAGTGTTATTTTATATTAAAATAGACTTTAGACGGAGGCCAGAAGACTTGAGTGTTTTTTCATATTAAAATAGACTTTACAGGGAGGCCAGAAGACTTGAGTGTTTTTTCATATTAAAATAGACTTTACAGGGAGGCCAGAAGACTTGAGTGTTATTTCATATTAAAATTGACTTTAGACGGAGGGCAGAAGATTTGACTGTTATTTCATATTAAAATAGACTTTAGACGGAGGGCAGAAAACTTAAGTGTTATTTCATAATAAAATAAAATTCAGACAAGGGCCAGAAGACTTGAGTGTTATTTCATATTAAAATTTAGATGGAGGCCAGAAGACGAGTGTTATTTTATATTAGAAGAGAAATTAGATGGAGACCAGAAGAATTGAGTGTATTATTTGATATTAAAATAGACTTTAGACGAAGGCCAGAAGACTTTAGTATTATTTCATATTAAAATAGACTTTTCACGAAGGCCAGTTGACTTGATTGTTATTTCATATAAAAATAGACTTTAGATGGAGAGCAGAAGACTTAAGTGTTATTTCATATTAAAATAGACTTAAGACGGAGGCCAGAAGACTTGAGCGTTTTTTCATAATAAAATAGATTTTAGACAAGGGCCAGAAGACTTGAGTGTTATTTTATATTAAAATAGACTTTAGACGGAGGCCAGAAGACTTGAGTGTTTTTTCATATTAAAATAGACTTTACAGGGAGGCCAGAAGACTTGAGTGTTTTTTCATATTAAAATAGACTTTACAGGGAGGCCAGAAGACTTGAGTGTTATTTCATATTAAAATTGACTTTAGACGGAGGGCAGAAGATTTGACTGTTATTTCATATTAAAATAGACTTTAGACGGAGGGCAGAAGACTTAAGTGTTATTTCATAATAAAATAAAATTCAGACAAGGGCCAGAAGACTTGAGTGTTATTTCATATTAAAATTTAGATGGAGGCCAGAAGACGAGTGTTATTTTATATTAGAAGAGAATTTAGACGGAGACCAGAAGAATTGAGTGTATTATTTAATATTAAAATAGACTTTAGACGAAGGCCAGAAGACTTTAGTGTTATTTCATATTAAAATAGACTTTAGACGAAGGCCAGAAGACTTGAGTGTTATTTCATAATAAATAGAATTTAGACAAGGGCCAGAAGACTTGAGTGTTATTTCATATTAAAATAGACTTTAGACGGAGGCCAGAAGAATTGAGTGTTATTTCATATTAAAATAGACTTTAGACGGAGGCCTTAAGACTTGAGTATATTGTTTTATATTTAAATAGACTTTGGACGGAGGCCTTAAGACTTGAGTGTTATTTCATATTAAAATAGACTTTAGTCGGAGAACAGAAGATTTGAGTGTTATTTCATATTAATATAGACTTTACACGGAGGCCAGAAGACTTTAGTGTTATTTCATATTAAAATAGACTTTCGACGGAGGCCAGAAGACTTGAGTCTTATTTTATATTAAAATTGACTTTAGACGGAGAGCAGAAGACTTGAGTGTTATTTTATAATAAAATAGAATTTAGACAAGGGCCAGAAGACTTGAATATTATTTCATATTAAAATTGACTTTAGACGGTGGTCAGAAGACTTGAATGTTAATTGATTTTAGAATAGACTTTAGACGGAGGCCAGAAGACTTGAGTGTTATTTCATATTAAAATCGACTTTAGTCTAAGACCAGAAGACTTGAGTGTATTGTTTCATATTAAAATAGACTAAAGACGGAGGCCAGAATACTTTAGTGTTTTTTCATATTAAAATAGACTTTAGACGAAAGCCAGATAATTTGAGTGTTTTTTCAAATTAAAATAGACTTTACTTGGAGGCCAGAAGACTTGAGTTTTATTTCATAATAAAAAATAATTTAGACTGAGGCCAGAAGACTTGAGTGTTATTTCATATTAAAATTGAATTTAGACGGAGGGCAGAAGACTTAAGTGTTATTTTATAATAAAATAAAATTCAGACAAGGGCCAGAAGACTTGAGTGTTATTTCATATTAAAATTTAGACGGAGGCCAGAAGACGAGTTTTATTTTATATTAGAAGAGAATTTAGACGGAGACCAAAAGACTTGAGTGCATTATTTGATATTAAAATAGACTTTAGACGGAGGCTCTAAGACTTGAGTGTTATTTCATATTAAAATAGACTTTAGTCGGAGACCAGAAGACTTGAGTGTATTGTTTCATATTAAAATAGACTTTAGACGGAGGCCAGAAGACTTTAAAAATATTTTATATTAAAATAGACTATAGACGGAAGCCAGGGACTTTAGTGTTTTTTCATATTAGAATAGACTTTAGACGGAGGCCAAGAAGATTTGAGTGTTATTTCATAATAAGAAAGAATTTAGACGGAGGCCAGAAGACTTGAGTGTATTATTTCATATTAAAATAGACTTTTCACGAAGGCCAGTTGACTTGATTGTTATTTCATATAAAAATAGACTTAAGACGGAGGCCAGAAGACTTGAGTGTTATTTCATAATAAAATAGATTTTAGACAAGGGCCAGAAGACTTGAGTGTTATTTCATATTAAAATTGACTTTGGACGGAGGCCAGAAGACTTGAGTGTTATTTTATATTACAATAGACTTTAGTCGGAGACCAGAAGACTTGAGTGTATGGTTTCATATAAAAATAGACTTTAGACGGAGGCCAGAAGACTTTAGTGTTGTTTCATATTAAAAAAGACTTTAGACGGAGGCCAGAAGACTTGAATGTTTTTTCATATTAAAAATAGACTTTACAGGGAGGCCAGACGACTTGAGTGTTTTTTCATATTAAAATAGACTTTAGACGGAGGCCAGAAGATTGAGTGTTTTTTCATATTAAAATAGACTTTACACGGAGGCCAGAAGACTTGAGTGTTATTTCATAATAAGAAAGAATTTAGAAGGAGGCCAGAAGACTTGAGTGCATTAATTCATATTAAAATAGACTTTAGACCGATGCCAGATGACTTGAGTGTTAATTTATATTAAAATAGACTTTAGACGGAGGCCTTAAGACTTGAGTGTATTGTTTTATATTAAAAAAACTTTAGACGGAGGCCTTAAGACTTGAGTGTTATTTCATATTAAAATATACTTTAGTCGGAGACCAGAAGACTTGAGTGTTATTTCATATTAATATAGACTTAAGACGGAGGACCGAAGACTTTAGTGTTATTTCATATTAAAATAGACTTTAGTCGGAAACCAGAAAACTTGAGTGTATAGTTTCATATTAAAATAGACTATAGACGGAGACCAGAAGATTTGAGTGTTTTTTCATATTAAAATAGACTTTAGACGGAGGCCAAGAAGATTTGAGTGTTATTTCATGATAAGAAAGAATTTAGACGGAGGCCAGAAGACTTGAGTGTTTTTTCATATTAAAAATATACTTTACAGGGAGGCCAGAAGACTTGAGTGTTTTTTCATTTTAAAATAGACTTTAGACGGAGGCCAGAAGATTGAGTGTTTTTTCATATTAAAATAGACTTTACACGGAGGCCAGAAGACTTGAGTGTTATTTCATAATAAGAAAGAATTTAGACGGAGGCCAGAAGACTTGAGTGCATTAATTCATATTAAAATAGACTTTAGACCGAGGCCAGATGACTTGAGTGTTATTTCATATTAAAAAAGACTTTAGACGGAGGCCTTAAGACTTGAGTGTATTGTTTTATATTTAAAAAATTTTAGACGGAGGCCTTGAGACTTGAGTGTTATTTCATATTAAAATAGACTTTAGTCGGAGACCAGAAGACTTGAGTGTTATTTTATATTAATATAGACTTAAGACAAAGGACAGAAGACTTTAGTGTTATTTCATATTAAAATAGACTTTCGACGGAGGCCAGAAGACTTGAGTCTTATTTTATATTAAAATTGACTTTAGACAGAGAGCAGAAGACTTGAGTGTTATTTTATAATAAAATAGAATTTAGACAATGGCCAGAAGACTAGAATGTTATTTCATATTAAAATTGACTTTAGACGGAGGTCAGAAGACTTGACTGTTATTTGAGTTTAGAATAGACTTTAGACGAAGTCCAGCAGACCTGAGTGCATTATTTCAACTTAAAATAGACTTTAGACAGAGGCCAGTATACTTTAGTGTTTTTTCATATTAAAATAGACTTTAGACGGAGGCCACAAGATTAAAGTGTTTTTTCATATTAAAATAGACTTTACAAGGAGGCCAGAAGACTTGAGTGTTATTTCATATTAAAATAGACTTTTGACGAAGGCCAGAAGACTTTAGTGTTATTTCATATTAAAATAGACTTTATACGAAGGCCAGAAGACTTGAGTGTTATTTCAGATTAAAATTAAATTTAGACGGAGGCCAGAAGACTTGAGTGTTATTTCATATTAAAATAGACTTTAGACGGAGGTCAGAAGACTTTAGTGTTATTTCATATTAAAATAGACTTTCGACGAAGGCCAGAAGACTTGAGTCTTATTTTATATTAAAATTGACTTTAGAGAGAGAGCAGAAGACTTGAGTGTTATTTTATAATAAAATAGAATTTAGACAAGGGCCAGAAGACTTGAATGTTATTTCATATTAAAATTGACTTTAGACGGAGGTCAGAAGACTTGAACGTTAATTGATTTTAGAATAGACTTTAGACGGAGGCCAGAAGACTTGAGTGTTATTTCATATTAAAATAGACTTTAGTCTGAGACCAGAAGACTTGAGTGTATTGTTTCATATTAAAATAGACTATAGACGGAGGCCAGAATACTTTAATGTTTTTTCATACTAAAATAGACTTTAGACGGAGGCCAGAAGATTTGAGTGTTTTTTGAAATTAAAATAGACTTTACTTAGAGGCCAGAAGACTTGAGTTTAATTTCATAATAAAAAATAATTTAGTCTGAGGCCAGAAGACTTGAGTGTTTTTTCATATTAAAACTGAATTTAGACAGAGGGCAGAAGACTTGATTGTTATTTCATATTAAAATAGACTTTAGACGGAGGGCAGAAGACTTGAGTGTTATTTCATAATAAAATAAAATTCAGACAAGGGCCAGAAGACTTGAGTGTTATTTCATATTAAAATTTAGACTGAGGCTAGAAGACGAGTGTTATTTTATATTAGAAGAGAATTTAAAACGAGACTAGAAGACTTGAGTGCATTATTTGATATTATAATAGACTTTAGACGGAGGCCTTAAGACTTGAGTGTTATTTCATATTAAAATAGACTTTAGTCAGAGACCAGAAGACTTGAGTGTATTGTTTCATATTAAAATTAACTATAGACGGAAGCCAGAAGACTTTAGTGTTTTTTCATATTAAAATAGACATTAGACGGAGGCCAAGAAGATGTGGGTGTTATTTCATAATAAGAAAGAATTTAGACGGAGGCCTGAAGACTTGAGTGTATTATTTTATTTTAAAATAGACTTTACACGAAGGCCAGTTGACTTGATTGTTATTTCATATAAAAAAAGACTTTAGATGGAGAGCAGAAGACTTGAGTGTTATTTCATATTAAAATAGACTTTAGACGGAGGCCAGAAGACTTGAGTGTTTTTTCATATTAAAAATAGACTTTACAGGGAGGCTAGAACACTTGAGTTTTTTTTTAAATTAAACTAGACTTTAGACGGAGGCCAGAAGATTTGAGTGTTTTTTCATATTAAAATAGACTTTACACGGAGGCCAAAAGACTTGAGTGTTATTTCATATTAAAATAGACTTTAGACGGAGGCCAGAAGACTTTAGTGTTATTTCATATTAAAATAGACTTTTGACGGAGGCCATAAGACTTGAGTCTTATTTTATATTAAAATTGAATTTAGACGGAGAGCAGAAGACTTGAGTGTTATTTTATAATAAAATAGAATTTAGACAAGGGCCAGAAGACTTGAATGTTATTTCATATTAAAATTGACTTTAGACGGAGGTCAGAAGACTTTAATGTTAATTGATTTTAGAATAGACTTTAGACAGAGGCCAGAAGACTTGAGTGTTATTTCATATTAAAATAGACTTTAGTCTGAGACCAGAAGACTTGAGTGTATTGTTTCATATTAAAATAGACTATAGACGGAGGCCAGAATACTTTAATGTTTTTTCATATTAAAATAGACTTTAGACGGAGGCCAGAAGATTTGAGTGTTTTTTCAAATTAAAATAGACTTTACTTGGAGGCCAGAAGACTTGAGTTTTATTTCATAATAAAAAATAATTTAGACTGAGGCCAGAAGACTTGAGTGTTATTTCATATTAAAATTGAATTTAGACGGAGGGCAGAAGACTCGATTGTTATTTCATATTAAAATAGACTTTACACGGAGGCCAGAAGACTAGAGTGTTATTTCATAATAAGAAAGAATTTAGAAGGAGGCCAGAAAACTTGAGTGCATTAATTCATATTAAAATAGACTATAGACGGAGACTAAAAGAATTGAGTGTTTTTTCATATTAAAATAGACATTAGACGGAGGCCAAGAAGATTTGAGGGTTATTTCATAATAAGAAAGAATTTAGACGGAGGCCAGAAGACTTGAGTGTATTATTTCATATTAAAATAGACTTTTCACGAAGGCCAGTTGACTTGATTGTTATTTCATATAAAAATAGACTTAAGACGGAGGCCAGAAGACTTGAGTGTTATTTCATAATAAAATAGATTTTAGACAAGGGCCAGAAGACTTGAGTGTTATTTCATATTAAAATTGAATTTGGACGGAGGCCAGAAGACTTGGGTGTTATTTCATATTACAATAGACTTTAGTCGGAGACCAGAAGACTTGAGTGTATGGTTTCATATTAAAATAGACTTTAGACGGAGGCCAGAAGACTTTAGTGTTATTTCATATTAAAAAAGACTTTAGACGGAGGCCAGAAGACTTGAGTGTTTTTTCATATTAAAAATAGACTTTACATGGAGGCCAGAAGACTTGAGTGTTTTTTCATATTAAAATAGACTTTAGACGGAGGCCAGAAGATTGAGTGTTTTTTCATATTAAAATAGACTTTACACGGAGGCCAGAAGACTTGAGTGTTATTTCATAATAAGAAAGAATTTAGACGGAGGCCAGAAGACTTGAGTGCATTAATTCATATGAAAATAGACTTTAGACCGAGGCCAGATGACTTGAGTGTTATTTCATATTAAAAAAGACTTTAGACGGAGGCCTTAAGACTTGAGTGTATTGTTTTATATTTAAAAAACTTTAGACGGAGGCCTTAAGACTTGAGTGTTATTTCATATTAAAATAGACTTAAGTCGGAGACCAGAAGACTTGAGTGTTATTTTATATTAATATAGACTTAAGACAAAGGACAGAAGACTTTAGTGTTATTTCATATTAAAATAGACTTTCGACGGAGGCCAGAAGACTTGAGTCTTATTTTATATTAAAATTGACTTTAGACAGAGAGCAGAAGACTTGAGTGTTATTTTATAATAAAATAGAATTTAAACAATGGCCAGAAGACTAGAATGTTATTTCATATTAAAATTGACTTTAGACGGAGGTCAGAAGACTTGACTGTTATTTGATTTTAGAATAGACTTTAGACGAAGTCCAGCAGACCTGAGTGCATTATTTCAACTTAAAATAGACTTTAGACAGAGGCCAGTATACTTTAGTGTTTTTTCATATTAAAATAGACTTTAGACGGAGGCCACAAGATTAAAGTGTTTTTTCATATTAAAATAGACTTTACAAGGAGGCCAGAAGACTTAAGTGTTATTTCATATTTAAATTGACTTTAGACGGAGGTCAGAAGACTTTAATGTTAATTGATTTTAGAATAGACTTTAGACGGAGGCCAGAAGACTTGAGTGTTATTTCATATTAAAATAGACTTTAGTCTGAGACCAGAAGACTTGAGTGTATTGTTTCATATTAAAATAGACTATAGACGGAGGCCAGAATATTTTAATGTTTTTTCATATTAAAATAGACTTTAGACGAAAGCCAGAAGATTTGAGTGTTTTTTCAAATTAAAATAGACTTTACTTGGAGGCCAGAAGACTTGAGTTTTATTTCATAATAAAAAATAATTTAGACTGAGGCCAGAAGACTTGAGTGTTATTTCATATTAAAATTGAATTTAGACGGAGGGCAGAAGACTTAAGTGTTATTTTATAATAAAATAAAATTCAGACAAGGGCCAGAAGACTTGAGTGTTATTTCATATTAAAATTTAGACGGAGGCCAGAAGACGAGTTTTATTTTATATTAGAAGAGAATTTAGACGGAGACCAAAAGACTTGAGTGCATTATTTGATATTAAAATAGACTTTAGACGGAGGCTCTAAGACTTGAGTGTTATTTCATATTAAAATAGACTTTAGTCGGAGACCAGAAGACTTGAGTGTATTGTTTCATATTAAAATAGACTTTAGACGGAGGCCAGAAGACTTTAGTAATATTTTATATTAAAATAGACTATAGACGGAAGCCAGGGACTTTAGTGTTTTTTCATATTAAAATAGACTTTAGACGGAGGCCAAGAAGATTTGAGTGTTATTTCATAATAAGAAAGAATTTAGACGGAGGCCAGAAGACTTGAGTGTATTATTTCATATTAAAATAGACTTTTCACGAAGGCCAGTTGACTTGATTGTTATTTCATATAAAAATAGACTTAAGACGGAGGCCAGAAGACTTGAGTGTTATTTCATAATAAAATAGATTTTAGACAAGGGCCAGAAGACTTGAGTGTTATTTCATATTAAAATTGACTTTGGACGGAGGCCAGAAGACTTGAGTGTTATTTTATATTACAATAGACTTTAGTCGGAGACCAGAAGACTTGAGTGTATGGTTTCATATAAAAATAGACTTTAGACGGAGGCCAGAAGACTTTAGTGTTATTTCATATTAAAAAAGACTTTAGACGGAGGCCAGAAGACTTGAATGTTTTTTCATATTAAAAATAGACTTTACAGGGAGGCCAGACGACTTGAGTGTTTTTTCATATTAAAATAGACTTTAGACGGAGGCCAGAAGATTGAGTGTTTTTTCATATTAAAATAGACTTTACACGGAGGCCAGAAGACTTGAGTGTTATTTCATAATAAGAAAGAATTTAGAAGGAGGCCAGAAGACTTGAGTGCATTAATTCATATTAAAATAGACTTTAGACCGATGCCAGATGACTTGAGTGTTAATTTATATTAAAATAGACTTTAGACGGAGGCCTTAAGACTTGAGTGTATTGTTTTATATTAAAAAAACTTTAGACGGAGGCCTTAAGACTTGAGTGTTATTTCATATTAAAATATACTTTAGTCGGAGACCAGAAGACTTGAGTGTTATTTCATATTAATATAGACTTAAGACGGAGGACCGAAGACTTTAGTGTTATTTCATATTAAAATAGACTTTAGTCGGAAACCAGAAAACTTGAGTGTATAGTTTCATATTAAAATAGACTATAGACGGAGACCAGAAGAATTGAGTGTTTTTTCATATTAAAATAGACTTTAGACGGAGGCCAAGAAGATTTGAGTGTTATTTCATAATAAGAAAGAATTTAGACGGAGGCCAGAAGACTTGAGTGTTTTTTCATATTAAAAATATACTTTACAGGGAGGCCAGAAGACTTGAGTGTTTTTTCATTTTAAAATAGACTTTAGACGGAGGCCAGAAGATTGAGTGTTTTTTCATATTAAAATAGACTTTACACGGAGGCCAGAAGACTTGAGTGTTATTTCATAATAAGAAAGAATTTAGACGGAGGCCAGAAGACTTGAGTGCATTAATTCATATTAAAATAGACTTTAGACCGAGGCCAGATGACTTGAGTGTTATTTCATATTAAAAAAGACTTTAGACGGAGGCCTTAAGACTTGAGTGTATTGTTTTATATTTAAAAAACTTTAGACGGAGGCCTTGAGACTTGAGTGTTATTTCATATTAAAATAGACTTTAGTCGGAGACCAGAAGACTTGAGTGTTATTTTATATTAATATAGACTTAAGACAAAGGACAGAAGACTTTAGTGTTATTTCATATTAAAATAGACTTTCGACGGAGGCCAGAAGACTTGAGTCTTATTTTATATTAAAATTGACTTTAGACAGAGAGCAGAAGACTTGAGTGTTATTTTATAATAAAATAGAATTTAGACAATGGCCAGAAGACTAGAATGTTATTTCATATTAAAATTGACTTTAGACGGAGGTCAGAAGACTTGACTGTTATTTGATTTTAGAATAGACTTTAGACGAAGTCCAGCAGACCTGAGTGCATTATTTCAACTTAAAATAGACTTTAGACAGAGGCCAGTATACTTTAGTGTTTTTTCATATTAAAATAGACTTTAGACGGAGGCCACAAGATTAAAGTGTTTTTTCATATTAAAATAGACTTTACAAGGAGGCCAGAAGACTTGAGTGTTATTTCATATTAAAATAGACTTTTGACGAAGGCCAGAAGACTTTAGTGTTATTTCATATTAAAATAGACTTTATACGAAGGCCAGAAGACTTGAGTGTTATTTCAGATTAAAATTAAATTTAGACGGAGGCCAGAAGACTTGAGTGTTATTTCATATTAAAATAGACTTTAGACGGAGGTCAGAAGACTTTAGTGTTATTTCATATTAAAATAGACTTTCGACGGAGGCCAGAAGACTTGAGTCTTATTTTATATTAAAATTGACTTTAGAGAGAGAGCAGAAGACTTGAGTGTTATTTTATAATAAAATAGAATTTAGACAAGGGCCAGAAGACTTGAATGTTATTTCATATTAAAATTGACTTTAGACGGAGGTCAGAAGACTTGAACGTTAATTGATTTTAGAATAGACTTTAGACGGAGGCCAGAAGACTTGAGTGTTATTTCATATTAAAATAGACTTTAGTCTGAGACCAGAAGACTTGAGTGTATTGTTTCATATTAAAATAGACTATAGACGGAGGCCAGAATACTTTAATGTTTTTTCATACTAAAATAGACTTTAGACGGAGGCCAGAAGATTTGAGTGTTTTTTGAAATTAAAATAGACTTTACTTAGAGGCCAGAAGACTTGAGTTTAATTTCATAATAAAAAATAATTTAGACTGAGGCCAGAAGACTTGAGTGTTTTTTCATATTAAAATTGAATTTAGACAGAGGGCAGAAGACTTGATTGTTATTTCATATTAAAATAGACTTTAGACGGAGGGCAGAAGACTTGAGTGTTATTTCATAATAAAAGAAAATTCAGACAAGGGCCAGAAGACTTGAGTGTTATTTCATATTAAAATTTAGACGGAGGCTAGAAGACGAGTGTTATTTTATATTAGAAGAGAATTTAAAACGAGACTAGAAGACTTGAGTGCATTATTTGATATTATAATAGACTTTAGACGGAGGCCTTAAGACTTGAGTGTTATTTCATATTAAAATAGACTTTAGTCAGAGACCAGAAGACTTGAGTGTATTGTTTCATATTAAAATAAACTATAGACGGAAGCCAGAAGACTTTAGTGTTTTTTCATATTAAAATAGACTTTAGACGGAGGCCAAGAAGATTTGGGTGTTATTTCATAATAAGAAAGAATTTAGACGGAGGCCTGAAGACTTGAGTGTATTATTTTATTTTAAAATAGATTTACACGAAGGCCAGTTGACTTGATAGTTATTTCATATAAAAATAGACTTTAGATGGAGAGCAGAAGACTTGAGTGTTATTTCATATTAAAATAGACTTTAGACGGAGGCCAGAAGACTTGAGTGTTTTTTCATATTAAAAATAGACTTTACAGGGAGGCTAGAAGACTTGAGTTTTTTTTTAAATTAAACTAGACTTTAGACGGAGGCCAGAAGATTTGAGTGTTTTTTCATATTAAAATAGACTTTACACGGAGGCCAGAAGACTTGAGTGTTATTTCATATTAAAATAGACTTTAGACGGAGGCCAGAAGACTTTAGTGTTATTTCATATTAAAATAGACTTTTGACGGAGGCCATAAGACTTGAGTCTTATTTTATATTAAAATTGACTTTAGACGGAGAGCAGAAGACTTGAGTGTTATTTTATAATAAAATAGAATTTAGACAAGGGCCAGAAGACTTGAATGTTATTTCATATTAAAATTGACTTTAGACGGAGGTCAGAAGACTTTAATGTTAATTGATTTTAGAATAGACTTTAGACGGAGGCCAGAAGACTTGAGTGTTATTTCATATTAAAATAGACTTTAGTCTGAGACCAGAAGACTTGAGTGTATTGTTTCATATTAAAATAGACTATAGACGGAGGCCAGAATACTTTAATGTTTTTTCATATTAAAATAGACTTTAGACGGAGGCCAGAAGATTTGAGTGTTTTTTCAAATTAAAATAGACTTTACTTGGAGGCCAGAAGACTTGAGTTTTATTTCATAATAAAAATAATTTAGACTGAGGCCAGAAGACTTTAGTGTTATTTCATATTAAAATTGAATTTAGACGGAGGGCAGAAGACTCGATTGTTATTTCATATTAAAATAGACTTTACACGGAGGCCAGAAGACTAGAGTGTTATTTCATAATAAGAAAGAATTTAGAAGGAGGCCAGAAGACTTAAGTGCATTAATTCATATTAAAATAGACTATAGACGGAGACTAGAAGAATTGAGTGTTTTTTCATTTTAAAATAGACATTAGACGGAGGCCAAGAAGATTTGAGGGTTATTTCATAATAAGAAAGAATTTAGACGGAGGCCAGAAGACTTGAGTGTATTATTTCATATTAAAATAGACTTTTCACGAAGGCCAGTTGACTTGATTGTTATTTCATATAAAAATAGACTTAAGACGGAGGCCAGAAGACTTGAGTGTTATTTCATAATAAAATAGATTTTAGACAAGGGCCAGAAGACTTGAGTGTTATTTCATATTAAAATTGAATTTGGACGGAGGCCAGAAGACTTGGGTGTTATTTCATATTACAATAGACTTTAGTCGGAGACCAGAAGACTTGAGTGTATGGTTTCATATTAAAATAGACTTTAGACGGAGGCCAGAAGACTTTAGTGTTATTTCATATTAAAAGACTTTAGACGGAGGCCAGAAGACTTGAGTGTTTTTTCATATTAAAAATAGACTTTACAGGGAGGCCAGAAGACTTGAGTGTTTTTTCATATTAAAATAGACTTTAGACGGAGGCCAGAAGATTGAGTGTTTTTTCATATTAAAATAGACTTTACACGGAGGCCAGAAGACTTGAGTGTTATTTCATAATAAGAAAGAATTTAGACGGAGGCCAGAAGACTTGAGTGCATTAATTCATATTAAAATAGACTTTAGACCGAGGCCAGATGACTTGAGTGTTATTTCATATTAAAAAAGACTTTAGACGGAGGCCTTAAGACTTGAGTGTATTGTTTTATATTTAAAAAACTTTAGACGGAGGCCTTAAGACTTGAGTGTTATTTCATATTAAAATAGACTTAAGTCGGAGACCAGAAGACTTGAGTGTTATTTTATATTAATATAGACTTAAGACAAAGGACAGAAGACTTTAGTGTTATTTCATATTAAAATAGACTTTCGACGGAGGCCAGAAGACTTGAGTCTTATTTTATATTAAAATTGACTTTAGACAGAGAGCAGAAGACTTGAGTGTTATTTTATAATAAAATAGAATTTAAACAATGGCCAGAAGACTAGAATGTTATTTCATATTAAAATTGACTTTAGACGGAGGTCAGAAGACTTGACTGTTATTTGATTTTAGAATAGACTTTAGACGAAGTCCAGCAGACCTGAGTGCATTATTTCAACTTAAAATAGACTTTAGACAGAGGCCAGTATACTTTAGTAATTTTTCATATTAAAATAGACTTTAGACGGAGGCCACAAGATTAAAGTGTTTTTTCATATTAAAATAGACTTTACAAGGAGGCCAGAAGACTTAAGTGTTATTTCATATTAAAATTGACTTTAGACGGAGGTCAGAAGACTTTAATGTTAATTGATTTTAGAATAGACTTTAGACGGAGGCCAGAAGACTTGAGTGTTATTTCATATTAAAATAGACTTTAGTCTGAGACCAGAAGACTTGAGTGTATTGTTTCATATTAAAATAGACTATAGACGGAGGCCAGAATATTTTAATGTTTTTTCATATTAAAATAGACTTTAGACGGAGGCCAGAAGATTTGAGTCTTATTTTATATTAAAATTGACTTTAGAGAGAGAGCAGAAGACTTGAGTGTTATTTTATAATAAAATAGAATTTAGACAAGGGCCAGAAGACTTGAATGTTATTTCATATTAAAATTGACTTTAGACGGAGGTCAGAAGACTTGAACGTTAATTGATTTTAGAATAGACTTTAGACGGAGGCCAGAAGACTTGAGTGTTATTTCATATTAAAATAGACTTTAGTCTGAGACCAGAAGACTTGAGTGTATTGTTTCATATTAAAATAGACTATAGACGGAGGCCAGAATACTTTAATGTTTTTTCATACTAAAATAGACTTTAGACGGAGGCCAGAAGATTTGAGTGTTTTTTGAAATTAAAATAGACTTTACTTAGAGGCCAGAAGACTTGAGTTTAATTTCATAATAAAAAATAATTTAGACTGAGGCCAGAAGACTTGAGTGTTTTTTCATATTAAAATTGAATTTAGACAGAGGGCAGAAGACTTGATTGTTATTTCATATTAAAATAGACTTTAGACGGAGGGCAGAAGACTTGAGTGTTATTTCATAATAAAAGAAAATTCAGACAAGGGCCAGAAGACTTGAGTGTTATTTCATATTAAAATTTAGACGGAGGCTAGAAGACGAGTGTTATTTTATATTAGAAGAGAATTTAAAACGAGACTAGAAGACTTGAGTGCATTATTTGATATTATAATAGACTTTAGACGGAGGCCTTAAGACTTGAGTGTTATTTCATATTAAAATAGACTTTAGTCAGAGACCAGAAGACTTGAGTGTATTGTTTCATATTAAAATAAACTATAGACGGAAGCCAGAAGACTTTAGTGTTTTTTCATATTAAAATAGACTTTAGACGGAGGCCAAGAAGATTTGGGTGTTATTTCATAATAAGAAAGAATTTAGACGGAGGCCTGAAGACTTGAGTGTATTATTTTATTTTAAAATAGACTTTACACGAAGGCCAGTTGACTTGATAGTTATTTCATATAAAAATAGACTTTAGATGGAGAGCAGAAGACTTGAGTGTTATTTCATATTAAAATAGACTTTAGACGGAGGCCAGAAGACTTGAGTGTTTTTTCATATTAAAAATAGACTTTACAGGGAGGCTAGAAGACTTGAGTTTTTTTTTTAATTAAACTAGACTTTAGACGGAGGCCAGAAGATTTGAGTGTTTTTTCATATTAAAATAGACTTTACACGGAGGCCAGAAGACTTGAGTGTTATTTCATATTAAAATAGACTTTAGACGGAGGCCAGAAGACTTTAGTGTTATTTCATATTAAAATAGACTTTTGACGGAGGCCATAAGACTTGAGTCTTATTTTATATTAAAATTGACTTTAGACGGAGAGCAGAAGACTTGAGTGTTATTTTATAATAAAATAGAATTTAGACAAGGGCCAGAAGACTTGAATGTTATTTCATATTAAAATTGACTTTAGACGGAGGTCAGAAGACTTTAATGTTAATTGATTTTAGAATAGACTTTAGACGGAGGCCAGAAGACTTGAGTGTTATTTCATATTAAAATAGACTTTAGTCTGAGACCAGAAGACTTGAGTGTATTGTTTCATATTAAAATAGACTATAGACGGAGGCCAGAATACTTTAATGTTTTTTCATATTAAAATAGACTTTAGACGGAGGCCAGAAGATTTGAGTGTTTTTTCAAATTAAAATAGACTTTACTTGGAGGCCAGAAGACTTGAGTTTTATTTCATAATAAAAAATAATTTAGACTGAGGCCAGAAGACTTTAGTGTTATTTCATATTAAAATTGAATTTAGACGGAGGGCAGAAGACTCGATTGTTATTTCATATTAAAATAGACTTTACACGGAGGCCAGAAGACTAGAGTGTTATTTCATAATAAGAAAGAATTTAGAAGGAGGCCAGAAGACTTGAGTGCATTAATTCATATTAAAATAGACTATAGACGGAGACTAGAAGAATTGAGTGTTTTTTCATTTTAAAATAGACATTAGACGGAGGCCAAGAAGATTTGAGGGTTATTTCATAATAAGAAAGAATTTAGACGGAGGCCAGAAGACTTGAGTGTATTATTTCATATTAAAATAGACTTTTCACGAAGGCCAGTTGACTTGATTGTTATTTCATATAAAAATAGACTTAAGACGGAGGCCAGAAGACTTGAGTGTTATTTCATAATAAAATAGATTTTAGACAAGGGCCAGAAGACTTGAGTGTTATTTCATATTAAAATTGAATTTGGACGGAGGCCAGAAGACTTGGGTGTTATTTCATATTACAATAGACTTTAGTCGGAGACCAGAAGACTTGAGTGTATGGTTTCATATTAAAATAGACTTTAGACGGAGGCCAGAAGACTTTAGTGTTATTTCATATTAAAAGACTTTAGACGGAGGCCAGAAGACTTGAGTGTTTTTTCATATTAAAAATAGACTTTACAGGGAGGCCAGAAGACTTGAGTGTTTTTTCATATTAAAATAGACTTTAGACGGAGGCCAGAAGATTGAGTGTTTTTTCATATTAAAATAGACTTTACACGGAGGCCAGAAGACTTGAGTGTTATTTCATAATAAGAAAGAATTTAGACGGAGGCCATAAGACTTGAGTGCATTAATTCATATTAAAATAGACTTTAGACCGAGGCCAGATGACTTGAGTGTTATTTCATATTAAAAAAGACTTTAGACGGAGGCCTTAAGACTTGAGTGTATTGTTTTATATTTAAAAAACTTTAGACGAAGGCCTTAAGACTTGAGTGTTATTTCATATTAAAATAGACTTAAGTCGGAGACCAGAAGACTTGAGTGTTATTTTATATTAATATAGACTTAAGACAAAGGACAGAAGACTTTAGTGTTATTTCATATTAAAATAGACTTTCGACGGAGGCCAGAAGACTTGAGTCTTATTTCATATTAAAATTGACTTTAGACAGAGAGCAGAAGACTTGAGTGTTATTTTATAATAAAATAGAATTTAAACAATGGCCAGAAGACTAGAATGTTATTTCATATTAAAATTGACTTTAGACGGAGGTCAGAAGACTTGACTGTTATTTGATTTTAGAATAGACTTTAGACGAAGTCCAGCAGACCTGAGTGCATTATTTCAACTTAAAATAGACTTTAGACAGAGGCCAGTATACTTTAGTAATTTTTCATATTAAAATAGACTTTAGACGGAGGCCACAAGATTAAAGTGTTTTTTCATATTAAAATAGACTTTACAAGGAGGCCAGAAGACTTAAGTGTTATTTCATATTAAAATTGACTTTAGACGGAGGTCAGAAGACTTTAATGTTAATTGATTTTAGAATAGACTTTAGACGGAGGCCAGAAGACTTGAGTGTTATTTCATATTAAAATAGACTTTAGTCTGAGACCAGAAGACTTGAGTGTATTGTTTCATATTAAAATAGACTATAGACGGAGGCCAGAATATTTTAATGTTTTTTCATATTAAAATAGACTTTAGACGGAGGCCAGAAGATTTGAGTGTTTTTTCAAATTAAAATAGACTTTACTTGGAGGCCAGAAGACTTGAGTTTTATTTCATAATAAAAAATAATTTAGACTGAGGCCAGAAGACTTGAGTGTTATTTCATATTAAAATTGAATTTAGACGGAGGGCAGAAGACTCGATTGTTATTTCATATTAAAATAGACTTTACACGGAGGCCAGAAGACTTGAGTGTTATTTCATATTAAAATAGACTTTAGTCTGAGACCAGAAGACTTGAGTGTATTGTTTCATATTAAAATAGACTATAGACGCAGGCCAGAATACTTTAATGTTTTTTCATATTAAAATAGACTTTAGACGGAGGCCAGAAGATTTGAGTGTTTTTTGAAATTAAAATAGACTTTACTTAGAGGCCAGAAGACTTGAGTTTAATTTCATAATAAAAAATAATTTAGACTGAGGCCAGAAGACTTGAGTGTTTTTTCATATTAAAATTGAATTTAGACAGAGGGCAGAAGACTTGATTGTTATTTCATATTAAAATAGACTTTAGACGGAGGGCAGAAGACTTGAGGGTTATTTCATAATAAAATAAAATTCAGACAAGGGCCAGAAGACTTGAGTGTTATTTCATATTAAAATTTAGACGGAGGCTAGAAGACGAGTGTTATTTTATATTAGAAGAGAATTTAGACCGAGACTAGAAGACTTGAGTGCATTATTTGATATTAAAATAGACTTTAGACGGAGGCCTTAAGACTTGAGTGTTATTTCATATTAAAATAGACTTTAGTCAGAGACCAGAAGACTTGAGTGTATTGTTTCATATTAAAATAGACTATAGACGGAAGCCAGAAGACTTTAGTGTTTTTTCATATTAAAATAGACTTTAGACGGAGGCCAAGAAGATTTTGGTGTTATTTCATAATAAGAAAGAATTTAGACGGAGGCCTGAAGACTTGAGTGTATTATTTTATATTAAAATAGACTTTACACGAAGGCCAGTTGACTTGATTGTTATTTCATATAAAAATAGACTTTAGACGGAGGCCAGAAGATTGAGTGTTTTTTCATATTAAATTAGACTTTAGACGGAGGCCAGAAGATTTGAGTGTTTTTTCATATTAAAATAGACTTTACACGGAGGCCAGAAGACTTGAGTGTTATTTCATATTAAAATAGACTTTAGACGGAGGCCAAAAGACTTTAGTGTTATTTCATATTAAAATAGACTTTTGACGGAGGCCATAAGACTTGAGTCTTATTTTATATTAAAATTGACTTTAGACGGAGAGCAGAAGACTTGAGTGTTATTTTATAATAAAATAGAATTTAGACAAGGGCCAGAAGACTTGAATGTTATTTCATATTAAAATTGACTTTAGACGGAGGTCAGAAGACTTTAATGTTAATTGATTTTAGAATAGACTTTAGACGGAGGCCAGAAGACTTGAGTGTTATTTCATATTAAAATAGACTTTAGTCTGAGATTAGAAGACTTGAGTGTATTGTTTCATATTAAAATAGACCATAGACGGAGGCCAGAATACTTTAATGTTTTTTCATATTAAAATAGACTTTAGACGGAGGCCAGAAGATTTGAGTGTTTTTTCAAATAAAAATAGACTTTACTTGGAGGCCAGAAGACTTGAGTTTAATTTTTATAATAAAAAATAATTTAGACTGAGGCCAGAAGACATGAGTGTTATTTCATATTAAAATTGAATTTAGAAGGAGGGCAGAAGACTTGATTGTTATTTAATATTAAATTAGACTTTAGACGGAGGGCAGAAGACTTGAGGGTTATTTCATATTAAAATAGACTTTAGACGGAGGGCAGAAGACTTGAGGGTTATTTCATAATAAAATAAAATTCAGACAAGGGCCAGAAGACTTGAGTGTTATTTCATATTAAAATTTAGACGGAGGCTAGAAGACGAGTGTTATTTTATATTAGAAGAGAATTTAGACCGAGACTAGAAGACTTGAGTGCATTATTTGATATTAAAATAGTCTTTAGACGGAGGCCTTAAGACTTGAGTGTTATTTCATATTAAAATAGACTTTAGTCAGAGACCAGAAGACTTGAGTGTATTGTTTCATATTAAAATAGACTATAGACGGAAGCCAGAAGACTTTAGTGTTTTTTCATATTAAAATAGACTTTAGACGGAGGCCAAGAAGATTTGGGTGTTATTTCATAATAAGAAAGAATTTAGACGGAGGCCTGAAGACTTGAGTGTTATTTCATATTAAAATAGACTTTAGACGGAGGCCAGAAGACTTTAGTGTTATTTCATATTAAAATAGACTTTTGACGGAGGCCATAAGACTTGAGTCTTATTTTATATTAAAATTGACTTTAGACGGAGGCCAGACGACTTGAGTGTTTTTTCATATTAAAAATAGACTTTACAGGGAGGCTAGAAGACTTGAGTTTTTTTTCATATTAAATTAGACTTTAGACGGAGGCCAGAAGACTTGAGTGTTATTTTATAATAAAATAGAATTTAGACAAGGGCCAGAAGACTTGAATGTTATTTCATATTAAAATTGACTTTAGACGGAGGTCAGAAGACTTTAATGTTAATTGATTTTAGAATAGACTTTAGACGGAGGCCAGAAGACTTGAGTGTTATTTCATATTAAAATAGACTTTAGTCTGAGATTAGAAGACTTGAGTGTATTGTTTCATATTAAAATAGACTATAGACGGAGGCCAGAATACTTTAATGTTTTTTCATATTAAAATAGACTTTAGACGGAGGCCAGAAGATTTGAGTGTTTTTTCAAATAAAAATAGACTTTTCTTGGAGGCCAGAAGACTTGAGTTTAATTTTTATAATAAAAAATAATTTAGACTGAGGCCAGAAGACATGAGTGTTATTTCATATTAAAATTGAATTTAGAAGGAGGGCAAAAGACTTGATTGTTATTTAATATTAAATTAGACTTTAGACGGAGGGCAGAAGACTTGAGTGTTATTTCATAATAAAATAGATTTTAGACAAGGGCCAGAAGACTTGAGTGTTATTTCATATTAAAATTGAATTTGGACGGAGGCCAGAAGACTTGGGTGTTATTTCATATTACAATAGACTTTAGTCGGAGACCAGAAGACTTGAGTGTATGGTTTCATATTAAAATAGACTTTAGACGGAGGCCAGAAGACTTTAGTGTTATTTCATATTAAAAGACTTTAGACGGAGGCCAGAAGACTTGAGTGTTTTTTCATATTAAAAATAGACTTTACAGGGAGGCCAGAAGACTTGAGTGTTTTTTCATATTAAAATAGACTTTAGACGGAGGCCAGAAGATTGAGTGTTTTTTCATATTAAAATAGACTTTACACGGAGGCCAGAAGACTTGAGTGTTATTTCATAAAAAGAAAGAATTTAGACGGAGGCCAGAAGACTTGAGTGCATTAATTCATATTAAAATAGACTTTAGACCGAGGCCAGATGACTTGAGTGTTATTTCATATTAAAAAAGACTTTAGACGGAGGCCTTAAGACTTGAGTGTATTGTTTTATATTTAAAAAACTTTAGACGGAGGCCTTAAGACTTGAGTGTTATTTCATATTAAAATAGACTTAAGTCGGAGACCAGAAGACTTGAGTGTTATTTTATATTAATATAGACTTAAGACAAAGGACAGAAGACTTTAGTGTTATTTCATATTAAAATAGACTTTCGACGGAGGCCAGAAGACTTGAGTCTTATTTTATATTAAAATTGACTTTAGACAGAGAGCAGAAGACTTGAGTGTTATTTTATAATAAAATAGAATTTAAACAATGGCCAGAAGACTAGAATGTTATTTCATATTAAAATTGACTTTCGACGGAGGTCAGAAGACTTGACTGTTATTTGATTTTAGAATAGACTTTAGACGAAGTCCAGCAGACCTGAGTGCATTATTTCAACTTAAAATAGACTTTAGACAGAGGCCAGTATACTTTAGTAATTTTTCATATTAAAATAGACTTTAGACGGAGGCCACAAGATTAAAGTGTTTTTTCATATTAAAATAGACTTTACAAGGAGGCCAGAAGACTTAAGTGTTATTTCATATTAAAATTGACTTTAGACGGAGGTCAGAAGACTTTAATGTTAATTGATTTTAGAATAGACTTTAGACGGAGGCCAGAAGACTTGAGTGTTATTTCATATTAAAATAGACTTTAGTCTGAGACCAGAAGACTTGAGTGTATTGTTTCATATTAAAATAGACTATAGACGGAGGCCAGAATATTTTAATGTTTTTTCATATTAAAATAGACTTTAGACGGAGGCCAGAAGATTTGAGTCTTATTTTATATTAAAATTGACTTTAGAGAGAGAGCAGAAGACTTGAGTGTTATTTTATAATAAAATAGAATTTAGACAAGGGCCAGAAGACTTGAATGTTATTTCATATTAAAATTGACTTTAGACGGAGGTCAGAAGACTTGAACGTTAATTGATTTTAGAATAGACTTTAGACGGAGGCCAGAAGACTTGAGTGTTATTTCATATTAAAATAGACTTTAGTCTGAGACCAGAAGACTTGAGTGTATTGTTTCATATTAAAATAGACTATAGACGGAGGCCAGAATGCTTTAATGTTTTTTCATACTAAAATAGACTTTACTTAGAGGCCAGAAGACTTGAGTTTAATTTCATAATAAAAAATAATTTAGACTGAGGCCAGAAGACTTGAGTGTTTTTTCATATTAAAATTGAATTTAGACAGAGGGCAGAAGACTTGATTGTTATTTCATATTAAAATAGACTTTAGACGGAGGGCAGAAGACTTGAGTGTTATTTCATAATAAAAGAAAATTCAGACAAGGGCCAGAAGACTTGAGTGTTATTTCATATTAAAATTTAGACGGAGGCTAGAAGACGAGTGTTATTTTATATTAGAAGAGAATTTAAAACGAGACTAGAAGACTTGAGTGCATTATTTGATATTATAATAGACTTTAGACGGAGGCCTTAAGACTTGAGTGTTATTTCATATTAAAATAGACTTTAGTCAGAGACCAGAAGACTTGAGTGTATTGTTTCATATTAAAATAAACTATAGACGGAAGCCAGAAGACTTTAGTGTTTTTTCATATTAAAATAGACTTTAGACGGAGGCCAAGAAGATTTGGGTGTTATTTCATAATAAGAAAGAATTTAGACGGAGGCCTGAAGACTTGAGTGTATTATTTTATTTTAAAATAGACTTTACACGAAGGCCAGTTGACTTGATAGTTATTTCATATAAAAATAGACTTTAGATAGAGAGCAGAAGACTTGAGTGTTATTTCATATTAAAATAGACTTTAGACGGAGGCCAGAAGACTTGAGTGTTTTTTCATATTAAAAATAGACTTTACAGGGAGGCTAGAAGACTTGAGTTTTTTTTTAAATTAAACTAGACTTTAGACGGAGGCCAGAAGATTTGAGTGTTTTTTCATATTAAAATAGACTTTACACGGAGGCCAGAAGACTTGAGTGTTATTTCATATTAAAATAGACTTTAGACGGAGGCCAGAAGACTTTAGTGTTATTTTATATTAAAATAGACTTTTGACGGAGGCCATAAGACTTGAGTCTTATTTTATATTAAAATTGACTTTAGACGGAGAGCAGAAGACTTGAGTGTTATTTTATAATAAAATAGAATTTAGACAAGGGCCAGAAGACTTGAATGTTATTTCATATTAAAATTGACTTTAGACGGAGGTCAGAAGACTTTAATGTTAATTGATTTTAGAATAGACTTTAGACGGAGGCCAGAAGACTTGAGTGTTATTTCATATTAAAATAGACTTTAGTCTGAGACCAGAAGACTTGAGTGTATTGTTTCATATTAAAATAGACTATAGACGGAGGCCAGAATACTTTAATGTTTTTTCATATTAAAATAGACTTTAGACGGAGGCCAGAAGATTTGAGTGTTTTTTCAAATTAAAATAGACTTTACTTGGAGGCCAGAAGACTTGAGTTTTATTTCATAATAAAAAATAATTTAGACTGAGGCCAGAAGACTTTAGTGTTATTTCATATTAAAATTGAATTTAGACGGAGGGCAGAAGACTCGATTGTTATTTCATATTAAAATAGACTTTACACGGAGGCCAGAAGACTAGAGTGTTATTTCATAATAAGAAAGAATTTAGAAGGAGGCCAGAAGACTTGAGTGCATTAATTCATATTAAAATAGACTATAGACGGAGACTAGAAGAATTGAGTGTTTTTTCATTTTAAAATAGACATTAGACGGAGGCCAAGAAGATTTGAGGGTTATTTCATAATAAGAAAGAATTTAGACGGAGGCCAGAAGACTTGAGTGTATTATTTCATATTAAAATAGACTTTTCACGAAGGCCAGTTGACTTGATTGTTATTTCATATAAAAATAGACTTAAGACGGAGGCCAGAAGACTTGAGTGTTATTTCATAATAAAATAGATTTTAGACAAGGGCCAGAAGACTTGAGTGTTATTTCATATTAAAATTGAATTTGGACGGAGGCCAGAAGACTTGGGTGTTATTTCATATTACAATAGACTTTAGTCGGAGACCAGAAGACTTGAGTGTATGGTTTCATATTAAAATAGACTTTAGACGGAGGCCAGAAGACTTTAGTGTTATTTCATATTAAAAGACTTTAGACGGAGGCCAGAAGACTTGAGTGTTTTTTCATATTAAAAATAGACTTTACAGGAAGGCCAGAAGACTTGAGTGTTTTTTCATATTAAAATAGACTTTAGACGGAGGCCAGAAGATTGAGTGTTTTTTCATATTAAAATAGACTTTACACGGAGGCCAGAAGACTTGAGTGTTATTTCATAATAAGAAAGAATTTAGACGGAGGCCAGAAGACTTGAGTGCATTAATTCATATTAAAATAGACTTTAGACCGAGGCCAGATGACTTGAGTGTTATTTCATATTAAAAAAGACTTTAGACGGAGGCCTTAAGACTTGAGTGTATTGTTTTATATTTAAAAAACTTTAGACGGAGGCCTTAAGACTTGAGTGTTATTTCATATTAAAATAGACTTAAGTCGGAGACCAGAAGACTTGAGTGTTATTTTATATTAAAATTGACTTTAGACAGAGAGCAGAAGACTTGAGTGTTATTTTATAATAAAATAGAATTTAAACAATGGCCAGAAGACTAGAATGTTATTTCATATTAAAATTGACTTTAGACGGAGGTCAGAAGACTTGACTGTTATTTGATTTTAGAATAGACTTTAGACGAAGTCCAGCAGACCTGAGTGCATTATTTCAACTTAAAATAGACTTTAGACAGAGGCCAGTATACTTTAGTAATTTTTCATATTAAAATAGACTTTAGACGGAGGCCACAAGATTAAAGTGTTTTTTCATATTAAAATAGACTTTACAAGGAGGCCAGAAGACTTAAGTGTTATTTCATATTAAAATTGACTTTAGACGGAGGTCAGAAGACTTTAATGTTAATTGATTTTAGAATAGACTTTAGACGGAGGCCAGAAGACTTGAGTGTTATTTCATATTAAAATAGACTTTAGTCTGAGACCAGAAGACTTGAGTGTATTGTTTCATATTAAAATAGACTATAGACGGAGGCCAGAATATTTTAATGTTTTTTCATATTAAAATAGACTTTAGACGGAGGCCAGAAGATTTGAGTCTTATTTTATATTAAAATTGACTTTAGAGAGAGAGCAGAAAACTTGAGTGTTATTTTATAATAAAATAGAATTTAGACAAGGGCCAGAAGACTTGAATGTTATTTCATATTAAAATTGACTTTAGACGGAGGTCAGAAGACTTGAACGTTAATTGATTTTAGAATAGACTTTAGACGGAGGCCAGAAGACTTGAGTGTTATTTCATATTAAAATAGACTTTAGTCTGAGACCAGAAGACTTGAGTGTATTGTTTCATATTAAAATAGACTATAGACGGAGGCCAGAATACTTTAATGTTTTTTCATACTAAAATAGACTTTAGACGGAGGCCAGAAGATTTGAGTGTATTTTGAAATTAAAATAGACTTTACTTAGAGGCCAGAAGACTTGAGTTTAATTTCATAATAAAAAATAATTTAGACTGAGGCCAGAAGACTTGAGTGTTTTTTCATATTAAAATTGAATTTAGACAGAGGGCAGAAGACTTGATTGTTATTTCATATTAAAATAGACTTTAGACGGAGGGCAGAAGACTTGAGTGTTATTTCATAATAAAAGAAAATTCAGACAAGGGCCAGAAGACTTTAGTGTTATTTCATATTAAAATTTAGACGGAGGCTAGAAGACGAGTGTTATTTTATATTTGAAGAGAATTTAAAACGAGACTAGAAGACTTGAGTGCATTATTTGATATTATAATAGACTTTAGACGGAGGCCTTAAGACTTGAGTGTTATTTCATATTAAAATAGACTTTAGTCAGAGACCAGAAGACTTGAGTGTATTGTTTCATATTAAAATAAACTATAGACGGAAGCCAGAAGACTTTAGTGTTTTTTCATATTAAAATAGACTTTAAAATAGACTTTACACGAAGGCCAGTTGACTTGATTGTTATTTCATAAAAAATAGACTTTAGATGGAGAGCAGAAGACTTGAGTGTTATTTCATATTAAAATAGACTTTAGACGGAGGCCAGAAGACTTGAGTGTTATTTCATAATAAAATAGATTTTAGACAAGGGCCGGAAGACTTGAGTGTTATTTCATATTAAAATTGACTATGGACGGAGGCCAGAAGACTTGAATGTTATATCGTATTAAAATAGACTTTACAGGGAGGCCAGAAGACTTGAGTGTGTTATTTCATATTTAAATAGACTTTAGACGGAGGCCTTAAGACTTGAGTGTTATTTCATATTAACACTTAGCATGCCAAAGGTTTTTTACGCAAAATGTGCTCCACTGCCAACTTGTTTTTTTGGTAATTTCACAAAATTAGAGTCTGGTGTTTAAAAATTAATAAAAAATTAATGGACTTATGTGGAAGCATGAAATCTTTACCATATATGTAAAACATAATACCATACTTAAAAATAAAGTTTTCATGCGAATTAGTGTCACGTGACCATGGCGGCCATCTTGAATTTGTGAGATTTATATAAAAATATGTAGTTGTGTCCACTTTTTTTCTTCTTTGAGAACCATCGGCAAACATGAGTGCACTGTTACAGCTTAGCAACATAGCTAGTATACCACACTAAGTAAAAAAAACAAATTCAACAATAAAAAAGTAGTTTTTATTCCAATTTGCCCCTTGTTTTGCCCATGAATTTTGAAACGATTTTGTTCAATTTTCAGCAAGTTTACCAAAACTGGTTAGTATCTTTGAATATGTACAAATCAATAACAGTTCAATATCGATTTGTGAAATCTCTACCATAGATGTAAAACAGAATACCATACTAAAAAAAACGTTTTCATACAAATTGGTGTCACGTGACAATGGCGGCCATCTTGAATTTGTGACATTTATAGAAAAATATGTACTTGTGTCAATTTTTTTTCTTCTTTGAGAACCATCGGCAAATATGAGTGCACTGTTACAGCATAAAAACATAGCTAGTAGACCACACTAAGTAAAAAAATCAAATTCAACAATAAAAAAGTAGTTTTTTTTCCGATTCGCCCCTTGCTTTGCCCATGAATTTTGAAACGATTTTGCTCAATTTTCAGCTAGTTTACCAAAACTGGTTAGTATCTTTGAATATGTACAACTCGGTAACAGTTCAATATCGACTTGTGAAATCTCTACCATATATGTAAAACAGATGAACATAATAAAAAAATAACGTTTCCATGCAAATTGAAGTCACGTGACCATGGCGGCCATCTTGAAATTGTGAGATTTATAGAAAAATATGTACTTGTGTCCACTTTTTTTCTTTTTTGAGAACCATCGGCAAATATGAGTGCACTGCTACAGCATAGAAACATAGCCAGTAAATAATGCTAAATCTAAAAACGAAATTCGACAATAAAAAATCAATATAAAAATATTTTTTATTTCATTTTGCCCCTTGTTTTGCCAATGAATTGTGAAACGATTTTTGTCAATTTTCTGTCACTTCACCAAAACTGGTTAGACTATTTAAACATATATATAAATATGCAATTAGTCACTACTGAGGAATGAAATCTTACCATATATGTAGAATATAATACCACATTGGTAAATTGAATTATAATGCAAATTTGCGCCACGTGACTTAAGCAGCCATCTTGAGTTTGTGACACTTTTAGAAAAATGGAATATTTTTTAGGCATTGGTTTTCTTGTGCAGTTTTTAAGCAATATGGTAATAAACCTATAAAAGAAAGAACTGGTCCTTAAAGGTCTATTTCAAGTGAAAAATTTTTATTGAACAAATTTAGTGTGTAACTTAACCTAGATTATATATCAAAGATAAACTAAACATTATACATTTATACAATTTAATTAGAGCACCAACAAAAGATTAATTTACTGATTCTAAAACAAATATAAGAATCAATATAAAATCAAAATACAAATAGAGACAATTGTGCAGAACTACACAGTTTTTAAACAATACATTATACTAATTTACTGCTGTAGCGTCCATCAATGATATAATTCACTGTTGTATGGTACAGATAAAAACAACCTGGCACAATGCAGAGATGGACGTTGCAAATATAAAGGCATATATTGTTTGAATTTTTTTATTGCAGGATTTACAAACAAGACAGTATGGTTTGTAAGTTTTGACTTTATATTTTGAGAAATGGCCGTGCGGTTAGACTCTCATCAATGTTAAGGTTCGGGGCAGTAGCAGTGCTCTTTCGTCACGGCCTAGTTACTTGGTTATGAATAAGGGATTCAAGTACCAGTTCGCTATTTTTTTTTAGCTGCCATGGAAGCGTTCTTGTTTATCTATAACCAATAAACCATTTATTTATCAAAGTTACATCTTTGTATAATGAAAGATTGAGTGGAACTTATTGATTGGTGAGGATAGCAATAGCTAACCTTCATTTGGTCAAACTGATCAACACCAGAGACCCGAAGACTTGAGTGTATTGTTTCATATAAAAATTGACTTTAGACGGAGGCCAGAAGACTTTAGTCTTATTTCATATTGTTACGAATATCGGTCATAAAGGAATGACGTAGTAAGGCATTGACCTCTTAACAAGTGCGTATTTGAGTCCAAGGCGACCAAGGTTTGACCTTTATGCCCTAAGGGCAGTTTAAAATAAAATAATTCGTCCAACCCCGTGGAAATTGGAGGATAATTCTGGATCGTAGTATTCTATAAGGAAAGAGGTTAAAATGCGTATTAAGACCCTGTAGAATCTTCGATGATAGTTTTCTTTGAAAAGTCCCCACCTCCTTAAAGTTAGTTCAGTTTGAAAGTTTGTAGTGTGAAGTCGCTATATTAATACTTGTATAATATATGCCATTTATTTTGAAATACTTATGTTGCCATTCGTTGATGCATATATTGATCGTTTATATTGAGTCTACAATTTAAATAAAATTGTTTATTCAACAACTGGAGTTGTTTGATCTATCATTGTTGAGAAAGGTGTTGAAGATAATTATCACGAATATAACTACATTGCTGCATAGACCTGTCAGTCAAGGAACCCCTAGCTTGGGCTACATATTAGCAGAATCTAGAGACTTCTAATAAAGATACAACTATATTCATTGAATCCGATTTAACGAGTCGTAATAATAGTCATCATAGAGACGTCCATAACAATATTAAAATAGACTTTAGTCGGAGGCCAGAAGACTTGAGTGTTTATTCATATTAAAAATAGACTTTACAGGGAGGCCAGAAGACTTGAGTGTTTTTTCATATTAAAATAGACTTTAGACGGAGGCCAGAAGATTTGAGTGTTTTTTCATATTAAAAAAGACTTTAGACGGAGGCCAGAAGACTTGAGTGTTATTTCATATTAGAAGAGACTTTAGACGGAGGCCAGAAGACTTGAGTGTTATTTCATATTAAAATAGACTTTAGACGGAGGCCTTAAGACTTGAGTGTATTGTTTTATATTTAAAAAACTTTAGACGGAGGCCTTAAGACTTGAGTGTTATTTCATATTAAAATAGACTTTAGTCGGAGACCAGAAGATTTGAGTGTTATTTCATATTAAAATAGACTTTAGACGGAGGCCATAAGACATTAGGGTTTTTTCATATTAAAATAGACTTTAGACGGAGGCCAGAAGACTTGAGTGATTTTCATAATAAGAAAGAATTTAGACGGAGGCCAGAAGACTGGAGTGCATTATTTCATATTAAAATAGACTTTAGACGAAGGCCAGAAGACTTGAGTGTTATTTTATATTAAAATAGACTTTAGACGGAGGCCTTAAGACTTGAGTGTATTGTTTCATATTTAAATAGATTTTAGACGGATTCCTTAAGACTTGAGTGTTATTTCATATTAAAATAGACTTTATTCGGAGACCAGAAGCCTTGATTGTTATTTCATATTAAAATAGACTTTCGACGGAGGCCATAAGAATTTAGTGTTATTTCATATTAAAATAGACTTTAGACGGAGGCCAGAAGACTTGAGTGCATTATTTCATATTAAAATAGACTTTAGACCGAGGCCAGAAGACTTGAGTGTTATTTCATATTAAAAAAGACTTTAGACGGAGGCCTTAAGACTTGAGTGTATTGTTTTATATTAAAAAAAACTTTAGACGGAGGCCTTAAGATCTGAGTGTTATTTCATATTAAAAAAGGACTTTAGTCGGAGACCAGAAGACTTGTGTGTTGTATTTTTTATTAAAATAGACTTTAGACGGAGGCCATAAGACTTTAGTGTTTTTTCATATTAAAATAGACTTTAGACGGAGGCCAGAAGACTTGACTGATTTTCATATTAAAATAGACTTTACACGGAGGCCAGAAGACTTGAGTGTTATTTCATAATAAGAAAGAATTTAGACGGAGGCCAGAAGACTGGAGTGCATTATTTCATATTAAAATAGACTTTACACGGAGGCCAGAAGACTTGAGTGTTATTTCATAATAAGAAAGAATTTAGACGGAGGCAGACCTAATTCCAAACCACTAATTGTAGGCAGTGTTTACAGACCACCAAACTCAACATCAGAGTACATGTCTGATCTGTGCAATCAGCTGACAAGTATTGAAACTAAATATAAAAATGCTATAATTTGGATAATGGGGGACTTCAACCTCCCTGATATAAATTGGAATAGCTTCTCTATAGAAAAGCACCAAAACACACAAAAAAAAATGAAATGTTTATCAATACCATCCAAAATCTAAACTTAGACCAAATTAATAAAAAACCAACAAGAAACCATAATATACTAGATTTATTTTTAACGAACAGACCAGGACTAGTATTAGATTATGAAATAATCCCTGGACTTTCAGATCATGATATTGTCAGAGTAAATAACAAAATAAAAATCCAAATTAGCAAGAAACCTAAAAGAATAATTTATCTCTGGAATAAATGTAACACAACAGAACTACATCAAGCAGCAATAAAGTTCCAAACCAATTTTCTTACTAAATACAATATAGATAGTCCAGTTGAAGATATTTGGCAATTTATAAAAACCAACTTAAAAGCAATAATGGCTGACTCTGTGCCAACAAAACAAACATCAAATAAAATTAACAAATGTTGGTTTAACACTAAACTAAAGAAACTGTGTAAACAAAAACAAAATCTATTCAAAAAGTTTAAGGCAAATAATTCAATTAGACTACATAAAAAATACCTAAAAATTAAACATTTAACTCAGAAACTAAGCAGACAGCTGCAGAATGAATATGTAAACAATGTAATTTTAAAGATAATAATAAAAACTTATGGTCCTACATTAAATCAAGAAAAATGGACACTACAGGCATAGCTCCACTAAAAGGCGAAAACAATGAAACTTATAATGATAATGAAACTAAAGCTAATATCCTAAACACACACTTTGCATCATCTTTTTCAAATCCAGGTGACAAAGAAATATTCATAAATTTAAACAAACTAGAAGAGATAGGAAATATAAATGTAGATGAAAAAGGCATTAAACAACTCCTAACCAACTTAAAAGTAAACAAAGCTTCTGGTCCAGATGAAATACCAGCAAGACTTAAAGAACTAACTAATGAAATATCTCCAATCTTTAAAATACTTTTTCAGGCCTCTCTAAACCAGGGCAAAGTGCCCAAAGATTGGAAATTAGCCAATGTAACCCCCCTTTTCAAAAAAGGAGATAAATCTAACCCCGGAAATTATAGACCTGTTTCTCTAACAAGCATAACATGTAAATTACTTGAACATATAATATATAGTAGTATAGTAAATCATCTAGACAAACTAAATGCACTGTGCCCACACCAACATGGCTTCAGGAAAAATAGATCATGTGAGACTCAATTGATAGGCTTAATTGATGACTTGTCTAAGGGATTAGATAATAACAACCAAATTGATGCTATATTACTAGATTTTTAAAAAGCATTTGATAAAGTTCATCATTCTAGTCTTCTTAAAAAACTTAAATACTTTGGCATCTCTGGTCCCTTACATCAGTGGATTCACGACTTTCTTATAGGCAGAGAACAAACAGTGATAATAAATGGCTCTAAGTCATCACCAATAACAGTAAACTCAGGAGTTTTACAAGGAACTGTTCTAGCTCTTTCCGTCCCATGAGCCGGTACAATCGGCTTTTATATTTTTCGTTTCCGTCCCGCGAGCCGATTCTACCGGCTCATGATTAATTAATAATTTTGCGAAACGCCTATACGGTGTAAAGAAGTAATTTTACGTCGCCATTTTCGTTACGCCATTTTCTTTGTTATTAATGCAATTTGTTTACATTTGTTGCGTTAATTTTTTACATTTTGATCGATATTTGGGTTCAATTATTTCTGTTATGGGCCCAAGAGGTCTAGGGGCATCTCCAACTTAGATTATTACCGCTAATAAAACTATGTAACTGATTTATTCATTACAAAATACGGTGACCTATTTTATTAACTTCTAACAATGAAAACTTCACAGAACAAGAGATCGATTATAATTTAGAATAAGCAAAATAAATGATGTAATGAAAGCGTCCAAAAAGGGGGCGTGGCCCACTTGGAAAGGTAACAAATTTGGACAAAAATTTTTTTTTCAAATGTAATAAATATATTTTTAAATACATTTATCATATGCTACATTCAATTTCCTTTCAATCGATGTATTACACTTCATGTATATTTTTTATATTAGACCAGTTTATGAGAATATGAATAGATGTTTGTTTATTTCAACTTTGCTACATTTTTTTTTTGTGAAGGCAAATGTTTGGCTAAATATTGTGTAACTTTGTTATTTATTGATCAATTTTGTTCAAATTTGAAAGTGTTATTATTTATTAGATTTGCGATCGGGGTTTAAGTTATTGCAACAAATGGTTGACACGTTTTATAAATAAAAAAACTTTTATTGGAAAGAATACATTTTTTTTTTTTTATAAATAATTTTTTCTTAGTGGTTGACCACTATAAAAAATGTATATCGTTCAATAAACATATTTTAAAGTACTTTGATCATAAACTACATTTATTTTGCTTACTTTTGATGTATAACACTTAGGGCTTTCTCTTATATTTGTCCCAAGATTTACATTTTAAAAAAAGGTCCTATTTTTTTCTTGTATCTGTAAAAAATGCTTGGTAAAACCATGGAAAAAGCCCTGGGATGGAAAGAGCTAGGGCCCCTACTATTTCTAATTTACATTAATGATCTGCCAAATTGCATATACACAGGCACAAAAGTAAGATTATTTGCCGATGACTGCATAATTTATAGAATAATAAAGACAGGAAAACATAGTGAACTTTTACAAAAAGACCTAGATGAACTACAAAAATTGGAATCAAACTGAAGTATGTCTTTTCACCCAGAAAAATGCCAACTAATAAGGGTATCCAAGAAAAAGAAACAAATAATAGCAAACTACTTCATTCATGGTAAAGAACTAACTCAAACTAGCACACTAGTATATAGGACTTGGCCTAAATAAGTCAGTTACACAAGAGGGATCCGTGGGGACACAAACACGATCTTTTTATATAGAGAGATTTTCAATGTTTTCAATGTATTATTCCAAACATTGTTTGACAAAAAAGTAAAAAAATATAGTTTTGTGTTAACATTATCTAAAATCCTCCATTTGTGTTACTATTTATAAAAAACTATCGCGGCAAAATATAATATTGATTAATTAAAACAATGGTATGATAAACTTTTTTTTTTCTTTTAATTTTGAGCATTAATCTTAAATACTAAATAATTAAAGGTGAAATTATGTTATTCATTGAAAAGACTGCAAATGAAAAGATCATAATATATATATAGGCTTCGTTAGATCATAGACTATAATATACATGGACCGCTTGCTTTAGTTTTTCTGCTATATGATGACTCGAAAGACTGCTTATTTCGGAATTCCCGATTCTAAATGAAGTTTTTGAATTGAATTGAATTGTTGAATTTCTGGCCCATCAACATCGATGGTTATATAGCGCCTTTTTAATAATATTGTTGTCATGTTTCTCTTGTATCCGTTTTATTGTTCTTATATCTTTAAATTCTGTTGTACAGTTGAATGTCTTTAATATAGTTTATTATATGCTTTGGTTTAATTTTGGTGAAAAGATCATGAAGAGTTTTACAGCAATAGAACCTACGTCGAATTTCATCAACTGTATTACACTCCAACAAAATGTGAGACACTGTTAAGTTGACATTGCAGAAAGCACCAATTGGAGCCGTTTCTCGTTTTAAGAGAAAAGAATGTGTTAGTTGTGTATGTCCTGTATGTAGTCTGCAGAGAATAACTGCGTCTTTTCGAACAAGTTGGCCCGTATCATGCCAGGTTTTAGAGTTTTCCAAATATTGCAGTTTATTGCATTTGATTCTCAAGAAGTTAGTCCATTTTTGTCTTATGTGTCTAATTATCAAAGGTTTCAAGTCTCGATATGGTATTGGGATAATAGTCTCTGATAACAATAGAGCGTCTTTTGCCTCTCTGTCAGCTTTTTCATTTCCCTCTATCCCTGCATGACCAGGAACCCAAAAGAAAACGACACGTTTGCCCCTTTCATATATCGATTGATATTTTGTCAGAATGTCCAATGCCGATATATTCCTGATATTACAGTTTCTCAAAGCAGTAAGAAAAGATAACGAATCGGATATAATTACGAAGTCTTGGTTTTCTGATTCTTCTGCAATGTCTAATGCAAGACTAATTGCTAAAGCCTCTGCATTATTTATTGAGATATTGGAATTATATTTTCTTTTTTTACTTTTATTTGAGGTAAGAGCAACCGAAGATGTCGCTGTATCATTTTTCGATCCATCTGTGTATATTTGTACATAATTTGGGTATTTTTGTATCACTTCTTGAAACATATTCACGCAAGAATCCTTTTTCTTTCTATGGTTTAATTCTAAGTTTATAGGCGGGATTTCAAAAAGCCATGGTGGAGTTTTTGGTATATAATATCTTTTCATCAATCTAAAGTCGATTTCAGTTTCGATTATTTCTTTTCCAATTCTAAGTCCAAAAGTTGGTATACATTTTAAGTTTTTAGTAAAGCTGTTTTTTTCTTGTGGGTAAAAAACACATAAATACGCTGGATTATACGGTAAGGATTTCAGTTTTAGTGCATATTGTAATGATAGCTTGAGTCTTCTATTTTGTAGTGGTGGTTCATTTGCTTCTATTTGTAAACTGTTACATGGAGTAGTTCTAATTGCTCATAGGCATAGACGTATGCATTGATTCTGTACAGGATCAAGCATTTTTAGATATGATGTTCTTGCTGATCCGTATACTAAACATCTGTAATCTAATTTTGATCTAATGTGTGATCTATATATTTTCAGTAGACTTTTTTTCTCTCCTCCCCAATCTGTATTTGCTAAAGTTTTCAGTAGATTTGTGGATTTTTGACACTTGGATTTTAGTTCTTTTATATGTAGCAAGAAATTTAATTTACTATCAAATGTTACTCCAAGAAATTTGACGTTATTAGCTATAGGAATCTGTTTTTTATAAAGGTATAGTTCAGGGTCAGGGTGTTTTTTATGTATCTGACAGAAATGTACAATATTTGTTTTTTTAGCAGAAAATCCATTTTTTTCGGTCCATTCTTGTATTTTATTGATTAGAAGTTGTAGATGATTCTTTATTTCTATCATACAGTTAGGTCTATAATAGATCACAAAGTCATCGACGTATAGAGAACACTTTGTATTCTGTAATAAGCATTTAGTGATCTTATTTATTTTTATATTAAATAGTGTAGGCGATAATACGCTTCCTTGAGGGAGACCTTCTTCTTGAATAAATGTATCTGATAAATAGTCTCCAATTCTTACTTGAAATGTTCGGTTGCTTAGAAAGTTTGATATAAATTTTGGTAGGTTACCTCTTAAACCGAAGGCATATAGATCTTTCAAAATTCCATATTTCCATGTAGTGTCAAATGCCTTTTCTAAATCGAAAAAAAAAAGCTACCACATGTTCTTTCCTAACAAAAGCTTCCCTAAAAAATGTTTCTAATCTAATGAGATGATCTATTGTTGAATGATTCATTCTAATTCCACATTGAGTCTTTGATATTAAGTTATTACTTTCCAGTAAATATATTAAGCGTTTATTAACATTTTTTTCCATAATTTTACAGAAACAATTTGTGAGGGCTATTGGTCTGTAATTTATTGGATCTGTGTGATTTTTTTTCTCTTTAGGTATTGGAATGGTAATTGCTTTTTTCCTTTCTTTAGGAAATGTATTTTGTTGCCAAAGATCATTAAAAAATTTTAATAGAGTTTTTAGTGTTAACGTTGGCAGATGTCTTATAATCTCATTATGAATTGAATCTGGGCCTGGTGCAGTATTTTTGGTTTCTTTTATACATTGCGTAAGCTCGTTTATTGATATTGGTGAGTTGTAATATTCCAATATATTTGTTTCAAAATTTATAGTTTCTTTTTCTATTTCTCTTTTTACTTTTTTAAAGGAGTCTGTATAGTTTTCAGACGATGAATTTTTCGAAAAGGTCTTTCCAATTTTTTTTGTAATATCTTGTGTAGTTTCTGCATAAGTGCCATAAGCCAGTTTGATTTGTTTACTTGGACTTTTGTTGGTATTTCTTTTAATTTTTCGAATCATTTTCCAAATATTATTTATGGGTGTGTTTGAATTTATTTTGTTTATATAATTTTGCCATGCAAGTCGTTTCTGTTCCCTAATTACCTGTCGAGTTTTCGCTTGTGCAATTTTAAAGGCTTTCAGGTTTTCTGGAGATGGATTTGTCTTGAAATCTCTAAGCTGTTTGTTTCTATCTTTTATGTTTTCTTTACAAATGTTTGTGAACCATGGTTTATTCTTTGTTATTTTGGATGTTGTTTTCGGTATAGTTCGTTCACAGATTTGATATAATGATTGTGAAAAGGTTGAATATTCTTCTTGAGCACTAGAATGTATATTTATTTGAGAGAGTATTATGTCGCATTCCAATTTAAAAAGTATTCCAATCTGCTCTTTTAAAGTTCCATGTTGATGGGTTATGGGCTTGTATTTTGGAGTTTGTAGTTAGCACGATAGGCTGGTGATCTGATCCATAATTATTTTCCAAAACACTCCAAGTAAATTCTGTAAATAGAGTTGAATCTGCCATTGTTTAATCGAGATAAGATGGAGATAAATTTGTAGAATTATGAAAAGTCGGAGTACCATAATTAAAAATGCATATATTTCTTTCATTGAGTAATCTTTCAATTTCTTTACCTCTTAGGTTTGTATTATGACTTCCCCATATAGGGTAGTGGGCATTAAAGTCTCCCATAAGTATTATTGGAGGTGGCAGCTGTTTATTGAGATCATCTAATTGTGAATATGTTATTATTTGATCTGGTGGGATATAAATTGAACATATAGTTAAAGGTCTTCCTAATGTAAATCTTATAGCCACGGCTTGCATGCAGGTATTTATATTAATTTTTCTATGTAGAATATTAGTTGCTATAAAAATAGAAGTACCTCCTCATGCAATTTTTTTTAGAATGTATATGGTGATAAGCGGTATAACCACGCAATTCAAATGATTCTGTATTTAATTTTATTTCTTGTAGACAAATTACTATAGGATTTGTCTCAGTTATAATAAGTTGTAGCTCTGGAATATTATGTTTTAGTTCTCTGCAGTTCCATTGAAGAATATTCTTATATTGTGAATTAATATCCAAGAGTAATATTAATTTCTTAATATTTTTTTCTTTATTTTTTATTTGGTTTCTGGAGGGTTTTTATAATAATATTTGATTGTTATTGATGTGGAGACTTGTTTGTTTTTCGATTTCTGTTTTTTTGAAGTTATGACATCTTCTATTTAATTTTCTTCTATAATTTCCATGTCGTTCTCCCGTGTACTACTATCCGTTTCTTGTTGTGTCCTGGTTTTTGAATTTAAAGGTTGAGACATTGTTTCCTTTTGTATTTGTAAGTCAGTTATTGAATCACCCTTTTCGCATGCTTGTTCCAAAATGTCCATAAGTCTTAGTTCTAGTTTCATTAGATTTCAAGTCCTTACCGTGATATATTTCTTTCATTTTGTTTTTCATATAATCCTTATTTGGTTTCTTCTCCGAGTTTACTTTCCCTGGAAGCATTTCTTCTATATTTGATTGTGTTGATTTGTCTTTAGTGCATATTATTGCATTTATTTCCCATTTTTTGAACACTCCATCTTGATCTTTATAGTACAATTCTGGTAAAGTGGGTGTCTGCGTTTCAGCGTGTTTCATTTTCTTCATGTCTATTTTAAGAGCTCCAGCATAATTCTTTTCACTTATTAAAGATTTGTGTGCTAGAATATATTTCTTTGCATCTTGATAAGGTATATTTTTTTGAGTTTTTAATTTTTGAATTTCCTTTTCTTCGATCCATCTTGGACATATTTTTGAGAATGATAGATGTTGTCCTTCGCAGTTTATACATTTCATTTCTGCACTGCATGTTTCCAAGCTGTATCCTTCATTACCGCAACGTGGGCAGACAGCATTTCTTTTGCAGTGTTTTTTCAAATGACCAAATTTTTGACAGGTATGGCACCTCATAGGGTTAGGTATGTAGTCTTCAATTTTGATGTTTATATATCCTGCTTTAATTTCCTTTGGAGGAGGTGGTTTATTAAAAGTTAAAATTATTGTGTTAGTTGCTATTTCTTTTTTATCTCTTTTTATTTTAATTATGTAAGATGAGATAACTTCTTGACTTTCAAGTTCCAGTGCTATTTCATCTTCCGTACAGCATTCTAATTTTTTTGACTTTATAATTCCTTTTGAGCTGTTTAGGAAGGTAGGGGTTTGTTTCTATCGCTATTACTGCCATACTGGTTGTTTTCAATAACTTTTTTGAGTGTGATTTTTTTTCACATTCCACCAGAATCTGTCCAGATCTTAATTTTTTAACAGATTTGGGTGGTCCTGCCATCCCAGTTATGGTCTTTTCTATGACAAACGGCGATAAATTTGTAAGTGGCTTTTCAGATTCTTTAGATGTAATGTAATAAACCTTGGCCATATTTCTGAATTTTCGTCGGTGATCGAATCCTCACCTCTTTTTCTTTTTGTCTCTCTGCTCTCCATTTTTCAAGTGTTTGGGTTTGTATATACCCGCGGCTTTAGCCGCTTTCTAAATTTTAGTATTTAGTTTAGTTTGTTTACTGTTTAGTTATATTTACAAAATAATTAATAATAATTACAATCACAAAAATACTTCCTAATAAGTTTTACAACTTTAAATAAGTATGTATTTTCCAATAAAACTCTCAAGGACGTAACATTGAAGTCATAACATCACCGCCATCTTGGTGCGTTCCCTCGTTGTTCCAAATGAAGTCATTGTAATACAAATTCCGTTTTATTGAATCGCACCATTTTTTTTTATAAATTGTGTGCGTCAATCTAGGATTTAGATATGGACGCTATGGATGAGGAAGTTTTTGTTGATGAATTGAAAGGCATACTGGAGGTAAACCTTCAAATTAAATAATTACTTTTTGAAGAAGTATGGAGTTTATCTGTTAGACTCATGTTCGGTGTATAGTCTATGGTATTTCTGCTATATGATGACTTGAAACACTGATGATCGGAATTCCCGATTCTAAATAACGTAATTGCTATACCGGAAATAAAGTTATTGATATACAAGTTCCATGATTTTCTCAATGAAAAATTAAAATCGAAAGTAGTAAAGAGCGGAAACATTTATAGATCAGTGTGGTGTGCGCACGGAAAAAAGAAAATAAGCTCTACAAATAGAGCAGGCGGTCCATCTTTTTATAGTCAATGATATATTAATAGGCCTACAAGTATTCATTTAAAGTCGAAAAATATGCGATTGAATAAAACGGAACTTGTATTACAATTACTTCATTCAGAATCGGGAATTGCAAAAAACAGAAGATAATAGCATAAAAAACTAAAGCAAGCGGTCCATGTATATTATAGTCTATGGTTAGATGATGTGTTTAATTTCTCCCCCCCCCCCCCCCCCCCGCCCCTCAATAAAACTAACAGTATATTACACTTCTGACTATTGTTATAAGGAAAATACGAATATACTGAATATACATCTTTTCTAGTTTACCAGATTTCGAATAGACAATGTTAACATATTCTAATATATCTTAATTTGGTAGGCCTTTATAAGCAAATCATACATATTTTTAATGTAATGTTGTCCTAATAAACGTCACTTTATGCTCTACACCTGAACCATGCGATTAAGATTTAAAAATAAAATCAGACACAACAAATGACCACAAGGAACAACGAAAGTCGGTAAATAATTTTGTTGATCATTTACATTCTCATTAAAGTCCTTGCAGTTTAACAAACTTAGAGAATTTCAAAAACTCATGCGTAGGAAAAAGCTTAAAAAAAATGGATGTCACCGTTTAAAATCCTAATGAAGGCAAATATAACTGTTGCCTCTGAAAGAGTTTCATGCCGTTGATAAGTTATTCGAAATTAATTAACATTTTTTAAAGGACCATGTATACTCTAGTATAGGTCTGACAAGATATTTAGATCATGGTTCCCGTGTATATTTTAGTATAGGTCTGACAAGATATTTAGATCATGGTTCCCGTGTATATTTTAGTATAGGTCTCACAAGATATTTAGATCATGGTTCCCGTGTATATTTTAGTATAGGTCTCACAAGATATTTAGATCATGGTTCTCGTGTATATTCTAGTATAGGTCTGACAAGATATTTAGATCATGGTTCCCGTGTATATTCTAGTATAAGTCTGACAAGATATTTAGATCATGGTTCCCGTGTATATTTTAGTATAGGTCTCACAAGATATTTAGATCATGGTTCCCGTGTATATTCTAGTATAGGTCTGACAAGATATTTAGATCATGGTTCCCGTGTATATTCTAGTATAAGTCTGACAAGGTATTTAGATCATGGTTCCCGTGTATATTTTAGTATAGGTCTCACAAGATATTTAGATCATGATTCCCGTGTATATTCTAGTATAGGTCTGACAAGATATTTAGATCATGGTTCCCGTGTATATTCTAGTATAGGTCTGACAAGATATTTAGATCATGGTTCCCGTGTATATTCTAGTATAGGTCTGACAAGACCTCTTAAGTTTACAGTTATTCATGATTTTTAAGAACCATTTTTTATTACAGTTTGCCCTCTACATATTAGAAAGTCTTGAATCCAATGATGTAAGGTACTAGTCTTAATATGCAAGTGGTCAAACAAAAATGACTTCCCCCAAGCAGAGCTTAAGACGTGACGTACTCTTATTTCCGTAATCAGATTTCTATGGAAAAGAACAAAAAGTCTAGGTGTAGACAATTTCTCAATCCTTGCCAATTGTATCCTTCTTAGTAGTAGTGTATTGACGCCGTCACGCCTCCACACAAACATACCGAGTTCACAACAAAGGTTCTAAAACGGAGGGCTTGTATATACACCATGTATCGTTAGAAGACGATGTACCACCTGTGAAACGTTAGACGTTAGTCGATCCTCCGATGAGATGGAGACCGCGATAAAATCTATCACTCTGTATACAAGGTGCTTCATCATTGACCAAAAACCCTAAGTAAAGAGGCCTGCCATTTGGCCCTCAGGAGGCTATCTTCATGATGAAGTGTACGGAGGACTAGAGCAACTGACAGCCATGGCGCAGTTCATTATAACAATAGGACTAGTCTGAATCCTCCCAATCAGAACTTTTTAGAACGAAGAAAAAAATTACAACTACTTCATTCATGGGAAAGACCTAAGCCAAACTGAAAATGCAAAGTATTTAAGAGTAACAATAAATTATATTGGAATCCACATAAAGGAACTTCTACAAATGTAATAAGAACATAAGACTATGATGCTTATAGTTAGATCTATACTGGTATATACAACTTCTGTATAGGACCCATCAATTAAACATTAAACATTTAGAACAAATTCATAAAAGAGCTGCAAAGTTAATTTCTAGCGAACATTAATAACTAACAAGAGCAACTCAAACAGTTCAATCACTAAACCTAGAAATACTAGAGGACAGAAGGGCAAAGAGTAAAGTTGTAATAATACATAAGGCATTAAATTCCAATAGAAATACAATACTATAGTAATCTATTTTAATGCTGAGATAAACATAGATACAAAAACAGTGTCGCTAATAAATCAGCTCACACAATGACAGTTGCAACAAGTAAAAAAAATGTTAAATCTAAAATATCTGAAATAAAAAGAACTTACTTCATCAACAATAAATTCATTGTCATTGTAAAATGTGGTAAAGTCGGTAGCTGGTCTAAAGTTGTACTGTAAGGCGTATAAAGAACTGCTCAGTGTTTCTGAATCTTTCTGTTTGGTAACCACCATCTGGTGTCGGGCCCATGGAACTTTTTTATTGTTGATAAAATCGTCCGAAAGTAAACATTTAGACGTACCATCTAAGTGAATTCTGACACAAAGAAGATCATATGTTTTGTTATTTTTTTATACATTAATTTATGGACAAATAGTTTTCTTTTTTTCTGAACTGTATAGGCCTCTACAAGGTTTAATTTAAAATCAATAATTTTGCAAATCGACACAATTTGCTTCGGTATAAAGTCATTTTTAAATTAACAACATACTTATTTACCTGTATCCCCTATATTTCCCATAAGCATTCTTAGTTGAGTTATTGAATACAATATGATGTTTTGGCTTGTCAAAGTTAAATGAGTAAAGAGCATCCAGTTCACTGGTCTTCGATGTACGAACTATTTTATTCTGATAAAAAGTTTGGCCTGGTTCCTAAAAATTCACATAAAAAAATGTTACCCAATTATATTGGATAGTAGGCCTATTTTGTTTTGTAAATTGTATTAAAATGAAGAAGTTTATCAATTTACAATTTACAACACATTTACAAGTAAAAGCAGTATAAATAATATATTACATAAATTTGGTCAACACCAATTAATAAGTGCTAAAATTAACGATCTTATGTTATAAGGCGAACTATTTAATGCATTCATATAGTACAGGGGTATCCAAACTTTTCAGCCGAGGGCCGCCATAACTATCACACGGCAGTTCGGGGGCCGACTACCCACTTGAGGTCCGAATAAAAAATAATAAAAACATGGATGTTTTGTTTTTAACCATTCATTTAATTTTATTTGATTCAGTTATTATTTAATAAAACATTGATACACTAAATATGAACACCTGTTTTAGTGAGAATGGTGAAATTGTTTCACAGATGCCAAAAAAGCAGACATTTCTGATAAATAAAAAGGTATTCACGGGCCGGATGAGAGTGCCTCGCGGGCCGCATCCGACCCCCGTGCCGTGGTTTGGAGACCACTGAATATAGTAGAATAAGATTCAAATAATTGTAAATCCCACAAAAATTGACAGTTTGATGTTTTAAACTAGATCTATAATCTAGATAGAATGGCGTATGGACTAAATCGACTATCCCGACTCGTTGCACAATATTTTTATTTTGTAACAACAATGTTCGACGCGCACTACACAGTTGATGAAATACAAATAAATGCACAAAACAATCTTCTTTTGTACAGGTAAGAATATCAATTCTAATGTATACACAGATCCGGTAATCTTATTCAATTATCACACAATGAGAATGTATTAATGTATTAACTTGTTTACGTATTTAGTACATACATTTGAACTAAGAAACTTGTGTGTAGTATAAAGCATTACAGCATAGCCTACCTCAATTTAAAAGTGTCAGAATGTGGTAATATCTAAATATATCACAAAATAATTCATTCGAAAGTTGAAATTATACTTAATAAGAAATCGTCATAAAAGTATGTATGTAATGATAATATAGGATACTGAGCGCCCACAGTAAGTATGTATGTAATGATACTATAGGATACTGAGCGCCCACAGTAAGTATGTATGTAATGATAATATAGGATACTGAGCGCCCACAGTAAGTATGTATGTAATGATAATATAGGATACTGAGCGCCCACAGTAAGTATGTATGTAATGATAATATAGGATACTGAGCGCCCACAGTAAGTATGTATGTAATGATAATATAGGATACTGAGCGCCCACAGTAAGTATGTATGTAATGATAATATAGGATACTGAGCGCCCACAGTAAGTATGTATGTAATGATAATATATGATACTGAGCGCCCACAGTAAGTATGTATGTAATGATAATATAGGATACTAAGCGCCCACAGTAAGTATGTATGTAATGATAATATAGGATACTGAGCGCCCACAGTAAGTATGTATGTAATGATAATATAGGATACTGAGCGCCCACAGTAAGTATGTATGTAATCATAATATAGGATACAGAGCGCCCACAGTAAGTATGTATGTAATGATAATATAGGATGCTGAGCGCCCACAGTAAGTATGTATGTAATGATAATATAGGATGCTGAGCGCCCACAGTAAGTATGTATGTAATGATAATATAGGATGCTGAGCGCCCACAGTAAGTATGTATGTAATGATAATATAGGATGCTGAGCGCCCACAGTAAGTATGTATGTAATGATAATATAGGATGCTGAGCGCCCACAGTAAGTATGTATGTAATGATAATATAGGATGCTGAGCGCCCACAGTAAGTATGTATGTAATGATAATATAGGATGCTGAGCGCCCACAGTAAGTATGTATGTAATGATAATATAGGATGCTGAGCGCCCACAGTAAGTATGTATGTAATGATAATATAGGATACTGAGTGCCCACAGTAAGTATGTATGTAATGATAATATAGGATACTGAGCGCCCACAGTAAGTATGTATGTAATGATAATATAGGATACTGAGCGCCCACAGTAAGTATGTATGTAACGATAATATAGGATACTGAGCGCCCACAGTAAGTATGTATGTAATGATAATATAGGATACTGAGCGCCCACAGTAAGTATGTATGTAATGATAATATAGGATACTGAGCGCCCACAGTAAGTATGTATGTAATGATAATATAGGATACTGAGCGCCCACAGTAAGTATGTATGTAATGATATATAGGATACTGAGCGCCCACAGTAAGTATGTATGTAATGATAATATAGGATACTGAGCGCCCACAGTAAGTATGTATGTAATGATAATATAGGATACTGAGCGCCAACAGTAAGTATGTATGTAATGATAATATAGGATACTGAGCGCCCAAAGTAAGTATGTATGTAATGATAATATAGGATACTGAGCGCCCACAGTAAGTATGTATGTAATGATAATATAGGGTACTGAGCGCCCACAGTAAGTATGTATGTAATGATAATATAGGATACTGAGCGCCCACAGTAAGTATGTATGTAATGATAATATAGGATACTGAGCGCCCACAGTAAGTATGTATGTAATGATACTATAGGATACTGAGCGCCCACAGTAAGTATGTATGTAATGATAATATAGGATACTGAGCGCCCACAGTAAGTATGTATGTAATGATAATATAGGATACTGAGCGCCCACAGTAAGTATGTATGTAATGATAATATAGGATACTGAGCGCCCACAGTAAGTATGTATGTAATGATAATATAGGATACTGAGCGCCCACAGTAAGTATGTATGTAATGATAATATAGGATACTGAGCGCCCACAGTAAGTATGTATGTAATGATAATATATGATACTGAGCGCCCACAGTAAGTATGTATGTAATGATAATATAGGATACTAAGCGTCCACAGTAAGTATGTATGTAATGATAATATAGGATACTGAGCGCCCACAGTAAGTATGTATGTAATGATAATATAGGATACTGAGCGCCCACAGTAAGTATGTATGTAATGATAATATAGGATACAGAGCGCCCACAGTAAGTATGTATGTAATGATAATATAGGATGCTGAGCGCCCACAGTAAGTATGTATGTAATGATAATATAGGATGCTGAGCGCCCACAGTAAGTATGTATGTAATGATAATATAGGATGCTGAGCGCCCACAGTAAGTATGTATGTAATGATAATATAGGATGCTGAGCGCCCACAGTAAGTATGTATGTAATGATAATATAGGATGCTGAGCGCCCACAGTAAGTATGTATGTAATGATAATATAGGATGCTGAGCGCCCACAGTAAGTATGTATGTAATGATAATATAGGATGCTGAGCGCCCACAGTAAGTATGTATGTAATGATAATATAGGATGCTGAGCGCCCACAGTAAGTATGTATGTAATGATAATATAGGATGCTGAGCGCCCACAGTAAGTATGTATGTAATGATAATATAGGATGCTGAGCGCCCACAGTAAGTATGTATGTAATGATAATATAGGATACTGAGCGCCCACAGTAAGTATGTATGTAATGATAATATAGGATACTGAGCGCCCACAGTAAGTATGTATGTAACGATAATATAGGATACTGAGCGCCCACAGTAAGTATGTATGTAATGATAATATAGGATACTGAGCGCCCACAGTAAGTATGTATGTAATGATAATATAGGATACTGAGCGCCCACAGTAAGTATGTATGTAATGATAATATAGGATACTGAGCGCCCACAGTAAGTATGTATGTAATGATATTATAGGATACTGAGCGCCCACAGTAAGTATGTATGTAATGATAATATAGGATACTGAGCGCCCACAGTAAGTATGTATGTAATGATAATATAGGATACTGAGCGCCCACAGTAAGTATGTATGTAATGATAATATAGGATACTGAGCGCCCAAAGTAAGTATGTATGTAATGATAATATAGGATACTGAGCGCCCACAGTAAGTATGTATGTAATGATAATATAGGGTACTGAGCGCCCACAGTAAGTATGTATGTAATGATAATATAGGGTACTGAGCGCCCACAGTAAGTATGTATGTAATGATAATATAGGATACTGAGCGCCCACAGTAAGTATGTATGTAATGATAATATAGGATACTGAGCGCCCACAGTAAGTATGTATGTAATGATAATATAGGATACTGAGCGCCCACAGTAAGTATGTATGTAATGATAATATAGGATACTGAGCGCCCACAGTAAGTATGTATGTAATGATAATATAGGATACTGAGCGCCCACAGTAAGTATGTATGTAATGATAATATAGGATACTGAGCGCCCACAGTAAGTATGTATGTAATGATAATATAGGTTACTGAGCGCCCACAGTAAGTATGTATGTAATGATAATATAGGATACTGAGCGCCCACAGTAAGTATGTATGTAATGATAATATAGGATACTGAGCGCCCACAGAAAGTATGTATGTAATGATAATATAGATACTGAGCGCCCACAGTAAGTATGTATGTAATGATAATATAGGATACTGAGCGCCCACAGTAAGTATGTATGTAATGATAATATAGGATACTGAGCGCCCACAGTAAGTATGTATGTAATGATAATATAGGATACTGAGCGCCCACAGTAAGTATGTATGTAATGATAATATAGGATACTGAGCGCCCACAGTAAGTATGTATGTAATGTTAACATAGGATACTGAGCGCCCACAGTAAGTATGTATGTACTGATAATATAGGATACTGAGCGCCCACAGTAAGTATGTATGTAATGATAATATAGGATACTGAGCGCCCACAGTAAGTATTTATGTAATAATAATATAGGATACTGAGCGCCCACAGTAAGTATGTATGTTTTGAGATAGGATACTGAGCGCCCACAGTAAGTATGTATGTTTTGAGATAGGATACTGAGCGCCCACCGTAAATATGTATGTTTTAAGATAGGATACTGAGCGCCCACCGTAAGTATGTATGTAATGATAATATAAGATACTGAGCGCCCACAGTAAGTATGTATGTAATGATAATATAGGATACTGAGCGCCCACAGTAATTATGTATGTTTTGAGATAGGATACTGAACGCCCACAGTAAGTATGTATGTAATGATAATATAGGATACTGAGCGCCCACAGTAAGTATGTATGTAATGATAATATAGGATACTGAGCGCCCACAGTAAGTATGTATGTAATGATAATATAGCATACTGAGCGCCCACAGTAAGTATGTATGTAATGATAATATAGGATACTGAGCGCCCACAGTAAGTATGTATGTTTTGGGATAGGATACTGAGCGCCCACAGTAAGTATGTATGTTTTGAGATAGGATACTGAGCGCCCACCGTAAATATGTATGTTTTAAGATAGGATACTGAGCGCCCACCGTAAGTATGTATGTTTTAAGAGAGGATACTGAGCGCCCACAGTAAGTATGTATGTTTTGAGATAGGATACTGAGCGCCCACCGTAAGTATGTATGTAATGATAATATAGGATACTGAGCGCCCACAGTAAGTATGTATGTAATGATAATATAGGATACTGAGCGCCCACAGTAAGTATGTATGTTTTGGGATAGGATACTGAGCGCCCACAGTAAATATGTATGTTTTGAGATAGGATACTGAGCGCCCACCGTAAGTATGTATGTAATGATAATATAGGATACTGAGCGCCCACAGTAAGTATGTATGTAATGATAATATAGGATACTGAGCGCCCACAGTAAGTATGTATGTTTTGAGATAGGATACTGAGCGCCCACAGTAAGTATGTATGTAATGATAATATAGGATACTGAGCGCCCACAGTAAGTATGTATGTAATGATAATATAGGATACTGAGCGCCCACAGTAAGTATGTATGTAATGATAATATAGGATACTGAGCGCCCACAGTAAGTATGTATGTTTTGGGATAGGATACTGAGCGCCCACAGTAAGTATGTATGTTTTGAGATAGGATACTGAGCGCCCACCGTAAATATGTATGTTTTAAGATAGGATACTGAGCGCCCACCGTAAGTATGTATGTTTTGAAAGAGGATACTGAGCGCCCACAGTAAGTATGTATGTTTTGAGATAGGATACTGAGCGCCCACAGTAAGTATGTATGTAATGATAATATAGGATACTGAGCGCCCACAGTAAGTATGTATGTAATGATAATATAGGATACTGAGCGCCCACAGTAAGTATGTATGTAATGATAATATAGGATACTGAGCGCCCACAGTAAGTATGTATGTAATGATAATATAGGATACTGAGCGCCCACAGTAAGTATGTATGTAATGATAATATAGGATACTGAGCGCCCACAGTAAGTATGTATGTAATGATAATATAGGATTCTGAGCGCCCACAGTAAGTATGTATGTAATGATAATATAGGATACTGAGCGCCCACAGTAAGTATGTATGTAATGATAATATAGGATACTGAGCGCCCACAGTAAGTATGTATGTAATGATAATATAGGATACTGAGCGCCCACAGTAAGTATGTATGTAATGATTATATAGGATACTGAGCGCCCACATTAAGTATGTATGTAATGATAATATAGGATACTGAGCGCCCACAGTAAGTATGTATGTAATGATAATATAGGATACTGAGCGCCCACAGTAAGTATGTATGTAATGATAATATAGGATACTGAGCGCCCACAGTAAGTATGTATGTAATGATAATATAGGATACTGAGCGCCCACAGTAAGTATGTATGTAATGATAATATAGGATACTGAGCGCCCACAGTAAGTATGTATGTTTTGAGATAGGATACTGAGCGCCCACAGTAAGTATGTATGTTTTGAGATAGGATACTGAGCGCCCACAGTAAGTATGTATGTAATAATAATATAGGATACTGAGCGCCCACAGTAAGTATGTATGTTTTGAGATAGGATACTGAGCGCCCACAGTAAGTATGTATGTTTTGAGATAGGATACTGAGCGCCCACAGTAAGTCTGTATGTTTTGAGATAGGATACTGAGCGCCCACAGTAAGTATGTATGTTTTGAGATAGGATACTGAGCGCCCACCGTAAATATGTATGTTTTGAGATAGGATACTGAGCGCCCACCGTAAGTATGTATGTTTTGTGATAGGATACTGAGCGCCCACAGTAAGTATGTATGTTTTGAGATAGGATACTGAGCGCCCACAGTGAGTATGTATGTTTTGAGATAGGATACTGAGCGCCCACCGTAAGTATGTATGTTTTGAGATAGGATACTGAGCGCCCACAGTAAGTATGTATGTTTTGAGATAGGATACTGAGCGCCCACAGTAAGTATGTATGTTTTGAGATAGGATACTGAGCGCCCACAGTAAGTATGTATGTTTTGAGATAGGATACTGAGCGCCCACCGTAAATATGTATGTTTTAAGATAGGATACTGAGCGCCCACCGTAAGTATGTATGTTTTGAAAGAGGATACTGAGCACCCACAGTAAGTATGTATGTTTTGAGATAGGATACTGAGCGCCCACAGTAAGTATGTATGTAATGATAATATAGGATACTGAGCGCCCACAGTAAGTATGTATGTAATGATAATATAGGATACTGAGCGCCCACAGTAAGTATGTATGTAATGATAATATAGGATACTGAGCGCCCACAGTAAGTATGTATGTAATGATAATATAGGATACTGAGCGCCCACAGTAAGTATGTATGTAATGATAATATAGGATACTGAGCGCCCACAGTAAGTATGTATGTAATGATAATATAGGATTCTGAGCGCCCACAGTAAGTATGTATGTAATGATAATATAGGATACTGAGCGCCCACAGTAAGTATGTATGTAATGATAATATAGGATACTGAGCGCCCACAGTAAGTATGTATGTAATGATAATATAGGATACTGAGCGCCCACAGTAAGTATGTATGTAATGATTATATAGGATACTGAGCGCCCACATTAAGTATGTATGTAATGATAATATAGGATACTGAGCGCCCACAGTAAGTATGTATGTAATGATAATATAGGATACTGAGCGCCCACAGTAAGTATGTATGTAATGATAATATAGGATACTGAGCGCCCACAGTAAGTATGTATGTAATGATAATATAGGATACTGAGCGCCCACAGTAAGTATGTATGTAATGATAATATAGGATACTGAGCGCCCACAGTAAGTATGTATGTTTTGAGATAGGATACTGAGCGCCCACAGTAAGTATGTATGTTTTGAGATAGGATACTGAGCGCCCACAGTAAGTATGTATGTAATAATAATATAGGATACTGAGCGCCCACAGTAAGTATGTATGTTTTGAGATAGGATACTGAGCGCCCACAGTAAGTATGTATGTTTTGAGATAGGATACTGAGCGCCCACAGTAAGTCTGTATGTTTTGAGATAGGATACTGAGCGCCCACAGTAAGTATGTATGTTTTGAGATAGGATACTGAGCGCCCACCGTAAATATGTATGTTTTGAGATAGGATACTGAGCGCCCACCGTAAGTATGTATGTTTTGTGATAGGATACTGAGCGCCCACAGTAAGTATGTATGTTTTGAGATAGGATACTGAGCGCCCACAGTGAGTATGTATGTTTTGAGATAGGATACTGAGCGCCCACCGTAAGTATGTATGTTTTGAGATAGGATACTGAGCGCCCACAGTAAGTATGTATGTTTTGAGATAGGATACTGAGCGCCCACAGTAAGTATGTATGTTTTGAGATAGGATACTGAGCGCCCACAGTAAGTATGTATGTTTTGAGATAGGATACTGAGCGCCCACCGTAAATATGTATGTTTTGAGATAGGATACTGAGCGCCCACCGTAAGTATGTATGTTTTGAGATATGATACTGAGCGCCCACAGTAAGTATGTATGTTTTGAGATAGGATACTGAGCGCCCACAGTAAGTATGTATGTTTTGAGATAGGATACTGAGCGCCCACAGTAAGTATGTATGTTTTGAGATAGGATACTGAGCGCCCACAGTAAGTATGTATGTAATAATAATATAGGATACTGAGCGCCCACAGTAAGTATGTATGTTTTGAGATAGGATACTGAGCGCCCACAGTAAGTATGTATGTTTTGAGATAGGATACTGAGCGCCCACAGTAAGTCTGTATGTTTTGAGATAGGATACTGAGCGCCCACAGTAAGTATGTATGTTTTGAGATAGGATACTGAGCGCCCACCGTAAATATGTATGTTTTGAGATAGGATACTGAGCGCCCACCGTAAGTATGTATGTTTTGTGATAGGATACTGAGCGCCCACAGTAAGTATGTATGTTTTGAGATAGGATACTGAGCGCCCACAGTAAGTATGTATGTTTTGAGATAGGATACTGAGCGCCCACCGTAAATATGTATGTTTTGAGATAGGATACTGAGCGCCCACCGTAAGTATGTATGTTTTGAGATATGATACTGAGCGCCCACAGTAAGTATGTATGTTTTGAGATAGGATACTGAGCGCCCACAGTAAGTATGTATGTTTTGAGATAGGATACTGAGCGCCCACAGTAAGTATGTATGTTTTGAGATAGGATACTTAGCGCCCACCGTAAATATGTATGTTTTGAGTTAGGATACTGAGCGCCCACCTTAAATATGTATGTTTTGAGATAGGATACTGAGCGCCCACAGTAAGTATGTATGTAATGATAATATAGGATACTGAGCGCCCACAGTAAGTATGTATGTTTTGAGATAGGATACTGAGCGCCCACAGTAAGTATGTATGTTTTGAGATAGGATACTGAGCGCCCACCGTAAATATGTATGTTTTGAGATAGGATACTGAGCGCCCACCGTAAGTATGTATGTTTTGAGATAGGATACTGAGCGCCCACAGTAAGTATGTATGTTTTGAGATAGGATACTGAGCGCCCACAGTGAGTATGTATGTTTTGAGATAGGATACTGAGCGCCCACCGTAAGTATGTATGTTTTGAGATAGGATACTGAGCGCCCACAGTAAGTATGTATGTTTTGAGATAGGATACTGAGCGCCCACAGTAAGTATGTATATTTTGAGATAGGATACTGAGCGCCCACAGTAAGTATGTATGTTTTGAGATAGGATACTGAGCGCCCACAGTAAGTATGTATGTTTTGAGATAGGATACTGAGCGCCCACAGTAAGTATGTATGTTTTGAGATAGGATACTGAGCGCCCACCGTAAATATGTATGTTTTGAGTTAGGATACTGAGCGCCCACCTTAAATATGTATGTTTTGAGATAGGATACTGAGCGCCCACAGTAAGTATGTATGTAATGATAATATAAGATACTGAGCGCCCACAGTAAGTATGTATGTTTTGAGATAGGATACTGAGCGTCCACAGTAAGTATGTATGTGCTCCGCTATATAAATATCTGCCATTTCAATGTCTGGCTGGCTGTTTAGCCTACAATGTGACTACTTCGTTAGACTAGCAGTCTAGCACGATATTTGTTTCTTTTGGAGAAACAGTTGTCACTAATTGCTCTAAAGAGCAACAGATGAATTAAGCACTTTAGTCTAGTCAAGTTCTTTCAGTTGAGATAAAATAACCCAGTTTATTCACAAGGGAATTAATGTATGTTGATGTATTGTCTTAAAAAAAAGACCACATGTGGTCCTACAAACAATAGTAACACTCTACTACAAAGTCAACATACAGATGCTTTTAACTACAGTTAAACACAAACTCTACTTTAGATTTATCCGACAACATACATTAAAAACATGCGACTAGCAATTAGAGCATTTTATAACTCCAGTCACATGAAATTCACGAAACAGGGAATTTAAACATAATTCCAATAAGAACATTGTCAATCAAAGAGATTCAATTATGAATTACGTCGAGTGTCAAACTTATGGATGACGAAGAAGCCTTGTCTATGTTCTGAAGAAGAAACTAAGAAGCGGAAAATGTTCAAAAGTAAACAGTTAATAAAGGTACTGTCATTGAGCCGTGTTTGTCAATGATGTGTGTCAATGATGTGTGTCTGTGTGGGGAGTTCTAATAAAAACCATGAGCTGCTATAGGTGGGACAGTCAAATGACTCGATGATACCGATTTGTATGTTAAGATGTTCAGATCGAGATCACCTGTAAAGAACAACCTTTGATGAATGTTTGACGATTTTTAAAGTCCAAATCGTAGAATAGGCAATATTGTTTTAGGATTTAGAAGCTGTACTTTATATTAACAAATATAAGATAGTCACCACAAGAGTGCAATAATGAATGTGTATGTTGTTATACAACCAATACATTCATTTTCATGTTTCCTGGATTATTATTGGATGCATGACATTGGATCCCATATGTTACATTGATATTTCATGAAACAATTTCAATATGACAAGGGTAAATTCGGCAATGGTATTTTCGGCAAGTAATTTTGGAAAGGTAAATTCGGCAAAACTCGCAAAGCGGTAAAATTGGCAACGATAACACTGGCAAGCATATAATATCCACTGTTTTTATTGAACATATTGGTAGTAGTACACTCTAGTCCATGGATCGGCAATCTATAAAATGCGTGCCAGCCTTGGCAGCATAGTGGTTTTAAATGATACATGAAAGACCACCAAAAGGACGTTTGAGTATCTTCTGCATGAAAAGAGCAGGATGAAATTAAAGTTGTTGGTACGCTGAGTAATTTAGAGATGCTTCTTTGAGACACTATTGTCAAATGTTGCCAACTCTGCTCTAATCTACTAAATTCACAGGTTCTAAACCATTTTCGGCTCACCACCCCTTTTTCCATTTTTTTCCGCTCACCGCCCCAATTTTGTTTAGCGCCCACTCTCCCCACCCCTCTGGAGGTTAAAGGGTAAGTATGTGAAGCCGACTGGTCCAGCGGCTAGATCACCGGACTGTCAACCAAAAACCAACTAACAGGTCGCGGGTTCTAGCCCTGCCACCGACGGATCCCTGTCGCCCTGCAGGAGTTTTGGGCCTAGTGGACGTATTAATCTTCTATCTAGAAGGAACGTCTGTAAACTTGTAAGATTATAAGATATAGCTTCTGCAATTTTTTTTTCGGCTAGATTTGTGTGCTTATTTATTAAGCTGCTTAGGAAAGTCATCTGCTATTCTCAACTGCAAGGCATTCGTTCTACTTTCAGCTTTTGGTTCAACTTACACCTGTGAACAGATTTTATGATTTATCACATATCAAAGTTGTTTTAAGTTTACAAAGAGGTCACCTACACTTGACCGCTCATTTAATTGATACAAACTAATTACATTTACCGTAGGATTAACGAGTTTTTATGCTCATCTTCTTTACTTAAACACAAATATAATTAATTCTAAAACAAATTTATTTGTATTATTAATTTAGAAATATAAGAAACTTTTTTAATAGCACTATATTATGTAATTTCTGTAATTATTAATGTTTAAAATATAAACTCCTTAAATGGACAAACAATTAATGCTGGAAATGTTTATTTACAACTGTTTAACGTAAATCCTCTAATAGTTAAATCATGTCAGGAACACCATAATGTTAAATTTATTAAAAAAATAATAATTAGTAAGTAATATTTGTTACATTATAAAACAGACCATGTTTGGCATCACTATTGAATCAAATGTGGAAACTTTTTTTTTATTAACGGGAGATAATTAACATGTTTCATTTTAGCTAATATTTCTAATTTGAGCTTATATTTCTAATTTGAGCTAATATTTCTTTTTTTTTAATTTTATAAAAATATAAATGACTTACAATTTATACCTGATCAAAGTGTAAAAAGTATTTGAACATTATTTAAATAAATATTATATGACTAAAGAATTTATAGGTCTGTGTATATTTTCCAGGGTTGTTAGTATTGCAATATTGTATTGGTATTGATAGTATTGCCAATACTTTTTTAAGTATTGGTACGATATTGCAATACTTCTTGAAATTTGATATTGGTATTGCCAATAATTATTTTTGACATTGGTATTGATTTTTAACCAATACCAAAAGCAATATTCAATAAATTCTCTACAACATTGGAATAAACAAAACCGATCAGTTGTAGCTTCTGAAAAGATCAAGGATTCATTCGGTATGCTTTTGGTAACACCTGGTGAAACCCGGTGGAATTCACTGTATGATGCTGTCACCAGAGTTTACAACATTCTCTGTGTAAGTGACATGGAAGTTAAGTTTGACAAACTTTGTGATGAACTTGATATCAAAAGACTACAGCCTGTTCAGAAAACATTTGTTAAAGAGTATGTTGCTGTTATGAAGCCTGTTTGTTGTGGACTAGATATTTTGCAGAGTGAAACTAAAAAAGACATTGGACTTGGTTTCCTTCTACCAACACTTGTCGTGATGAAGGCTCAGTTAAAAGTGTTTCTTGATCAAGGAAAGAATGATTGGCTCGTAATTTGTTCTCCATTAGCTTCATGTCTTTTGAATGCCACCGATAGAAGATTTACAAACATGTTTCACAGCATTGATGCTCAGCTGGCATCCGTTGTACATTCCAAATTCAAGTTGGACTAGATAGATGATGATTTACAGCGTTCGCATCTTATTGAAGCACTGAAGAGACGCGTTTCACAATCACTGTTGGTTGCTCCTACTGATGATCAGAAAGCAACGTCGGCTGCTGCTGATGGTACAGATAATCAGCCAGACATCTTCGCTGGATTGTCAGCCAGACGACATCGTGTGAATGATTCACCTGATGTGAATCAAGAAATTAATAATTACTTGGCAGACACTTCAGACAGTATTGAATCATTGGATTCCTATCCACATATCCGTAAAATATACATAAACCTGAATACAGGACTTTCTTCATACGCTGCTGTTGAAAGGTTGTTTTCATTAGGAGGACGAATATTTTCCCTTCTTCGTTCACGACTGAGCAGTGCGCATTTTGAAATGGTTACTTTTCTTTGCCTGGCTAAGTGGTAACGGCCAAATAGGTGGCATCACCCTGTGAACTCTACTAAAATTCATCGTTCATCGTTAGTTTTCCAGATGTGATGCAATCCACTGACTCGTCTGACTGTTTTTACTATAGTATGATGTTTAACCGTTTATGTATCATTTGCTTTTCTATGACAGTCATTTGCTTCATTCATCCATTCATTCATCCATCCATCCATTCACAATATGTGTACAGTATACATATTAAAAATCTTGTTGCTTAAGGACGTTAAGGTATGCCGACTTATTTAAAATGTTGTCAAAGACTCTTGAATGCTTTGAGGAAAACTGATGAAGCAAGTGTTAACTATTGAACAAAATTTGGTTAAAAATACATTGTCTAAATTAGCCAAAAATTTTGTTATCGTGTATCGATGTAAGGGATATAGAGTGATGAATTACGTATTTGCGTTTTATTCGTCGAATGACCCTAATATTGGTATTGGTAAGGCAATAATACATAAATATTGGTATTGGTATTGCAATACTGGTTTTAAAATTGTATTGGTATTGGTATTGCCAATAGATTGCCTCTAATACGACTTCCGGCTACGATCTAGACGTTTTTCATCTCACTTGCTAAGTTTTCTATATATTTTCCATATTAAATAACTAACTACCATTTAAACTTTATACTAACCCCTAATTAAGTTAATATTTGGTATATATATTTATCTAAAATAGTATTAAATAGAATAATTGATCGTAATTGCGAGCTTAAAATATTATTTAGACAAAAATTTAGGCGCTTCGAAGTCCGCCATTTTGTCTGTTTACAAAATCGGACCTTAAACAAAATCCTAGGTCTACAGTCTACTGACGAATAGACTAGGTCTAGGCTAGTAGTTAAATATACTAATATAAGCCCAATTATAATACATAGGCCTAATAAAAAGAAACTTAGACAAATAAAAACATATAGACTATTAAATAATATTATAGTAATATATATAGTAATAATATAGTAAAACTATTAGGTAGCCTAACCTTTAAAAAAAAAAAAATGTAACTCTTAGTTCTAATCCTAGCCCTATTTCTGGTAAGGGCACTAAAACTACCAAAATATGAAAATGTCCATAAACAGATAGTAATTAACCATCACAACATTAAAGATATTGACAACACAATTATTTATATCACCCTTAAAAAAATCACCCTAAACCATTTTAAACATAAAATTTGCAGGTATAGACAAAAGCACCTTATACTGTTGTTGCTCTTAGCTGGTGATGTTGAATCTAACCCAGGCCCAGTCAAGACAGTAAGTCATGCACAGCAAAACAACGAGCCATTCAATGTGACACCTGTGATGAATGGTACCATGCTTCATGCTTACATATGAACACCCCAGTTTATATAGCGCTAGGAAATAAAGATGCCTCTTGGCACTGTGTACAGTGTGGGTTGCCACAATTTAGTTCAGGTCTGTTTAATTCTCATGACCTGGACACCACTAACCCCTACAGTGCCTTGAAAAGCCCAGAAGTTAATAACTTAGACCTAAATAAACCCTTAGCTAGATCAACACCAATTAAAATAATTAAAAAGACACTCTTCAACACTAAATACCATTAAACCCCTAATCAGCATAACCTTAAATCACTAACAATAAACTTCCAAAGCATTAAAAATAAAACCGCTGATTTGGAAATCCTAATAAATAAAGAAGAACCAGACATAATTGCAGGTTCCGAAACATGGCTTAGCCCAGATATTTACAACACAGAGATATTTAATAATAATTTTGAAATTTTTAGGAAAGATAGGTCAGACAGGCATGGAGGAGTCTTACTAGCCATAAAATCTACTCTAATAGCTGAAGAAATAAAAATAGAATCTAAAAATAACATAGAGTCAGTCTTTTGTAAAATAAGTAGACCTAATTCTAAACCACTAATTGTAGGCAGTGTTTATAGACCACCAAACTCAACATCAGAGTAATGACTGATCTATGTAATTAGATGACAAGTATTGAAGCTAAATATAAAAATGCTATAATTTGGATAATGGGAGACTTCAACCTCCCTGATATAAATTGGAATAGCTACTCTATAGAAAAACACCAAAACATAAAAGAAATAAATGAAATGTTTATCAATACCATCCAAAATCTAAACAAATCAAATTAATAAAAAAACAAAAAGAAACCATAATATACTAGATTTATTCTTAACTAACAGACCAGGACTAGTAGTAGATTATGAAATAATTCCTGGACTTTCAGATCATGATATTGTCAGAGTAAATAACAAAATAAAAACCCAAATAAACAAGAAACCTAAAAGAATAATTTACCTCTGGAATAAATGTAACACAACAGAACTACATCAAGCAGCAATACAATTCCAAACCAACTTTCTTACTAAATACAATATGAATAGTCCAGTTAAAGATATTTGGCAATTCATAAAAACCAACTTAAAAGCAATAATGGCTGATTCTGTGCCAACAAAACAAACAACAAATAAAATTAACAAATGTTGGTTTAACACTAAACTAAAGAAACTGTGTAAACAAAAAGAAAATCTATTCAAAAAGTTTAAGGCAACTAATTCAATTAGACTACATAAAAAATACCTAAAAATTAAACATTTAACTCAGAAACTAAGCAGACAGCTTCAAAATGAATATGTAAACAATGTAATTTCTAAAGATAATAATAAAAACTTATGCTCCTACATTAAATCAAGAAAAATGGACACTACAGGCATAGCTCCACTAAAAGGCCTAAACAATGAAACTTATAATGATAATGAAACCAAAGCTAATATCCTTAACACACACTTTGCATCATCTTTTTCAAATCCAGGTGACAAAGAAATCTTCATAAATTTAAACAAACTTGAAGAGATAGGACATATAAATGTAGATGAAAAAGGCATTAAACAACTCCTAACCAACTTAAAAGCAAACAAAGCTTCTGGTCCAGATAAAATACCAGCAAACCTGCTTAAAGAACTAACCAATGAAATATCTCCAATCTTTAAAATACTTTTTCAGGCCTCTCTAAACCAGGGCAAAGTGCCCAGAGATTGGAAATTAGCTAATGTAACCCCCCTTTTCAAAAAAAGGAGATAAATCTGACCCCGGTAATTATAGACATGTTTCTCTAACCAGCATAACATGTAAATTACTTGAACATATTATATATAGTAGTATAGTAAATCATCTAGACAAACTTAATGCACTGTGCCCACACCAACATGGCTTTAGGAATAATAGATCATGTGAGACTCAATTAATAGGCCTAATAGATGACTTGTCAAAGGGATTAGATAATAACAACCAAATTGATACTATATTACTAGATTTTTCAAAAGCATTTGATAAAGTTCATCATTCTAGTCTACTAAAAAAACTTAAATATTTTGGCATATCTGGTCCCTTACATCAGTGGATTCAGGACTTTCTTATAGGCAGAGAACAAACAGTGATAATAAATGGCTCTAAGTCATCACCAATAACTGTAAACTCAGGAGTTCCTCAAGGAACTGTTATAGGACCCCTACTATTTCTAATTTATATTAATGATCTGCCAAATTGCATCAACACAGGAACAAAAGTAAGATTATTTTGCCGATGATTGCATAATTTATAGAATAATAAAGACAGGAAAAGATAGTGAACTCCTACAAAAGACCTAGATGAACTACAAAAATGGGAATCAAACTGGAGTATGTCTTTTCACCCAGAAAAATGCCAACTAATAAGGGTATCCAAGAAAAAGAAACAAATAATAGCAAACTACTCCATTCATGGTAAAGAACTTACTCAAACTAACAATGCTAAGTATCTAGGAGTAATAATAAAAGATAAGTTATCTTGGAACCCTCATATTGATGAAGTAATAAAAAAATCAAACAAAACTTTAGGATTCATAAAAAGGAAGTTTTACAAATGTAATAAGAACATAAAACTAAAATGCTATCTTACATTAGTTAGGCCTATACTAGAATATGCAGCATCTGTATGGGACCCATCAACTAAAGAAAACATTAAAAAATTAGAACAAATTCAAAAAAGAGCTGCAAGGTTCATAACTAGCGAATATTCCCAATTAACAAGAGTAACACCATTAGTCAAATCATTAAACCTAGAAACACTAGAAGACAGAAGGGCAAAGAGTAAAGTAGTAATAATACATAAGGCATTAAACTCTAATTTAGAAATACAACACAATAACAACCTGTTGCAAATCTCAGATAAACATAAAGATAGAAACACTTTCCTTGTCCCTTATGCGAGAACAAATGCATATAAGTACTCTTTCTTCCCGAGTGGCATTCGGGCATGGAATGGGTTGCCTGAACAAACCAGGAAAACCAGTAACTTAACATCATTTAAAACATTAATAAAAATGCAAGACTAGACTCGGACCACGGATGAGCGTAGGACGCAATAATCTTCTTTATAGAAGGAGCGTCTGTAATGTATAAGATAAGATAAGATTTTACAGGCAGTATTGGTATTGGTATTGCCAATATTTTTTTTAGTATTGTTAACAACCCTGATATTTTCAAACATTACATTAACTACCCAGTTGGTCTGATTACTACGTATCTATTCCGCTTAACGATATAACGAGACTTACATTTCATTAATCCTAAATGTTTAAAAGATCAAAAGTACCAGGTGACCGATCATTCGATCGGTAATAAAGAGCAGGCTCTTGTACCTTAACATCATGTGTATGTTAAACAACAGTACATACATTTTAAAAATAAATCTTTACAAGACCAATAAATTGTATTTGTCTTTTTCTTTTCTCTACTATGAATAACATAGGCTTTAAATTTTACAAGTCGAAGCAGATTTTTATTTGTGCAGTCTAACATCTAGATTTTAGTTTACCGCATTTCGAATTCACAATGTTTACCTATTCTAATATATCTTACTTTGGTAGGCCTATATAAGAAATCATAAATACATTTAATAAAACATGCGTAAACATGTGTAGGCCTATTACTATTGGTGTACGCTCGTTTGAATCTGTGGCGCCTTCACTGTGGAACGGCTTACCTGAGACACTGAAAAACTATGTGTCAAAAAAGGCATTCAAGAAGAATTTGATGACTTTTCTTTTCAACTAAGTTGATCAAGTACACACCCATCAGCAAAAAACTTGTTTAAAACTATTTTAGAGTGTTAATGTCGTATCGTTTTTGTGAGCACGCTGAGCATGCTTTTATTAGCATGGAGTGGGGCGCTATATAAATGACCAATTAATTAATTAACTTTAACAACTGTCAAACTTTCCTATAAAATTATGTCAATTTTTTAAACTCCCTCCCTCAACCCATTCAAGCTAACAATGAGCTACGGACGGCAAATATATTTGATATGAATTAAAAAGGTCTACGAATAAATGTAATTCGGGTAAAAAAAAATAGGCATAGTCTAACTAGAGAATCGAACCCGGGTCGCCCACACATCAGTCCTCTACGTTAACAACTTAGCTAGAGAAGGCACATGTCAGATGTGAAAAGCTATTAGACAGTATATAGGACTAGGCCTAAATAAGTCAGTGAAACAAACTCACAAATTGACCAATGGGGATCCGTGGGGACACAAACACGATCTTTTTATATATATAGATTTTCAATGTTTTCAATATTATTCCAAACATTGATTGACAAAAAAGTAAAAAAATATAGTTTGGTGTTAACATTATCTAATATCCTCCATTTGTGTTACTATTTAAATTAAACTATCGCGGCAAAATATAATATTGATTAATTAAAACAATGGTATGATAAAATTATTTTTATTTTTTTTAATTTTGAGTATAAAACTTAAATACTAAATAATTAAAAGTGGAATTATGTTATTCATTGAAAAGACTGCAAATGAAAAGATTATAATATATATAGTCTACGTTAGATGATGTGTTTAATTTCTTCCCCCCCCCCCCCCCGCCCCTCAATAAAACTAACACTATATTACACTTCTGACTATTGTTATAAGGAAAATACGAATATACTGAATTTACATCTTTTCTAGTTTACCAGATTTCGAATTGACAATGTTAACATATTCTAATATATCTTACTTTGGTAGGCCTATATAATCAAATCATACATAGGCCTATTTTAATGAAACATTCGTAAACATTTGTATCGAATAAAAAAAAAGTGGATACTAATACAGTGTATACTACTCACAGTGTAGAGTATACTACTACATTGTATACTATAAACGGTGCAGTGTATACTGCTACAGTATACACTATATACGGTGTAGTGTATACTGCTACAGTGTATACTATATACGGTGTAGTGAATACTGCTACAGTGTACACTATATACGGAGTAGTGTATTCTCCTACAGTGTGCACTATATACGGTGTAGTGTATACTGTCTCAATGTACACTATATACGGTGTAGTGTATACTGCTTCAGTGTACACTATATACGATGTAGTGTATACTGCTTCAGTGTACACTATATACGGTGTAGTGTATACTGCTTCAGTGTAGGCATACACTATAAAAAATACGGTGTAGTGTATACTGCTTCATTGTACACTATATACGGTGTAGTGTATACTCCTACAGTGTATACTATACACGGTGTAGTGTATACTCCTACAGTGTATTCTAGACTATATACAGTTATACAGTTTTAATACCAAAAAAAAAAGAGGACTGGCATGTTTTCACGGCAAAAATCAATTATCTAAATAAATCTAATGTGTATTTTTGTCTAACGTTCATTTCCGATTTTTATTTGTGAGGCCGAAAAGTCGTGCATTAAACATGAAGATCGTTATAGCGCTTTTGAAGAAAATTGCCAGACATACATACACATATATACATAAAATTTTAACTCGTATTATAGTGTATGATACATACATACATATATACAATTTTTGCTCGTATTATAGTATAGGATATAAGTGATATCATATCTTAATATTATTTGAACGGTCTATGTTATAAGACCGATATAAAAATTACCAGCCTAAAGATTTCCGTTATCCGTTTTGTTTGGGAGTGCAGATGAGTACATAGTAATCCCCGTCACTATTATCATTCAAGAAATTCATCTATCAAGATCTTTGACGAAGTAACTTTTTCACCAACACCTACCAGTGACCACCCCTGCCCTTCCCATTGAGACGCACCGGTGACCACCCTATGTCCATACTAGAAGCTGTACCGACCACCTCCAGTTAGCAGCGCCAGAAGTCCAGTGAACGGCAAAACAAAGGCCATCCCGGGCCGGCCCTTCCAGAGCTACCGCCTCAGAAGGCGTGCTGCACCACCCGGTAACCAGCGGCACCAGTAGCAAGCCAGCCTGCCACCGAAGACCAGCAGCCTACTACCAGAAGCAGAGTAAATTACCCCGCTTCTATAGGACAACAGTACGCCAACACACTGAGCGATTCTTTCTTTAGACCGTAGCTGAGGGGTAAATGTGTTACCTTTGTTTAATATCCCGTGAGTGACAATGGCGACCGCCCCTCCCCCGAGGACAACGCACTACAAAGCGAGCAAAGAATATCTGGGCGCATGCTATATGCACAGCCCGGACACGTTAGTGCTAGAATTGACGGGTACCACAGAATAGGTATAGAACAGAATGCGCAATCGCATATTTTTCTGTTTCCGGAAGTAATACCTACGCCATACTGTTTAAACGCAGCGGTCCTGGTTACACTATATATTTATGCTTATTTACAATGTCTTTTTCTTCAAATCTACAAGTTCGAAAACCCAAAGCTAATGTTTCAGGCAAAGGTTACAAAAACTGTTGTTCAATAAACAGCAACAATGATGCGAAAACGATTGATTATCGTACCGAGCTACGCCTAGGCCTAGGCTATCTTTTCCAAATATCAGTACCGGGTAATACAATTTTACGTCATATAGGCCTAATCCTATAATGTTGAAAAGAAAATGGGTAATTAGGTCAAATTTATATAAAAGTAAGCCTATAACGAAATATAATATAGGCCCTATATAGACTATTGTATATATTTATGGTGCGCCTAGATATCCTTTCTAATTTCACTATAGTAGCGTCTCTAGCGACCGCTGCCTTGCGTCGAAAAAAAATGGCGGAATCGAGCTTCACTTTTATTGACTGCGCATATAGGGATTGCGCATTCTGTTCTATACCTATTCTGTGACGGGTACTAGCGCGGCACGGCTCAGTAATATGTAGCGTGTCCTTTCCACCATCGGCCTAAAAACCGAGGAGGTAAAGGCCCTGTATAGACTTACAAATGCTATCATTTGGTATTTGAAAACAACCCCCGAAATAAAGGACAAATTAAATAACCTAGAGTTCGGGAACAAAGATTTTTTTCAAATCAAAACAAAGTCATACCAGCCTGACCTAGTTAAGATTACGTTACACTGACTCACGGCAGAAATAAAGGAAGATTTCGTTAAAACAATCTCCCTAGACCTTGCAGAACTCAATTCATTTGTTCAAGTCTAGCAGGCCAAAAACTCCCCTTCCGACAAGTGGACAGGGGAGATAAGACCACGGAAAGACCGCGAGATCCCTCACTATGCCACCATAGAATACGAGGGGAATCCACGCCACTACCGCCTCTTGCTGACGGTTCCCGGAAGGTGGCAGCGTTGCTACCGCTGCCAGGACGATAAGCACTTGCCAAATCAATGCCCTCAAAGAAGGACCTACGCCACAGCGGCAGCCTCTGTTGCGCCAGAGCACCCTAACCAACTCAACACAGAAGCCACCTCAACCCCTGCCCTTCCAGGAACGCACCCATTCCCGGCCAACAGAATGAACCTCCCACAGATAAATCCCGCTACAGGAGACTTCTGAGACCCCTCGAGGTACAGGACAACCAAACAAATAACGTCTACAGATTGACGGGTCCACACATGAGGAAGCGAACTCCATAGCTCCCATCTCTTCTAGAATCAATGAACAGAAAGGAAAACGCTCCTTCCGGAGAACTCCATCCCCCGTTAGACCCCCGTAAATCGGCGTACGTGGACGAATACGGAATAACCTTACACCGACAAAAATGTAGCAAGGACAGACCGGATATTGCCTACTATAAATACCATGCAAGTGAGGTTCCCAATGAAGGCAGATTCAAACTATATGAACATTAAACTGGAAGAAAATCTCCAAGCCAAGAAGAAATTGACAACTCTAACCTACCAAGCGAGATAGATCACGATAAAATTCCACTTGCCCGAGAAACCGACCAGCAAGAGTGCCACCAGTAACACCATGAGGTACATAACCAAGACCCAAGACGGGTTTCTTATGCTGAAGAAACAGAAGAAGAAACAGAAGAAGGAGAAGTAGTAATAGATCCTGACAAGACCCCCCTCCCAGTCTTAGAGATATTGTTACTTGTTCGAACTATTTTGAAATGGTAGAAAAACAAAACAAAAACAGCATAAATCTGAAACTAGACGAATTACTAGAAAGAAGTGACCTTTGTAACTCCCCTGAAAACAAAAAACAAGAAATAAATAACATAGTAGAGGAAATAAATAAAATATTAATACAATCTGCAACTGAAATATTTGGCACAAATCGATACCCTAATGATAAAAATAACATAAGAAAAAATAAACCCTGGTTTACACATATATGTAGACAAAAACGAAGATTATACCTTAAAGCTAGAAGAATGAATAGTACCCTCAAAACCAAAGGCTCACTTGAAAGTTTAAAAACACACAGTAAAAACTACAAGCGTGAAATGAACACCGCTATAAATAAATATGAAAACAAAATGAGAAATAAAATAAAAAATCTGAAAGGAAAGAATCCAAAAGAATACTGGCGTATCCTAAAGGATAAAAACAGAAAAGAAGATTATAATGAAATTAGTATTGACGAATTGTTCCATTTTTTCAAATCCCAAAACGAAACGACAGACAACAGTTGCATGAACCCAATAAAAACCAATTTAGCCGCACCTAGCTTAGATACGACAAGACTTAATGGTGAAATAACATATAATGAAGTGTTATCAGCCATAAATAAAACAAGTAATAATAAAAGCTGCGGACACGATAAAATTTTTAATGAATATATAAAATGCACAAAGGTTATAATGATACCCACATACGTAAAATTATTTAATGTTATCCTAAAAGATGGAATTTCCCCCGAAAGCTGGTCACTAGGGATGATATGTCCAATATATAAAAATAAAGGCAGCAAGGCAAAACCCGAAAACTTTAGACCAATTACTTTATTATCATGCTTAGGTAAACTATTCTCATCCATTCTTAATGTACGAATGGAGATGTTCCTTGAAGAGCACAACTTATTAAACGAGAATCAAATGGGTTTTAGATAAGGTTATTCTACAGCGGAAGCATCATTTATCCTATATGGAATATGCGCTTAGCTTTTTAATAAAAAATAAAGGTGACAAACTGTTCTGTGCATTCATTGATCTAAAAAGAGCTTTCCCGTCTATTAAAAGAAAATTACTCTGGGCGAAAATGTTAGATATGGGCATAGATGGAATTTTCCTTAAATGTATACAGGAGTTATATAGAGATATTAAATCGACAGTAAAATTAAATACAAACCTGTCACCGTTATTTAACTGCGAAGCAGGACTAAGAGAGGGAGAACATCTGAGCCCTCTATTATTTTTTTGTTTATTAATGACTTAGATTCTTATTTAGAACTAAAAGGCGCAAGTAGCTTAACTATCAGCAACGATGACAACGCAGAATTACTAAAAATATTCACATTATTATATGCTGACGACACAACAATCCTAGCTAAAACCGCAAAAGAATTACAGAAAAACTTAAACATTTACAGTAACTATTGCAAGGAGAACCACTTAAACATAAATGAAGATAAGACCAAAATAATGATATTCGGTAGAAAGGGTAGGGTAGGAAATCAGAAATTTGTACTAAATAATAATATAATAGAAATAGTTTCTAAATTTAAATACCTGGGAATAATCTTCTCAGCTAACGGTTCTTTCTCAGAACACAGGAAATATTGTAAGATGAAATATAAAGTTACAACTAGAACAACTAGGATTAGGATATATTTGGTTAGAACAAGATATAATAGATACTAAACTTTCCAAATCAATAATTAACTTACGTATAAATGATCAAAGTAAACAAGAACTTTATGAGATTATGCAAATAAGCAATAAAGGTAAATAATATAGCGCTCTAAAATATAAATCTGACAGGTAAAATATTCCACCCTTTTTAAATAAATTACATCTGAAAGAAGCTATCTATATACTAAATATTCGAACAAGTAACAATAATTTCCCTGTTGAACTGGGTCTCCACTACAGAATAGATTATAATTTAAGATTATGTCCCCTTTGCTTAAAAGATATAGGAGATGGATTTCACTATTTACTTCAATGTGTGCACTTCAATGCCCAACGAAAAATGTATCTAAAAAAATATTACTATAACAGACCTAATGTAGAAAAAATGTCGGAACTGCTTAATTCTAGCTCTCTAAAAGAACTTAAAAAACGGTTAGAAATGTTTAAGTATTTTAACATGTTGGTTTGTCACTATGCTAATGAGAGATAGTCGTAGAAGTAATGTAATATACTAAGCCGCAAGAAAAATTGTGAATGATTTCTTAAATGTTCGTTCTCACTATGTTAATGCTGTGCAGGTCTAATGAAAGTGATGTACCTGTATGTCTATGTTAGTAAATTAAGTTGTTTTTTTTTTCTATGTTTGTTTTTTCCCCCAAAAAATTGTATTATATACTAAATTATCCCCCTTGAATTTTCTTTTAGGATACCTTTAATTAATATTTTTTTTATTACCTTCATTTTTATTACTAATTGTTGATGTCCTATTTTTATTGTGGGACCATCAAACATTACTACCAGTCTTTTCAGAGTATTTGAGTTGCAGTAGCTGAATTATTTGCTATTAAACATCAAAATAGACGACATCACCACAATATAACTTCCAACTTGTAATAAATAAGAGAACGCCTTGTTGCAGCATATTATTTAATAACAATTCATTAACAGTTGACACTTCACATCCAATGAACAAATATAGCTTTATAGTAGCAGCATAATACACAATTTTATTTATTTGTCCTGAGTCTAATTATAATGCCTGCGTTCCTTGTGAGTTATGAGAAAAGACTGCCGACCGCATGGACAGTCACTTGACTATATCTACTTCCGATATAGGTTTTCTTAATATCCAAAAATGGGTTTTATTTCGACTTTTTAATTATTAATATAGCTACTACCTATATATTATTTAGTTACTCCATAGCATACCCCCCAACCACAGAGAAAAAATAATAATTTATTATTATTTTTGATACGAAAAATGTTTACAATAATGAAAAAAAAATTATCTTAATCTTAATAAATCCATATAATCATTCATTTAATAATACATAGAGAAAAAAAAATTCATTTAATATATGTACAAACAATAAAAAAAAACATATTTATAGGCAGAAATATGACACAAAGAATAATGTCTAATGTTTATATGACAATTAGTCATAGACAACTATCTTTAGGTATTGTCTAATCAACTTCAGTAATACTGAGATAAACTATTGGATATCAGTGATGTGTATCGATAATTATTATGCTAAATACTCATCAAGGCTGTCGAGATTATATATTATCTTTATCTCACAAAATCTATAAGGATTCCATGAAAATTTTTTCATACAACATTTATTAGTTTATACACTAAGATTAATATAATACTAACCTCAGTTTCATATTTTTGCAATTGTCATTTTCATAATGGTAATTATGAATATATATCTTCACAATATTTTTTTTTTTTTTTTTTTGGATTGATATTCTTATTGATTCTTATTGATTATTATTGATTGATATTCTCAATAACATTACTTACAATGTAACATGATTATCTTTAATCTTAGTTTACAATAAAATATTACACAAGTTATTCAAGTCTTCCCTTCAATTATATATTTATATTACACTGCTCATCTTCCTGTGAGTCTTATATGTATCATTTATTTATTGGCTTCAATGCTATCTTTAGTCTTACATGAATACAATACAATATTATCATCTAATGCTCTGACTTTAGAGTCTTACATAGGCATTTCATTATTATATCATTCTTATTTCAATTCCTCTAATGCTTTTTTAAAGACTTACATAGGCATATTAATATTAACATATGGCATAACAGATTCACTGTTCAGAGGCCACAAAATTTATGTGCTTAACAGTCTTACCAAACTGTTCAGAGGCTACATAAAAAAAAATTTCCAACTGATAATCATTATTTTCATCAATTAGATTATTTTATACAAGTATCCATATTTACATATTTGTTCTTTACAAAAGAAAAAAAAATGTTATCATGTCATTATATCTGTTACTGAAAATATCATATCCCATTCATAAATTTAGTTATTCCTATGTATAATTTTATTGATTATACCTGAGTTCTCTGCTAAAATCCCTTAGAATTTCACAACATTTTCTCAATGTTATTTTTCTATGTTCAGATTTGCTAATATCATTGTCTGGTTTATTTTCAATTTTAATTCTTTTGCTTTTATTTTCTCTGTTATAGCTTTTTAATATTGCACAACATTTATTTAATGTTATTTGTGCATGTCCTGATTTAGATATATCATCTTCTGATTTATTTTCAATTACTTTGTTTTCTTCATAAGTTCTCAAATTGTTTAAATGAACAATTTTTTCTTTGTTATTAATGTTAACCTTGTAAAATACATCAGAAAGCTTAAGTATTATTTCAAAAGGTCCTTTCCATTCCATAGTATTGCCACTTGGCAAATAAACAAGTACTTTATTACCAACTTCTAGTTTTCTCATGTTCTTATGAATATTTTCTCTGATTAAAGTTTTAGATTTGATTTCTTCATTTTTTTGTACAGCGAATTCATAAGCTGTTTTCATATGTTTTTCAGTTTTATTGACTAAGTCTGCTATCTTGTAAAAAGGTTTATTTATGGTATCGGTCATTTGTATTGGAGCCTTATGTTTAGAATCTTTTTTACTATGTCTAAGACAGGTATCACAGCTTTTAATAAATGTTTTCAAATCATTTTTCATTTTAGGCCACCAGAAATTCTTTTTGAGTTTACAAACTGTTTTCTTGCTACTCAAATGACCTGACAATGCATTGTTATGCGAAATTTGCATTACTTTGACAGTTAATGTTTTAGGTATAACTATTTGAGTTATATCTAATTTATTGTCCTTTCTACAGAGAATTCCATTTATTATTTCAATGTTTTTATTTTTAACCTGACCTTTTTCAATTTCTGATACCATTTTAATTATGTATGGATCTTCTTTCTGTTCTTGTTTTAGAGTTAGCTCATCAAAAGGCATGTTTATTAAACTTATATTTTCTGTTTTTTTCATTTGGGTTTCCTTTTTATGAGGACTATCAATGTATGATAATATCTCACTCTTCATTTTAGTAAAATCAGATATTTGATTTTTAGCAATGTTGAATATTTGTTTATGACCTTCTAAATGTCTACATAGTGAAATAGCATGTAATTCTTTTGGTACATTGTTTATTTCACATTGACTTTCAAATTTGCTTACATACTGTTCTAGTTTTTCTGTTCCATTCCATTTGGGAATAGGATTATCCTTTTCATTATTTATGGATAAGTCAATATTAGGTGTCTCATTGAGAATATTATTTTCTGACTTTCCTATGGTTTGTAAAAAATTAAAAGTTTGTAGAGCAGGGTAAAATTCTTGTTCTGGTAAATCTACTAACTTTTCATTTTGCAATAGAACAGGTTTCAAATTCAAGTCATTGGATTTTTCATTCATCCATTTTTGAAAAATGTCAAAACTATTATCATGTTTGACATTGAAAGAATTACCAATAATTAAAGGTGCAACACAGTTTTTCATTATGGCTGCCTCTGCTTTTCCTGTAAGCCAAGGACAATCAATGTCTATTATAGTGATAGGACATTTTACTGTGGAACCATTTCCAAGTTTTATTGTATCCACTCTTATTATATTGGTGGGTTTCTGATTTGGAATGATACTTTCATCTATGCATATTATACTACTTCCGGTGTCTCTTAGACAGTATGTGGTCTTTCCTTCCACATAAGCAGGAAAAAGTATTAATTGACCCCTGTTTTCAAATATGACATTATTTGATTGAGATGTGGAATTGTTAAGTTTTCCTTTATTTCTTCTATTTTGGAAATTTGATTGAGGCCTATTTTGAGTATTAGGAAAATCTTGTCTTGCAAAATTTTGATTTGGCACATTGTTATTGGAAAAATTCTGATTTGGCATATTTCTGTTTCCAAAATTGGAAAAATTCTGATTTGAAAAGTTTCTATTATCAAAATTAGAAAAATTTTGATTTGAAAAACCTCTATGATCAACATTTGATCTATTGAAGTTTGGATTGAAATTTCTACCTCTTGCATTGTTATTTCTGTAACAATATTCTGATGAATGGTTTGTACCATTGCAAAAAATACATCTATAATTATTAGATTTTGGTTGATTACCAAATTTTTTTCTATTGCCAAATTGATTATGTCTAGACCTAGGAGGTGAATAGCTCCTTCTTCTATGCTGAATTGTATTTACTGTTTGATTTTGTTTAGTCAGTTCTACATTAGGATGACTATCTTTAAAATTTGAGATTGCATCTATCAAATTTTCAACTGTCTTAACTTTTCTTTCCATAATGTGAGTAAACAATGGTTTAGAAGCTTGTTCTAATACTTTATCAACAACCATGATTTCTATAATCTCATTAGGATTTTTGGTATCTATTTTTACTAAGTCTAACCATGTAAGTAAAAATGTTTTCACTTCAGACACAAAAGCTCTCGGTTCTATCTGTCTGTTAAGATAAAGTTATGAAACTTTTGTCTGTAATAATCCTCAGAGTGGATAAAGAATTTAATTAACTGTTCTTTGATAATGGCATAATCAGTTATTTCTTTATCAATATGTGATAGTGCTTCCCTACCCTTATCTTTCAATTGTGGGATAAGGTGAATGTAATATTCTGAAATGGGAATCCCATATCCTTTACATGTTGCTTCAAATAAATTTAAAAAATCAACAATTTTCTCTTTTCCATCAAAAGGAGGCATTTTGAATCTAACACCATGTTTTGATTTTTCATTATTTGTTTGCTCAACTTTAGTATTTTGTAATTTAGCCAACTCCAATTCATGAGCTAATTTTAGTTGAGTTTCTTTCAACTCTTTTTCTTTATTCATTTCTAGTGCTTTCAATTCTTTTTCTTTATTCATTTCTATTTCTTTTTGTTTAATTTCATTATCAAGTTCTTTTTGTTTAATTTCATTATCAAGTTCTTTTTGTTTAATTTCATTATCAAGTTCTTTTTGTTTAATTTCATGAGCCCTTAATTCTGCTCGCTCATCTCTTTCCTTATCTGCTAATTCTTTTTTCAATTGTTTAACTTTATTTTCAACAAATTCCTGATATTCTTTCTTATCAGTAATACCATATTCTTTTGCTAACAATTTAGCCTCATCATAGAATAATTGAACCTTTGACTCCATTATTATTTATTATGAATGTCAAGATTTATTATATTATAGTACAGTACAATTATTATAATGCACTATTTTATAGTACAGCAATGTTTTATTCCTATACTGGATGGCAATATTTATTAATTACTGAATGAGCATTTTTATATTACTGAATGACAATATTTATTAAATACAGAATGAGCATTTTCATATTACAGCATCTTTTTTTAATCCTATGCTATAGTAAAATGTTTATAATTCAGAATGCAAGATGCTAGAATGTCAACAATTATGCTAAGCCAAGACACATTTTCTATTATGGCTTGTTTATTTTATTATTATTATCAATTTTATAGTAGAGTTGAAAGCAAGTGCAAGTCACTTTTTGCTATTACGACTTATTATTACTATATAGGTTGCACAATTATTTTCCGCAAAGCACCGTACAATCTTATTATTACCAATGGTAGCACATATTCAATATTATTATTATTATTGAGGATGGCATATAAGAATTAGATTAATGTCATCATAAGCCACTATGATATTATTCCTATTAGCAATGGAAATGGATAAAATTATTATCAGTATTGGAAGTACATTTTCATTTTCATTAATGCCAACACACAATAATTTTACTATAATTAATAGCAATGTAAATTCTAGATAATATTATTACAGTAGCACTGCAAAGCACAATATTATTTTTATTTAGGTTATTTTACCTGTTATATTGTGAATATTTTGTACATTTGTAGTTACATGTATTAGATTTAGGATATCAATTATTATTTTGTTAATTGTAGTTACATGTATTTGGGCACTACTTAAATCATATAGTTATGAATCTGAATATTCATATTATTATTATATTGGAGAACTTATTATTGTTAATGTTCTTGCCATAGACCATTATACTCAGAGAGCAAAAACTAATCAATGCATATTAATGATATTTCAAAAAATACACACAAAAAAAAATTATATCAAGTAACAATAAAAAACACAATCACAATACACTAATGCTGCTTGGACCACAAATGATAGAGGAATTTTTGACAAAGAATCACAACATGTATAACATTGACAAGACTATAGTAATTTTACTTTAATAATTCTTAACAATAACAAACAAAGTCAAGACAACTAACAGAAATAACCCTAACAAAGAATCATTTCTAATCAATCTCTTTTAAGAAACAGAAATAGATTATAGACAGAGTAAGAATAGACAAGAGATTTATTTTAGAAACTCCCGCCAACCAGAGCCCGCTTTATACATAAATAATACATATATATATATATATAATTCATACTAATGAATGTAAAAAATATGATTAAATTAAAGATTACTTAATAATCCAAATGAATACACATTCACTGTATGAAATCACTGTAATGTAAATCCAGAGTAGAAATCCAGAAGAAACTTAATTAATTATTTAATAATCCAATGAATGTTCACACTGTATCAAGTTGAGTTGCTTCAAGTTTCCACTTCAGTATGGTATAATCCAATTTTAGAATTAACACAAGAAAAAAAATGTATACCATTAATTAAAATTAATGTCAAAAGTCTTTGGTATACAGATTAAATATTAATTATATTTAAAGTTATTTAATGTTATTTATTTATCTTCCGGTAAGCACATCGGACTTCAACATATGATTATGTCACATCAGATTTCAACACCTGGTCGTGTCACATCGGATTTGAACATATGGTTATGTAGGCTACATAAAATTCAACACATGGTTGTGTCACATCGGATTTGAACATCGGACTTGAACATATATATATAGTTTAGGTTCCTTGTTGATAACATGTGGGAACGAAACTTTTTCCGGTTGCAAACAATGACCTATGTACAGTCACTTTTTTTCGAATTTATGTATCGAATTTTCCAATGATGAAATATTTGTCATCGGTGGACAAACGTTATATTTTCTTAGAGCTATTATAGTGCTCAATCAGATAAATAGTATATGTATTTGAAATAATCGACTCAGGCTTCAGTTTGGTTCAAAAACTGGTACTCACATAATTTTCCATGTGGTTTATAGTACGTCTTGCAAAAGTTCAAAAAGTTTCGAATATTATATTTTTCAGCTTCTCTCTCCGTTCGCTGCCACCAAACCTGTTGATGTCCTATTTTTATTGTGGGACCATCAAACATTACTACCAGTCTTTTCAGAGTATTTGAGTTTCAGTAGCTGAATTATTTGCTATTAAACATCAAAATAGACGACATCACCACAATATAACTTCCAACTTGTAATAAATAAGAGAACGCCTTGTTGCAGCATATTATTTAATAACAATTCATTAACAGTTGACACTTCACATCCAATGAACAAATATAGCTTTATAGTAGCAACATAATACACAATTTTATTTATTTGTCCTGAGTCTAATTATAATGCCTGCGTTCCTTGTGAGTTATGAGAAAAGACTGCCGACCGCATGGACAGTCACTTGACTATATCTACTTCCGATATAGGTTTTCTTAATATCCAAAAATGGGTTTTATTTCGACTTTTTAATTATTAATATAGCTACTACCTATATATTATTTAGTTACTCCATAGCACTAATATTGATATTACTATTATTGTTCAATTTATTATTCACAAATGCTATAATTTTCTTATGTTTTTGACTATGCCTTTATTGTACCTATGTACTATGTGGCAAATAAAATATTGTTTATTGTTTATTATTGTTATTGGTTGCCAGGTCACGCTCGGGGATAGGCTCGGTAGCACACTTAGCCCCCCTATTATGACCCCCAATAAAAATGTGTACTTTTTTCATGCTTTTTTATCCATTGATAAATTGTAAAATTAATTCCACGCCTAAATGTTATTTGCTTTCCATGCATAATAGTTTAAATGTACTTTTTCAATGTTTCCAATTTTCATAGAATTGCCTCCACTTCTGACATGTTGCCATACTCGTGTGTAGCAAAATTTGTTAAAAACATTCTTGTAAACCCTTATGTGGTATTTTAAAAACAAGTATATTAAAGGACGCTATGTTCCGTGCTGAACAACACGAGTCAGTGTTCCCCTTTTAACCAAGGGACACAACTTTAAAATCCAATCGTTGTTTCTACTATGACCCCCCTTTTATGTACAATATTTTCAATACTCTTCAATGGTTTAATGTGATGGGTGTTCTTTTTTTCAATATCAACTTTAGACATGTTTTTTAAATAGCTTCTAGCCTTGGGCTCCCAAGGCAGAATACGCTTATATGTACAATCAACAATTTAAACTCGCTTAAATTACACTGTTTTGTAAATCATGTATGAAATATTCTATATTCTGTGAGATGTTACCCAGACCCCTTTTTTTTCCATAGGGACAATACTCTAAACCTCAGATTCGTTGCACAAGCGGTAGTCCCCCCTTTTACCATCTCCTTTCTGGACTGCTTCCAGTTCCCCCCTCTTTCCCTCCCCCCCCCTTTGTCCTTGCTATGGTTCATTGAACCGTAGCAGCACGCGCACCTTACCCTACTATATTCTGTTTTTCTTCTTTCGCCTTCTATTTTCTATCTCTCCTTTCTTGCAACTATCGACTTTAAATTCAAACATAAGAGTATATAATTTGTTACCTAAAAACTATGCATACTTGGAATACAATTTCAAATCTCGCGGTAAATTCGCATTTAGGCGTAAGCCGCGGTATAACAATATCAGTCCCCACCCCCTCCCCCACCACGAGCGCCCAGATGGCGTGAAGACCAGGCGTCACCGGGACCCGTGGCGGGAGGGGAGGGAAGCTAGAGAAGCCACGCCGCCCCCAGACTACAGTCTCATGTACCGCATTTTTAAAATAAGCGATATACCATTCCCGCCTCTCTTCTGCGCTAGTGGCGACGCTGTAGGGGTCTCCCGGCCGCGGAGGGAAATAAGCGAGGAAAGTCGCCAAACCTTTAGTTGCATAACTTACTTTCTATCCTTCCCTAAACCCTATAAATAACTTACTTTTTTATAAACGCTAACAGACTTTGAGAGGTGTCTAATTAGCATGAACAATCAATTTTAATAATACAAAGCAACATTTATACCCCAACAGGGGACACAATCATAAAAATGTTGAACACAAATCTCTCCGATGTCTTCTATCCTTTTGATTTGTAAAAATGAAAAATTAGTCTTCTAGCTTCGTTTTCATTTTAAAAATAGGGAAATTATTTCAATACTAAAGTACTCGATAAATGAAAAAATAATGTATTATTTCAAAATGACGACAATTGCAAGACTTGCATATATAAAGAAGTACCTTAAAATACTCCGTATTTGTCTTCTATCCTTTGGATGTGTAAAAATTAAATTCATGTTATTATATCCTCTCTCAATGTAAAATGATAAAATACGAATATGAATTTTTTCTAATCTAAACATTTTCTAATTTCCTAATAAGGGCCATAACCACCAAAAAAAGTGGATACCAATCTCTTTGCTGTGTTCTATCCCTTTGGTTTTGTAAAAAATGTACACATTTAAATTTTGTCTTTTTTCCTTTCTCCCTAGTTACAATTAATGTGAATTTGACCTTTGATATTGTCAATGCAATTTCAATGAATAAACTACTGTGAAAAAAATATCATTAATATTAGCAGATTAGATATTTAGCAGCGTTTATATCACATTTCATTCAAAACTAATTGATTCAAATAGTTGTGTTCAAATTTTATCAGGTATGTTTTTACTGCCGTACTACTGCCACTTGCCCTTCACTGCTCCCCAATCGCCCCTGTGAACATCAGCGCCCCCCCCCCCAAAGCTTCTCACCGCCCCCCTAAGGGGGGGGGGGCGAAAACGCCCCCGTTGAGAACCCATGTACTATAAGAAGCTAATGGCACGAAACCAAGGAGCATACTCTGGAAGATCAAGTTAGCATGGGGCCCCTGAGTAAAGTAATTACACACATACCAAAACATTATTACAAGAATTAAGTTTATAAGTCAGTATTTACATTGGCTTATGCACATGTACTTTTTTTTATTGAGGGAAGGGGGGCTATCTCATTTTTTTTCTCATACCATTGCCATGTTAGGCTTATAGCTTTTAGATATTTTTTCTTAAATATATCCCATTGAATCTATTTACTCTTGAGATGTGACAAACGTTTGCTGTTATAATTTGTCACTGACAATGTTGTAATAATCTTAATTTTATATAGACCTATATTCTCGTCGGGGAAGTGAGGGGGGGGGGGGTGGAATTGATAATACAAAATGTCCCTTTCATTTTTCTGACACCATTTAGCCCACCGGATTTTTTTATTTAGAAATCATATTATATTAGCTATTGTGAAATTAAGAAAAAAAGTATTTTGTTTACATGGAAATTTTACATTTGTCATTAGTTCATGTTTAGCCTGAAATCCCCCCACCCCTTTTTGCAACACACAAATTTTAATGTAGGCCCTACACCATCACAACATAGGTTTGTGTAATTTATACTGTTTATTTAAATTAGGGTAGGAGGAATACACAACGAACTTTACAATTTTATTTGGTAGGCTATCGCCTACCTTTTATATTTAAATTGTAATGGCACCTGTTGGTAACTGGATAGACATACAATACGTAGGCTATTATTTATTTAAAGCTGAGACTAAAATAAAAAATAAATAAATCAAACAAAAACAAAAAATATATTTAAAAAAGCATGCATTGGTTGACGACAGGAGTAGAACTTGTCACATATTGAGTCAGCCCACTGTACTGACTACTGGACCAGGAAACCTTACAGCCTACGCTAACTTGGCTAGTAGTAATTAAAGTGCTTGTTTTGGTGCAGTCAAATAGAATTAGTATCAATGCGCATGGCCTGTGTAATTAGCACACTCCGATTCAGATTGACGATTTGCACACGTGTGGAAATAAACACTTTCATTATTTTTTTTAGATCTTTACGCATTAAATGCATACCCTCGTCTCCCCTACGCATACTTAAAGCAAATTGAAAACATAACAAGGCAATAATAAGTAACTCAGACTACTTGCCCTCCTCCCTTTCGTATTTTAACATCAGTATAATACTGATTGTGTTAGCAAGATCAAACGTAGACCCCCCTCCTGATTTGAACAAGGGCGAATACTTCAAAGATATAGTCTCACCTGAACACAGGACCTTACCAGGAGCACCTTTCAAGAGATGCTGGGTGGCCTACACGAAAGTTCTGCCCCGACCAATACCATCGGAAGATTTAGAGCCTGACTACACTGGAACCATATCTTACTATTGTCACATATTCGTAGTTCCAAAAATTGGAACACACATTACTTATTCCTTTTCTCTCTCTCTATGCAAGTTTTGTAGGCGGGGCCTAAGTTTTCCATTTCCTTTACTTTTAGTAACGAACGCAAAAGATTCTTAGTAATCTTGGGATTCCACGCTTATGCCGACCTCAAATTCTCGGAATGGCTAGGAATAGTTTATTATTTCTCGTACAGGGGCGTTCCTATCTTTATTATTATGAGTTTTGTAATGATACCATTATTTTCACCCCTCCTAGTAAAAGGTCTGTTCCCTGCACCACTACGCGAGTATTTTAATGATTCGCGTTGTCTTTCAAAGCAGTCAATTTCTGCAGAGTTTTTGCAGAGAGTTAGTCTTTGTAGATACTTTTCTTTGAGCTGGTTATGGACGCTTGTGTTGGCACTATTCTATTATTGCTGTAAATCTACATCTATTGTATATACTTTACCATTAAACTTAAATTATCAACAACATTTACTCTGAAGCTTCCTCGTCAAGTTACTATTCTATTTTGTTGTTTACAATACTATGATATATTTATTTACAACTACAACGTCAAGGGAGGGAACTGTTAGAACGCAAATCCTGAATTAGTGCCCAGGACCATAAGGAGAGTTCGTGTAATACTGAAATATAAATAATAATAACCAAAGTCTACCCTAGGACGAACGAGAATTATCAACGATATCTACACGGCTCTTACCACAAGGGGATTGTGGAGGTAACAAATTTGGGGGATCGTCCGGGATATTTGAGTTCTACTTTTCCTGACCTAGGACTAGAAAAATTTGGTGACTCGCCTGATATTATTTGTGATATGTTTTTACTGACCTAGGACTAGAAATATTATGTGTTATTAGTAGTACTAGTAGCGATATATTTGTGTTTCGTTTTCTAGGACTAATGAGGTTTGTAAACTAGTTAACAAACTAGTTTCGTTTTTTAGGACTGTGAAACTATTTTTTTAAGGAGGATAGAACTGGTTTGCGTATTTATTCCTTTGGAAGTTTGAAGATTCCACGAAGTGTGTTATATTATATTGTGCAAATTTCTGGACAAACCGTAAGTTGGGCCTTATATTTTACTTGACTATATATATATTACTCTACTATCACGAATATTATGAACGCTATACTTTGGCTTCGAATGTATCGAGTGAGGAACTTAATACCATGTCATTGGTTGAACTAAAAGAATTAGCTGAGTCCCTTGGGATTGATGCAGGGCAGACAAGACCCAATCGTAATCGTTTGATCAAAGAAGTTATAACATGCTTCAACGGGCAGAATGCCATGAACATTGGTAACGTAGTTGAAGTGGGCGGGAACGATATCAATGATGGTAATGTAGCTCCCAGTGGGAGTGAGTTATGTGCCCATGAAAACGAATTAAATAATATGTCATCTAGATCATCAAACAATGATGAAGATGAAGGGTGAAGTGAAAACTTAAAATTCCAATAGCTATGAAGAGAATAGAATTGGAAAGAATTAGGATAGAAACTGAAAGGGAAAATGAAAGAATTAGGATTGAAAGTAGAGAAAGGATAGAGATGGCACGCATGAACAACCTGACCATCGTAGGGACAGTAATGGTATTGATATTAGCGCAATGAAGCAACACTTGCCTATATTCAGAGAAGAAGATGTTCAAGACGTCTTCTTGCTTTTTGAGAGAATAGCTATAGATTATAAGTTTCCTGATGAGAAGATGGCTCTATTGCTTCGATCAACACTCAATAAAGGCAAAGCCGTGGACGTAGTGTTGAGTTTAACAACCGAAGAAATAAATGACTATGAAGTGATCAAAGATAGGGTGCTAAAAAGTTATTGCTAAAACATTTTTCAAGCCACATAATGGTATTACTATGGATGATTTATTGATAATGTACTAAATGAAGTGTGTATGCCTGTGTGAGGCTGTGTGTACGTGCGTGTCTGTATACATGCTTTTAAACGCAAAATATCGAGACAACCCAATATACTTTTTTACGGTCAACTTCCCACCTATGTGCATTGACGAGGTCTGAGACGGTAGCCCGTCCCCCCTCCCTTTGTTCCTTCCACTCGCTTTCCCGTTTCTTTTTCTGCTGTGGTTCACAGACCAATAACCGGATCTTCCTCCCCCATAGCCTCTTTCTTTTTCCCCCTCTTTCTTTCTTTATTTCTGTCTTTCTTCCTTTCTCTCTTTCTTCCTTTCTCTCTTTCTTTCGTCCTTTATGTCTTACTTCCTTTCTTTCTTTCTTCCTTTCTCTCTTTCTTCCTTTCTTTCTCTCTTTCTTTTCTTTCTTTCTGTCTTTCTTCCTTTCTCTCTTTCTTTCTCTCTTTCTTTCGTCCTGTATGTAATACTTCCTTTCTTTCTTTCTTCCTTTCTCTCTTTCTTCCTTTCTTTCTCTCTTTCTTTTCTTTCTTTCTGTCTTTCTTCCTTTCTCTCTTTCTTTCATTCTCTCTTTCTGTCTTTCTTTCCTTCGGTCTTTCTTCCTTTCTCTCTTTCGTTGTTTCTTTATTTCTGTCTTTCTACCTTTCCTTTACTCTGTCTTTCTTCCTTCCTTTATTTCTTCCTTTCTGTTTCTTTCTTCCTTTCTACCTTTCTGTTTTTTCCTTTCTCTTTTCCTTTCTGTTTTTCATCCTTTCTCTATTACTTCCTTTCTCGCTGTCTTTCTTCCTTTATGTCTCACTTTCTTCTTTTCTTTTTCTCTTTCTTTCGTCCTTTCTGTCTTACTTTCCTTCTGTTTTTCTACCTTTCTGTCTTTCTTTCTTTCTCTTTTTTGTTCTTTCTCTCTTTCTGTCTTTTTTTTCTTTCTGTCTTTCTTTTTTTCCTTCTCTCTGTCTTTCTTCCTTTCTTTCTTTCTCACTGTCTTTCTTCCTTCCTTTATTTCTTCCTTTATGTGTCTACCTATCTGTTTCTTTCTTTCTCTCTTCCTTTCTGTCTTTTTTCCTTTCTCTCTTTCTTCCTTTCTTTCTGTCTGTCTTTCTTCCTTTCTTCCTTTTTTTCTTCTGTCTTTCTTTCTTCCTTTTTCTTCCTTTCTGTCTTTCGTTTTTTCTCTTTTTCTTCGTTTGTTTCTCTCTTTATTCCTTTCTGTCTTTCTTTCTGTCATTCTGTGTTTCTTACTTTCTCTCTTTTTTCCTTTCTCTCTTTCTTTCTTACTGTCTTTCTTTATTCCTTTCTTTTTCTTCCTTTCTCTCTTTCTTTCTATCTGTCTGTGTTTCTTTCTTTCTGTCTTTCATTCTTCCTTTTCTTTTCTTCCTTTCTGTTTCTTCCTTTAAGTTTTCCTTTCTGTATTTCTTCCTTTTTCTCCTTCTTCCTTTTTTTCTCTCTGTCTTTCTTCTTTCTATCTTTCTGTCTTTTTTTCTTCTTTTCTCTCTTTCTTCCTTTCTGTCTTCTTTTCTCTCTTTCTTTTTATCTTCCTTTCTTTATCTCTGTCTTTCTTCATTTCTGTCTTTCTTCCTTTCTCTCTTTCTGTCTTTCTTCCTTTTTTTTCTTCCTTTCTGTTCTTTCTGTTTCTGCCTTTCTCTCTTTCTTTCTGTCTTACTTCCTTTCTTTCTGTATTTCTGTCTTCCTTCCTCTCTTTCTTCCTTTCTCTCTTCCTTTCTGTTCTTTCTTTATTTCTTCCTTTATTTAATTCTTTCTTCCTTTCTGTCTGTCTTTCTTTATTTTTTTATTTCTGTTTTCCTTTTTCTATTTGTCTTTTTTAATGTCTTTCTTACTTTTTTTCTGTCTTTCTTTCTTTCTTTCTAATAACAGTATATCGAATAAATTACCATGGTCTTAAGCGACACGCTTTACCCACCCCTTCCCCCTGCCACGACATGGGAGGGAAGTCTGAGGAAAGTCGTTTCTAAGAGAGAGAGAGAGAGAGAGAGTGATATATCACACTTCAGCCCCGCCGAACCCCCGGTCACTATTATCCGGATGCCAACAGGTGAAAACCAGTTGTCTCCGGGTGGACAGAAGGGTAGGTGCACAAGGTGTTACTCTGCTGTGGTTCACAGACCAATAAAATCACCTTCCTCCCCCACTCCCTCTTTCTTTTTCCCCCTCTTACTTTCTATCTTTCTTTCTTTCTTTATGTCTTTCTTCCTTTCTCTCTTTCTTCCTTTCTTTCTCCTTTTCTTTCGTCCTTTCTGTCTTTATTCCTTTCTCTCTCTTTTCCCGTCTCTCTTTCTTCCTTTCTTTCTTTCTCTCTTTCTTTCTTCCTTTTTGTCTTTCTTCCTTTTTTCTCTTTGTCTTTCTTCCTTTTTTCTCTTTGTCTTTCTTCTTTTCTTTCTTCCTTTCTGTCTTTCTTTCTTCATTTCTTCTGTCCTTCTTTCTTCTTTTCTATCTTTCTTCCTTTCTATCTTTCTTCCTTTCTTTCTTTCTGTCTTTCTTCCTTTCTGTCTTTCTTCCTTTCTTTCTTCTGTCTTTTTTCTTCCTTTCTCTCTTTCTTACTTTCTCTCTTTCTTCCTTTCCCTTTTTCTTCCTTTCTTTCTCTCTTTCTTCCTTTCTGTCTATCTGTCTATCTTTCTTTCTCCTTTCTTTTTCTAACTTTCTCTCTTTCTGTCTTTCTTTCTTTCTGTCTTTCATTCTTCCTTTCTTTTGCTTCCTTTATTTCTTCCTTTCTGTTTCTTCCTTTCTGTCTTCCTTTCTGTATTTCTTCCGTTGTCTCTTTCTTCCTTTCTTTCTCTCTGTCTTTCTTCTTTCTGTCTCCCTTCTATTCTGTCTTTCTTTTTTCCTTTCTCTCTTTCTTCCTTTCTCTCTTTCTTCCTTTCTTTCTCTCTGTCTTTCTTCATTTCTGTCTTTCTTCCTTTCTCTCGTTCTTTCTTTCTTTCTTTCTCTCTGTCTTTCTTTCTTTCTGTATTTCTTTCTTCCTTTCTGTATTTCTTTCTTCCTTTCTTTTTCTTTTTTTTCTGTCTTTTTTTTCTGTCTTTCTTTTTTTTTCTGTCTGTCTTTCTTTCTTTCTAATAACAGTATATCGAATAAATTACCATGGTCTTAAGCGAAACGATATACCCACCCCGTTCCCCTGCCACGACATGGGAGGGAAGTCTGAGGAAAGTCGTTTCTAAGAGAGAGAGAAAGAGAGAGTGATATATCACACATCAGCCCCGCCGACCCCCCGGTCATTATTATCCGGATGCAAACAGGTGGAAACCAGTTGACTGTGGATAGGGGTGGGTGTCAAAGGTGTTTCTCTAGCTTTATATTAGATGTGTCTAACACTTGTACACCATGAGTAATGAAGTTAAACAACGCAATACTTGTCCAAAACCAAACAACGCAATACTTGTCCAAAACCAAACAACGCAATACTTGTCCAAAACCAAACAACGCAATACTTGTCCAAAACCAAACAACGCAATACTTGTCCAAAACCAAACAACGCAATACTTGTCCAAAACCAAACAACGCAATACTTGTCCAAAACCAAACAACGCAATACTCGTCCAAAACCAAACAACGCAATATTCGTCCAAAATTATTATTTCTCGACTAACTGGTCACATCAGAATACTCTCCCACTGGGGCTAAAGCATGGGGCAGCCCCTATTGTGTATCCAAGATATCAATGCACAGGCGAGAGCCACCGAGACTGAGTGGGGAGGAAGAAATAAGCGCTAGCGAGTCACGCTAATCCTGGTGCATGCATGTCGAGGCCTAGACACTATAGTCTGGAATTTGTGCTACCGGACGATAGTGCAGGAATACGAGAAAGCCACCGCGTTAATGATCCGGGGGAATTCCTCTGGTGGGAAAAAACAGTGACTGCGGAGACCGTACCCTATGTTGACAAGAGAAGTAAGAGCTGCTGAATCCCCTGGGCTATTCACATCTACGCATGACTACGTCTACTTGATAGGAGCGTTTGATTAATTTATTTAATATTTTGAAGATGGAATAATAATTTATTTGTGTGTGAACAACGTCTATTTATAATTATAACACAAGCAAAAATCTTATACAAGTCTGTAATGTTTCTACTTGTAAAGCTGTACTTTTTCTATTTGTATGTAAAAACAAATAACCAATAAAAACATATGCTCCCTTTCTTTGTAAACTAAGTTTACCATCACATTAAATTGGCCATCGGTAATGTCAGCAAATACATATTAAATTATAACGATTCCGCATTTAAAAAACAATACCGGTTACTTCTATCCTTGAACATTTGTAAGGTTTAAAAAAAAAATTGCCAGCAAATTTTATAATAAAAATCAAAATGTTAGTATAATAAAGTTTTTATAACTGAAAATTTGATAGAATGTATTGTTAGTCGCCACAAGTCTGCTGCCCAATTTTCAGCTCGATTGAAAGACGGGAAGTAGTCGAAAAATCGATGCAAAGTTTTACAAGCAGACAGACAGACAGTAGCACGAACAGAAAGGGAGTAAAAATACATTATACAGAGTTGACTTTTTACAGACCTTTCTTCTAGATAGAAGATTATTAGGTACCTCAGGCCCAAAACTCTTGTAGGGCGGCAGGGATCGGTCGGCGGCTGGGATAGAACCCGGGCCGTTTCATTGACAGTCCGGTAAACCACAGGACCTGCCGTTCTCTCGATATTAAATAACTTCTGACATTGTTTTACAATGGTTAAATGTATTTTTTTAACGCAGTATGAAATGTTTTATGAATAAATACAAATAATAGCTTGATTTTATTTCTTGTAAGAAATAAAATAAAGAAAAGAATCTAACAAAAAAAGAAAACATTGCAACTCACGATTGTTCCTTTAACTTGGTGAGTTTCAAGACTCAAAGTTTGATATCTGTTAAAAGTTCCATTTATGTCAAGGTCAACTTTAAAATGAAACAGCTGTTGATGGAGATTACCCAAAATGTTTTCACCTAGTCTAAAGCTGTGAAGCAACTCCATGTCAGGGTAAAAGTTGGCAGATATGTAACCTGTTGACACATTCAATATAGAGTTGAATTGTCATGTTATATGAAGCACTACTTTAAAATTACACCGACTGAGCCAGCAGTAAAACTATTTTTGTTTTTTTTAAGTTGGGCAATTACAAATCATGTCTTTATAACTTAAACATTTAGTTTAGGGTAAGTTTAGACCCTTCACAGTAAATAGTATATTATATGTAGTTCTTTTCATATATGAAAAAACATCTGCCGAAACCAAAAGCTTGTAAAAGTTTATGTTACCTGTAGTCATAACCTTAGCTTCTAGAACACCGTTTTGTTGAAAGATGAAATCTACTATGTAATCGTAGTTTATTACAGTCAAAGCAGTTCTAGGAATGTAAAGATTACTTATTTGAATCACAAAAATGATAAATACAGTTTTGGAAGTTATGAGTCATAAGTTAAATTTATAAATAAATTATTTTTCTTATTTATGTACTTGTCCATAACAAAGTTTGTTTGATTTTTAACATTGAATTATTAGCAAAAAAATAAATAAATCAGTCAATCAGAAATTTACCTAAGTATAAGAGCAGAGTCTATGTGTCCACTATAAAAGTGTCCTTGGTTTACAGTGGATGATGAATATCTTCTAAGAGGTAGCCAGTTGTTATGTTCAAACACACAGAATGTCACATAGCTTACAGTAGGTAAGTTACCCTTACTGTTGAAATATGTCTATGTTTGTTCAAAAGAAGAAGGAACCATATATACATTTATAAACTAAAATTTATATTATACAGCTACATTGCCCGGCGTCACCCGGGTGAAAAAAACAAAAGAAAAATTGTATAAACTACAATTTAAAAAAAGCTATAAATATACTATTTAAATTATTTTTTTTACTGAAGACTTTTAGGAAAGTAATTTGAAATAAATATTGTAATCGGGTAAAAAAAATAGGCAAGTACTATTATTGAACAAAAATCTAAATTGCCCGTACATTTACAATGTCTTTTGTTTTTAAAATTTAGAAATTTTTTTTTCGAGAAAAACAAGGTAGATCTATAGTCTAATTGGAGAATTGAACCCGGGTCACCCGCATAGCAGTCCGCGGCGTTAACCACTGAGCTAGGCGAAGACACATGTCCAATGTGAAAAATTATTAGACAGTATATATGCCTAGGCATAAATAGGTCAGTGACACAAACTCACATGTTTTCAAATTGACCAATGGGGATTTGTGGGAACACAAACACGATCTTTTTGTATATAGATATATCATATATGTTGTGCAAAACGAATTTTCGACTACTGTCAGAAGTAAATGACATATTTATTTACAAAGTAGTCCCTACCTATATAATAATAACTATATGTATCAAGTTAATTTATATGGCTCTACTCGAAGCTATATTCTAATCCAAATACTTAACTGGCAATTACAGAAAAGAAAGAACGCGAGAAAGAATGTCATTATTTGCAATGTTCTCATTAACGTCCATTATTGTTAATCATATTATAAAAATTTTAAATTTGTTCCGTTTGTTTTCAATCTATATTTGGTTCATGGAATGGAAACCGTTCCACGCCTAATAAAAAAAGTATTTATTACTATCACCAACCCTACTCAAAACACCCTTACAAATTCTTAACCCCTTTCGCACCTCCTCCGCCAGTCTTCATCAAATCTTCCAGAATTATGCAAGCTGCCATTGCGATGTCAGAAATTACAAACTTTTACTGTGGTTGTTTTGTGCTAATCCATGAACTTCAGTGTCTCTGAAATGTGTCGGCATACCCGACAAAGAGACAAAGCACGAAAGAAACAATATTTGGTTTTTATTGTGTGTGTGTAAGAAATGTTCTGGGCGCCTGTAGGTGGAAGTTCCGTCTTGCAATCAGTGGCTACGCCATGATGTAAATACAACATTGGGAGAGACCAATAACATGGATGTCTTCAGCGATTACCTGATTAACTAGTGTAGCTGACTCAGGACAATCACCCCCAACCACTAGAGCCCTGTGCTGTAGATCAACCTTTAAACCAACATCCACGTATTGACTCGACTGAAAGATAAATATATGTAATCTCACAAATGTATGTATTCTTACAAATGTATGTATTCTTACAAATGTATGTATTCTTACAAATGTTTGTATTCTTACATATGTTTGTATTCTTACAAATGTATGTAATCTTACAAATGTTTGTATTCTTAGAAATAAATGTTGTATTCTTACAAATGTATGTAATCTTAAAAATGTATGTATTCTTACAAATGTATGTATTCTTACAAATGTGTGTATTCTTACAAACGTATGTATTCTTAAAAATGTGTGTATTCTTACAAATGTATGTAATCTTAAAAATTTATGTATTCTTACAAATGTAAAATGTATGTATTCTTACAATTGTATGTATTATTACAAATGTATGAATTCTTACAAATGTATGTAATCTTAGAAATGTATGTATTCTTACAAATGTATGTTTTCTTACAAATGTATTAAAATATATGTATTCTTACAAATGTGTGTATTCTTACAAATGTATGTATTCTTATAAAATATGTATATTGACAAATGTACGCATTCTTACAAATATATGTATTCTTAGAAATGCACGTATTCTTAGAAATATATGTATTTTGGAAATGAATTTTTTTTTCAAATGTATGAGTTCTTAGAAATGTATGTATTGTTACAAATGTTTGTATTCTTACAAATATATGTATTTTTAGAAATATATGTATTCATAATAATGTTTATATTCCTACAAATGTATGTATTCTTACAAATGTATGTTTTCTTACAAAAGTTTGTATTTTTACAAATGTATGTCTTCTTACACAAATGTATGTATTCTTATAAGTGCATGTTGATCTAGGCTTATTCCTAGAATGGTATGTAGTTTGTGAATTCCATGCATGAAACAAAGAAATCATTTTGAAAATAACAAGCTATAACATGCTCCAGCAAAAGTTCTTACATATTTGCCCTAGTTTATATAGTTTATGAACATGCAATACAAAATTACCGAAACATTGAACATGGTGTAGTTAGATTGTTGTTTCTTTGAAAACATTTTCTTTTACTTACCTGCCAGGGGAACATACTCGAATAAACCATAGCCATGTCCGACAAAGCTATTTCATAGGCAATTCTCTCCCCTTTAAATCTGACGTCGTAAAGAGCTGGCCCATTTAATGTAGACATGCGAAAATTAAACTCCCAGTTCAAATACATTATCTGTAAAGTATGTACAAATGAAGATTGAAAATTTTAATTATGTGTAAAGTCTATACAAATGAAAAGAATAATTATGAATCAGTTGTAAAGTATATAAAAATGAAAAGAATAATTATGAATCAGTTGTAAAGTATATAGAAATGAAGAGAATAATTATGAATCAGTTGTGAAGTATGTAAAAGTGAAGAGAAGAATTATGAATCAGGTTTAAAGTCTGTAAAAATGAAGAAAATTATTATGAATCAGTTGTAAAGTCTGTAAAAATGAAAAGAAGAATTTAGAATTAGTTGTAAAGTATGGGAAAATAAAGAGAAGAATTATAAATCAGTTGTAAATCTGTAAAAATGAAGAGAAGAATTAATTATGAATCAGTTGTAAAGTATGTAAAATGAAGAGAAGAATTATGTATCAATTGTAGGGTATGTAAAAATGAAGAGAAAAATTCTGAATCAGTTGTAAAGTATGTAAAAATGAAGAGAGGAATTATGAATCAAATGTTAAGTCTGTAAAAATGAAAAGAAGAATTATGAATCAGTTGAAAAGTATGTAAAAATGAAGAGAAGAATTATGAATCAAGTGTAAGGTATGTAAAAAAGAAGAGAACAATTATGAATCAGTTGTAAAGTATGTAAAATGGAGAGAAGAATTATGAGTCAGTAGTAAAGTCTGGTAAAAATAAAGAGAAGAATTATGTTTTAGTTGTAAAGTATGTAAAATGAAGAGAAGAATTATTAATCAGTTGTAAAGTCTGTAAAAATGAAAAGAAGAATTATGAATCAGTTGTAAAGTATGTACAAATGAAAGGAAGAATAATGAATAAGTTTTAAAGTCTGTAAACATGAAAAGAAGAATTTGGAATTAGTTGTAAAGTATGTAAAAATGAAGAGAAGAATTATGAAACAGTTGTAAATATGTAAAAATGAAGAGAATAATTAATTATGAATCAGTTGTAAAGTATGTAAAAATGAAGAAAAAATTATGAATCAAATGTTAAGACTGTAAAAATGAAAAGAAGAATTTTTAATCAGTTGTAAAGTATGTAAAATGAAGAAAAGTATTATGAATCAGTTGAAAAGTATGTAAAAATGAAGAGAAGAATTATGAATCAATTGCATGGTATGTAAAAATGAAGAGAAGAATTATGTATCAGTTGTAAAGTATGTAAAATGAAGAGAAGAATTATGAATTAATTATAAGGTATGTAAAAATGAAGAGAAGAATTATGTATCAGTTGTAAAGTCTGTAAAAATGAAGATAAGAATTATGAATCAGTTGAAAAGACTGTAAAAATGAAAAAAAGAACTATGAATCAGTTGTAAAGTATGTAAAAATGAAGAGAAGAATTATGAATTAGTTGTAAAGTCTGTAAAAATGAAGAGAAGAATTATGAATCAATTGTAAAATATGTAAAAATGAAGAGAAGAATTATGTATCAGTTGTAAAGAATGTAGAAATGAAGAGAAGAATTATGAATCAGTTGTAAAGTCTGTAAAAATGAAGAGAAGAATTATGAATCAGTTGTAAAATGTTTAAAAATAAAAAAAAGAATTATAAATCAGTTGTTAAGTCTGTAAAAATGAAGAGAAGAATTATAAATCAGTTGTAAAGTATGTAAAAAAAAGAGGAAAAGTATGAATCAGTTGTAAAGTCTGTAAAGATGAAAAGAAGAATTATGAATCAGTTGTAAAGTCTGTAAAAATTAAATTGAAAAATTATGAATGAGTTGTAAAGTATGTACAAATGAAGAAAAGAATTTTGAATCAGTTGCAAAGTATGTAAAAATGAAGGGAAGAATTAATTATGAATCAGTTGTAAAGTCTGTAAAATGAAGAGAAGAATTATGTATCAATTATAAGATATGTAAAAATGATGAGTAAAATTCTGAATTAGTTGTAAAGTATGTAAAAATGAAGAAAAGAATTATGAATCAAATGTTAAGTCTGTAAAAATGAAAAGAAGAATTATCAATCAGTTGTAAAGTATGTAAAAATGAAGAAAAAGAATTATGAATCAGTTGAAAAATTTGTAAAAATGAAGAGAAGAATTATGAATCAATTGTAAGGTATGTAAAAATGAAGAGAAGAATTATGAATCAGTTGAAAAATTTGTAAAAATGAAGAGAAGAATTATGAATCAATTGTAAGGTATGTAAAAATGAAGAGAAGAATTATGAATCAGTTGTAAAGTATGTAAAATAAAGAGAAGAAGTATGAATCAATTGTAAGGTATGTAAAAATGAAGAAAAGAAATATGTATCATTTGTAAAGTCTGTAAAAATGAAGAGAATAATTATGTATTAGTTGTAAAGTATGTAAAAATGAAGAGAAGAATTATGAATCAGTTTTAAAGTCTGTAAAAATAAAAAGAAGAATTATGAATCAGTTGTAAAGTATGTACAAATGAAAAGAAGAATTATGAATAAGTTGTAAAGTCTGTAAACAAGAAAAGAAAAATTTGGAGTTAGTTGTAAAGTATGTAAAAATGAAGAGAAGAATTATGAAACAGTTGTGAATATGTAAAAATGAAGAGAAGAATAATTATGAATCAGTTGTAAAGTATGTAAAAATGAAGAAAAAAATTATGAATCAAATGTAAAGTCTGTAAAAATGAAAAGAAGAATTTTTAATCAATTGTAAAGTATGTAAAATGAAGAAAAGTATTATGAATCAGTTGATAAGTATGTAAAAATGAAGAGAAGAATTGTAAATCAATTGTATGATATGTAAAAATGAAGAGAAGAATTATGAATCAGTTGTAAAGTATGTAAAATGAAGAGAAGAATTATGAATCAGTTGTAAGGTATGTAAAATGAAGAGAAGAATTATGTATCAGTTATAAAGTATGTAAAAATGAAGAGCAGAATTATGAATCAGGTGTAAAGACTGTAAAAATGAAAAGAAGAGCTATGAATCAGTTGTAAAGTATGTAAAAATGAAGAGAAGAAATATGAATCAGTTGTAAAGTCTGTAAAAATGAAGAGAAGAATTATGAATCAGTTTAAAAGACTTTAAAAATGAAAAAAAGAACTATGAATCAGTTGTAAAGTATGTAAAAATGAAGAGAAGAATTATGAATCAGTTGTAAAGTCTGTAAAAATGAAGAGAAGAATTATGAATCAATTGTAAGGTATGTAAAAATGAAGAGAAGAATTATGTATCAGTAGTAAAGAATGTAGAAATGAAGAGAAGAATTATGAATCAGTTGTAAAGTCTGTAAAAATGAAGAGAAGAATTATGAATCAGTTGTAAAGTATGTAAAATGAAGAGAAGAATTATGAATCAATTGTAAGGTATGTAAAAATGAAGAGAAGAAATATGTATCATTTGTAAAGTCTGTAAAAATGAAGAGAAAAATTATGTATTAGTTGTAAAGTATGTAAAAATGAAGAGAAGAATTATGAATCAGTTGTAAAGTATGTAAAAATGAAGAGAAGAATTATGAATCAGTTGTAAAGTATGTACAAATGAAGAGAAGAATTATGAATAAGTTGTAAAGTATGTACAAATGAAGAGAAGAATTATGAATAAGTTGTAAAGTCTGTTAACATGAAAAGAAGAATTTGGAGTTAGTTGTAAAGTATGTAAAAATGAAGAGAAGAATTATGAAACAGTTGTGAATATGTAAAACTGAAGAGAAGAATAATTATGAATCAGTTGTAAAGTATGTAAAAATGAAGAAAAAAATTATAATTCAAATGTTAAGTCTGTAAAAATGAAAAGAAGAATTATGAATCAGGTGTAAAGTATGTACAAATGAAGAGAAGAATTATGAATAAGTTGTAAAGTCTGTAAACATGAAAAGAAGAATTTGGAGTTAGTTGTAAAGTATGTAAAAATGAAGAGAAGAATTATGAAACAGTTGTGAATATGTAAAAATGAAGAGAAGAATAATTATGAATCAGTTGTAAAGTATGTAAAAATGAAGAAAAAAATTATGAATCAAATGTTAAGTCTGTAAAAAAGAAAAGAAGAATTTTTAATCAGTTGTAAAGTATGTAAAATGAAGAAAAGTATTATGAATCAGTTGAAAAGTATGTAAAAATGAAGAGAAGAATTGTAAATCAATTGTATGATATGTAAAAATGAAGAGAAGAATTATGAATCAGTTGTAAAGTATGTAAAATGAAGAGAAGAATTATGAATCAGTTGTAAGGTATGTAAAATGAAGAGAAGAATTATGTATCAGTTATAAAGTATGTAAAAATGAAGAGAAGAATTATGAATCAGGTTTAAAGACTTTAAAAATGAAAAGAAGAGCTATGAATCAGTTGTAAAGTATGTAAAAATGAAGAAAAGAAATATGAATTAGTTGTAAAGTCGTTAAAAATGAAGAGAAGAATTATGAATCAGTTAAAAAAACTGTAAAAATGAAAAAAAAGAACTATAAATCAGTTGTAAAGTATGTAAAAATAAAATTGAAGAATTATGAATCAGTTGTAAAGTCTATAAAAATGAAAAGAAGTATTATAAATCAGTTGTAAAGTCTGTACAAATGAAGAGAAGAATTATGAATCAGTTGTAAAGTCTGTAAAACTGAAGAAAAGAATTATGAGTCAGTTGTAAAGTCTGTAAAAATAAATAGAATAATTATGAATCAGTTATAATGTCTGTAAAAATGAAAAGATGAATTATGAATCAGTTGTAAAGTCTGTAAAAATTAAATTGAAGAATTATGAATGTGTTGTAAAGTATGTACAAATGAAGAAAAGAATTATGAATCAGTTGTAAATTATGTGAAAATGAAGGGAAGAATTATGAATTAGTTGTAAAGTATGTAAAAATGAAGAGAGGAGTTATGAATCAGTTGTAAAGTCTGTAAAATGAAGAGAAGAATTATGAATCAATTGTAAGGTATTTACAAATGAAGAAAAGTATTATGAATCAGTTGAAAAGTATGTAAAAATGAAGAGAAGAATTATGAATCAATTGCATGGTATGTAAAAATGAAGAGAAGAATTATGAATCAGTTGTAAAGTCTGTAAAAATGAAGAGAAGAATTATGAATCAATTGTAAGGTATGTAAAAATGAAGAGAAGAATTATGTATCAGTTGTAAAGATTGTAGAAATGAAGAGAAGAATTATTAATCAGTTGTAAAGTCTGTAAAAATGAAGAGAAGAATTATGAATCAGTTGTAAAATGTTTAAAAATAAAAAGAAGAATTATGAATCAGTTGTAAAGTCTGTAAAAATAAAGAGAAGAATTATGAATCAGTTGTAAAGTCTATAAAAATGAAGAGAAGAATTATAAATCAGTTGTAAAGTATGTAAAAATGAAGAGAACAATTATGAATCAGTTGTAAAGTATGTAAAATGAAGAGAAGAATTATGAATCAATTGTAAAGTATGTAAAAATGAAGAGAAGAATTATGAATCAGTTGTAAAGTCTGTAAAAATAAAAAGAAGAATTATGAATCAGTTGTAAAGTATGTACAAATGAAGAGAAGAATTATGATCAAGTTGTAAACTCTGTAAACATGAAAAGAAGAATTTGGAGTTAGTTTTAAAGTATGTAAAAATGAAGAGAAGAATTATGAAACAGTTGTGAATATGTAAAAATGAAGAGAATAATAATTATGAATCAGTTGTAAAGTATGTAGAAATGAAGAAAAAAATTATGAATCAAATGTTAAGTCTGTAAAAATGAAAAGAAGAATTTTTAATCAGTTGTAAAGTATGTAAAATGAAGAAAAGTACTATGAATCAGTTGAAAAGTATGTAAAAATGAAGAGAAAAATTGTAAATCAATTGTATGATATGTAAAAATGAAGAGAAGAATTATCAATCAGTTGTAAAGTATGTAAAATGAAAAGAAGAATTATGAATCAGTTGTAAGGCATGCAAAAATGAAGAAAAGAATTATGTATCAGTTATAAAGTATGTAAAAATAAAGAGAAGAATTATGAATCAGGTGTAAAGACTGTAAAAATGAAAAGAAGAGCTATGAATCAGTTATAAAGTATGTAAAAATAAAGAGAAGAAATAGGAATCAGTTGTAAAGTCTGTTAAAATGAAGAGAAAAATTATGAATCAGTTGTAAAATCTTTAAAAATAAAAATAAAAATTATAAATCAGTTGTAAATTCTGTAAAAATAAAATTGAAGAATTATGAATCAGTTGTAAAGTCTATAAAAATGAAAAGAAGTATTAGAAATCAGTTGTAAAGTCTGTAAAACTGAAGAAAAGAAATATGAGTCAGTTGTAAAGTCTGTAAAAATAAAGAGAATAATTATGAATCAGTTGTAAGGTCTGTAAAAATGAAAAGATGAATTATGAATCAGTTGTAAAGTCTGTAAAATTTAAATTGAAGAATTATGAATTAATTATAAGGTATGTAAAAATGAAGAGAAGAATTATGCATCAGTTGTAAAGTATGTAGAAATGAAGAGAAGAATTATGAATCAGTTGTAAAGACTGTAAAAATGAAAAAAAGAACTATGAATCAGTTGTAAAGTATGTAAAAATGAAGAGAAGAATTATGAATCAGTTGTAAAGTCTGTAAAAATGAAGAGAAGAATTATGAATCAGTTGTAAAGTCTGTAAAAATTAAATTGAAGAATTATGAATGCGTTGTAAAGTATGTACAAATGAAGAAAAAAATTATGAATCAGTTGTAAATTATGTGAAAATGAAGAGAAGAATTATGAATTAGTTGTAAAGTATGTAAAAATGAAGAAAGGAGTTATGAATCAGTTGTAAAGTCTGTAAAAATAAAAAGAAGATTTATGAACCAGTTGTGAAGTATGTAAAAATGAAGAGAATAATTATGAATCAGTTGTAAAGGATGTAAAAATGAAGAGAAGAATTATGGATCAGTTGTAAAGTATGTAAAAATAAAGAGAAGAATTATGAATCAGTTGTAAAGTATGTAAAATAAAGAGAAGAATTATGAATCAATTGTAAGGTATTTAAAAATGAAGAGAAGAATTTTGAATCAGTTGTAAAGTATGTAGAAATGAAGAGAAGAATTATGAATCAGTTGTAAAGTATGTAAAAATGAAGAGAAGAATTATGAATCAGTTGTAAAGTATGTACAAATGAAGAGAAAAATTAGGAATCAGTTGTAAAGTCTGTAAAAATAAAAAGAAGAATTATGAATCAGTTGTAAAGTATGTACAAATGAAGAGAAGAATTATGAATAAGTTGTAAAGTCTGTAAACATGAAAAGAAGAATTTGGAGTTAGTTGTAAAGTATGTAAAAATGAAGAGAAGAATTATGAAACAGTTGTGAATATGTAAAAATGAAGAGAAGAATAATTATGAATCAGTTGTAAAGTATGTAAAAATGAAGAAAAAAATTTTGAATCAAATGTTAAGTCTGTAAAAATGAAAAGAAGAATTTTTAATCAGTTTTAAAGTATGTAAAATGAAGAAAAGTATTATGAATCAGTTGAAAAGTATGTAAAAATGAAGAGAAGAATTATGAATCAGTTGTAAAGTATGTAAAATGAAGAGAAGAATTATGAATCAGTTGTGAGGTATGTAAAAATGAAGAGAAGAATTATGAATCAGGTGTAAAGACTGTAAAAATGAAAAGAAGAGCTATGAATCAGTTGTAAAGTATGTAAAAATGAAGAGAAGAAACAGGAATCAGTTGTAAAGTCTGTAAAAATGAAGAGAAGAATTATTAATCAATTGTAAGGTATGTAAAAATGAAGAGAAGAATTATGTATCAGTTGTAAAGAATGTAGAAATGAAAAGAAGAATTATGAATCAGTTGTAAAGTCTGTAAAAATAAAGAGAAGAATTATGAATCAGTTGTAAAGTCTATAAAAATGAAGAGAAGAATTATAAATCAGTTGTAAAGTATGTAAAAATGAAGAGAACAATTATGAATCAGTTGTAAAGTATGTAAAATGAAGAGAAGAATTATGAATCAATTGTAAGGTATGTAAAAATGAAGAGAAGAAATATGTATCATTTGTAAAGTCTGTAAAAATGAAGAGAAGAATTATGTATTAGTTGTAAGGTATTTAAAAATAAAGAGAAGAATTATGAATCAGTTGTAAAGTATGTAAAAATGAAGAGAAGAATTATGAATCAGTTGTAAAGTCTGTAAAAATAAAAAGAAGAATTATGAATCAGTTGTAAAGTATGTACAAATGAAGAGAAGAATTATGATCAAGTTGTAAACTCTGTAAACATGAAAAGAAGAATTTGGAGTTAGTTTTAAAGTATGTGAAAATGAAGAGAAGAATTATGAAACAGTTGTGAATATGTAAAAATGAAGAGAATAATAATTATGAATCAGTTGTAAAGTATGTAGAAATGAAGAAAAAAATTATGAATCAAATGTTAAGTCTGTAAAAATGAAAAGAAGAATTTTTAATCAGTTGTAAAGTATGTAAAATGAAGAAAAGTATTATGAATCAGTTGTAAAGTATGTAAAATGAAGAAAAGTATTATGAATCAGTTGAAAAGTATGTAAAAATGAAGAGAAAAATTGTAAATCAATTGTATGATATGTAAAAATGAAGAGAAGAATTATCAATCAGTTGTAAAGTATGTAAAATGAAAAGAAGAATTATGAATCAGTTGTAAGGCATGCAAAAATGAAGAGAAGAATTATGTATCAGTTATAAAGTATGTAAAAATAAAGAGAAGAATTATGAATCAGGTGTAAAGACTGTAAAAATGAAAAGAAGAGCTATGAATCAGTTATAAAGTGTGTAAAAATAAAGAGAAGAAATAGGAATCAGTTGTAAAGTCTGTTAAAATGAAGAGAAGAATTATGAATCAGTTGTAAAATCTTTAAAAATAAAAATAAAAATTATAAATCAGTTGTAAATTCTGTAAAAATAAAATTGAAGAATTATGAATCAGTTGTAAAGTCTATAAAAATGAAAAGAAGTATTAGAAATCAGTTGTAAAGTCTGTACAAATGAAGAGAAGAATTATGAATCAGTTGTAAAGTCTGTAAAACTGAAGAAAAGAATTATGAGTCAGTTGTAAAGTCTGTAAAAATAAAGAGAATAATTATGAATCAGTTGTAAGGTCTGTAAAAATGAAAAGATGAATTATGAAACAGATGTAATGTCTGTAAAAATTAAATTGAAGAATTATGAATTAATTATAAGGTATGTAAAAATGAAGAGAAGAATTATGAATCAGTTGTAAAGTATGTAAAATGAAGAGAAGAATTATGAATCAATTGTAAGGTATTTAAAAATGAATAGAAGAAGTTTGAATCAGTTGTAAAGTATGTAGAAATGAAGAGAAGAATTATGAATCAGTTGTAAAGTATGTAAAAATGAAGAGAAGAATTATGAATCAGTTGTAAAGTATGTACAAATGAAGAGAAAAATTAGGAATCAGTTGTAAAGTCTGTAAAAATAAAAAGAAGAATTATGAATCAGTTGTAAAGTATGTACAAATGAAGAGAAGAATTATGAAACAGTTGTGAATATGTAAAAATGAAGAGAAGAATAATTATGAATCAGTTGTAAAAAATGTAAAAATGAAGAAAAAAATTATGAATCAAATGTTAAGTCTGTAAAAATGAAAAGAAGAATTTTTAATCAGTTGTAAAGTATGTAAAATGAAGAAAAGTATTATGAATCAGTTGAAAAGTATGTAAAAATGAAGAGAAGAATTATGAATCAGTTGTAAAGTATGTAAAATGAAGAGAAGAATTATGAATCAGTTGTAAGGTATGTAAAAATGAAGAGAAGAATTATGAATCAGGTGTAAAGACTGTAAAAATGAAAAGAAGAGCTATGAATCAGTTGTAAAGTATGTAAAAATGAAGAGAAGAAATAGGAATCAGTTGTAAAGTCTGTAAAAATGAAGAGAGTAATTATTAATCAGTTGTAAAATCTTTAAAAATAAAAATAAAAATTATAAATCAGTTGTAAATTCTGTAAAAATAAAATTGAAGAATTATGAATCAGTTGTAAAGTCTATAAAAATGAAAAGAAGTATTATAAATCCGTTGTAAAGTCTGTACAAATGAAGAGAAGAATTATGAATCAGTTGTAAGGTCTGTAAAAATGAAAAGATGAATTATGAATCAGTTGTAAAGTCTGTAAAAATTAAATTGAAGAATTATGAATGCGTTGTAAAGTATGTACTAATGAAGAAAAGAATTATGAATCATTTGTAAATTATGTGAAAATGAAGGGAAGAATTATGAATTAGTTGTAAAGTATGTAAAAATGAAGAGAGGAGTTATGAATCAGTTGTAAAGTCTGTAAAAATAAAAAGAAGAATTATGAATCAGTTGTAAAGGATGTAAAAATGAAAAGAAGAATTATGAATCAGTTGTAAAGTATGTAAAAATGAAGAGAAGAATTATGAATCAGTTGTAAAGTATGTAAAATGAAGAGAAGAATTATGAATCAATTGTAAGGTATGTAAAAATGAAGAGAAGAATTATGTATCAGTTGTAAAGAATGTAGAAATGAAGAGAAAAATTATAAATCAGTTGTAAAGTCTGTAAAAATGAAGAGAAGAATTATGAATCAGTTGTAAAGTCTATAACAATAAAGAGAAGAATTAAAAATCAGTTGTAAAATGTTTAAAAATAAAAGAAGAATTATGAATCAGTTGTAAAGTCTGCAAAAATAAAGAGAAGAATTATGAATCAGTTGTAAAGTCTATAACAATAAAGAGAAGAATTAAAAATCAGTTGTAAAGTATGTAAAAACGAAGAGAACAATTATGAATCAGTTGTAAAGTATGTAAAATGAAGAGAAGAATTATGAATCAATTGTAAGGTATAAAAAAATGAAGATAAGAAATATGTATCATTTGTAAAGTATGTAAAAATAAAGAGAAGAATTATGAATCAGTTGTAAAGAATGTAAAAATAAAGAGAAGAATTATGAATCAGTTGTAAAGTCAGTAAAAATGAAGAGAAGAATTATGTATTAGTTGTAAAGTATGTAAAAATAAAGAGAAGAATTATGAATCAGTTGTAAAGTATGTAAAAATGAAGAGAAAAATTATGAATCAGTTGTAAAATGTTTAAAAATAAAAAGAAGAATTATGAATCAGTTGTAAAGTCTGTAAAAATGAAGAGAAGAATTATGAAACAGTTGTGAATATGTAAAAATGAAGAGAAGAATAATTATGAATCAGTTGTAAAGTATGTAAAAATGAAGAAAAAAAATATGAATCAAATGTTAAGTCTGTAAAAATGAAAAGAAGAATTTTTAATCAGTTGTAAAGTATGTAAAATGAAGTAAAGTATTATGAATCAGTTGAAAAGTATGTAAAAATGAAGAGAAAAATTTTAAATCAATTGTATGATATGTAAAAATGAAGAGAAGAATTATGAATCAGTTGTAAAGTATGTAAAATGAAAAGAAGAATTATGAATCAGTTGTAAGGTATGCAAAAATGAAGAGAAGAATTATGTATCAGTTATAAAGTATGTAAAAATAAAGAGAAGAATTATGAATCAGGTGTAAAGACTGTAAAAATGAAACGAAGAGCTATGAATCAGTTGTAAAGTATGTAAAAATGAAGAGAACAAATAGGAATCAGTTGTAAAGTCTGTAAAAATGAAGAGAAGAATTATGAATCAGTTGTCAAAATCTTTAAAAATAAAAATAAAAATTATAAATCAGTTGTAAATTCTGTAAAAATAAAATTGAAGAATTATGAATCAGTTGTAAAGTCTATAAAAATGAAGACAAAAATTATAAATCAGTTGTAAAGTCTGTACAAATGAAGAGAAGAATTATGAATCAGTTATAAAGTCTGTAAAAATGAAGAAAATAATTATGAGTCAGTTGTAAAGTCTGTAAAAATAAAGAGAATAATTATGAATCAGTTGTAAAGTCTGTAAAAATGAAAAGATGAATTATGAATCAGTTGTAAAGTCTGTAAAAAATAAATTGAAGAATTATGAATGCGTTGTAAAGTATGTACACATTAAGAATCAGTTGTAAATTATGTGAAAATGAAGGGAAGAATTACGAATCAGTTGTAAAGGATGTAAAAATGAAAAGAAGAATTATAAGTCAGTTGTAAAGTATATAAAAATGAACAGAAGAATTATGAATCAGTTGTAAAGTATGTAAAATGAAGAGAAGAATTATGAATCAATTGTAAGGTATTTAAAAATGAAGAAAAGTATTTTGAATCAGTTGAAAAGTTTAGACAAATGAAGAGAAGAATTATGAATCAATTGCATGGTATGTAAAAATGAAGAGAAGAATTATGAATCAGTTGTAAAGTATGTTAAATGAAGAGAAGAATTATGAATTAATTATAAGGTATGTAAAAATGAAGAGAAGAATTATGTATCAGTTGTAAAGTATGTAAAAATGAAGAGAAGAATTATGAATCAGTTGTAAAGACTGTAAAAATGAAAAAAAGAACTATGAATCAGTTGTAAAGTATGTAATAATGAAGAGAAGAATTATGAATCAGTTGTAAAGTCTGTAAAAATGAAGAGAAGAATTATGAATCAGTTGTAAAATGTTTAAAAATAAAAAGAAGAATTATGAATCAGTTGTAAAGTCTGTAAAAATAAAGAGAAGAATTATGAATCAGTTGTAAAGTCTATAAAAGTGAAGAGAAGAATTATAAATCAGTTGTAAAGTATGTAAAAAAAAAGAGGAGAAGTATGAATCAGTTGTAAAGTCTGTAAAGATGAAAAGAAGAATTATGAATCAGTTGTAAAGTGTGTAAAAATTAAATTGAAAAATTATGAATGAAATGTAAAGTATGTACAATTGAAGAAAAGAATTTTGAATTAGTTGTAAAGTATGTAAAAATGAAGGGAAGACATATGAATCAATTGTAAGGTATGTAAAAATGAAGAGAACAATTATGAATCAGTTGTAAAGTATGTAAAATGAAGAGAAGAATTATGAATCCATTGTAAGGTATGTAAAAATGAAGAGAACAATTATGAATCAGTTGTAAAGTATGTAAAATAAAGAGAAGAATTATGAATCAATTGTAAGGTATGTAAAAATGAAGAGAAGAAATATGTATCATTTGTAAAGTCTGTAAAAATGAAGAGAAGAATTATGTATTAGTTGTAAAGTATGTAAAAATAAAGAGAAGAATTATGAATCAGTTGTAAAGTATGTAAAAATGAAGAGAAGAATTATGAATCAGTTGTAAAGTCTGTAAAAATAAAATGAAGAATTATGAATCAGTTGTAAAGTCTGTAAAAATTAAATTGAAAAATTATGAATGAGTTGTAAAGTCTGTAAAATGAAGAGAAGAATTATGTATCAATTGTAAGGTGTGTAAAATTGAAGAGTAAAATTCTGAATTAGTTGTAAAGTATGTAAAAATGAAGAAAAGAATTATGAATCAAATGTTAAGTCTGTAAAAATGAAAAGAAGAATTATCAATCAGTTGTAAAATATGTAAAAATGAAGAAAAGAATTATTAATCAGTTGAAAAATTTGTAAAAATGAAGAGAAGAATTATGAATCAATTGTAAGGTATGTAAAAATGAAGAGAACAATTATGAATCAGTTGTAAAGTATGTAAAATGAAGAGAAGAATTATGAATCAATTGTAAGGTATGTAAAAATGAAGAGAAGAAATATGTATCATTTGTAAAGTCTGTAAAAATGAAGAGAAGAATTATGTATTAGTTGTAAAGTATGTACAAATGAAGAGAAGACATATGAATCAATTGTAAGGTATGTAAAAATGAAGAGAACAATTATGAATCAGTTGTAAAGTATGTAAAATGAAGAGAAGAATTATGAATCAATTGTAAGGTATGTAAAAATGAAGAGAACAATTATGAATCAGTTGTAAAGTATGTAAAATAAAGAGAAGAATTATGAATCAATTGTAAGGTATGTAAAAATGAAGAGAAGAAATATGTATCATTTGTAAAGTCTGTAAAAATGAAGAGAAGAATTATGTATTAGTTGTAAAGTATGTAAAAATGAAGAGAAGAATTATGAATCAGTTGTAAAGTCTTTAAAAATAAATAGAAGAATTATGAATCAGTTGTAAAGTCTGTACAAATGAAGAGAAGAATTATGAATCAGTTGTAAAGTCTGTAAAAATGAAGAAAAGAATTATGAGTCAGTTGTAAAGTCTGTAAAAATAAAAAGAATAATTATGAATCAGTTGTAAAGTCTGTAAAAATGATAAGATGAATTATGAATCAGTTGTAAAGTCTGTAAAAATGATAAGATGAATTATGAATCAGTTGTAAAGTCTGTAAAAATTAAATTGAAGAATTATTAATGCGTTGTAAAGTATGTACAAATGAAGAAAAGAATTATGAATCAGTTGTAAATTATGTGAAAATGAAGGGAAGAATTATGAATTAGTTGTAAAGTATGTAAAAATGAAGAGAGGAGTTATGAATCAGTTGTAAAGGATGTAAAAAAGAAGAGAAGAATTATGGATCAGTTGTGAAGTATGTAAAAATGAAGAGAAGAATTATGAATCAGTTGTAAAGTATAAAAATGAAGAGAAGAATTATGAATCAATTGTAAGGTATTTAAAAATGAAGAGAAGAATTTTGAATCAGTTGTAAAGTATGTAGAAATGAAGAGAAGAATTATGAATCAGTTCTAAAGTCTGTAAAAATGAAGAGAAGAATTATGAATCAGTTGTAAAATCTTTAAAAATAAAAAGAAGAATTATAAATCAGTTGTAAAGTATGTAAAAATGAAGGGAAGAATTATGAATCAGTTGTAAAGTATGTAAAAATAAAAAGAAGAATTATGAACCAGTTGTGAAGTATGTAAAAATGAAGAGAAAAATTATGAATCAGTTGTAAAGTATGTAAAAATGAAGATAAGAATTATGAATGAGTTGTTAAGTTTGTAAAAATGAAGGGAAGAATTATGAATCAGTTGAAAAGTATGTAAAAATGAAGAGAAGAATTATGAATTAGTTGTAAAGTATGTAAAAATGAAGAGAGGAGTTATGAATCAGTTGTGAAGTATGTAAAAATGAAGAGAATAATTATGAATCAGTTGTAAAGGATGTAAAAATGAAGAGAAGAATTATGGATCAGTTGTAAAGTATGTAAAAATGAAGAGAAGAATTATGAATCAGTTGTAAAGAATGTAGAAATGAAGAGAAGAATTATGAATCAGTTCTAAAGTCTGTAAAAATGAAGAGAAGAATTATGAATCAGTTGTAAAATCTTTAAAAATAAAAAGAATAATTATGAATTAGTTGTAAAGTCTGTAAAAATAAAGAGAAGAATTATGAATCAGTTGTAAAGTCTGTAATAATGAAGAGATGAATTATAAATCAGTTGTAAAGTATGTAAAAATGAATAGAAGAATTATGAATCAGTTGTAAAGTCTGTACAAATGAAGAGAAAAATTATGAATTAGTTGTAAAGTCTGTAAAAATGAAGAGAAGAATTATGAATCAGTTGTAAAGTCTGTAAAAATGAAAAAAAGAATTATGAATCAGTTGTAAAGTCTGTAAAAATTAAATTGAAGAATTATGAATGAGTTGTAAAGTATGTACAAATGAAGGGAAGAATTATGAATCAGTTGTAAAGTATGTAAAAATAAAAAGAAGAATTATGAACCAGTTGTGAAGTATTTAAAAATAAAGAGAAAAATTATGAATCAGTTGTAAAGTATGTAAAAATGAAGAGAAAAATTATGAATCAGTTGTAAAGTATGTAAAATGAAGAGAAGAATTATGAATAAATTGTAAGGTATTTAAAAATGAAGATAAAAATTATGAATGAGTTGTTAAGTAAGTAAAAATGAAGGGACGAATTATGAATCAGTTGTTAAGTATGTAAAAATGAAGAGAAGAATTATGAATCAGTTGTAAATTCTGTAAAATTGAAAAGAAGAATTATGAATCATTTGTAAAGTATGTACAAATGAAGAAAAGCATTATGAATCAGGTGTTATGTATGTAAAAACGAAGAGTAGAATTATTAATCAGGTGTTATGTATGTAAAAACGAAGAGAAGAATTATTAATCAGGTGTTATGTATGTAAAAACGAAGAGAAGAATTATTAATCAGGTGTTATGTATGTAAAAACGAAGAGAAGAATTATTAATCAGGTGTTATGTATGTAAAAACGAAGAGAAGAATTATTAATCAGGTGTTATGTATGTAAAAACGAAGAGAAGAATTATTAATCAGGTGTTATGTATGTAAAAACGAAGAGAAAAATTATTAATCAGGTGTTATGTATGTAAAAACGAAGAGAAGAATTATTAATCAGGTGTTATGTATGTAAAAACGAAGAGAAGAATTATTAATCAGGTGTTATGTATGTAAAAACGAAGAGAAGAATTATTAATCAGGTGTTATGTATGTAAAAACGAAGAGAAGAATTATTAATCAGGTGTTATGTATGTAAAAACGAAGAGAAGAATTATTAATCAGGTGTTATGTATGTAAAAACGAAGAGAAGAATTATTAATCAGGTGTATAATTATTAGATCTAATAGAGAAGAGAAAAATCGTGGGGTAAATGTACATTAAATATAAAGTAAATAAAATTTTGATGTTTTTGTGTTTACGACCAAAATCAACAAAAACATAACATGTAGATAGTTAGGCATAATGTCTTATGAGCTTGACCTTTCTATTTTTTAATGTATATCTTTTCCCATCAGGCTCAATTACACTTGGTGGTCTTTGTGGGATAGATGGCTGTGGGTCACCTCTTTGATGTAACGTGGAAAATAAATTGTTTGATTCTAAAGGCTTAGTCAGCTTGATCTTTTTTACACTGAAAATAAAATCCAATCATTGGTCGTAAACAAAAAACTTATTGATTTAATTGGTATGTAATTGTCATAATTAATTAATTAACGGATTAATGTAATAATTTATTGTTTAATTTATTGATTTCTTGAATATATTTGTATAATTATTTCCTTAGCCTCACGCTAAATAAATATCGGACGATGTTAAACCCTTTGTTGCATAGCGTCCAATATATTGGACACTTTTTCGAATTTTTTAATTTCCATACCTTTAGCTTTATGCAAAAGTTATTTTGTTCTGTGTCTTAATGTTTCTATGGACCATGTTTTTTAATAGCCAAGAGCCGGTACACTTGACTACTTTTTTTTCAATAACAATTACAATGGAAGACGTTCAAAGCCTTTAAGAGGAAAGGGACATTTTATTTTTTTGTACTCAACACAATACATCTAATAATTTAAAAATCCATTGTAAGTGTGTATTTATGTTACAGCTACATAACTAAACATATTCTAGCGTATATATTTTGATATTTATAAGTCAGAATGATTTTTAGTGCCATGTCCATTTTATTGGACACCATGCATACAAGGAGGAAGTACTATTTATTGGGTTGTCCAAAATATTGGACGCCATGCATAGGAGGACTCTTACAGCGTATTGGTAGAATATAAAAAAAATGTAGTATGTAGGTAGATATCAAATAGAATGACAAAAGAGAAGAATGTTTATATTATTATATTGTACAAAGCTCAAAAGAAAACTTATATTAAAAATATAATGTAAATGTAACCTAAAAACTTTGAAAAACCATACAATAAATTAAAAATAAACGTTTAAAAAATATATTACTTTATTGGCTTTGCTAATTTTTCTCACTTTTTATTATAAAATGTATCATTTACAAACTGATACATGCTATATTTACATGTGTTTAATTGCTAATTATTAAAAGTTTCAAAATATGTAGTCAAATTATGATTATACTTTAGAGACTACTAAAAATAAAATTATTTGTCTATTTCGTCTTGTGAGGACAAAATGGATCCTAGCGTTCATGGCGTCCAATATATTGGACATTCTGACCCCACCCCCACGGGCACGATAGGTCAAAAATTGTTTTTTCAGAGTTATTTTTATGTTGATAGAAGGCTGTGTACCAAAAATCAACTCTGTATCTCGACTCCTTCATACCTCATGCAACAAAGGGTACAAATAAACAATATGAAGTTGAAATTGTATTACCGAATACTGGTAAAATGATATACATGACCTTCTTTTTAGGAATATAGACGTACTTGTTGTTAGTGAAAGCGTTTTTTAAGTGCGTCACATTGTTGAAGATCTGGCCAGCGTACCATATTTTACTGAATGTCCAGTTTGATGGATCAACGCCATTAATTTGACATAAGATAGACATTCCAAGAGGATGCATGTAGTAGTAAGGCACATTGTAGCTCGGAACTAGCCAAATTTCTCTGATGATGGAACAAATGATAGAATAATGAACGCATAATTGACAAGTCCTAACACATATGCATGCCTAAAAGGTCGCATAGAAAGACATTTCCGGTCTTATTCGATCATTTAATTTAAAAAACGTGTTACTGATCCTACTAAAAGCTGTAGGTAATTAAATTTTATTTCATTTCCAAAAATTGTTGCCAAAAGAAAGCGATGGATTGTGAAAGTCAGAAGTGAAAGTCAGAAGTGAAATTTCACCCTTTTATAATATCAAACATTGCTTAATGGAAAATAATTTTCGTTTTTTGTTTCTATGAATCTACGCATTGTGATTTTTAACAAACTCAACTCTTGACAATTTTTTTTTAAACAAAGATAAATTTAACCTTACGCGACTAACATTTGAATATTATTATCGCCTTCTCACTTTTGATGTTAAAAATGGATTCCTCATAACTAATCTTGTATCCTTTGTATAATTATAAAATACTAGAACTGGCAGTCGAGGTTGAAATCAATTGTCAAACACCAGCAAAAGCATGATTTTTTTGTTTACTAATTTAAAAATAGAACCGGAAAGTGTGATTTCTTTCATTGGAAAAGGTCACGCCTGTTAAGACTCGTCAATAAGAACACAACAAACATAATCTATATATAAAAAGCTATGTGTGTGCTTTTAACCAATCTAACTGGTCTAATTAAAGACACGAGAACTCATTGCCTTATATTTCATCTTTGAAATTTGATTTATCACTTGTGTCATCGCTAGCTGAATGAGTAACGTATCGGACTGTCATGCGGTCGATCGGGGTTTGATTCTCCAGTTAATCAATACCTTTTTATGTTTCTTTTTTTTTCAATTAAAATTACTTTTAAAAAAAGTTTGTAAATCCATGAGCAACACATGGAAATTTACCTTTTTGTTAAATAAATAGACTGGCCTATTATTATCCCGATAAAAAAATATTTTAAATTACTCTCCTAAATGTCTTGAGTAAAAAAAAAATAATTGTTAGATCAATAGCCACCTGTTAATTGTAGTCTATACAATTTTATATGTAGCTTATACAGGACTGTTTTATCCTCCCCCCCTCCACGGGCAATGCCGGGGAATTTAGCTTGTGGTATATATATAAATTAAATATGCCTATATAGGCTAAGCTAGATAAACATTTCATCAACTACAATGACGAGAAAATATAATCTAGCATAGATCGAATAAATTTAGAAATATAATAATTATTTATTGAAAACATGTAGAAAAGTAATTTAAAACAAATATTACAATCGGGTTAAATATAAGCAAGTCTTTTATTAAACCAAAAGCTTAATTTCCCGGCGTCGCTCGAGGGCAAAATACATTTACATAGGCTTAGGCCTAAAGCTACAGATATGCCTACCATTTTTATAAACTACAATAAACAGAAAGCTATAATAACTTCAGAAATATATATCTATTTTTTATTTATCTACAGAAAACATATAATAAAAAAAAATAAAGTCAATATTGTAATTGGGTAAAAACAATGCATTTCTTTTTATTTAACAAAAAGTTAGACTATCTTTGTTGATGAGAATCAAACACTCGTCTTTCGTGTGCGTCAAAATTATAAGCATAATCAATCTATTAGAATAGATTTACTGAAAACAATTTAGGAAAGTTTTAAGTCATAATTTAGTCATAAAATCTTACAATCTTAAAAAAATAAAAAATTAATGGGCATTTAAAAAAAGGTAGAAAATAATAGCAAATAATAGAATTAAAGAGTAAAATCAAACCAACGTCGCTATGGAAATAAGATATGTTAAATAATTCCGAGAAAAATTAAACAGGCCTGTTGTTAATGGGTTATTATCTTGTCTTTCCAATTATACAATAATTTCCAGTCTCTTCGGATTATTTATTATGTTTGATAAAATAGTACTTATGTTGTCTAACATTGACAGATGAATACACAATACTTTCAACTTATAACCAAATGAAAGAAACACTCCTCTGCATCATATTATATTTAATTCACATAAAATCACAATTAACGTTTCACATCAATGAAATAATATTACAAATTCAAGAAATATGTTGAATTATTCTGAGTCCATCCCAAATATATTAATACGTCTATGCGTTATAAAATGCTGCGGGAGACTGATTAAACCAGCGTGTTTGATCATGTGACTACTTCCGTTCTACCAAGCGAGATTCTAAGTTTTTATTCAAGACCCAATATTAGTTTTTATTAAGGTTGTATAACTCTTACTTGTCTTAATATTACAATTGATTTACACGAGTCATTTCCCTTGCATAACATTACATATCACCTGTGTAAGCTACAGATAAACATTTCATAAACTGCAATGTAGGCTAGAAGTAGACATAATATATTTAACTCATTCTCTGCCGGGGGATTTACCGCGATGGTGCCAGACCATTTTAGGGTGCTATAATTTTTTTATGGTGCCTCATTTTTTCATAAATTTTTAAAGATATTAGTTTAGCAAGATTTCTGTATTCCATATCAAATTAAAGGAAATTAAAAAGGAAATAATAATAAGTAGATGTTAAAACAATATTAGAGTAATAATAACATCTTTATTAGTAATATTTTAAGATCAATTTTTTTACTTAAAAAAAGGAGCAAAACAAATCGATCTTAACATATTTTTATATGGTATGCGTAGCAGAGATCATATTCGGCATATAACTACTGAAATTATATCTATTTCAGATCAGAATGCATTTTGAATTTTGAAAATATCCCATATAGTTACCGAGTTATACGCATTTTTGTAATGTTAGTATCAGCCGGCAAACGCCGATCTTATACATTTCTATATAGTTTACATATAGGCCTAACCACGAATGTCGGAATCTTTAATTAGTAAATAAACCGACACTCCTCAAAACCAGATTTCAATGATTTAAAGTTATTATCTGATGAATAGAAATTAATAATGACCAAGAAAAAATATTTTAATATTGAATTTGACAAGTTATAAGGCCTAGAAATATTTCAAGTAGGCGTGGCAATACTTTGTTTAAAAAAGTTTACACAGAAATCGATTAAAAATCGTCATTATTATTTAAAAACCGAAAGTAAACCAAGCAGAAAGAAAGCAGAAACAGTTGTCATTCGTTTGATAAATTAAAAAGTCGAATTAATAGGCTATAGCAACGAAAAAAGCTATGAAAACCAAATCCACGATATATCGTGGATTGGTACAGAATGAGTTAATTACCAAAAAATCTTTTGGTCAGTGACATAACGCTGATTGGACTTGTAGATCACGTGTTTTTAAATTGACCAATAGGGAACGTTTTACCGACAAACAGACAAACAGCATCCTTATATATATATACATATATATACAAGCTACATTTCCCGGCGTTGCCCGAGTGAAAAAAAACGGGATTGTATAAGGTGCAGATAAAAAATGTATACACTACAATTAAAAGAAAGCTATACATTATTATTTTTTTACTGAAGACTTTTATGAAAGTAATTTAAAATAAATATTGTAATCGGTTAAAAAATAGGCAAGTATTTTTATTTAACAAAAATCTAAATTGTTCGTAGATTTACAATGTCTTTTGTTTTTCAAACTTTGAAAAAAAATTGTGGAAAAAAAGGTATAGTCTAACTGGTGAATGAAACCCGGGTCGCCCGCAAAAACGTTGTCTGGTGACAGTTATTAGACAGTATATAGGCTTATGCTTAAATAGGTCAGTGGCACAAACTCATGTGTTATCAAATTGACCAATGGGGATCCGTGGAAACACACACACGATCTTTATATATATATATATATACCGTATATATATATACATATAATATACATATACAAAAGCACACAAACATAACAGGATTAACACTTATATTAAGAGTATAAATATTTGATTATGATGATACTTAATATAAATTTCAGGACCTAGTTAGGGTGAAATGACACCCTGCACAGCATCTGTTTTTGACAATAAATTATTATTGAACGGACAGACATACCTATAACTTGAACCTTTCAAAAAGTTGAATAGCTTCAATTTAATATGAAGAAATCTAGCACATTCCCCGTCCGTAAATTAAGTACTTTAAATTTAATATTAGAAGATCCTGCTCTCGAGCCATTCAGTAAGTTGAGTAACTTCAATTTAATATAAAGTGACCTAGCACTAGGGTCTTTTAGAAAGTTTACTTCTATTTAATACGAACAGACCCTGCACCATTCAGTAAGTTGAGTAAGTTCAATTGCCTTTTAACTTACCTAGTACCTGAGTCATTTATTAGTTGATTAACAACTGGAATGATGGAATATGTTAGGCAGTCGTTAGGCTTCACACAGTCTATGAACTTAGAGTTGTAACTCTCTTCTAATATTGTTCCGATCTGTCAGAATAATCAATATGAGTTTCATTGCAAGAAAATAATCACCAACATCAGGCTCAAATTACACGTATATAAATTACTGGTTATATGTACATACATTTGAAATATATATCTATGTATTTAAATTTATTGAAATATATTTAGGCCTATATATATTGTTACGAAACAAAAAATCACAAATGATTAAATTGGTCCCCTATCATACAACCCAAAGTGTAACTAATATTGTACAAATCCTATACTATAATACGAGTTAAAATTGTATGTATATATATATATATAGTACCAGGTGACCGATAATTCGATCAGTAATAAAGAGCAGGCGCTTGTACCTTTACATCATTTGTATGTAAAATAACAGTGCATAAATTTAAAAAATACGTCTTTACCAGACCAATAAAGTGCATTTGTATTTTTTCTTTTTTCTACTATGAATAACATGGGCTTTAAATTCTAACAGTCGAAGCAGATTTTTAATTTGTGCAGTTTAATATCTAGATTTTGACCGATAACCCCCCCCCCCCAAAAAAAAAAAAAAAAATTTATCTCATTTTAAACCCAAAAAAAAAAGCATGTAGGCTAGAGTTGTTAGTTTTAAATCCAACAGAAATATATGTCATTTATGTCATTAAATTGCCAGGCTACAGCGAATACAGAACAGTACTGCGCGTATGTTTATGTGCAAGTCTAAAAAAGACTCGGGAACTGCCCTTCTACGCTCGCTCCACTGGCTCCCCGTGAAAGCCAGAATTGAGTATAAAGTGGCACTACTTTGCCATCAGTGCATTTCTAATAACGAGTTTCCGTCCTATCTCAAGGCACTAATCACACCTTATGTCCCGCAAAGAACACTTCGTTCTGCAAACTCATCGCTTCTGGAAGAGCCCCGTTTCTCTCTGACGACCGTTGGCCTTAGAGCCTTCTCAGTATCCGGTCCGAAGGTGTGGAATCAACTTCCCTTTCAACTGAGGCTAATAAGCTCTACTGTTACTTTCAAAAAGAACTTAAAAGCTCATTATTTCAATATTTACCTTAGATAACATTTAACATGCTTTAGAAACTTACTGTCTTATTTATGGGTTGGGTCGGTTAATGCTACACTTATTTGTTTTGTCTTTTTTTTAATCATCAATTTAGCTCTGTCACCTGGCCTAGTGTAATATCAGTATTCTTAGTTGTATGTTAAACGCGCTCTGAGCTTACATTATGTTTGTTGGCAGCGCTATACAAATATTATTATTATTATTTAAAAGATTGAAAATGAAAAGTTTAAATTTAAAATATCGTGAATTACGTTACAATTTTTAGTTCTTCTACCCCTTCCCCTATTGGTGTACGCTAGTTTGAATCTGTGGCGCCTTCACTGTGGAACGGCTTATCTGAGACACTGAAAAACTCTGTGTCAAAAAAGGCATTCAAGAAGAATTTGAAGACTTTTCTTTTCAACTAAGTTTATTAAGTACACATCCATCAGCAAAAAACTTGTTTGAAACTATTTTAAAATGTTATTGTCGTTTCGTGCCTCCATCGGCCGAAACCTTGTTTAAATCTATTTTATAGTTTTATTGTCGTTTCGATTTTGTGAGCGCGCTGAGCATGCTTTTATTAGCATGGAGTGAGGCGCTATATAAATGACAAATTAATTAATTAATTAATTAACTTTAACAACTGTCAAACTTTCCTATAAAAATATGTCAATTTTTTTAACTCCCTCCCTCAACCCATTCAAGCTAAGAATGAGTTACGGCCGGCAAATATGTTTGATATGAATTAAAAAGGTCTACGAATAAATGTAAATCGGGTAAAAAAAATAGGCATAGTCTAACTGGAGAATTGAACCCGCTCGCACGGACAGCAGTCCTCTACGTTAACAACTTAGCTAGAGAAGTCACATGACAGATGTGAAAAGCTATTAGACAGTATATAGGACTAGGCCTAAATAAGTCAGTGACACAAACTCACTAATTGACCAATAGGGATCCGTGGGGACACAAACACGATCTTTTTATATATAGAGATTTTCAATGTTTTCAATGTATTATTCCAAACATTGTTTGACAAAAAAGTAAAAAAATATAGTTTGGTGTTAACATTATCTAATATTCTCCATTTGTGTTACTATTTAAAATAAACTATCGCGGCAAAATATAATATTGATTAATATGAACATTTTTTTATTTTTTTTTAAATTTTGAGCATTAAATTTAAATACTAAATAATTAACGGTGAAATTAGGTTATTCATTGAAAAGACTGCAAATGAAAAAATTATAATATATATAGGCTACGTTAGATGATGTGTTTAATTCCTCCCCCCTCCCCCCGCCCCTCAATAAAACTAACAGTATATTACACTTCTGACTATTGTTATAAGGAAAATACGAATATACAGAATACATCTTTTCTCGTTTACCAGATTTCGTATTGACAATGTTAACATATTCTAAAATATCTTACTTGGGTAGGCCTATATAAGCAAATCATAAATTAATTTAATAAAACATTCGTAAACAGATGTCTTGTATAAAAAAAGTAGTTCCTATTATTATTTTCGACGTGTTTTTTTTTCCAAAATAATGTTTCATAAACAAAATTTACAAATAGGCATATAGTTTGGAGAAATCTCATCTAATTCTGTTATTATTTAAACGGCAAACTTTTATCTGACTAGTAATTAATACGTAAATATTTTATTTTTTATTTTATTTTTTATTTAATCTAAAATATATTGAGGACGTTTAAATCTAAATAAGCCTCAAGGGTCGCATACTATTATTTGTCAGCCCGCGAGTCAACCACTGGCTGTAGTTTGCACACCCTGCATTACATAAATTATTACACTTGGTCTTGCTTTAAATTATATCTATCATCGGTGCGCAAAACAGCCAGCATAAACAAGAAATTAAACTTCTTGTTAATGTTGAACGGGTATTTCCGCAACGTCATAATTGTGACGCAACAAAACACCGCTCTTGAATGCCGCGCTACATGTGGATCGTGCAATGGCATATTTTCACGGCCAAAATCAATTATTTACGATAAATCTTTTGTGTATTTGTGTCTAACGATTATTTCCGATTTTTATTTATGTGGCCGAAAAGATGTAGATTTTTTTTTTTGGTGAAACAAGTCGTGCATTAAAACATGAAGATAATCGTTAGAGCGCTTTTGAAGAAAATTTCCACATATACACATATATATGTAGTACCAGGTGACCGATCATTCGATCGGTAATAAAGAGCAGGCGCTTGTACCTTAACATCATGTGTATGGAAAACAACAGTACATAAATTTAAAAATACTTCTTTACCAGACCAATAAATTGTATTTGTCTTTTTTCTTTTTTCTACTATGAATACCATAGGCTTTAAATTCTAACAGTCGAAGCAGATTTTTATTTGTGCAGTCTAATATCTAGATATTGACCGATAACCCCCCCCCCCAAAAAAAAAAAAAACAAAAAAAAGATCAAAACAAACACGAAACAACAGCTTAATCTCATTTTAAACACCAAAAAAACATGTAGGCTAGAGTTGTCAGTTTTAAATCCAACAGAAATATATGTCATTTGTGTCATTAAATCGCCAGGCTACAACGAATACATAAAAGTACTGCGCGTTTGTTTATGTGCAAGTCTAAAAGAGACTCGGGAACTGCCCTTCTACGCTCGCTCCACTGGCTCCCCGTGAAAGCCAGAATTAAGTATAAAGAGGCGCTACTTTGCCATCAGTGCATTTTTCATAACGAGTTTCCGTCCTATCTCAAGGCACTAATCAGACCTTATAAACCGCAAAAAACACTTCGTTCTGCAAACTCATCGCTTCTGGAAGAGCCCCGTTTCTCTCTGACGACCGTTGGCCTTAGAGCCTTCTCAGTATCCGGTTCGAAGGTGTGGAATCAACTTTTCATTCAACTGAGGCGAACAAGCTCTACTGTTACTTTCAAAAAGAACTTAAGAATTCATTATTTTAATATTTACCTTAGATAACCTTTAACATGCTTTAGAAACTTACTGTCTAATTTATGGGTTGGGTCGGTTGATGCTACATTTATTTGTTTTGTCTTTTTTTTAATCATCAATTTAGCTCTGTCACCTGGCCTAGTGTAATATCCGTATTCTTAGTTGTATGTTAAACGCGCTCTGAGCTTACATTATGTTTGTTGGCAGCGCTATACAAATATTATTATTATTATTATTATTTAAAAGACGGAAAATGAAAAGTTTAAATTTAAAATATCGTGAATTACGTTACAAATTTTAGTTCTTCTACCCCTTCCCCTATTGGTGTACGCTCGTTTGAATCTGTGGCGCCTTCACTGTGGAATGGCTTACCTGAGACACTGAAAAACTCTGTGTAAAAAAGGAATTAAAGAAGAATTGGAAGACTTTTCTTTTCAACTAAATTGATCAAATACAAATCCATCAGCAAAAAACTTGTTTGAAACTATTTTAAAATGTTATTGTCGTTTCGTGCCTCCATCGGCCGAAACCTTGTTTAAAACTATTTTATAGTGTTATTGTCGTTTAAATTTTGTGAGCGCGCAGAGCATGCTTTTATTAGCATGGAGTGAGGCGCTATATAAATGCCAATTAATTAATTAATTAATTAACTTTAACAACTGTCAAACTTTCCTATAACATTATGTCAATTTTTTCCACTCCTTCCCTCAACCCATTCAAGCTAACAATGAGTTACGGCGGCAAATATGTTTGATAGGAATTAAAAAGGTCTACGAATAAATGTAAATCGGGTAAAAAAAATAGGCATAGTCTAACTGGAGAATTGAACCCGCTCGCACGGACAGCAGTCCTCTACGTTAACAACTTAGCTAGAGAAGTCACATGACAGATGTGAAAAGCTATTAGACAGTATATAGGACTAGGCCTAAATAAGTCAGTGACACAATCGGGATTCGTGGGGACACAAACACGATCTTTTTATATAGAGAGATTTTCAATGTTTTCAATGTATTATTCCAAACATCGTTTGACAAAAAAGTAAAAAAATATAGTTTGTTGTTAACATTATCTAATATCCTCTATTTGTGTTACTATTTATAATAAACTATCGCGGCAAAATATAATATTGATTAATTAAAACAATGGTATGATAAACATTTTTTTTTTAAATTTTGAGCATTAAACTTAAATACTAAAAAATTAAAGGTGAAATTATGTTATTCATTGAAAAGAGTACAAATGAAAAGATCATAATATATATAGGCTTCGTTAGATCATAGACTATAATATACATGGACCGCTTGCTTTTGTTTTTCTGCTATATGATGACTCAAAAGACTGCTTATTTCGGAATTCCCGATTCTAAATGAAGTCATTGTAATACAAATTCCGTTTTATTACATCGCACCATTTTTTTTAGAAGTTTTGTGCGTCAATCTATGATTAAGATATGGACGCTATGGATGAGGAAGTTTTTGTTGATGAATTGAAAGGCATACTGGAGGTAAATGTTCAAATTAAATAATTACTTATTGAAGAAATATGGAGTTTATCTGTTAGACTCATGTTCGGTGTATATTATAGTCTATGTTATTTCTGCTATATGATGACTTGAAACACTGATGATCGGAATTCCCGATTCTAAATAACGTAATTGCTATACCGAAAAAAAAGTTATTGATATACAAGTTCCATGATTTTCTCAATGAAAAATTAAAATCGAAAGTAGTAAAGAGCGGAAACATTTATAGATCAGTGTGGTGTGCGCACGGAAAAAAGAAAATAAGCTCTACAAATAGAGCAGGCGGTCCATCTTTTTATAGTCAATGATATATTAATAGGCCTACAAATATTCATTTAGAGTCGAAAAAAATGCCATTGAATAAAACGGAACTTGTATTACAATTACTTCATTCAGAATCGGGAATTGCAAATAACAGAAGATAATAGCATAAAAAACTAAAGCAAGCGGTCCATGTATATTATAGTCTATGGTTAGATGATGTGTTTAATCTCTCCCCCCCCCGCCCCTCAATAAAACTAACAGTATATTACACTTCTGACTATTGTTATAAGGAAAATACGAATATACTGAATTTACATCTTTTCTAGTTTACCAGATTTCGAATTGACAATGTTAACATATTCTAATATATCTTACTTTGGTAGGCCTTTATAAGCAAATCATACATATTTTTAATGAAACATTCCTTGAATTTTTAAAAAAGTGGATACTAATACATTGTTTATAATTTACAGTGTAGAGTATACTGCTACATTGTATGCTATATACAGCGTAGTGTATACTGCTACAGTGAACACTATATACAGTGTAGTGTAATCTGCTACAGTGTACACTATATACAGCTATTCATTGTTTAAACACAAACAAGTTTTAGAGGTGCTTTTTTTTCAAAAAATGTCAGATAAAAGAAAGTTAAAAATAGACCTTTAGTTTGGTGAAACTTCATCTAATTCTGTTATTATTTAAACGGCAAACTATTATCTGACTATTAGATAATTCGTAAATATGTATTTGTTTTTCTTTTTTTTTTAATTTAATCTAAAATATATTGAAGTTTAATCTAAAATATATTAAAGACGTTCTAATCTAAATAAGCCGCGAGGGCCGCATACTATCATTTGTCCGCCCGCGCGTTACCCACTGGCTGTAGTTTGGACACCCTTGCATTACATAAATTACACTTAGTCCTGCTTTAAATTATTTCTTTCATCGGTGCGCAACATTAGTCTTAACAATAAATTAAACTTTTTTCTGCTGTAGTAAGCCTAAGGGTATTCCCGAAACGTCATAACTGCGACGCAACAAAACACCGCTCTTGAAAGCCGCACTACACGTGGGTCGAGCAATGGTATGTTTTCACGGCCAAAATCAATATCTACGATAAATCTAATGTGTATTTTTGTTTAACGTTTATTTCCGATTTTTATTTGTGGGGCCGAAAAGCTGTAGATTTTTTTTTAGGTGAAACAAGTAGTGCATTAAAACATGAAGATAATTGTTAGAGCGCTTTTGAAGAAAATTTCTAGACATATCCTATACTATAATACGAGTTAAAATTGTATGTATATATATATATATATATATATATATGGAAATTTTCTTCAAAAGCGCTCTAACGATTATCTTCATGTTTTAATGCACGACTTGTTTCCCCTAAAAAAAAATCTACACCTTTTCGGCCACACAAATAAAAATCGGAAATGAACGTTAGACAAAAATACGCTTTAGATTTATCGTATATATTGATTTTGGCCGTGAAAACATGCCATTGCTCGACCCACATGTAGTGCGGCTTTCAAGAGCGGTGTTTTGTTGCGTTGCAGTTATGACGTTTCGGGAATACCCGTAGGCTTACTACTGTAGAAAGAAGTTTAATTTCTTGTTTAAACTACTGTTGCGCACCGATGATAGAAATAATTTAAAGCAAGACCAAGTGTAATGTATGTAATACAGGGGTGTCCAAACTACAGCCAGTGGGTAACGCGCGGGCGGACAAATGATAATATGCGGCCCTCGCGGCTTATTTAGATTAGAACGTCTTCAATATATTTTAGATTAAACTTCAATATATTTTAGATTAAATTTAAAAAAAAAGAAAAACAAATACATATTTACGAATTATCTAATAGTCAGATAATAGTTTGCCGTTTAAATAATAACAGAATTAGATGAAGTTTCACCAAACTAAAGGTCTATTTTTAACTTTTTTTTATCTAACATTTTTTGAAAAAAAAACAACCTCTAAAACTTTTTTTGTGTTTAAACAATGCATAGCTGTATATAGTGTACACTGTAGCAGATTACACTGCACTGTATATAGGGTTCACTGTAGCAGTATACACTACGCTGTATATAGCATACAATGTAGCAGTATACTCTACACTGTAAATAATAAACACTGTATTAGTATCCACTTTTTTTAAAAATTCAATGAATGTTTCATTAAAAATATGTATGATTTGCTTATAAAGGTCTACCAAAGTAAGATATATTAGAATATGTTAACATTGTCAATTCGAAATCTGGTAAACTAGAAAAGATGTAAATTCAGTATATTCGTATTTTCCTTATAACAATAGTCAGAAGTGTAATATACTGTTAGTTTTATTGAGGGGTGGGGGGGGGGGAGAGAAATTAAACACATCATCTAACGAAGCCTATATATATTATAATCTTTTCATTTGCAGTCTTTTCAATGAATAACATAATTTCACCTTTAATTATTTAGTATTTAAGTTTAATGCTCAAAATTAAAAAAAAAAAATGTTTATCATACCATTGTTTTAATTAATCAATATTATATTTTGCCGCGATAGTTTATTATATATAGTAACACAAATGGAGGATATTAGATAATGTTAACACCAAACTAAATTTTTTTACTTTTTTTGTTAAACAATGTTTGGAATAATACATTGAAAACATTGACAATCTATATATATAAAAAGATCGTGTTTGTGTCCCCACGGATCCCCATTGGTCGATTTGTGAGTTTGTGTCACTGAATTATTTAGGCCTAGTCCTATATACTGTCTAATAGCTTTTCACATCTGACATGTGCCATCTCTAGCTAAGTTGTTAACGTAGAGGACTGCTGTGCGGGCGACCCGGGTTCGATTTTCCAGTTAGACTATGCCTATTTTTTTTACCCGATTTACATTTATTCGTAGACCTTTTTTTCATATCAAACATATTTGCCGGCCGTAACTCATTGTTAGCTTGAATGGGTTGAGGGAGGGAGTTTAAAAAATTGACATAATTTTATAGGAAAGTTTGACAGTTGTTAAAGTTAATTAATTAATTAATTAATTGGTCATTTATATAGCGCCTCACTCCATGCTAATAAAAGCATGCTCAGCGCGCTCACAAAAACGAAACGACAATAACACTCTAAAATAGTTTTAAACAAGGTTTTGGCCGATGGAGGCACGAAACGACAATAACATTTTAAAATAGTTTTAAACACGTTTTTCGCTGATGGATGTGTACTTGATCAACTTAGTTGAAAAGAAAAGTCTTCAAATTCTTCTTGAATGCCTTTTTTTAGACAGAGTTTTTCAGTGTCTCAGGTAAGCCGTTCCACAGTGAAGGCGCCACAGATTCAAACGAGCGTAAACCAATAGGGGAAGGGGTAGAAGAACTAACAATTTTATTGTAACGTCTTTCACGATATTTTAAATTTAAACTTTTCAGTTTTTTAAATACATAACATAATGACATAAATGACATATATTTCTGTTTAAAAGTGACAACTCTAGCCTACATTTTTTTTTTCGGGTTTAAAATGAGATTAAGCTGTATTTTTTTTTGTGTTTTTTTTTTTTTTTTTTTGGGGTTGTTTATTTTTTTTTTTTTGGGGGGGGGGGGGGGGATTATCGGGCAAAATCTATATATTAGACTGCACAAATAAAAATCTGCTTCGAATGTTAGAATTTAAAGCCCATGTTATTTATAGTGGAAAAAAAAAAGACAAATACAATTTATTGGTCTGGTAAAGACGTATTTTTAAAATTTATGCCTATATATATATAGTACCAGGTGACCGATCATTCGATCGTTAATAAAGAGCAGGCGCTTGTACCTTAACATCATGTGTATGTAAAACAACAGTGCATACATTTTAAAAATACGTCTTTACCAGACCAATAAATTGTATTTGTCTTTTTCTTTTTTCTACTATGAATAACATGGGCTTTAAATTCTAACAGTCGAAGCAGATTTTTATTTGTGCAGTCTAATATCTAGATTTTGCCCGATAACCCCCCCCCCCCAAAAAAAAAAACAAGAAAAAAAAACAGCTTAATCTCATTTTAACCCCCCCCCCCCCCAAAAAAAAAACACAAAAAACATGTAGGTTAGAGTTGTCAGTTTTAAATCCAACAGAAATATATGTCAGTTATGTAATAATGTTATGTATTAAAAAACTGAAAATGAAAAGTTTAAATTTAAAATATCGTGAATTACGTTACAATTTTTAGTTTTTCTACCCCTTTCTCTATTGGTGTACCCTCGTTTGAATCTGTGGCGCCTTCACTGTGGAACGGCTTACCTGAGACACTGAAAAACTCTATGTCAAAAAAGGCATTCAAGAAGAATTTGAAGACTTTTATTTTCAACTAAATTGATCAAATACACATCCATCAGCAAAAAACTTGTTTTAAACTATTTTAAAATGTTATTGTCGTTTCGTGCCTCCATCGGCCGAAACTTTGTTTAAAACTATTTTAGAGTGTTATTGTCGTTTCGATTTTGTGAGCGCGCTGAGCATGATTTTATTAGCATGGAGTGAGGCGCTATATTAATGGCAAATTAATTAATTAATTAATTAACTTTAACAACAGTCAAACTTTTCTATAACATTATATCAATGTTTTCAATTCCCTCCCTCAACCCATTCAAGCTAACAATGAGTTACGTCCGGCAAATATGTTTGATAGGAATTAAAAAGGTCTACGAATAAATGTAAATCGGGTAAAAAAAATAGGCATAGTCTATCTGGAGAATCGAACCCGGGTCGCCCATACAGCAGCCCTCTACGTTAACAACTTAGCTAGAGAAGGCACATGTCAGATGTGAAAAGCTATTAGACAGTATATAGGACTAGGCCTAAATAAGTCAGTGACACAATAGGGATCCGTGGGGACACAAACACGATCTTTTTATATATTGAGATTTTCAATGTTTTCAATGTATTATTCCAAACATTGTTTGACAAAAAAGTAAAAAAATATAGTTTGGTGTTAAAATTATCTAATATCCTCCATTTGTGTTACTATTTATAATAAACTATCGCGGCAAAATATAATATTGATTAATTAAAACAATGGTATGATAAAGTTTTTTATTTTTTATTTTGAGCATTAAACTTAAATACTAAATAATTAACGGTGAAATTATGTTATTCATTGAAAAGACTGCAAATGAAAAGATCATAATATATATAGGCTTCGTTAGATGATGTGTTTAATTTCTCTCTCCCCCCCCCCCGCCCCTCAATAAAACTAACAGTATATTACACTTCTGACTATTGTTATAAGGAAAATACGAATATACTGAATTTACATCTTTTCTAGTTTACCAGATTTCGAATTGACAATGTTATCATATTCTAATATATCTTACTTTGGTAGGCCTTTATAAGCAAATCATACATATTTTTAATGAAACATTCATTGAATTTTTTAAAAAGTGGATACTAATACAGTGTTTATTATTTACAGTGTAGAGTATACTGCTACATTGTATGCTATATACAGCGTAGTGTATACTGCTACAGTGAACACTATATACAGTGCAGTGTAATCTGCTACAGTGTACACTATATACAGCTATTCATTGTTTAAACACAAAAAAAGTTTTAGAGGTGTTTTTTTTTCAAAAAATGTCAGATAAAAGAAAGTTAAAAATAGACCTTTAGTTTGGTGAAACTTCATCTAATTCTGTTATTATTTAAACGACAAACTATTATCTGACTATTAGATAATTCGTAAATATGTATTTGTTTTTCTTTTTTTTTAAATTTAATCTAAAATATATTGAAGTTTAATCTAAAATATATTGAAGACGTTCTAATCTAAATAAGCCGCGAGGGCCGCATACTATCATTTGTCCGCCCGCGCGTTACCCACTGGCTGTAGTTTGGACACCCCTGCATTACATAAATTACACTTGGTCTTGCTTTAAATTATTTCTATCATCGGTGCGCAACAGTAGTTTAAACAAGAAATTAAAATTCTTTCTGCTGTAGTAAGCCTACGGGTATTCCCGAAACGTCATAACTGCGACGCAACAAAACACCGCTCTTGAAAGCCGCACTACATGTGGGTCGAGCAAGGGCATGTTTTCACTGCCAAAATCAATATCTACGATAAATCTAATGTGTATTTTTGTTTAACGTCCATTTCCGATTTTAATTTGTGGGGCCGAAAAGCTGTAGATTTTTTTTTAGGTGAAACAAGTAGTGCGTTTAAACATGAAGATAATCGTTAGAGCGCTTTTGAAGAAAATTTCCAGACATATATACACATATATATATAGTACCAGGTGACCGATCATTCGATCGGTAATAAAGAGCAGACGCTTGTACCTTAACATCATGTGTATGTAAAACAACAGTGCATAAATTTTAAAAATACTTCTTTACCAGACCAATAAATTGTATTTGTCTTTTTTCTATTCTCTACTATGAATAACATGGGCTTTAAATTCTAACAGTCGAAGCAGATTTTTATTTGTGCAGTCTAATATCTAGATTTTGCCCGATAACCCCCCCCCCCCCCAAAAAAAAAAAAAAAAAAAAAAAAAAAAAAAAAAACCAGCTTAATCTCATTTTAAACAAAAAAAAACATGTAGGCTAGAGTTGTCAGTTTTCAATCCAACAGAAATATATGTCATTTATGTCATTAAATCGCCAGGCTACAACGAATACATAACAGTACTGCGCGTTTGTTTATGTGCAAGTCTAAAAGAGACTCGGGAACCGCCCTTCTACGCTCGCTCCACTGGCTCCCCGTGAAAGCCAGAATTGAGTATAAAGTGGCGCTACTTTGCCATCAGTACATTTTTAATAACGAGTTTCCGTCCTATCTCAAGGCACTAATCAGACCTTATGTCCCGCAAAGAACACTTCATTCTGCAAACTCATCGCTTCTGGAAGAGCCCCGTTTCTCTCTGACGACCGTTGGCCTTAGAGCCTTCTCAGTATCCGGTCCGAAGGTGTGGAATCAACTTCCCATTCAACTGAGGCGAACAAGCTCTACTGTTACTTTCAAAAAGAACTTAAAAACTCATTATTTTAATATTTACCTTAGATAACATTTAACATGCTTTAGAAACTTACTGTCTTATTTATGGGTTGGGTCGGTTAATGCTACATTTATTTGTTTTGTCTTTTTTTTAATCATCAATTTAGCTCTGTCACCTGACCTAGTGTAATATCCGTATTCTTAGTTGTATGTTAAACGCGCTCTGAGCTTACATTATGTTTGTTGGCAGCGCTATACAAATATTATTATTATTATTATTATTAATATAATTTAAAAGACTGAAAATGAAAAGTTTAAATTTAAAATATCGTGAATTACGTTACAATTTTTAGTTCTTCTACCCCTTCCCCTATTGGTGTACGCTCGTTTGAATCTGTGGCTCCTTCACTGTGGAACGGCTTACCTGAGACACTGAAAAACTCTGTGTCAAAAAAGGCATTCAAGAAGAATTTGAAGACTTTTCTTTTCAACTAAGTTGATCAAATACACATCCATCAGCAAAAAAAACTTGTTTTAAACTATTTTAAAATGTTATTGTCGTTTCGTGCCTCCATCGGCCGAAACCTTGTTTAAAACTATTTTAGAGTGTTATTGTCGTTTCGATTTTTTGAGCGCTCTGAGCATGCTTTTTTTAGCATGGAGTGAGGCGCTATATAAAAGACCAATTAATTAATTAATTAACTTTAACAACTGTCAAACTTTCCTATAACATTATGTCAATTTTTTCAACTCCCTCCCTCAACCCATTCAAGGTAACAATGAGTTACGGTCGGCAAATATGTTTGATAGGAATTAAAAAGGTCTACGAATAAATGTAAATCGGGTAAAAAAAATAGGCATAGTCTAACTGAAGAATCGAACCCGGGTCGCCCGCACTGCAGTCCTCTACGTTAACAACTTAGCTAGAGAAGGTACTTGTCAGATGTGAAAAGATATTAGACAGTATATAGGACTAGGCCTAAATAAGTCAGTGACACAATAGGGATCCGTGGGGACACAAACACGATATTTTTATTTATAGAGATTTTCAATGTTTTCAATGTATTATTCCAAACAAGTAAAAAAATATAGTTTGGTGTTAACATTATCTAATATCCTCCATTTGTGTTACTATTTATAATAAACTATCGCGGCAAAATATAATATTGATTAATTAAAACAATGGTATAATAAACATTTTTTATTTTTTTATTTTATGCACTAAACGTAAATACTAAATGATTAAAGGTGAAATTATGTTATTCATTGAAAAGACTGCAAATGAAAAGATCATAATATATATAGGCTTCGTTAGATGATGTGTTTAATTCCCCCCCCCCCCCCCGCCCCTCAATAAAACTAACAGTATATTACACTTCTGACTATTGTTATAAGGAAAATACGAATATACTGAATTTACATCTTTTCTAGTTTACCAGATTTCGAATTGACAATGTTAACATATTCTAATATATCTTACTTTGGTAGGCCTTTATAAGCAAATCATACATATTTTTAATGAAACATTCATTGAATTTTTTAAAAAGTGGATACTGATACAGTGTTTATTATTTACAGTGTAGAGTATACTGCTACATTGTATGCTATATACAGCGTAGTGTATACTGCTACAGTGAACACTATATACAGTGTAGTGTAATATGCTACAGTGTACACTATATACAGCTATTCATTGTTTAAACACAAACAAGTTTAAGAGGTGGGTTTTTTTCAAAAAATGTCAGATAAAAGAAAGTTAAAAATTGACCTTTAGTTTGTTGAAACTTCATCTAATTCTGTTATTATTTAAACGGCAAACTATTATCTGACTAGTAATTAATTCGTAAATATGTATTTGTTTTTCTTTTTTTTTTTTTATTTAACCTAAAATATATTGAAGACGTTCTAATCTAAATAAGCCTAGAGGGCCGCATACTTTCATTTGTCCGCCCGCGCGTTACCCACTGGCTGTAGTTTGGACACCCCTGCATTACATAAATTGCACTTATTCTTGCTTTAAATTATATCTACCATCGGTGCGCAACAGTAGTCTAAACAAGAAATTAAACTTCTTTCTGCTGTAGTAAGCCTACGGGTATTCCCGAAACGTCATTATTGTGACGCAACAAAACACCGCTCTTGAACACCGCACTACACGTGGGTCGAGCAATGGCATGTTTTCACGGCCAAAATCAATTATCTACGATAAATCTAAAGCGTATTTTTGTCTAACGTTCATTTCCGATTTTTATTTGTGGGGCCGAAAAGCTGTAGATTTTTTTTTAGGTGAAACAAGTCGTGCATTAAAACATGAAGATAATTGTTAGAGCGCTTTTGAAGAAAATTTCCAGACATATATACACATATATATATATAGTACCAGGTGACCGATCATTCGATCGGTAATAAAGAGCAGGCGCTTGTACCTTAACATCATGTGTATGTAAAACAACAGTGCATACATTTTAAAAATACTTCTTTACCAGACCAATAAATTGTATTTGTCTTTTTTCTTTTTTCTACTATGAATAACATGGGCTTTAAATTCTAACAGTCGAAGCAGATTTTTATTTGTGCAGTCTAATATCTAGATTTTGCCCGATAACCCCCCCCCCCCCCCAAAAAAAAAATAAAAAAAAAAAAAAACAACAACAGCTTAATCTCATTTTAAACCAAAAAAAAACATGAAGGCTAGAGTTGTCAGTTTTAAATCCAACAGAAATATATGTCATTTATGTCATTAAATCGCCAGGCTACAACGAATACATAAAAGTACTGCGCGTTTCTTTATGTGCAAGTCTAAAAGAGACTCGGGAACTGCCCTTCTAAGCTCGCTCCAGAATTGAGTATAAAGTGGCGCTACTTTGCCATCAGTGCATTTTTAAATACGAGTTTCCGTCCTATCTCAAGGCACTAATCAAACCTTATGTCCCGCAAAGAACACTTTGTTCTACAAACTCATCGCTTCTGGAAGAGCCCCGTTTCTCTCTGACGACCGTTGGCCTTAGAGCCTTCTCAGTATCCGGTCCGAAAGTGTGGAATCAACTTCCCATTCAACTGAGGCGAACAAGCTCTACTGTTACTTTCAAAAAGAACTTAAAAACTCATTATTTCAATATTTACCTTCGATAACATTTAACATGCTTTAGAAACTTACTGTCTTATTTATGGGTTAAGTCGGTTAATGCTACATTTATTTGTTTTGTCTTGTTTTTTATCATCAATTTAGCTCTGTCACCTGGCCTAGTGTAATATCCGTATTCTTAGTTGTATGTTAAACGCGCTCTGAGCTTACATTATGTTTGTTGGCAGCGCTTTACAAATATTATTATTATTATTATTTAAAAGACTAAAAATGAAAAGTTTAAATTTAAAATATCGTGAATTACGTTACAATTTTTAGTTCTTCTACCCCTTCCCCTATTGGTGTACGCTCGTTTGAATCTGTGGCGCCTTCACTGTGGAACGGCTTACCTGAGACACTGAAAAACTCTGTGTCAAAAAAGGCATTCAAGAAGAATTTGAAGACTTTTCTTTTCAACTAAATTGATCAAATACACATCCATCAGCAAAAAACTTGTTTGAAACTATTTTAAAATGTTATTGTCGTTTCGTGCCTCCATCGGCCGAAACCTTGTTTAAAACTATTTTAGAGCGTTATTGTCGTTTCGATTTTGTGAGCGCGCCGAGCATGCTTTTATTAGTATGGAGTGAGGCGCTATATAAATGACCAATTAATTAATTAATTATTTAACTTAAACAACTGTCAAACTTTCCTATAAAATTATGTCAATTTTTTCAACTCCCTCCCTCAACCCATTCAAGCTAACAATGAGTTACGGCCGGCAAATATGTTTGATAGGAATTAAAAAGGTCTACGAATAAATGTAAATCGGGTAAAAAAAATAGGCATAGTCTAACTGGAGAATCGAACCCGCTCGCACGCACAGCAGTCCTCTACGTTAACAACTTAGCTAGAGAAGGCACATGTCAGATGTGAAAAGCTATTAGACAGTATATAGGACTAGGCCTAAAAAAGTCAGTGACACAATAGGGATCCGTGGGGACACAAACACGATCTTTTTATATATAGAGATTTTCAATGTTTTCAATGTATTATTCCAAACATTGTTTTACGAAAAAAGTAAAAAAATATAGTTTGGTGTTAACATTATTTAATATCCTCCATTTGTGTTACTATTTATAATAAACTATCGCGGTAAAATATAATATTGATTAATTAAAACAATGGTATGATAAACATTTTTTTTTTTTTAATTTTGAGCATTAAACTTAAATACTAAATAATTAAAGGTAAAATTATGTTATTCATTGAAAAGACTGCAAATGAAAAGATCATAATATATGTAGGCTTCGTTAGATAATGTGTTTAATTTCTCCCCCCCCCCGCCCCTCAATAAAACTAACAGTATATTACACTTCTGACTATTGTTATAAGGAAAATACGAATATACTGAATTTACATCTTTTCTAGTTTACCAGATTTCGAATTGACAATGTTAACATATTCTAATATATCTTACTTTGGTAGGCCTTTATAAGCAAATCATACACATTTTTAATGAAACATTAATTGAATTTTTAAAAAAGTGAATACTAAAACAGTGTTTATTATTTACAGTGTAGAGTATACTGCTACGTTGTATGCTATATACAGCGTAGTGTATACTGCTACAGTGAACACTATATACAGTGCAGTGTAATCTGCTACAGTGTACACTATATACAGCTATTCATTGTTTAAACACAAAAAAAGTTTTAGAGGTGTTTTTTTTTCAAAAAATGTCAGATAAAAGAAAGTTACAAATAGACCTTTAGTTTGGTGAAAGTTCTTCTAATTCTGTTATTATTTAAACGGCAAACTATTATCTCACTATTAGATAATTCGTAAATATGTATTTGTTTTCTTTTTTTTTTAATTTAATCTAAAATATATTGAAGTTTAATCTAAAATATATTGGTAGACGTTCAAATCTAAATAAGCCGCGAGGGCCGCATACTATCATTTGTCCGCCCGCGCGTTACCCACTGGCTGTAGTTTGGACACCCCTGCATTACATAAATTACACTTGGTCTTGCTTTAAATTATTTCTATCATCGGTGCGCAACAGTAGTTTAAACAAGAAATTAAACTTCTTTCTGCTGTAGTAAGCCTACGGGTATTCCCGAAACGTCATAACTGCGACGCAACAAAACACCGCTCTTGAAAGCCGCACTACATGTGGGTCGAGCAAGAGCATGTTTTCACGGCCAAAATCAATATCTACGATAAATCTAATGTGTATTTTTGTTTAACGTCCATTTCCGATTTTTATTTGTGGGGCCGAAAATCTGTAGATTTTTTTTTAGGTGAAACAAGTAGTGCATTAAAACATGAAGATAATCGTTAGAGCGCTTTTGAAGAAAATTTCCAGACATATATACACATATATATATATATACATACAATTTTAACTCGTATTATAGTATAGGATATATATACATACAATTTTAACTCGTATTATAGTATAGGACTAGTAATTAATTCGTAAATATGTATTTGTTTTTCTTTTTTTTTTTTAATTTAACCTAAAATATATTGAAGACGTTCTAATCTAAATAAGCCTAGAATGCCGCATACTTTCATTTGTCCGCCCGCGCGTTACCCACTGGCTGTAGTTTGGACACCCCTGCATTACATAAATTGCACTTATTCTTGCTTTAAATTATATCTACTATCGGTGCGCAACAGTAGTCTAAACAAGAAATTAAACTTCTTTCTGCTGTAGTAAGCCTACGGGTATTCCCGAAACGTCATTATTGCGACGCAACAAAACACCGCTCTTGAACACCGCACTACACGTGGGTCGAGCAATGGCATGTTTTCACGGCCAAAATCAATTATCTACGATAAATCTAAAGCGTATTTTTGTCTAACGTTCATTTCCGATTTTTATTTGTGGGGCCGAAAAGCTGTAGATTTTTTTTTAGGTGAAACAAGTCGTGCATTAAAACATGAAGATAATTGTTAGAGCGCTTTTGAAGAAAATTTCCAGACATATATACACATATATATATATAGTACCAGGTGACCGATCATTCGATCGGTAATAAAGAGCAGGCGCTTGTACCTTAACATCATGTGTATGTAAAACAACAGTGCATAAATTTTAAAAATACTTCTTTACCAGACCAATAAATTGTAGGCCTATTTGTCTTTTTTCTTTTTTCTACTATGAATAACATGGGCTTTAAATTCTAACAGTCGAAGCAGATTTTTATTTGTGCAGTCTAATATCTAGATTTTGCCCGATAACCCCCCCCCCCCAAAAAAAAAAAAAAAAGAAACAACAGCTTAATCTCATTTTAAACCAAAAAAAAAACATGTAGGCTAGAGTTGTCAGTTTTAAATCCAACAGAAATATATGTCATTTATGTCATTAAATCGCCAGGCTACATTGAATACATAAAAGTACTGCGCGTTTGTTGATGTGCAAGTCTAAAAGAGACTCGGGAACTGCCCTTCTACGCTCGCTCCACTGGCTCCCCGTGAAAGCCAGAATTGAGTATAAAGTGGCGCTACTTTGCCATCAGTGCATTTTTAATAACGAGTTTCCGTCCTATCTCTAGGCACTAATCAGACCTTATGTCCCGCAAAGAACACTTCGTTCTGCAAACTCATCGCTTCTGGAAGAGCCCCGTTTCTCTCTGACGACTGTTGGCCATAGAGCCTTCTCAGTATCCGGTCCGAAGGTGTGGAATCGACTTCCCATTCAACTGAGGCGAACAAGCTCTACTGTTACTTTCAAAAAGAACTTAAAAACTCATTATTTCAATATTTACCTTCGATAACATTTAACATGCTTTAGAAACGTACTGTCTTATTTATGGATTGGGTCGGTTAATGCTACATTTATTTGTTTTGTCTTTTTTTTAATCATCAATTTAGCTCTGTCACCTGGCCTAGTGTAATATCCGTATTCTTAGTTGTATGTTAAACGCGCTCTGAGCTTACATTATGTTTGTTGGCAGCGCTATACAAATATTATTATTATTATTTAAAAGATTGAAAATGAAAAGTTTAAATTTAAAATATCGTGAATTACGTAACAATTTTTAGTTCTTCTACCCCTTCCCCTATTGGTGATTTGGTGTACGCTCGTTTGAATCTGTGGCGCCTTCACTGTGGAACGGCTTACCTGAGACACTGAAAAACTCTGTGTCAAAAAAGGCATTCAAGAAGAATTTGAAGACTTTTCTTTTCAACTAAATTGATCAAATACACATCCATCAGCAAATAAACTTGTTTGAAACTATTTTAAAATGTTATTGTAGTTTCGTGCCTCCATCGGCCGAAACCTTGTTTAAAACTATTTTAGAGTGTTATTGTCGTTTCGATTTTGTGAGCGCGCTGAGCATGCTTTTATTAGCATGGAGTGAGGTGCTATATAAATGACCAATTAATTAATTAATTAATTATCTTTAACAACTGTCAAACTTTCCTATAACATTATGTCAATTTTTTCAACTCCCTCCCTCAACCCATTCAAGCTAACAATGAGTTACGGTCGGCAAATATGTTTGATAGGAATTAAAAAGGTCTACGAATAAATGTAAATCGGGTAAAAAAAATAGGCATAGTCTAACTGAAGAATCGAACCCGGGTCGCCCGCACTGCAGTCCTCTACGTTAACAACTTAGCTAGAGAAGGTACTTGTCAGATGTGAAAAGATATTAGACAGTATATAGGACTAGGCCTAAATAAGTCAGTGACACAATAGGGATCCGTGGGGACACAAACACGATATTTTTATTTATAGAGATTTTCAATGTTTTCAATGTATTATTCCAAACAAGTAAAAAAATATAGTTTGGTGTTAACATTATCTAATATCCTCCATTTGTGTTACTATTTATAATAAACTATCGCGGCAAAATATAATATTGATTAATTAAAACAATGGTATAATAAACATTTTTTATTTTTTTATTTTATGCACTAAACGTAAATACTAAATGATTAAAGGTGAAATTATGTTATTCATTGAAAAGACTGCAAATGAAAAGATCATAATATATATAGGCTTCGTTAGATGATGTGTTTAATTCCCCCCCCCCGCCCCTCAATAAAACTAACAGTATATTACACTTCTGACTATTGTTATAAGGAAAATACGAATATACTGAATTTACATCTTTTCTAGTTTACCAGATTTCGAATTGACAATGTTAACATATTCTAATATATCTTACTTTGGTAGGCCTTTATAAGCAAATCATACATATTTTTAATGAAACATTCATTGAATTTTTTAAAAAGTGGATACTGATACAGTGTTTATTATTTACAGTGTAGAGTATACTGCTATATTGTATGCTATATACAGCGTAGTGTATACTGCTACAGTGAACACTATATACAGTGTAGTGTAATATGCTACAGTGTACACTATATACAGCTATTCATTGTTTAAACACAAACAAGTTTAAGAGGTGGTTTTTTTTCAAAAAATGTCAGATAAAAGAAAGTTAAAAATTGACCTTTAGTTTGTTGAAACTTCATCTAATTCTGTTATTATTTAAACGGCAAACTATTATCTGACTAGTAATTAATTCGTAAATATGTATTTGTTTTTCTTTTTTTTTTTTTATTTAACCTAAAATATATTGAAGACGTTCTAATCTAAATAAGCCTAGAGGGCCGCATACTTTCATTTGTCCGCCCGCGCGTTACCCACTGGCTGTAGTTTGGACACCCCTGCATTACATAAATTGCACTTATTCTTGCTTTAAATTATATCTACCATCGGTGCGCAACAGTAGTCTAAACAAGAAATTAAACTTCTTTCTGCTGTAGTAAGCCTACGGGTATTCCCGAAACGTCATTATTGTGACGCAACAAAACACCGCTCTTGAACACCGCACTACACGTGGGTCGAGCAATGGCATGTTTTCACGGCCAAAATCAATTATCTACGATAAATCTAAAGCGTATTTTTGTCTAACGTTCATTTCCGATTTTTATTTGTGGGGCCGAAAAGCTGTAGATTTTTTTTTAGGTGAAACAAGTCGTGCATTAAAACATGAAGATAATTGTTAGAGCGCTTTTGAAGAAAATTTCCAGACATATATACACATATATATATATAGTACCAGGTGACCGATCATTCGATCGGTAATAAAGAGCAGGCGCTTGTACCTTAACATCATGTGTATGTAAAACAACAGTGCATACATTTTAAAAATACTTCTTTACCAGACCAATAAATTGTATTTGTCTTTTTTCTTTTTTCTACTATGAATAACATGGGCTTTAAATTCTAACAGTCGAAGCAGATTTTTATTTGTGCAGTCTAATATCTAGATTTTGCCCGATAACCCCCCCCCCCCCCAAAAAAAAAAAAAAAAAAAAAAAAACAACAACAACAGCTTAATCTCATTTTAAACCAAAAAAAAACATGAAGGCTAGAGTTGTCAGTTTTAAATCCAACAGAAATATATGTCATTTATGTCATTAAATCGCCAGGCTACAACGAATACATAAAAGTACTGCGCGTTTCTTTATGTGCAAGTCTAAAAGAGACTCGGGAACTGCCCTTCTAAGCTCGCTCCAGAATTGAGTATAAAGTGGCGCTACTTTGCCATCAGTGCATTTTTAAATACGAGTTTCCGTCCTATCTCAAGGCACTAATCAAACCTTATGTCCCGCAAAGAACACTTTGTTCTACAAACTCATCGCTTCTGGAAGAGCCCCGTTTCTCTCTGACGACCGTTGGCCTTAGAGCCTTCTCAGTATCCGGTCCGAAAGTGTGGAATCAACTTCCCATTCAACTGAGGCGAACAAGCTCTACTGTTACTTTCAAAAAGAACTTAAAAACTCATTATTTCAATATTTACCTTCGATAACATTTAACATGCTTTAGAAACTTACTGTCTTATTTATGGGTTAAGTCGGTTAATGCTACATTTATTTGTTTTGTCTTGTTTTTTATCATCAATTTAGCTCTGTCACCTGGCCTAGTGTAATATCCGTATTCTTAGTTGTATGTTAAACGCGCTCTGAGCTTACATTATGTTTGTTGGCAGCGCTTTACAAATATTATTATTATTATTATTTAAAAGACTGAAAATGAAAAGTTTAAATTTAAAATATCGTGAATTACGTTACAATTTTTAGTTCTTCTACCCCTTCCCCTATTGGTGTACGCTCGTTTGAATCTGTGGCGCCTTCACTGTGGAACGGCTTACCTGAGACACTGAAAAACTCTGTGTCAAAAAAGGCATTCAAGAAGAATTTGAAGACTTTTCTTTTCAACTAAATTGATCAAATACACATCCATCAGCAAAAAACTTGTTTGAAACTATTTTAAAATGTTATTGTCGTTTCGTGCCTCCATCGGCCGAAACCTTGTTTAAAACTATTTTAGAGCGTTATTGTCGTTTCGATTTTGTGAGCGCGCCGAGCATGCTTTTATTAGTATGGAGTGAGGCGCTATATAAATGACCAATTAATTAATTAATTATTTAACTTAAACAACTGTCAAACTTTCCTATAAAATTATGTCAATTTTTTCAACTCCCTCCCTCAACCCATTCAAGCTAACAATGAGTTACGGCCGGCAAATATGTTTGATAGGAATTAAAAAGGTCTACGAATAAATGTAAATCGGGTAAAAAAAATAGGCATAGTCTAACTGGAGAATCGAACCCGCTCGCACGCACAGCAGTCCTCTACGTTAACAACTTAGCTAGAGAAGGCACATGTCAGATGTGAAAAGCTATTAGACAGTATATAGGACTAGGCCTAAAAAAGTCAGTGACACAATAGGGATCCGTGGGGACACAAACACGATCTTTTTATATATAGAGATTTTCAATGTTTTCAATGTATTATTCCAAACATTGTTTTACGAAAAAAGTAAAAAAATATAGTTTGGTGTTAACATTATTTAATATCCTCCATTTGTGTTACTATTTATAATAAACTATCGCGGTAAAATATAATATTGATTAATTAAAACAATGGTATGATAAACATTTTTTTTTTTTGAATTTTGAGCATTAAACTTAAATACTAAATAATTAAAGGTAAAATTATGTTATTCATTGAAAAGACTGCAAATGAAAAGATCATAATATATGTAGGCTTCGTTAGATAATGTGTTTAATTTCTCCCCCCCCCCCCGCCCCTCAATAAAACTAACAGTATATTACACTTCTGACTATTGTTATAAGGAAAATACGAATATACTGAATTTACATCTTTTCTAGTTTACCAGATTTCGAATTGACAATGTTAACATATTCTAATATATCTTACTTTGGTAGGCCTTTATAAGCAAATCATACACATTTTTAATGAAACATTAATTGAATTTTTAAAAAAGTGAATACTAAAACAGTGTTTATTATTTACAGTGTAGAGTATACTGCTACGTTGTATGCTATATACAGCGTAGTGTATACTGCTACAGTGAACACTATATACAGTGCAGTGTAATCTGCTACAGTGTACACTATATACAGCTATTCATTGTTTAAACACAAAAAAAGTTTTAGAGGTGTTTTTTTTTCAAAAAATGTCAGATAAAAGAAAGTTACAAATAGACCTTTAGTTTGGTGAAAGTTCTTCTAATTCTGTTATTATTTAAACGGCAAACTATTATCTCACTATTAGATAATTCGTAAATATGTATTTGTTTTCTTTTTTTTTTAATTTAATCTAAAATATATTGAAGTTTAATCTAAAATATATTGGTAGACGTTCAAATCTAAATAAGCCGCGAGGGCCGCATACTATCATTTGTCCGCCCGCGCGTTACCCACTGGCTGTAGTTTGGACACCCCTGCATTACATAAATTACACTTGGTCTTGCTTTAAATTATTTCTATCATCGGTGCGCAACAGTAGTTTAAACAAGAAATTAAACTTCTTTCTGCTGTAGTAAGCCTACGGGTATTCCCGAAACGTCATAACTGCGACGCAACAAAACACCGCTCTTGAAAGCCGCACTACATGTGGGTCGAGCAAGAGCATGTTTTCACGGCCAAAATCAATATCTACGATAAATCTAATGTGTATTTTTGTTTAACGTCCATTTCCGATTTTTATTTGTGGGGCCGAAAATCTGTAGATTTTTTTTTAGGTGAAACAAGTAGTGCATTAAAACATGAAGATAATCGTTAGAGCGCTTTTGAAGAAAATTTCCAGACATATATACACATATATATATATATACATACAATTTTAACTCGTATTATAGTATAGGATATATATACATACAATTTTAACTCGTATTATAGTATAGGACTAGTAATTAATTCGTAAATATGTATTTGTTTTTCTTTTTTTTTTTAATTTAACCTAAAATATATTGAAGACGTTCTAATCTAAATAAGCCTAGAATGCCGCATACTTTCATTTGTCCGCCCGCGCGTTACCCACTGGCTGTAGTTTGGACACCCCTGCATTACATAAATTGCACTTATTCTTGCTTTAAATTATATCTACTATCGGTGCGCAACAGTAGTCTAAACAAGAAATTAAACTTCTTTCTGCTGTAGTAAGCCTACGGGTATTCCCGAAACGTCATTATTGCGACGCAACAAAACACCGCTCTTGAACACCGCACTACACGTGGGTCGAGCAATGGCATGTTTTCACGGCCAAAATCAATTATCTACGATAAATCTAAAGCGTATTTTTGTCTAACGTTCATTTCCGATTTTTATTTGTGGGGCCGAAAAGCTGTAGATTTTTTTTTAGGTGAAACAAGTCGTGCATTAAAACATGAAGATAATTGTTAGAGCGCTTTTGAAGAAAATTTCCAGACATATATACACATATATATATATAGTACCAGGTGACCGATCATTCGATCGGTAATAAAGAGCAGGCGCTTGTACCTTAACATCATGTGTATGTAAAACAACAGTGCATAAATTTTAAAAATACTTCTTTACCAGACCAATAAATTGTAGGCCTATTTGTCTTTTTTCTTTTTTCTACTATGAATAACATGGGCTTTAAATTCTAACAGTCGAAGCAGATTTTTATTTGTGCAGTCTAATATCTAGATTTTGCCCGATAACCCCCCCCCCCCCCCCAAAAAAAAAAAAAAAAGAAACAACAGCTTAATCTCATTTTAAACCAAAAAAAAAACATGTAGGCTAGAGTTGTCAGTTTTAAATCCAACAGAAATATATGTCATTTATGTCATTAAATCGCCAGGCTACATTGAATACATAAAAGTACTGCGCGTTTGTTGATGTGCAAGTCTAAAAGAGACTCGGGAACTGCCCTTCTACGCTCGCTCCACTGGCTCCCCGTGAAAGCCAGAATTGAGTATAAAGTGGCGCTACTTTGCCATCAGTGCATTTTTAATAACGAGTTTCCGTCCTATCTCAAGGCACTAATCAGACCTTATGTCCCGCAAAGAACACTTCGTTCTGCAAACTCATCGCTTCTGGAAGAGCCCCGTTTCTCTCTGACGACTGTTGGCCATAGAGCCTTCTCAGTATCCGGTCCGAAGGTGTGGAATCGACTTCCCATTCAACTGAGGCGAACAAGCTCTACTGTTACTTTCAAAAAGAACTTAAAAACTCATTATTTCAATATTTACCTTCGATAACATTTAACATGCTTTAGAAACGTACTGTCTTATTTATGGATTGGGTCGGTTAATGCTACATTTATTTGTTTTGTCTTTTTTTTAATCATCAATTTAGCTCTGTCACCTGGCCTAGTGTAATATCCGTATTCTTAGTTGTATGTTAAACGCGCTCTGAGCTTACATTATGTTTGTTGGCAGCGCTATACAAATATTATTATTATTATTTAAAAGATTGAAAATGAAAAGTTTAAATTTAAAATATCGTGAATTACGTAAAAATTTTTAGTTCTTCTACCCCTTCCCCTATTGGTGATTTGGTGTACGCTCGTTTGAATCTGTGGCGCCTTCACTGTGGAACGGCTTACCTGAGACACTGAAAAACTCTGTGTCAAAAAAGGCATTCAAGAAGAATTTGAAGACTTTTCTTTTCAACTAAATTGATCAAATACACATCCATCAGCAAATAAACTTGTTTGAAACTATTTTAAAATGTTATTGTAGTTTCGTGCCTCCATCGGCCGAAACCTTGTTTAAAACTATTTTAGAGTGTTATTGTCGTTTCGATTTTGTGAGCGCGCTGAGCATGCTTTTATTAGCATGGAGTGAGGTGCTATATAAATGACCAATTAATTAATTAATTAATTATCTTTAACAACTGTCAAACTTTCCTATAACATTATGTCAATTTTTTCAACTCCCTCCCTCAACCCATTCAAGCTAACAATGAGTTACGGCCGGCAAATATGTTTGATAGGAATTAAAAAGGTCTACGAATAAATGTAAATCGGGTAAAAAAAATAGGCATAGTCTAACTGGAGAATCGAACCCGCTCGCACGCACAGCAGTCCTCTACGTTAACAACTTAGCTAGAGTAGGCACATGTCAGATGTGAAAAGCTATTAGACAGTATATAGGACTAGGCCTAAATAGGTCAGTGACACAATAGGGATCCGTGGGGACACAAACACGATCTTTTTATATATAGAGATTTTCAATGTTTTCAATGTATTATTCCAAACATTGTTTGACAAAAAAAGTAAAAAAATATAGTTTGGTGTTAACATTATCTAATATCCTCCATTTGTGTTACTATTATAATAAACTATCGCGGCAAAATATAATATTGATTAATTAAAACAATCGTATGATAAACATTTTTTTTTCTCTAAATTTTGAACATTAAACTTAAATACTAAATAATTAAAGGTAAAATTATGTTATTCATTGAAAAGACTGCAAATGAAAAGATCATAATATATATAGGCTTCGTTAGATGATGTGTTTAATTTCTCCCCCCCCCCCCCGCCTCTCAATAAAACTAACAGTATATTACACTTCTGACTATTGTTATAAGGCAAATACGAATATACTGAATTTACATCTTTTCTAGTTTACCAGATTTCGAATTGACAATGTTAACATATTCTAATATATCTTACTCTGGTAGGCCTTTATAAGCAAATCATACATATTTTTAATGAAATATTCATTGAATTTTTAAAAAAGTGGATACTAATACAGTGTTTATTATTTACAGTGTAGAGTATACTGCTACATTGTATGCTATATACAGCGTAGTGTATACTGCTACAGTGAACACTATATACAGTGCAGTGTAATCTGCTACAGTGTACACTATATACAGCTATTCATTGTTTAAACACAAAAAAAATTTTAGAGGTGTTTTTTTTTTCAAAAAATGTCAGATAAAAGAAAGTTAAAAATAGAACTTTAGTTTGGTTAAACTTCATCTAATTCTGTTATTATTTAAACGGCAAACTATTATCTGACTATTAGATAATTCGTAAATATTTATTTGTTTTTCTTTTTTTTTAAATTTAATCTAAAATATATTGAAGACGTTCTAATCTAAATAAGCCACGAGGGCCGCATACTATCATTTGTCCCCCCGCTCGTTACCCACTGGCTGTAGTTTGGACACCCCTGCATTACATAAATTAAACTTGGTCTTGCTTTAAATTATTTCTATCATCGGTGCGCAACAGTAGTTTAAACAAGAAATTAAACTTCTTTCTGCTGTAGTAAGCCTACGGGTATTCCCGAAACGTCATAACTGCGACGCAACAAAACACCGCTCTTGAAAGCCGCACTACATGTGGGTCGAGCAATGGCATGTTTTCACGGCCAAAATCAATATCTACGATAAATCTAAAGCGTATTTTTGTCTAACGTTCATTTCCGATTTTTATTTGTGTGGCCGAAAAGGTGTAGATTTTTTTTTAGGGGAAACAAGTCGTGCATTAAAACATGAAGATAATCGTTAGAGCGCTTTTGAAGAAAATTTCCAGATATATATATATAGTACCAGGTGACCGATCATTCGATCGGTAATAAAGAGCAGGCGCTTGTACCTTAACATCATGTGTATGTAAAACAACAGTGCATAAATTTTAAAAGTACTTCTTTACCAGACCAATAAATTGTATTTGTCTTTTTGTTTTCCTACTATGAATAACATAGGCTTTAAATTCTAACAGTCGAAGTAGATTTTTATTTGTGCAGTCTGATATCTAGATTTTGCCCGATAACCCCCCCCCCCCCCCCAAAAAAAAAAAACAAAAAAAAAACAGCTAAATCTCATTTTAAACCAAAAAAAACAACATGCAGGCTAGAGTTGTCAGTTTTAAATCCAACAGAAATACATGTCATTTATGTCATTAAATCGCCAGGCTACAACAAATACATAAAAGTACTGCGCGTCTGTTTATGTGCAAGTCTAAAAGAGACTCGGGAACTGCCCTTCTACGCTCGCTCCACTGGCTCCCCGTGAAAGCCAGAATTGAGTATAAAGTGTCGCTACTTTGCCATCAGTGCATTTTTAATAACGAGTTTCCGTCCTATCTCAAGGCACTAATCAGACCTTATGTCCCGCAAAGAACACTTCGTTCTGCAAACTCATCGCTTCTGGAAGAGCCCCGTTTCTCTCTGACGACCGTTGGCCTTAGAGCCTTCTCAGTATCCGGTCCGAAGGTGTGGAATCAACTTCCCATTCAACTGAGGCGAACAAGCTCTACTGTTACTTTCAAAAAGAACTTAAAAACTCATTATTTCAATATTTACCTTCGATAACATTTAACATGCTTTAGAAACTTACTGTCTTATTTATGGGTTGGGTCGGTTAATGCTACATTTATTTGTTTTGACTTTATTTTGTCATCAATTTAGCTCTGTCACCTGGCCTAGTGTAATATCCGTATTCTTAGTTGTATGTTAAACGCGCTCTGAGCTTACATTATGTTTGTTGGCAGCGCTTTACAAATTTTATTATTATTATTATTTAAATGACTGAAAATGAAAAGTTTAAATTTAAAATATCGTGAATTACGTTACAATTTTTAGTTCTTCTACCCCTTCCCCTATTGGTGTACGCTCGTTTGAATCTGTGGCGCCTTCACTGTGGAACGGCTTACCTGAGACACAAAAAAACTCTGTGTCAAAAAAGGCATTCAAGAAGAATTTGAAGACTTTTCTTTTCAACTAAATTGATCAAATACACATCCATCAGCAAAAAACTTGTTTGAAACTATTTTAAAATGTTATTGTCGTTTCGTGCCTCCATCGGCCGAAACCTTGTTTAAAACTATTTTAAAGTGTTATTGTCGTTTCGATTTTGTGAGCGCGCTGAGCATGCTTTTATTAGCATGGAGTGAGGCGCTATATAAATGACCAATTAATAATTAATAAAATTAATTAATTAACTTTAACAACTGTCAAACTTTCCTATAACATTATGACAATTTTTTCAACTCCCTCCCTCAACCCATTCAAGCTAACAATGAGTTACGGCCGGCAAATTAAAGGTGAAATTATGTTATTAATTAAAAAGACTGCAAATGAAAAGATCATAATATATATAGGCTTCGTTAGATGATGTGTTTAATTTCTCCCCCCCCCCCCCCGGCCCCTCAATAAAACTAGCAGTATATTACACTTCTGACTATTGTTATAAGGAAAATACGAATATACTGAATTTACATCTTTTCTAGTTTACCAGATTTCGAATTGACAATGTTAACATATTCTAATATATCTTACTTTGGTAGTCCTTTATAAGCAAATCATACATATTTTTAATGAAACATTCATTGAATTTTTAAAAAAGTGGATACTAATACACTGTTTATTATTTACAGTGTAGAGTATACTGCTACATTGTATGCTACATACAGCGTAGTGTATACTGCTACAGTGAACACTATATACAGTGTAGTGTAATCTGCTACAGTGTACACTATATACAGCTATTCATTGTTTAAAAACAAACAAGTTTTAGAGGTGTTTTTTTTTTTTTAATGTCAGATAAAAGAAAGTTAAAAATAGACCTTTAGTTTGGTGAAACTTCATCTAATTCTGTTATTATTTAAACGGCAAACTATTATCTGACTATTAGATAATTCGTAAATATGTATTTGTTTTTCTTTTTTTTTTAATTTAATCTAAAATATATTGAAGTTTAATCTAAAATATATTGAAGACGTTCTAATCTAAATAAGCCGCAAGGGGCGCATACTATCATTTGTCCGCCCGCGCGTTACCCACTGGCTGTAGTTTGGACACCCCTGCATTACATAAATTACACTTGGTCTTGCTTTAAATTATTTCTATCATCGGTGCGCAACAGTAGTTTAAACAAGAAATTAAACTTCTTTCTGCTGTAGTAAGCCTACGGGTATTCCCGAAACGTCATAACTGCGACGCAACAAAACACCGCTCTTGAAAGCCGCACTACATGTGGGTCGAGCAATGGCATGTTTTCACGGCCAAATTCAATTATCTACTATAAATCTAAAGCGTATTTTTGTCTAACGTTCATTTCCGATTTTTATTTGAGTGGCCGAAAAGGTGTAGATTTTTTTTTTATTTGTGCAGTCTGATATCTAGATTTTGCCCGATAACCCCCCCCCCCCCCCCCCCAAAAAAAATAACAAAAAAAAAACAGCTAAATCTCATTTTAAACCAAAAAAAACAACATGCAGGCTAGAGTTGTCAGTTTTAAATCCAACAGAAATACATGTCATTTATGTCATTAAATCGCCAGGCTACAACAAATACATAAAAGTACTGCGCGTCTGTTTATGTGCAAGTCTAAAAGAGACTCGGGAACTGCCCTTCTACGCTCGCTCCACTGGCTCCCCGTGAAAGCCAGAATTGAGTATAAAGTGTCGCTACTTTGCCATCAGTGCATTTTTAATAACGAGTTTCCGTCCTATCTCAAGGCACTAATCAGACCTTATGTCCCGCAAAGAACACTTCGTTCTGCAAACTCATCGCTTCTGGAAGAGCCCCGTTTCTCTCTGACGACCGTTGGCCTTAGAGCCTTCTCAGTATCCGGTCCGAAGGTGTGGAATCAACTTCCCATTCAACTGAGGCGAACAAGCTCTACTGTTACTTTCAAAAAGAACTTAAAAACTCATTATTTCAATATTTACCTTCGATAACATTTAACATGCTTTAGAAACTTACTGTCTTATTTATGGGTTGGGTCGGTTAATGCTACATTTATTTGTTTTGACTTTATTTTGTCATCAATTTAGCTCTGTCACCTGGCCTAGTGTAATATCCGTATTCTTAGTTGTATGTTAAACGCGCTCTGAGCTTACATTATGTTTGTTGGCAGCGCTTTACAAATTTTATTATTATTATTATTTAAATGACTGAAAATGAAAAGTTTAAATTTAAAATATCGTGAATTACGTTACAATTTTTAGTTCTTCTACCCCTTCCCCTATTGGTGTACGCTCGTTTGAATCTGTGGCGCCTTCACTGTGGAACGGCTTACCTGAGACACAAAAAAACTCTGTGTCAAAAAAGGCATTCAAGAAGAATTTGAAGACTTTTCTTTTCAACTAAATTGATCAAATACACATCCATCAGCAAAAAACTTGTTTGAAACTATTTTAAAATGTTATTGTCGTTTCGTGCCTCCATCGGCCGAAACCTTGTTTAAAACTATTTTAAAGTGTTATAGTCGTTTCGATTTTGTGAGCGCGCTGAGCATGCTTTTATTAGCATGGAGTGAGGCGCTATATAAATGACCAATTAATAATTAATAAAATTAATTAATTAACTTTAACAACTGTCAAACTTTCCTATAACATTATGACAATTTTTTCAACTCCCTCCCTCAACCCATTCAAGCTAACAATGAGTTACGGCCGGCAAATTAAAGGTGAAATTATGTTATTAATTAAAAAGACTGCAAATGAAAAGATCATAATATATATAGGCTTCGTTAGATGATGTGTTTAATTTCTCCCCCTCCCCCCCGGCCCCTCAATAAAACTAGCAGTATATTACACTTCTGACTATTGTTATAAGGAAAATACGAATATACTGAATTTACATCTTTTCTAGTTTACCAGATTTCGAATTGACAATGTTAACATATTCTAATATATCTTACTTTGGTAGTCCTTTATAAGCAAATCATACATATTTTTAATGAAACATTCATTGAATTTTTAAAAAAGTGGATACTAATACACTGTTTATTATTTACAGTGTAGAGTATACTGCTACATTGTATGCTACATACAGCGTAGTGTATACTGCTACAGTGAACACTATATACAGTGTAGTGTAATCTGCTACAGTGTACACTATATACAGCTATTCATTGTTTAAAAACAAACAAGTTTTAGAGGTGTTTTTTTTTTTTAATGTCAGATAAAAGAAAGTTAAAAATAGACCTTTAGTTTGGTGAAACTTCATCTAATTCTGTTATTATTTAAACGGCAAACTATTATCTGACTATTAGATAATTCGTAAATATGTATTTGTTTTTCTTTTTTTTTAAATTTAATCTAAAATATATTGAAGTTTAATCTAAAATATATTGAAGACGTTCTAATCTAAATAAGCCGCGAGGGCCGCATACTATCATTTGTCCGCCCGCGCGTTACCCACTGGCTGTAGTTTGGACACCCCTGCATTACATAAATTACACTTGGTCTTGCTTTAAATTATTTCTATCATCGGTGCGCAACAGTAGTTTAAACAAGAAATTAAACTTCTTTCTGCTGTAGTAAGCCTACGGGTATTCCCGAAACGTCATAACTGCGACGCAACAAAACACCGCTCTTGAAAGCCGCACTACATGTGGGTCGAGCAATGGCATGTTTTCACGGCCAAATTCAATTATCTACTATAAATCTAAAGCGTATTTTTGTCTAACGTTCATTTCCGATTTTTATTTGAGTGGCCGAAAAGGTGTAGATTTTTTTTTAGGTGAAACAAGTCGTGCATTAAAAAATGAAGATAATTGTTAGAGCGCTTTTGAAGAAAATTTCCAGACATATATACACATATATATATATATATATATATATACATACAATTTTAACTCGTATTATAGTATAGGATATATATATATATACATACAATTTTAACTCGTATTATAGTATAGGATAGTACCAGGTGACCGATCATTCGATCGGTAATAAAGAGCAGGCGCATGTACCTTAACATCATGTGTATGTAAAACAACAGTGCATAAATTTTAAAAATACGTCTTTACCAGACCAATAAATTGTATTTGTCTTTTTTCTACTATGAATAACATGGGCTTTAAATTCTAATAGTCGAAGCAGATTTTTATTTGTGCAGTCTAATATCTAGATTTTGACCGATAACCCCCCCCCCCAACCAAAAAAAAAAAAAAAAAAAAAAAGTTTAATCTCATTTTAAACCAAAAAAAAAACTTGTAGGCTAGAGTTGTCAGTTTTAAATCCAACAGAAATATATGTCATTTATGTCATTAAATCGACAGGCTACAGCGAATACAGAACAGTACTGCGCGTTTGTTTATGTGCAAGTCTAAAAGAGTCTCGGGAACTGCCCTTCTATGCTCGCTCCACTGGCTCCCAGTGAAAGCCAGAATTGCGTATAAAGTGGCGCTACTTTACCATCAGTGCATTTTTAATAACGAGTTTCCGTCCTATCTCAAGGCACTAATCACACCTTATGTCCCGCAAAGAACACTTCGTTCTGCAAACTTATCGCTTCTGGAAGAGCCCCGTTTCTCTCTGACGACCGTCGGCCTTAGAGCCTTCTCAGTATCCGGTCCGAAGGTGTGGAATCAACTTCCCATTCAACTGAGGCTAGTAAGCTCTACTGTTACTTTCAAAAAGAACTTAAAAACTCATTATTTCAATATTTACCTTAGATAACATTTAACATGCTTTAGAAACTTACTGTCTTATTTATGGGTTGGGTCGGTTAATGCTACATTTATTTGTTTTGCCTTTTTTAAATCATCAATTTAGCTCTGTCACCTGGCCTAGTGTAATATCCGTATTCTTAGGTGTATGTTAAACGCGCTCTGTGCTTACATTATGTTTGTTGGCAGCGCTATACAAATATTATATTTATTATTATTATTATTATTATTTAAAAGACTGAAAATGAAAAGTTTATATTTAAAATATCGTGAATTACGTTACAGTTTTAAGTTCTTCTACCCCTTCCCCTATTGGTGTACGCTCGTTTGAATCTGTGGCGCCTTCACTGTGAAACGGCTTACCTGAGACACTGAAAAACTATGTGTCAAAAAAGGCATTCAAGAAGAATTTGAAGACTTTTCTTTTCAACTAAGTTGATCAAGTACACATCCATCAGCAAAAAACTTGTTTGAAACTATTTTAAAATGTTATTGTCGTTTCGTGCCTCCATCGGCCGAAACCTTGTTTAAAACTATTTTAGAGTGTTATTGTCGTTTCGTATTTGTGAGCGCGCTGAGCATGCTTTTATTAGCATGGAGTGATTCGCTATATAAATGACCAATTAATTAATTAATTGATTAACTTTAACAACTGTCAAACTTTCCTATAAAATTATGTCAATTTTTTAAACTCCCTCCCTCAACCCATTCAAGCTAACAATGAGTTACGGCCGGCAAATATGTTTGATATGAATTAAAAAGGTCTACAAATAAATGTAAATCGGGTAAAAAAATAGGCATAGTCTAACTGGAGAATCGAACCCTTGTCGCCCGCACAGCAGTCCTTTACGTTAACAACTTAGCTAGAGAAGGCACATGTCAGATGTGAAAAGCTATTAGACAGTATGTAGGACTAGGCATACATATGTCAGTGACACAAACTCACAAATTGACCAATGGGGATCCGTGGGGACACAAACACGATCATTATATATAGAGAGATTTTCAATGTTTTCAATGTATTATTCCAAACATTGTTTGACAAAAAAGTAAAAAAATATAGTTTGGTGTTAACATTATCTATTATCCTCCATTTGTGTTAATATTTATAATAAACTATCGCGGCAAAATATAATATTGATTAATTAAAACAATGGTATGATAAACATTTTTTTTTTAATTTTGAGCATTAAACTTAAATACTAAATAATTAAAGGTGAAATTATGTTATTCATTGAAAAGACTGCAAATGAAAAGATTATAATATATATAGGCTACGTTAGATGATGTGTTAAATTTCTCCCCCCCCCCGCCCTTCAATAAAACTAACAGTATATTACACTTCTGACTATTGTTATAAGAAAAATACGAATATACTGAATTTACATCTTTTCTAACTTACCAGATTTCGAATTGACAATGTTAACATATTCTAATATATCTTACTTTGGTAGGCCTTTATAAGCAAATCATACATATTTTTTATGAAACATTCATTGAATTTTTAAAAAAGTGGATACTAATACAGTGTTTATTATTTACAGTGTAGAGTATACTGCTACATTGTATGCTATATACAGCGTAGTGTATACTGCTACAGTGAACACTATATACAGTGTAGTGTAATCTGCTACAGTGTACACTATATACAGCTATTCATTGTTTAAACACAAACAAGTTTTAGAGGCTGTTTTTTTTTTCAAAAAATGTCAGATAAAAGAAAGTTAAAAAATGACTTTAGTTTGTTGAAACTTCATCTAATTCTGTTATTTTTTAAACGGCAAACTATTATCTGACTATTAATTGATTCGTAAATATTTATTTGTTTTTCTTTTTTTTTTATTTAATCTAAAATATATTGAAGTTTAATCTAAAATATATTGAAGACGTTCTAATCTAAATAAGCCGCGAGGGCCGCATACTATCATTTGTCCGCCCGCGCGTTACCCACTGGCCGAAGTTTGCACACCCCTGCATTACATAAATTACACTTAGTATTTCTTTAAATTATTTCTATCATCGGTGCGCAACAGTAGTCTAAACAAGAAATTAAACTTCTTTATGCTGTTGTAAGCCTACGGGTTTTCCCGAAACGTCATAACTGCGACGCAACAAAACACCGCTCTTGAAAGCCGCACTACACGTGGGTCGATCAATGGCATGTTTTCACGGCCAAATTCAATATCTACGATAAATCTAATGGGTATCTTTGTCTAACGTCCATTTCCGATTTTTATTTGTGGGGCCAAAAAGCTGTAGATTTTTTTTTAGGTGAAACAAGTAGTGCATTAAAACATGAAGATAATCGTTAGAGCGCTTTTGAAGAAAATTTCCAGACATATAATATATATATATATATATATATATATATATATACATACAATTTTAACTCGTATTATAGTATAGGATAGTACCAGGTGACCGATCATTCGATCGGTAATAAAGAGCAGGCGCTTGTACCTTAACATAATGTGTATGTAAAACAACAGTGCATAAATTTGAAAAATATGTCTATACCAGACCAAAAAAATGTACTTGTCTTTTTCTTTTTTCTATTATGAATAACATGGTGTTACGAATATCGGTACTAAATGAATGACGTAGTAAGGCATTGACCTCTTAACAAGTGCGTATCAGAGTCCAAGGCGACCAAGGTTTGACCTTTATGCCCTGAGGGCAGTTTAAATAAAATAATTCGTTCAAATCCCGTGGAAATTGGAGGATAATTCTGGATCGTAGTAATTATAGAGAAAGAGGTTAAAATGCGTATTAAGACCCTGTAGAATCTTCGATGATAGTTTTCTTTGTAAAGTCCCGACCTCCTTAAAGTTAGTTCAGTTCGGAAGTTTGTCGAGTGAAGTCGCTATATTCATTTGTATATTGTATGCCATTGTATTGAAACTTATGTTGCCATCAGTTGATGAAGTTTATTGATCGTTTATATTGAGTCTACAATTTAAATAAAATTGTTTATTCAACAACTGGAGTTGTTTGATCTATCATTGTTGAGAAAGGTGTTGAAGATAATTATCACGAATATAACTACATTACTGCATAGACCTGTCAGTCAAGGAACCCCTAGCTTGGGCTACAGATTAGCAGAATCTAGAGACTTCTAATAAAGATACAACTATATGCATTGAATCCGATTTAACGAGTCGTAATAATAGTCATCATAATAGAGGGCCATAACAGTTTGCGGGCTGCGTCCGATATAGTTGTATAGTGAAGCATATATTCAAGTTGTGTTGTGTTGTGTGTAAAGCCGTGACCTACTGAGCAAGCCTAATAACGCTGAATTGATTCTTCCGATTGGAAAAACGTAAGTTGGAAATTTACCACTTTATAAATCTCTTAACTAAAGAATGGAATTTATTGAAAATCCAGAAGAAGAAGTTTTGAAAACTTTATCAATAAAGAAGTTAAAAGAGATCGCTGAGATCTTAAAGATAGAAGTTACTGAGACTACACCATCGAGGACTGTGTTGACACAGCAGATAAAAGATGTGTTGATTGCGAGTGGCAAGTTGAAAGTAGAATCAAGCGCGGAGGGATATCAAGCTGAAGGTCAGATGTCTGAACAGTTACGATTTCAACTAGAAATGAAACGGATGGAATTGGAAGATAAACGAGAACAAAGACGTCTAGAAATAGAAAGTCAGGAAAGAGATAAGAAAAGTCAAAGAGAAACAGAAAGTCAAGAAAGAATAGAATTGGCGAAGATAGGCGCTACTAAAAAAGAATCTCATAATGATGTAGAGATGGCCAGATGGAAAAAGCTAGTCCCTACCTACATTGATAAAGAAAGTGAAATAGCTAATTTCTTCCAGACCTTTGAGATTTCTTGCAGAGATTTTAAGTTCCCAGAAGATAAATGGGGAATATTAGTCAGAACAGCTTTTACTCAGGGAAGGGCAAGAGATTGTGTTCTATTGTTAAAAGAGGAGCATTTAAATGATTATGAAATCATCAAAGATTATGTACTGAAAGCGTACAACCAAATACCTGAAAGTTATCGGAAAAAATTCCGTCAGTACACAATGTCCCCTTACCAAACACACTTAGACTTCCTTAGAGCAGAAGAAAAGTTAATGGATCAGTGGATAAAATCCAGAAATATCTCCACATTAAAAGAAATGAAAGATATCATTCTGTTAGAGGATTTTATTAACAAAGTGAGGCCGGATGTAAGAATGTATTTATCCGAGCGTGACATCACTGACCCACATAAGGCTGCTGATTTAGCGGAACAGTACACATTGTGTCATAGGACAGCTGGTGAAAAGAATTTTAATAGGGCACAACGGCAAGCAGAAAACACACAACAACAACATCGTGAAAAAGAGCATTTTGTGAAACAAAATGAGGTTAATAAGAAACCTGTCAACAAAAACGTCCAATGTACTTTTTGTAAAAGAACAGGACATAGCATCGAAGACTGTTGGAGCATAAGGAAAGATAAAAGACCTAATAAAGTGGTAATGTGCGCTAGCCATAAACCAAAACAGAATGTACAAGAAAGCGAAAATACAAACGAACTGAATTCGAAGAAAGATTCTTCTAAACCAGAAACACTGAGGGTGGATTTGCCTGAGAGCAAAAGTCAGAAGGTAGAGAAATCTACAACTGAAGATAATGAGGATAAATATCCTGATTATAAATACAGAATGGCTACTATTGGATTAATTGTCCAAGTCCACAGAGACGAAAAAGTAGACCAAAGTATTTTTGACTCGAACAAGAGTCTGAAGTCATCGAAAGATGAAACAACACCCGAAAGTCATGGTCAAGGGAAGAATAAAATTGACACAGAGACCCTGTGCAGTTTTCAACCGTTCATTAGTAAAGGTTGTGTGGCCTTACAAAAGGAAGGACCACTGAAGTCCGTAAACATATTACGAGACACAGGAGCATCATTAACACTGCTGCTTAAAGATGTATTACCATTGAATGTGAATACATTGACAGGACAGACTGTCCTATTGAGAGGTTTTGAATGGAAAGAAGAAATACCTCTACATAGGATATACCTCGCATCTGACTTGGTGACAGGATATGTGACAGTTGGAGTAATATCAAAACTTCCTGTTGAGGGCATATCTGTTATACTAGCAAATGATTTGGCGAAAGGGAGGGTGAGACCTGAACTGATTGTGAAGGAAAATCCAGACCCTAGTCCTATTGTGGAGACAGGAAAAGAAAAAGAACTTTATCCTGTAGGTGATGTCATAAATGGTATGACACCACAGAAAAAGAAAGAAGAAACTATCTCACCAGAAAAGAAAAAGAAAGAAGAAATTCTCCCACGAGAGAAGAAAGAGGAAGAAGAAGTGGAACTTGATACTACTATTTTCTCCAAGATTGATGATTGTCCTAAAGGAAATGAACAATCAAAGAAGTCATCACAAAATGAATTGACTGCTGAACAGAAAGTAGACCCAGAGTTGCTACAGCTACATGAGAAAGCTGTCGACAAGGAAGAAACTCCTACTACTGATGTCTATGAGCAGATAGACCACAGCATAAACAAACAACAATGCAAACCTGCAGTTGCCGGTACAGATGAAGATTGGAGGAGCATCACTGAAGAAACGAGTGCGGAGAGCTGGACCGAAACTACCAAAAGCTATGGGTTGCCACAATCCATACCGACAGATCGAAGGACCAACTTCGCCTCGGAACTCTTCAATCCAGTCCTAAAGAACTTATGCCTGGAGCATGAGGTGACAACTGAATCCTATCCGGAAAGTCGAGGAGCCTATGGACCAATCTTTGGACCCACTGTGACTGTCCGAGGACCACTCAAACTACTTTTAGAGGAATGGCAGACCGAATTGGATCTCCTTGGGCTGAGCAAGTACCTAGATAAGTACATAAATTTTTTGTCTGACATAACTGTGTTTGTTAGAAAAAAATTGTACACTGCTCACATGCAGATGCCATTGTTGTGTGATGAAAGAAAGGCAAAAATATTATATCATTTGAAAATGATAAAGCCTTACCTTCTGAAAACAATTGGAATAAGCTTGATGTTATTAACATTGTTACTCTTATTTGTAAAAATCATGCCTGGAGTTCAGGATGAATTGAATGACAAATTCACTGATAGTTAGTTACCAAACTTACTATTTTAAAACTAAATCCCTTACTTGTGATGAAAAAGGACTGAGTAAAAGTATTGTTAGAGTAAATATCATTATAGTGTGATATTTCTAAACAAACTTATTTGGTTGAGCATTTAAAATAATTGCTATAAGAGAAAAAGATCAGTTTTATCCGCAGAATTGGTTTCTAAATCAGAGGACATTATAAATGTGGACTGATTATAAGATATGTTTGAGAATCTCTGGAAATGATAATTGAAACATTTGGCAGAGAGGATAATTTGATTGAAAAAGATGTAAATGATATTGAGAAAAGAGAATTTTCTATCACTAAAGTATTGAGAAATGTTTTATGATTGTACTATGGATTTATTTTATCATGTACTGTTGTTGAAATATTGCACTGAGTCAAGATGCAAATTTCTTCTATGTGAATTTATTCATTTATTATATTATCATTGAATGTATGATAATGTAGGGTAAAAAAAAAATAGTTGCAGCAAGGCAGAACTATGACTAACAAGAATTCCAAGAAATGTATTATATATGATTTTTCACTTTTAGGATACTGTTACATGAAAAGCAGATCAGAAGTTGAAACTAATGTAAAATAAAACTTATCCTTGTTTTGTAAATTTAGGATATGTGCCACTGACTTGACACTGTAAACCAGAATGGTTGAGAAGTTCATGGTTGAGAATTTATAATGTTGACATACCAAGGTTCAACAAATGTATTATTAATTAAGGATTTCATGTCAAGATTGTAAAACTAATCTATTTTTTTCTGTATTAGTTAAAATAGATTGAATGAATTGTATTGACAAGCAAAAGACTGGGTAGACCTGAATACTGCGAGGAACAGGAGAACCTAGAATCTATGAATAATGAATAAAACCTTTATGAACATGGAAAAGAGCAATGGATTCCACTTTGCCATAACTGAAAAGCTGGGAGATGGAACCATTCAGACCAGAAATTGTTTTGTAAAAATTGTTAAATTGATTTCTGTCTGAAAAAAATATAGTCTATGCTGAGACTATCATGACTATGCTCTTTAAATTCTAATCTTTTATCTTTTGTACTTCAATAATATTGTATTTGAAATGTCTTTGATGTAATCTAAAGAAAATAAGTACTTACTGTGTAGTACTAAGATTGTATGAAGATAATATAATCTGCTTTGATTGATAGTTAATTAAGTAAATTAACCAATTTGTTTTAATTAAATCCATGTCTGCATGAAAGATAGAATGTTTCAATGTGAAATCTTTTAAAAAGAAAATAATGACGTCGAAAGGTCATGGTAAAATGAGAAATTGAAATATTTTTAATGAAATTGTCTATATACTATTTTAATTCTGGAACAGACTATGTTTAATTTCCTTAAACTAACATAAATGAATTTAATTTTGAGATAATGGTTGTTAAATAATGCTCATTTAGTCAAGATAACGTTTTGGTCGCGTAGAGATTTTGACCTAAGCGGTGATGAGGTAAAAATTTGCATAGTGATGTCAATATTGTTAGAATAAATTGGGAATGAGAGAGGGTGAAAAAAGGAATAGAGAGAGAGAGTGCGGAATTGACCTACATTTTGGGTCGCGTCACAGACAGTATTGTTTAAAGTTTAATGTGTTAGCCAGCCTACAAACATGAAAAAAAATACTGTCGAAGCAATAATATTTTTTGTTGTAAAGTGAAATTAGGTCAGGGCTAGTATTTTTTTTGTTTTGTAATTGAGTTAGGCCTAGCATGTGTTCTATCAGAACGTTGGTTTTTTTTCTCCTTATGAAAAAATAAGTCGTGTCTGAATAGACATTAAGTGTTTTTTTTCTTTTGTTGTTTGATTAAAAATGTAAAAGCTAAGTTTATAATTAAATGAACGAGAGAGTTTTTATTAACGTGGAATGATAATGGAATGGAAATTATTAGATTGTATAATGTTTAACCCTATGTATTTTTCTTGTATACAAGATTTAGATAAACAATTTAATTGTCCATTGTTTTGAATAAAAAATTGAATGATTGAATGACTGTAGTTAAGCCATTTGCTAAGATGAACGTATATTGCATATATTATATGTTAATGTTATCAGTTCGATTGAATTATTGGGATAGCCAATTGAACTGTATTGTTTCCCCGGAATATTTTCTTTTATAATTATTCCTTAAAATTAACATTTTTAGTAGTTAAAATGTAAAAGAAATAATTATAAAACTTTAGAAGGAGGGGGATGTTACGAATATCGGTACTAAATGAATGACGTAGTAAGGCATTGACCTCTTAACAAGTGCGTGTCAGAGTCCAAGGCGACCAAGGTTTGACCTTTATGCCCTGAGGGCAGTTTAAATAAAATAATTCGTTCAAATCCCGTGGAAATTGGAGGATAATTCTGGATCGTAGTAATTATAGAGAAAGAGGTTAAAATGCGTATTAAGACCCTGTAGAATCTTCGATGATAGTTTTCTTTGTAAAGTCCCGACCTCCTTAAAGTTAGTTCAGTTCGGAAGTTTGTCGAGTGAAGTCGCTAAATTCATTTGTATATTGTATGCCATTGTATTGAAACTTATGTTGCCATCAGTTGATGAAGTTTATTGATCGTTTATATTGAGTCTACAATTTAAATAAAATTGTTTATTCAACAACTGGAGTTGTTTGATCTATCATTGTTGAGAAAGGTGTTGAAGATAATTATCACGAATATAACTACATTACTGCATAGACCTGTCAGTCAAGGAACCCCTAGCTTGGGCTACAGATTAGCAGAATCTAGAGACTTCTAATAAAGATACAACTATATGCATTGAATCCGATTTAACGAGTCGTAATAATAGTCATCATAATAGAGGGCCATAACAGTTTGCGGGCTGCGTCCGATATAGTTGTATAGTGAAGCATATATTCAAGTTGTGTTGTGTTGTGTGTAAAGCCGTGACCTACTGAGCAAGCCTAATAACGCTGAATTGATTCTTCCGATTGGAAAAACGTAAGTTGGAAATTTACCACTTTATAAATCTCTTAACTAAATAATGGAATTTATTGAAAATCCAGAAGAAGAAGTTTTGAAAACTTTATCAATAAAGAAGTTAAAAGAGATCGCTGAGATCTTAAAGATAGAAGTTACTGAGACTACACCATCGAGGACTGTGTTGACACAGCAGATAAAAGATGTGTTGATTGCGAGTGGCAAGTTGAAAGTAGAATCAAGCGCGGAGGGATATCAAGCTGAAGGTCAGATGTCTGAACAGTTACGATTTCAACTAGAAATGAAACGGATGGAATTGGAAGATAAACGAGAACAAAGACGTCTAGAAATAGAAAGTCAGGAAAGAGATAAGAAAAGTCAAAGAGAAACAGAAAGTCAAGAAAGAATAGAATTGGCGAAGATAGGCGCTACTAAAAAAGAATCTCATAATGATGTAGAGATGGCCAGATGGAAAAAGCTAGTCCCTACCTACATTGATAAAGAAAGTGAAATAGCTAATTTCTTCCAGACCTTTGAGATTTCTTGCAGAGATTTTAAGTTCCCAGAAGATAAATGGGGAATATTAGTCAGAACAGCTTTTACTCAGGGAAGGGCAAGAGATTGTGTTCTATTGTTAAAAGAGGAGCATTTAAATGATTATGAAATCATCAAAGATTCTGTACTGAAAGCGTACAACCAAATACCTGAAAGTTATCGGAAAAGGTTCCGTCAGTACACAATGTCCCCTTACCAAACACACTTAGACTTCCTTAGAGCAGAAGAAAAGTTAATGGATCAGTGGATAAAATCCAGAAATATCTCCACATTAAAAGAAATGAAAGATATCATTCTGTTAGAGGATTTTATTAACAAAGTGAGGCCGGATGTAAGAATGTATTTATCCGAGCGTGACATCACTGACCCACATAAGGCTGCTGATTTAGCGGAACAGTACACATTGTGTCATAGGACAGCTGGTGAAAAGAATTTTAATAGGGCACAACGGCAAGCAGAAAACACACAACAACAACATCGTGAAAAAGAGCATTTTGTGAAACAAAATGAGGTTAATAAGAAACCTGTCAACAAAAACGTCCAATGTACTTTTTGTAAAAGAACAGGACATAGCATCGAAGACTGTTGGAGCATAAGGAAAGATAAAAGACCTAATAAAGTGGTAACGTGCGCTAGCCATAAACCAAAACAGAATGTACAAGAAAGCGAAAATACAAACGAACTGAATTCGAAGAAAGATTCTTCTAAACCAGAAACACTGAGGGTGGATTTGCCTGAGAGCAAAAGTCAGAAGGTAGAGAAATCTACAACTGAAGATAATGAGGATAAATATCCTGATTATAAATACAGAATGGCTACTATTGGATTAATTGTCCAAGTCCACAGAGACGAAAAAGTAGACCAAAGTATTTTTGACTCGAACAAGAGTCTGAAGTCATCGAAAGATGAAACAACACCCGAAAGTCATGGTCAAGGGAAGAATAAAATTGACACAGAGACCCTGTGCAGTTTTCAACCGTTCATTAGTAAAGGTTGTGTGGCCTTACAAAAGGAAGGACCACTGAAGTCCGTAAACATATTACGAGACACAGGAGCATCATTAACACTGCTGCTTAAAGATGTATTACCATTGAATGTGAATACATTGACAGGACAGACTGTCCTATTGAGAGGTTTTGAATGGAAAGAAGAAATACCTCTACATAGGATATACCTCGCATCTGACTTGGTGACAGGATATGTGACAGTTGGAGTAATATCAAAACTTCCTGTTGAGGGCATATCTGTTATACTAGCAAATGATTTGGCGAAAGGGAGGGTGAGACCTGAACTGATTGTGAAGGAAAATCCAGACCCTAGTCCTATTGTGGAGACAGGAAAAGAAAAAGAACTTTATCCTGTAGGTGATGTCATAAATGGTATGACACCACAGAAAAAGAAAGAAGAAACTATCTCACCAGAAAAGAAAAAGAAAGAAGAAATTCTCCCACGAGATAAGAAAGAGGAAGAAGAAGTGGAACTTGATACTACTATTTTCTCCAAGATTGATGATTGTCCTAAAGGAAATGAACAATCAAAGAAGTCATCACAAAATGAATTGACTGCTGAACAGAAAGTAGACCCAGAGTTGCTACAGCTACATGAGAAAGCTGTCGACAAGGAAGAAACTCCTACTACTGATGTCTATGAGCAGATAGACCACAGCATAAACAAACAACAATGCAAACCTGCAGTTGCCGGTACAGATGAAGATTGGAGGAGCATCACTGAAGAAACGAGTGCGGAGAGCTGGACCGAAACTACCAAAAGCTATGGGTTGCCACAATCCATACCGACAGATCGAAGGACCAACTTCGCCTCGGAACTCTTCAATCCAGTCCTAAAGAACTTATGCCTGGAGCATGAGGTGACAACTGAATCCTATCCGGAAAGTCGAGGAGCCTATGGACCAATCTTTGGACCCACTGTGACTGTCCGAGGACCACTCAAACTACTTTTAGAGGAATGGCAGACCGAATTGGATCTCCTTGGGCTGAGCAAGTACCTAGATAAGTACATAAATTTTTGTCTGACATAACTGTGTTTGTTAGAAAAAAATTGTACACTGCTCACATGCAGATGCCATTGTTGTGTGATGAAAGAAAGGCAAAAATATTATATCATTTGAAAATGATAAAGCCTTACCTTCTGAAAACAATTGGAATAAGCTTGATGTTATTAACATTGTTACTCTTATTTGTAAAATTCATGCCTGGAGTTCAGGATGAATTGAATGACAAATTCACTGATAGTTAGTTACCAAACTTACTATTTTAAAACTAAATCCCTTACTTGTGATGAAAAAGGACTGAGTAAAAGTATTGTTAGAGTAAATATCATTATAGTGTGATATTTCTAAACAAACTTATTAGGTTGAGCATTTAAAATAATTGCTATAAGAGAAAAAGATCAGTTTTATCCGCAGAATTGGTTTCTAAATCAGAGGACATTATAAATGTGGACTGATTATAAGATATGTTTGAGAATCTCTGGAAATGATAATTGAAACATTTGGCAGAGAGGATAATTTGATTGAAAAAGATGTAAATGATATTGAGAAAAGAGAATTTTCTATCACTAAAGTATTGAGAAATGTTTTATGATTGTACTATGGATTTATTTTATCATGTACTGTTGTTGAAATATTGCACTGAGTCAAGATGCAAATTTCTTCTATGTGAATTTATTCATTTATTATATTATCATTGAATGTATGATAATGTAGGGTAAAAAAAAAAATAGTTGCAGCAAGGCAGAACTATGACTAACAAGAATTCCAAGAAATGTATTATATATGATTTTTCACTTTTAGGATACTGTTACATGAAAAGCAGATCAGAAGTTGAAACTAATGTAAAATAAAACTTATCCTTGTTTTGTAAATTTAGGATATGTGCCACTGACTTGACACTGTAAACCAGAATGGTTGAGAAGTTCATGGTTGAGAATTTATAATGTTGACATACCAAGGTTCAACAAATGTATTATTAATTAAGGATTTCATGTCAAGATTGTAAAACTAATCTATTTTTTTCTGTATTAGTTAAAATAGATTGAATGAATTGTATTGACAAGCAAAAGACTGGGTAGACCTGAATACTGTGAGGAACAGGAGAACCTAGAATCTATGAATAATGAATAAAACCTTTATGAACATGGAAAAGAGCAATGGATTCCACTTTGCCATAACTGAAAAGCTGGGAGATGGAACCATTCAGACCAGAAATTGTTTTGTAAAAATTGTTAAATTGATTTCTGTCTGAAAAAAATATAGTCTATGCTGAGACTATCATGACTATGCTCTTTAAATTCTAATCTTTTATCTTTTGTACTTCAATAATATTGTATTTGAAATGTCTTTGATGTAATCTAAAGAAAATAAGTACTTACTGTGTAGTACTAAGATTGTATGAAGATAATATAATCTGCTTTGATTGATAGTTAATTAAGTAAATTAACCAATTTGTTTTAATTAAATCCATGTCTGCATGAAAGATAGAATGTTTCAATGTGAACTCTTTTAAAAAGAAAATAATGACGTCGAAAGGTCATGGTAAAATGAGAAATTGAAATATTTTTAATGAAATTGTCTATATACTATTTTAATTCTGGAACAGACTATGTTTAATTTCCTTAAACTAACATAAATGAATTTAATTTTGAGATAATGGTTGTTAAATAATGCTCATTTAGTCAAGATAACGTTTTGTTCGCGTAGAGATTTTGACCTAAGCGGTGATGAGGTAAAAATTTGCATAGCGATGTCAATATTGTTAGAATCAATTGGGAATGAGAGAGGGTGAAAAAAGGAATAGAGAGAGATAGTGCGGAATTGACCTACATTTTGGGTCGCGTCACAGACAGTATTGTTTAAAGTTTAATGTGTTAGCCAGCCTACAAACATGAAAAAAAATACTGTCGAAGCAATAATATTTTTTGTTGTAAAGTGAAATTAGGTCAGGGCTAGTATTTTTTGTTTGTTTTGTAATTGAGTTAGGCCTAGCATGTGTTCTATCAGAACGTTGGTTTTTTTTCTCCTTATGAAAAAATAAGTCGTGTCTGAATAGACATTAAGTGATTTTTTTCTTTTGTTGTTTGATTAAAAATGTAAAAGCTAAGTTTATAATTAAATGAACGAGAGAGTTTTTATTAACGTGGAATGATAATGGAATGGAAATTATTAGATTGTATAATGTTTAACCCTATGTATTTTTCTTGTATACAAGATTTAGATAAACAATTTAATTGTCCATTGTTTTGAATAAAAAATTGAATGATTGAATGACTGTAGTTAAGCCATTTGCTAAGATGAACGTATATTGCATATATTATATGTTAATGTTATCAGTTCGATTAAATTATTGGGATAGCCAATTGAACTGTATTGTTTCCCCGGAATATTTTCTTTTATAATTATTCCTTAAAATTAACATTTTTAGTAGTTAAAATGTAAAAGAAATAATTATAAAACTTTAGAAGGAGGGGGATGTTACGAATATCGGTACTAAATGAATGACGTAGTAAGGCATTGACCTCTTAACAAGTGCGTATCAGAGTCCAAGGCGACCAAGGTTTGACCTTTATGCCCTGAGGGCAGTTTAAATAAAATAATTCGTTCAAATCCCGTGGAAATTGGAGGATAATTCTGGATCGTAGTAATTATAGAGAAAGAGGTTAAAATGCGTATTAAGACCCTGTAGAATCTTCGATGATAGTTTTCTTTGTAAAGTCCCGACCTCCTTAAAGTTAGTTCAGTTCGGAAGTTTGTCGAGTGAAGTCGCTATATTCATTTGTATATTGTATGCCATTGTATTGAAACTTATGTTGCCATCAGTTGATGAAGTTTATTGATCGTTTATATTGAGTCTATAATTTAAATAAAATTGTTTATTCAACAACTGGAGTTGTTTGATCTATCATTGTTGAGAAAGGTGTTGAAGATAATTATCACGAATATAACTACATTACTGCATAGACCTGTCAGTCAAGGAACCCCTAGCTTGGGCTACAGATTAGCAGAATCTAGAGACTTCTAATAAAGATACAACTATATGCATTGAATCCGATTTAACGAGTCGTAATAATAGTCATCATAATAGAGGGCCATAACAATGGGCTTTAAATTCTAACAGTCGAAGCAGATTTTTATTTGTGCAGTCTAATATCTAGATTTCGCCCGATAACCCCCCCCCCCCCCTCTTAAAAAAAATAAAATAAAAAAAAAACAGCTTTATCTCATTTTAAACCCCCCCCCAAAAAAAAACAACCACAAAACATGTAGGCTAGAGTTGTCAATTTTAAATGCAACAGAAATATATGTCATTTATGTCATTATGTTATGTATTTAAAAGACTGAAAATGAAAAGTTTTAATTTAAAATATCGTGATATACGTTACAATTTTTAGTTCTTCTACCCCTTCCCCTACTTTAACAATAACTGTCTAACTTTCTAGTGACCCCTCTTATAAAATTATGTCAATTTTGTTAACTCCCTACTTACCCTATTCAAGCTTACAATGAGTTACAGCCGGCAAATATGTTTGATATAAATTAAAAAGGTCTACGAATAGATTCATATTGACTTCTTAACAAAGTCTAATATTTCTTACTTGGGCACATATATAAATCATAAGTATAGTTTGTAAATCACTTGTAAAAAATATCTTATACAAAAGTATTTATTTATTACAAGCTACGTTGCCCGGCGTTGCCCGGGTGAAAAAAAAACAGGACTGTTTAAGGTGCAGATAACATTTTTATAAACTACAATTAAAAGAAAGCTATAAATCCAATATTTAATTATTATTTTTTTACTGAAGACCTAATTAGGAAAGTAATTTAAAATACATATTTTAATCGGGTAAAAAAATAGGGAAGTATTTTTATTTAACAAAAATCTAAATTGCCCGTAGATTAACAATGTCTTTTGTTTTTAAAAGTTTAAAAAAAAAATGTAGAAAAAAAGGTATAGTCTAAACTGGAGAATCGAACCCGGGTCGCCCGCACGGCAGTCCTAACGTTAACAACTTAGCTAGAGAAGACACATGTCAGATGTGAAAAGCTATTAGACAGTATATAGGACTAGGCCTAAATAAGTCAGTGACACAAACTCACAAATTGACCAATGGGGATCCGTGGGGACACAAACACGATAATTTTATATATATAGATTTTCAATGTTTTCAATGTATTATTCCAAACATTGTTTGACAAAAAAGTAAAAATATATAGTTTGGTGTTAACATTTTCTAATATCCTTCATTTCTGTTACTATTTCAAATAAACTATCGCGGCAAAATAAAATATTGATTAATTAAAATAATGGTATAATAATCTTTTTAACAAAATTGTTTACATTTTGAGCATTAAACTTAAATACTAAATAATTAAAGGTGAAATTACGTTATTAATTGAAAAGACCGCAAATGAAAAGATTATAATATATATAGGCTACATTAGATGATTTGTTTAATTCCCCCCCCCCTTCCCTCGCCCGCGCCCCTCAATAAAACAAACAGTAAATTACACTTCTGACTATTGTTATAAGGAAAATACGAATAAACTTAATACATCTTTTCTAGTTTACCATATTTTGAATTGACAATGTTAACATATTCTAATATATCTTACTTTTGTTAGACCTTTATAAGCAAATCATACATATTTTTTATGAAACATTCGTAAACATATGCATTGAATTTTTAAAAAGTGGATATTTATACAGTGTATATTATTTACAGTGTAGAGTATACTGCTACATTGTATACTATTAACAGCGTTGTGTATACAGCTACAGTGAACACTATATACAGTGAAGTGTAATCTGCTACAGTGTACACTTTATACAGCTATTCATTGTTTAAACACAAAAAAGTTTTAGAGGTGTTTTTTTTTTCCAAACAATGTCAGATAAAAGAAAGTTAAAAATAGACCTTAAGTTTGTTGAAACTTCATCTAATTCTGTTATTATTTAAACGGCAAACTATTATCTGACTATTAATTAATACGTAAATATTTATTTGTTTTTCTTTTTTTAAAATTTAATCTAAAATATATTGAAGTTTAATCTAAATTATTATTTTCGACGTGTTTTTTTTTCCAAACAATATTTGATAAAAAAAAGTAAAAGTATAGTTTGGTGAAACCTAAATCTAATTCTGTTATTACTTAAACGTAAAAATATTTTCTCACTAGTAATAAATACGTAATGGAAAACATTTCCAATATGGTTATAAAGATTCCATTTATCTTTTCCTCATATAATTTTTAAGCTGCTATTTTTTTTATTTAATCTAAAATACATTGAAGATTTTATCATCTAAATAGGCCTAGCAAGCCTCGAGGGCCGCACACTAATATTTGTCAACCCACTGGCTGTAGTTTGCACACCCCTGCATTACATGAATTACACTTAGTCTTGCTTTAAATTAAAACTATCATCGGTGCGCAAAACAGACAGAATTGAATTGTTGAATTTCCGGCTCATCAACATCGAAGGTTATATAGAGCCTTTTTGATAACGTTGTTGTCATTTTTCTCTTGTATCCATTTTATTGTTCTTATATCTTTAGATTTTGTTGTACAGTTGTATGTCTTTAATATAGTTTATTATATGTTTTCGTTTAATTTTGCTGAAAAGTTCATGAAGAGTTCTACAGTAATAGAATTTACGTCGAATGTCATCAAATGTGTTACATTCCAACAAAATGTGAGACACTGTTAAGTTGGCATTGCAGAAAGCACACATTGGGGCCATTTCTCGTTTTAAGATAAACGAATGTGTTAGTTTCGTATGTCCTGTGTGTAGTATGCAGAGAATAACTGCGTCCTTTCGAACAAGTTGGCCTGTATCATGCCAGGTTTTTGAATTTTCCAAATACTGCAGTTTATTGCATTCGGTTTTCAAGAAGTTATTCCATGTTTGTCTTTCATGTTTAATTATTAAAGGTTTCAAGTCTCGATATGGTATTGGGATAATACTCTCTGATAACAACAGGGCGGCCTTAGCCTCTCTGTCAGCTTTTTCATTTCCATCTATCCCTGCATGACCAGGAACCCAACAGAAAACGACACGTTTGCCTCTTTCATATATTGATTGGTATTTTGTCAAAATGTCCAAGGCAGATATATTCCTGGTATTACAGTTTCCCATAGCAGTAAGACAAGATAACGAATCGGATAAAATAACAAAATTTTGGTTTTCTGATTCCTCTGCAATGTCTAATGCCAGGCATATTGCTAAAGCCTCTGCAGTATTTATTGAGATACTGGAATTATATTTTCTTTTTTTACTTGTATTTGAGGTAAGAGCAACCGAAGATGTCGCTGTATCATTTTTCGATCCGTCTGTGTATATTTGTACATAATTTGGGTATTTTTGTAGCACTTCTTGGAACATATCCATGCAAGGATCCTTTTTATTTCTATGGTTTAATTCTAAGTTTATAGGCGGGATTTCAAAAAGCCATGGTGGAGTTTTTGGTATATAATATCTTTTTATAAATCTAAATTCAATTTTAGTTTCGATCATTTCTTTTTCAATTCTAAGTCCAAAAGTTGGTATATATTTTGAGTTTTCAGTAAAGCTGTTTTTTTCTTGTGGGTGAAAAACACATAAATACGCTGGATTATTCGGTAAGGATTTTAGTTTTAGTGCATATTGTAATGATAGCTTGAGTCTTCTATTTTGTAGTGGTGATTCATTTGCTTCTATTTGCAAACTGGTACATGGAGTAGTTCTAAATGCTCCTAGACATAGACGTAGACATTGATTTTGTACAGGATCAAGCATTTTTAGATATGATGTTCTTGCTGATCCGTATACTAAACATCCATAATCTAATTTTGATCGAATGTGTGATCTATATATTTTCAGTAGACTTTTTTTCTCTCCTCCCCAATCTGTATTTGCTAAAGTTTTCAGTAGATTTGTGGATCTTTGACACTTGGATTTTAGTTCCTTTATATGTAGCAGGAAATTTAATTTACTATCAAATGTTACTCCGAGAAATTTGACGTTAGTAGTTACAGGAATCTGTTTTTTATAAAGGTATAGTTCAGGGTCGGGGTGTTTTTTGTGCATCTGACAGAAATGCACTACTTTTGTTTTTTGAGCGGAAAATTTAAATCCATTCTTTTCGGTCCATTCTTGAATTTTATTGATTTGAAGTTGTAGATGATTCTGTATTTCTATCATACAATTAGCTCTATAATAGATCACAAAGTCATCGACGTATAGAGAACATTTTGTATTCTGTAATAAGCATTCAGTGATATTGTTTATTTTTATATTAAATAGTGTAGGCGACAATACGCTTCCTTGAGGGACACCTTCTTCTTGAATAAATGTATCTGATAAATAATTTCCAATATTTACTTGGAATGTTCGGTTGCTTAGAAAGTTTGATATAAATTTGGGTAAATTTCCGCTTAAACCTAAGGAATATAGATCTTTTAAAATTCCATATTTCCATGTAGTGTCAAACGCCTTTTCTAAATCGAAAAAAACAGCTATCACTTGTTCTTTCCTAACAAAAGCTTCTCTAATAAATGTTTCTAATCTAATGAGATGATCTGTTGTTGAATGATTTATTCTAAATCCACATTGAGTCTTTGATATTAAGTTATTACTTTCCAGAAAATATATTAAGCGTTTATTTACAATTTTTTCCATAATTTTACAGAAACAATTTGTGAGGGCTATTGGTCTGTAATTTATTGGATCTGTGTGATCTTTTTTCTCTTTAGGTATTGGAATGGTAATTGCTTTGCTCCATTCCGTAGGAAATATATTTTGTTGCCAAAGATCATTAACAATTTTTAATAGAGTTTTCAGTGTTAACGTTGGTAGCTGTCTTATAATCTCATTATGAATTGTATCTGGGCCTGGTGCAGTATTTTTGGTTTCTTTAATACATTGCGTAAGCTCATTTATTGATATTGGGGAGTTGTAGTATTCAAATATATTTGTTTCAAAATTTATAGCTTCTTTTTCTAATTCTCTTTTTATTTTTTTAAAGGAGTCTGTATAATTTTCAGACGATGAATTTTTTGAAAAGGTCTTTCCAATTTCATTTGCAATATCTTGTGTAGTTTCTGCATAAGTGCCATCAGCCAGTTTGATTTGTTTAATTTGACTTTTTTTTGTATTTCCTTTAATTTTTCGAATCATTTTCCAAATATTAGTTATGGGTGTGTTTGAATTTATTTTGTTAATATAATTTTGCCATGCAAGCCGTTTCTGTTCTCTGATTACTTGTCGGGTTTTTGCTCGTTCAATTTTAAAGGCTTTCAAGTTTTCTGGAGATGGGTTGGTCTTGAAAATTCTAAGCTGTTTATTTCTAGTTTTAATACTATCTTTACAAATGTTTGTGAACCATGGTCTATTTTTTTATATTTTATATGTTGTTTTAGGTATAGTCCGTTCACAAATTTGATATAATGATTTTAAAAATGTTGAATACTGTTCTTGAGCATTAGAATGTATATTTATTTGACAGAGTATTCTGTCGCATTCTAATTTGAATGTATTCCAATCTGCTCTTTTAAAGTTCCAAGTTAATGGTTGTTGAGTTGGTATTTTGGAGTTGGTAGTAAGCAGAATAGGCTGATGATCTGAACCATAATTATTTTCTAAAACACTCCAGGTAAAGTCCGTAAATAGAGTTGAATCTGCCATTGTTAAATCGAGATAAGATGGAGATAAATACGTAGAACTATAAAAAGTCGGAGTACCATCATTAAAAATGCATATATTTCTTTCCTCTAGTAATCTTTCAATTAATTTTCCTCTTTGGTTTGTATTATGACTTCCCCATATAGGGTTATGGGCATTAAAGTCTCCCATAAGTATAATTGGAGGTGGGAGTTGTTTAATTAGATCATCTAGTTGAGAATATAGTATTGTATGATCTGGTGGAATATAAATTGAGCATATGGTTAATGGTTTTGTTAATGTAAATCTTACTGCCACAGCTTGAATGCAGGTATTTATTTTGATCCTCCTATGTAAAATATTGGATGCTATAAATATGGAAGTACCTCCGCATGCAATTTTTTTAGAATGAATTTGGTGATAAGCGGTATAGCCACGCAATTCAAATGATTCTGTGTTTAATTTTATTTCCTGTAGACAAATTACTATAGGATTTGTCTCAGTTATAATAAGTTGTAGTTCTGGAATATTGTATTTTAGTCCTCTACAGTTCCATTGTAAAATATTCTTATATTCTGAATTCATATTCAAGAGTGTATATTTGTAATATTAATTTCTTTCTTTCCTTATTTTTTTTTATTTGGTTTTTGAAGGGTTTTTATTATAATATTACATTGAGATTGATGTGGAGACTTGTTTGTTTTCCGATTACTGTTTTTTGAAATTGTGTCATTTTCTATTTCATTTTCTTCTATAATTTCCATGTCGTTCTCCCGTGTACTACTATCCGTTTCTTGTTGTGTCCTAGTTTCTGAATTTAAAGGTTGAGACATTGTTTCTTTTTGTATTTTTAAATCAGTTATTGAATCATCCTTTTCACATGCCTGTCCCAAAATGTCCATAGTTTTATTTCCTTTAGATTTTAAGTCCTTACCCTGATTTATTTCTTTCATGTTTTTTTTCATATAATTCTTATTTGATATGTTCTCTGGGTTAACTTTTCCTGGAAGCATTTCTTCTATATTTGATTGTGTTGAGTTTTCTTTAGTGCATATTATTTCATTTATTTCCCATTTTTTGAATGTTCCATCTTGGTCTTTGTAGTACAATTCTGGTAAAGTGGGTGTCTGGGTTTCAGCGTGTTTGACTTTCTTTATGTCTGTTTTAAGAGCTCCAGCATAATTCTTTTCACTTATTAAAGATTTTTGTGTTAGAATAAATTTCTTTGCATCTTGATAAGTTATATTTTTTTGAGCTTTTAATTTTTGTATATCCTTTTCTTCAATCCATCTTGGACACGTTTTTGAGAATGATAGATGTTTTCCTTCACAATTTACACATTTCATTTCTGCACTGCATGTTTCCAAGCTGTGTCCTTCATTTCCACAACGTGGACAGACAGCATTTCTTTTGCAGTGTTTTTTCAAGTGACCTAATTTTTGACAGTTAAAACATCTCATAGGGTTTGGTATGTAGTCTTCAATTTTGATGTTTAAGAAACCTGCTCTAATTTCCTTTGGAGGAGTTGGTTTATTAAAAGTTAAAATTATTGTGTTAGTTGCAATTTCTTTTTTATCTCTTTTTATTTTTATTCTATAAGCTGAGATAACTCCTTGATTTTTTAGTTCTTGTGTTAATTCATCTTCCGTACAGCATTCCAACTCTTTTGATTTTATAACTCCCTTTGAGCTGTTTAGGAAGGCATGGGCTTTTGTTTCTATGGCTATTCCTGCCATACTAGTTGTTCTTAATAAATTGGTTGAGTGCGCTTTTTTTTCGCATTCCACCAGAATCTGTCCAGATCGTAATTTCTTTACAGATTTAGGTGCTCCTGCCATCCCAGTTATGGCTTTTTCTATCACAAAGGGTGATAATTTAGTTAGTGGTTTTTCTGTTTCTTTAGATGAAATTGTAATAAATCTTGGCCATATTTCTGTATTTTCATAGTTGTTTGAATCTTCACCTCTTTTTCGTTTTGTCTCTCTGCCTTCCATGTTTTCAAGAGTTTGGGTTTGTATATACCCGCGGCTCCAGCCGCTTTTCAACGTTTTAGTAGCTAGTTTTAGTTTGTTTAATGTTTCGTTATATTTACAAAAAAAATAATAATAATTAAAATCACAAAAAAATACTTCCTAATAAGTTTCAAACTTTAAATAAGTACGTATTTTCAATAAAAATCTCAAGGACGTAAACATTGAGGTCATAACATCACCGCCATCTTCATTGTTGTTTTGTTAGGTTCAAAACAGACAGCATAAACAAGAAATTAAACTTCTTGTTAATGTTGAACGGGTATTTCCGCAACGTCATAATTGCGACGCAACAAAACACCACTCTTGAAAACAGCACCACACGTGGGTCGATCAATGGCATGTTTTCACGGCCAAAATCAATTATCTACGATAAATCTAATGTGTATTTTTGTCTAACGTTCATTTTCGATTTTTATTTGTGGGGCCGAAAAGCTGTAGATTTTTTTTTAGGTGAAACAAGTCGTGCATTAAAACATAAAGATAATCGTTAGAGCGCTTTTGAAGAAAATTTCAACATATACACACATATATATATATATATATATATATACATACAATTTTAACTCGTATTATAGTATAGGATATATATATATATAGTACCAGGTGACCGATCATTCGATCGGTAATAAAGAGCAGGCGCTTGTACCTTAACATCATGTGTATGTAAAACAACAGTGCATAAATTTTAAAAATATTCTTTATCAGACCAATAAATTGTATTTGTCTTTTTTCTTTTTTCTACTATGAATAACATGGGCTTTAAATTCTAACAGTCGAAACAGATTTTTATTTGTGCAGTCTAATATCTAGATTTTGCCCGATAACCACCCCCACCCCCCAAAAAAAAAAAACAAAAAAAAAAATACAAAAAAAAACAAAAAATAAACAGCTTAATCTCATTTTAAACCCCAAAAAAAACATGTAGGCTAGAGTTGTCAGTTTTAAATCCAACAGAAATATATGTCATTTATGTCATTAAATCGCCAGGCTACAACGAATAGATAGAAGTACTGCGCGTTTGTTTATGTGCAAGTCTAAAAGAGACTCGGGAACTACCCTTCTACGCTCGCTCCACTGGCTCCCCGTGAAAGCCAGAATTGAGTATAAAGTGGCGCTACTTTGCCATCAGTGCATTTTTAATAACGAGTTTCCGTCCTATCTCAAGGCACTAATCAGACCTTATGTCCCGCAAAGAACACTTCGTTCTGCAAACTCATCGCTTCTGGGAGAGCCCCGTTTCTCTCTGACGACCGTTGGCCTTAGAGCCTTCTCATTATCCGGTCCGAAGGTGTGGAATCAACTTCCCATTCAACTGAGGCGAACAAGCTCTACTGTTACTTTCAAAAAGAACTTAAAAACTCATTATTTCAATATTTACCTTCGATAACATTTAACATGCTTTAGAAACTTACTGTCTTATTTATGGGTTCGGTCGGTTAATGCTACATTTATTTGTTTTGTCTTTTTTTTTATCAACAATTTAGCTCTGTCACCTGGCCTAGTGTAATATCCGTATTCTTAGTTGTATGTTAAACGCGCTCTGAGCTTACATTATGTTTGTTGGCAGCGCTATACAAATATTATTATTATTATTATTATTTAAAAGACTGAAAATAAAAAGTTTAAATTTAAAATATCCTGAATTACGTTACAATTTTTAGTTCTTCTACCCCTTTCCCTATTGGTGATTTGGTGTACGCTCGTTTGAATCTGTGGCGCCTTCACTGTGGAACGGCTTATCTGAGACACTGAAAAACTCTGTTTAAAAAAAGGCATTCAAGAAGAATTTGAAGACTTTTCTTTTCAACTAAATTGATCAAATACACATCCATCAGCAAAAAACTTGTTTGAAACTATTTTAAAATGTTATTGTCGTTTCGTGCCTCCATCGACCGAAACCTTGTTTAAAACAGGTGTCTTAGTGTTGTCTTGTTTAAAAAAAAAAATTTCACAAAATCTTTATATCAAGCAACCAGAGAGTTTTTTTTTAAATTACTTCACATATTTAACTAAACATATTTTTTTATTGTACAGCCTACATAGCCAAATATGTAGGCCTAGGCTAAACTTGTCAGTATTAAGTCCAACAGAAATATGCCAATGATGTAATGATCTTATTCATTTAAAAGACTGCAAATGAAAGTCAGATGAATTATTTAATTTTCCCTCCCCCTCAATAAAACTAACAATAATAATAAAAATAAATGAAGCTTATATAGCGCATATCCCGCAATCAGTTCTATGCGCTTAACAATTACAGACGATGATAACAATGACAGGCAAATAACTATTGTTATGAATTGAATACATCTTTTCCAGTTTACTTCGATTACTTGGGTAGGCTTAAATAAGCAAATCATAAATATATTTAATAACACATTCGTGAACACATGTCTGTATAAAAAGTAGTTCCTATTATTATTTTCGACGTGTTTTTTTTTTCCAAAATAATGTTTAATAAACAAAATTTACAAATAGGCATATAGTTTGGAGAAATCTCATCTAATTCTGTTATCAACATATATAATTACCGTGAGTTTGTTTATATGTTTGTTTATATATATATATATATATTTATATATATGTTTGTTCGCTATAGGCTCCTAAGCCGTTTGACTATTCGGGCCAAAAATTAAATGTATAAATTGGAAACGTCCTCCAAAAGATAATTTTATTTTATCACTTATAATCATAAATGTGTTGATTTAAAAAATCCAAAATGTCATATCCATCTATGCAAATAAATATAACGGTACATATCAAATGGCCATTTCCGTTCATTTACTATATTGAACGCGACATTCACTATGTTGAACGCGAGGGTCTTTCCGGGTTTTCCCAATTCTACTGTTGCTTTTTAATGTGGCGAGACCGTTTTTAAAAGCTACGCACTGCAATTTGGCTTAGAGAGTTTCAATGGTTTACTTTAAACAAAATACTAGCGTATGACGTAATGTCTATGAAATTATTTTTTCATTATTGATGTTTGCATTATCCTTTTAAGTAAAAGTAACCAAATGTTTTAATTATTTAATGGATTTACGTTGTTATTGGAGAATATCCTTTAAAAGGCGACTGTATACACCATATAAATTAAATGATACGAATTATAAAAAAACAAGTTAGGCTTATAAATGATTACTTTCAAATACCGGGTACCATAAGATTGACAGCAACAATATAAAATAAAAACTAAATACCGAAAGAAACATTATCAATACTGTTTTATTGATACAATAAGTAAGAACAAAAATTAAATACCGAAAAAATCTTTCTCACTTTAGTTTTTATTTCATTGAAATATTATTTTCTATTTTTTTAAAATATTTTTTACCTTTTTTATTGTTTTGTATTTATGTTTTTTTTCTTTCAGATTGTATATTATTTTTAATTTAATATAATTAATAACAAGTCAAGTCAACACAACTGTTCGCTACATTTTAATATCGAATTTAAAAGTCTCTTTAAAAAACCCGGACTAGCCTTTCGGCTCTTGTGTCCAGGGCGTAACGCTTAGGATTGAGCAATCTCTGTCCAGGCTCCAGCCACCCAACGACACGCCCAAGGCGTGGCGTGCCGTGTAACGGGGAAGGTTTCCGCAGCCCAGCGATCGTTCACTGCGGTTCCCCTAAGGATCATTATCGTAGTGGCTCGCCCGTATACCTGCACTGTCACCCGGTAGCACAAATCCTATACTATAGGTACATGCATCCAGGCACCGGGTGGTTCTCGAGACGGGATTGCAGCGTCCATTGCTTCCTCCCCCTGTGCCCAATGCGTTCGCCCGCCAGTGTATTCTTAATGGGAATGTATCGGCGGTTTACACACTACGCCAGTCCTTGAGGCCACAATTCTTATGCATATGTCAGGTTCAGGTCGACCAGAAACAAAAAAAAAACAACTAAATACCGAAAGAAACATTCTCAACACTGTTTTATTAATACAATAAGCAAGAACAAAAATTAAATACCGAAAAAATCGTTATCACTTTAGTTTGTATTGTATTGAAATATTATTTTCTACGCTTTTTTTATTATTTACCTTTTATTGTTTGGTATTGTGTTTTTTTTTTCTTTTAGATAGTATATTATTGTTAATTTAATAGGCTATTTTTAATAACAAGTCAGTCAACACAACTGTTTGTTACGTTATAATATCAGACGCTTGACAGTAACAATTATTATGCATATGCCAGGGTCAGAAACAATTAAAAAGAACAAAAACTAAATACCGAAAAGAAACGTTCATTTTAATAGTCTCTTTTCTTTCTCTCTTAACATTAATATTAACTTAACTTAACTAATATTGTAATATTGTAGTCGTTCGTTTCTCCGTCATTTTGACGGGCATAACCACTAGTTATTTAATAAACGGCAAACTATTATCTCACTAGTAATTAATACGTAAATATTTTATTTTTTATTTAATTTTTAATTTAATCTAAAATATATTCAGGACGTTTTAATCTAAATAAGCCCCAAGGGCCGCATACTATTATTTGTCAGCCCGCGAGTCAACCACTGGCTGTAGTTTGCACACCCTGCATTACATAAATTATTACACTTGGTCTTGCTTTAAATTATATCTATCATCGGTGCGCAAAACAGCCAGCATAAACAAGAAATTAAACTTCTTGTTAATGTTGAACGGGTATTTCCGCAACGTCATAATCGCGACGCAACAAAACACCGCTCTTGAATGCCGAGCTACAAATGGATCGTGCAATGGCATGTTTTCACGGCCAAAATTAATTATCTACGATAAATCTTTTTTGTATTTTTGTCTAACGTTCATTTCCGATTTTTATTTATGTGGCCGAAAAGCTGTAGATTTTTTTTTAGGTGAAACAAGTAGTGCATTAAAACATGAAGATAATCGTTAGAGCGCTTTTGAAGAAAATTTCCACATATACACATATATATATATATATATATATATATATATATATATAGTACCAGGTGACCGATCATTCGATCGGTAATAAAGAGCAGGCGCTTGTACCTTAACATCATGTGTATGTAAAACAACAGTGCATACATTTTAAAAATACTTCTTTACCAGACCAATAAATTGTATTTGTCTTTTTTCTTTTTTCTACTATGAATAACATGGGCTTTAAATTCTAACAGTCGAAGCAGATTTTTTTTTGTGCAGTCTAATATCTAGATTTTGACCGATAACCCCCCCCCCCCAAAAAAAAAAAAAAAAACAACAACAACAACAGCTTAATCTCATTTTAAACCAAAAAAAAACATGAAGGCTAGAGTTGTCAGTTTTAAATCCAACAGAAATATATGTCATTTATGTCATTAAATCGCCAGGCTACAACGAATACATAAAAGTACTGCGCGTTTGTTTATGTGCAAGTCTAAAAGAGACTCGGGAACTGCCCTTCTAAGCTCGCTCCAGAATTGAGTATAAAGTGGCGCTACTTTGCCATCAGTGCATTTTTAAATACGAGTTTCCGTCCTATCTCAAGGCACTAATCAGACCTTATGTCCCGCAAAGAACACTTTGTTCTACAAACTCATCGCTTCTGGAAGAGCCCCGTTTCTCTCTGACGACCGTTGGCCTTAGAGCCTTCTCAGTATCCGGTCCGAAAGTGTGGAATCAACTTCCCATTCAACTGAGGCGAACAAGCTCTACTGTTACTTTCAAAAAGAACTTAAAAACTCATTATTTCAATATTTACCTTCGATAACATTTAACATGCTTTAGAAACTTACTGTCTTATTTATGGGTTAAGTCGGTTAATGCTACATTTATTTGTTTTGTCTTGTTTTTTATCATCAATTTAGCTCTGTCACCTGGCCTAGTGTAATATCCGTATTCTTAGTTGTATGTTAAACGCGCTCTGAGCTTACATTATGTTTGTTGGCAGCGCTTTACAAATATTATTATTATTATTATTTAAAAGACTGAAAATGAAAAGTTTAAATTTAAAATATCGTGAATTACGTTACAATTTTTAGTTCTTCTACCCCTTCCCCTATTGGTGTACGCTCGTTTGAATCTGTGGCGCCTTCACTGTGGAACGGCTTACCTGAGACACTGAAAAACTCTGTGTCAAAAAAGGCATTCAAGAAGAATTTGAAGACTTTTCTTTTCAACTAAATTGATCAAATACACATCCATTAGCAAAAAACTTGTTTGAAACTAGTTTAAAATGTTATTGTCGTTTCGTGCCTCCATCGGCCGAAACCTTGTTTAAAACTATTTTAGAGCGTTATTGTCGTTTCGATTTTGTGAGCGCGCCGAGCATGCTTTTATTAGTATGGAGTGAGGCGCTATATAAATAACCAATCAATTAATTAATTATTTAACTTAAACAACTGTCAAACTTTCCTATAAAATTATGTCAATTTTTTCAACTCCCTCCCTCAACCCATTCAAGCTAACAATGAGTTACGGCCGGCAAATATGTTTGATAGGAATTAAAAAGGTCTACGAATAAATGTAAATCGGGTAAAAAAAATAGGCATAGTCTAACTGGAGAATCGAACCCGCTCGCACGCACAGCAGTCCTCTACGTTAACAACTTAGCTAGAGAAGGCACATGTCAGATGTGAAAAGCTATTAGACAGTATATAGGACTAGGCCTAAAAAAGTCAGTGACACAATAGGGATCCGTGGGGACACAAACACGATCTTTTTATATATAGAGATTTTCAATGTTTTCAATGTATTATTCCAAACATTGTTTTACGAAAAAAGTAAAAAAATATAGTTTGGTGTTAACATTATTTAATATCCTCCATTTGTGTTACTATTTATAATAAACTATCGCGGTAAAATATAATATTGATTAATTAAAACAATGGTATGATAAACATTTTTTTTTTAATTTTGAGCATTAAACTTAAATACTAAATAATTAAAGGTAAAATTATGTTATTCATTGAAAAGACTGCAAATGAAAAGATCATAATATATGTAGGCTTCGTTAGATAATGTGTTTAATTTCTCTCCCCCCCCCCCCCCCCGCCCCTCAATAAAACTAACAGTATATTACACTTCTGACTATTGTTATAAGGAAAATACGAATATACTGAATTTACATCTTTTCTAGTTTACCAGATTTCAAATTGACAATGTTAACATATTCTAATATATCTTACTTTGGTAGGCCTTTTTAAGCAAATCATACACATTTTTAATGAAACATTAATTGAATTTTTAAAAAAGTGAATACTAAAACAGTGTTTATTATTTACAGTGTAGAGTATACTGCTACGTTGTATGCTATATACAGCGTAGTGTATACTGCTACAGTGAACACTATATACAGTGCAGTGTAATCTGCTACAGTGTACACTATATACAGCTATTCATTGTTTAAACACAAAAAAAGTTTTAGAGGTTGTTTTTTTTCAAAAAATGTCAGATAAAAGAAAGTTACAAATAGACCTTTAGTTTGGTGAAAGTTCTTCTAATTCTGTTATTATTTAAACGGCAAACTATTATCTCACTATTAGATAATTCGTAAATATGTATTTGTTTTCTTTTTTTTAAAATTTAATCTAAAATATATTGAAGTTTAATCTAAAATATATTGGTAGACGTTCAAATCTAAATAAGCCGCGAGGGCCGCATACTATCATTTGTCCGCCCGCGCGTTACCCACTGGCTGTAGTTTGGACACCCCTGCATTACATAAATTACACTTGGTCTTGCTTTAAATTATTTCTATCATCGGTGCGCAACAGTAGTTTAAACAAGAAATTAAACTTCTTTCTGCTGTAGTAAGCCTACGGGTATTCCCGAAACGTCATAACTGCGACGCAACAAAACACCGCTCTTGAAAGCCGCACTACATGTGGGTCGAGCAAGGGCATGTTTTCACGGCCAAAATCAATATCTACGATAAATCTAATGTGTATTTTTGTTTAACGTCCATTTCCGATTTTTATTTGTGGGGCCGAAAAGCTGTAGATTTTTTTTTAGGTGAAACAAGTAGTGCATTAAAACATGAAGATAATCGTTAGAGCGCTTTTGAAGAAAATTTCCAGACATATATACACATATATATATATATACATACAATTTTAACTCGTATTATAGTATAGGATATATATATATATATACATACAATTTTAACTCGTATTATAGTATAGGATAGTACCAGGTGACCGATCACTCGATCGGTAATAAAGAGAGGCGTTTTTACCTTAACATATTGTGCTGTAAAAAAACGGTGCATAAATTTTAAGTACCAGGTGACCGATCATTCGATCGGTAATAAAGAGCAGGCGCTTGTACCTTAACATCATGTGTATGTAAAACAACAGTGCATAAATTTTAAAAATACTTCTTTACCAGACCAATAAATTGTATTTGTCTTTTTTCTTTTTTCTACTATGAATAACATAGGCTTTAAATTCTAACAGTCGAAGTCGATTGTTATTTGTGCAGTCTAATATCTAGATTTCACCCGATAACCCCCCCCCCCCCCCAAAAAAAAAAAAAACAACAACAAAAAAACAACAACAACAAAAAAAACCCAGCTTAATCTCATTTTAAACCAAAAAAAAAACATGCAGGCTAGAGTTGTCAGTTTTAAATCCAACAGAAATATATGTCATTTATGTCATTAAATCGCCAGGCTACAACGAATACATAAAAGTACTAAGCGTTTGTTTATGTGCAAGTCTAAAAGAGACTTGGGAACTGCCCTTCTACGCTCGCTCCACTGGCTCCCCGTGAAAGCCAGAATTGAGTATAAAGTGGCGCTACTTTGCCATCAGTGCATTTTTAATAACGAGTTTCCGTCCTATCTCAAGGCCCTAATCAGACCTTATGTCCCGCAAAGAACACTTCGTTCTGCAAACTCATCGCTTCTGGAAGAGCCCCGTTTCTCTCTGACGACCGTTGGCCTGAGAGCCTTCTCAGTATCCGGTCCGAAGGTGTGGAATCAACTTCCCATTCAACTGAGGCGAACAAGCTCTACTGTTACTTTCAAAAAGAACTTAAAAACTCATTATTTCAATATTTACCTTCGATAACATTTAACATGCTTTAGAAACTTACTGTCTTATTTATGGGTTGGGTCGGTTAATGCTACATTTATTTGTTTTGTCTTTTTTTTTAATCATCAATTTAGCTCTGTCACCTGGCCTAGTGTAATATCCGTATTCTTAGTTGTATGTTAAAGCGCTCTGAACTTACATTATGTTTGTTGGCAGCGCTATACAAATATTATTATTATTATTTAAAAGACTGAAAATGAAAGTTTAAATTTAAAATATCGTGAATTACGTTACAATTTTTAGTTCTTCTACCCCTTCCCCTATTGGTGTACGCTCGTTTGAATCTGTGGCGCCTTCACTGTGGAACGGCTTACCTGAGACACTGAAAAACTCTGTGTCAAAAAAGGCATTCAAGAAGAAATTGAAGACTTTTCTTTTCAACTAAATTGATCAAATACACATCCATCAGCAAAAAACTTGTTTGAAACTATTTTAAAATAAAATGTTATTGTCGTTTCGTGCCTCCATCGGCCGAAACCTTGTTTAAAACTAATTTAGAGTGTTATTGTCGTTTCGATTTTGTGAGCGCGCTGAGCATGCTTTTATTAGCATGGAGTGAGGCGCTATATAAATGACCAATTAATTAATTAACTTTAACAACTGTCAAACTTTGCAATAAAATTATGTCAATTTTTTAAACTCCCTCCCTGAACCCATTCAAGCTAACAATGAGTTACGGCCGGCAAATATGTTTGATAGGAATTAAAAAGGTCTACGAATAAATGTAAATCGGGTACAAAAAAATAGACATAGTCTAACTGGAGAATCGAAGTTTCACCAAACTAAAGGTCTATTTTTAACTTTCTTTTATCTAACATTTTTTGAAAAAAAACCACCTCTAAAACTTTTTTTGTGTTTAAACAATGAATAGCTGTATATAGTGTACACTGTAGCAGATTACACTGCACTGTATATAGTGTTCACTGTAGCAGTATACACTACGCTGTATATAGCATACAATGTAGCAGTATACTCTACACTGTAAATAATAAACACTGTATTAGTATCCACTTTTTTAAAAATTCAATGAATGTTTCATTAAAAATATGTATGATTTGCTTATAAAGGTCTACCAAAGTAAGATATATTAGATTATGTTAACATTGTCAATTCGAAATCTGGTAAACTAGAAAAGATGTAAATTCAGTGAAGCCGGCTGGTCTAGTGGTTAGCACACCGGACTGTCAACCAAAAACCATCGGACAGGTCGCGGGTTCGATCCCTGCCACCGGCGGATCCCTGTCACCCTGTAGGAGTTTTGGGCCTGTAAACGTATTTGCGCCAGCAGGCAGCACTATGTTTACAGCAGCGCATAGAACTGTTCCCAACAGGAACGGGATATGCGCTATAATAGTCTCATATTTATTTATTTATTTATTTTATATTCGTATTTTCCTTATAACAATAGTCAGAAGTGTAATATACTGTTCGTTTTATTGAGGGGTGGGGGGGGGGGGGGAGAGAAATTAAACACATCATCTAACGAAGCCTATATATATTATAATCTTTTCATTTGCAGTCTTTTCAATGAATAACATAATTTCACCTTTAATTATTTAGTATTTAAGTTTAATGCTCAAAATTTAAAAAAAAAAATGTTTATCATACCATTGTTTTAATTAATCAATATTATATTTTGCCGCGATAGTTTATTATATATAGTAACACAAATGGAGGATATTAGATAATGTTAACACCAAACTATATTTTTTTACTTTTTTTGTCAAACAATGTTTTAAATAATACATTGAAAACATTGAAAATCTCTATATATAAAAAGATCGTGTTTGTGTCCCCACGGATCCCTATTGTGTCACTGACTTATTTAGGCCTAGTCCTATATACTGTCTAATAGCTTTTCACATCTGACATGTGCCCTCTCTAGCTAAGTTGTTAACGTAGAGGACTGCTGTGCGTGCGAGCGGGTTCGATTCTCCAGTTAGACTATGCCTATTTTTTTTACCCGATTTACATTTATTCGTAGACCTTTTTAATTCCTATCAAACATATTTGCCGGCCGTAACTCATTGTTAGCTTGAATGGGTTGAGGGAGGGAGTTAAAAAAATTGACATAATGTTATAGGAAAGTTTGACAGTTGTTAAAGTTAATTAATTAATTAATTAATTGGTCATTTATATAGCGCCTTACTCCATGCTAATAAAAGCATGCTCAGCGCGCTCACAAAATCGAAACGACAATAACACTCTAAAATAGTTTTAAACAAGGTTTCGGCCGATGGAGGCACGAAACGACAATAACATTTTAAAATAGTTTCAAACAAGTTTTTTGCTGATGGATGTGTATTTGATCAATTTAGTTGAAAAGAAAAGTCTTCAAATTCTTCTTGAATGCCTTTTTTGACACAGAGTTTTTCAGTGTCTCAGATAAGCCGTTCCACAGTGAAGGCGCCACAGATTCAAACGAGCGTACATCAAATCACCAATAGGGGAAGGGGTAGAAGAACTAAAAATTGTAACGTAATTCACGATATTTTAAATTTAAACTTTTCATTTTCAGTCTTTTAAATAATAATAATAATAATAATATTTGTATAGCGCTGCCAACAAACATAATGTAAGCTCAGAGCGCGTTTAACATACAACTAAGAATACGGATATTACACTAGGCCAGGTGACAGAGCAAAATTGATGATAAAAAAAAAGACAAAACAAATAAATGTAGCATTAACCGACCGAACCCATAAATAAGACAGTAAGTTTCTAAAGCATGTTAAATGTTATCGAAGGTAAATATTGACAGTAGAGCTTGTTCGCCTCAGTTGAATGGGAAGTTGATTCCACACCTTCGGACCGGATACTGAGAAGGCTCTAAGGCCAACGGTCGTCAGAGAGAAACGGGGCTCTTCCAGAAGCGATGAGTTTGCAGAACGAAGTGTTCTTTGCGGGACATAAGGTCTGATTAGTGCCTTGAGATAGGACGGAAACTCGTTATTAAAAATGAACTGATGGCAAAGTAGCGCCACTTTATACTCAATTCTGGCTTTCACGGGGAGCCAGTGGAGCGAGCGTAGAAGGGCAGTTCCCGAGTCTCTTTTAGACTTGCACATAAACAAACGCGCAGTACTTTTATGTATTCGTTGTAGCCTGACGATTTATTGACATAAATGACATATATTTCTGTTGGATTTAAACTGACAACTCTAGCCTACATGTTTTTTTTGGTTTAAAATAAGATTAAGCTGTTATTTCTTTTTTTTATTTATTTTTTTTTTTTTTTTTTTTTTTTTGGGGGGGGGGGGGGGTTATCGGGCAAAATCTAGATATTAGACTGCACAAATAAAAATCTGCTTCGACTGTTAGAATTTAAAGCCCATGTTATTCATAGTAGAAAAAAGGAAAAAGACAAATTGGCCTACAATTTATTGGTCTGGTAAAGAAGTATTTTTAAAATTTATGCACTGTTGTTTTACACATGATGTTAAGGTACAAGCGCCTGCTCTTTATTACCGATCGAATGATCGGTCACCTGGTACTATATATATATATGTATATATGTCTGGCAATTTTTTTTTAAAGCGCTCTAACGATTATCTTCATGTTTTAATGCACTACTTGTTTCACCTAAAAAAAAAATCTACAGCTTTTCGGCCCCACAAATGAAAATCGGAAATAAACGTTAAACAAAAATACACATTAGATTTATCGTAGATATTGATTTTGGCCGTGAAAACATACCATTGCTCGACCCACGTGTAGTGCGGCTTTCCAGAGCGGTGTTTTGTTGCGTCGCAGTTATGACGTTTCGGGAATACCCTTAGGCTTACTACAGCAGAAAAAAGTTTAATTTATTGTTTAGACTAATGTTGCGCACCGATGATAGAAATAATTTAAAGCAAGACCAAGTGTAATTTATGTAATGCAAGGGTGTCCAAACTACAGCCAGTGGGTAACGCGCGGGCGGAGAAATGATAGTATGCGGCCCTCTCGGCTTATTTAGATTAGAACGTCTTCAATATATTTTAGATTAAACTTCAATATATTTTAGATGAAATTAAAAAAAAAAGAAAAACAAATACATATTTACGAATTATCTAATACTCAGATAATAGTTTGCCGTTTAAATAATAACAGAATTAGATGAAGTTTCACCAAACTAAAGGTCTATTTTTAACTTTCTTTTATCTGACATTTTTTGAAAAAAAGCACTTCTAAAACTTGTTTGTGTTTAAACAATGAAAAGCTGTATATAGTGTACACTGTAGCAGATTACACTACACTGTATATAGTGTTCACTGTAGCAGTATACACTACGCTGTATATAGCATACAATGTAGCAGTATACTCTACACTGTAAATAATAAACACTGTATTAGTATCCACTTTTTAAAAAATTCAATGAATGTTTCATTAAAAATATGTATGTTTTGCTTATAAAGGCCTACCAAATTAAGATATATTAGAATATGTTAACATTGTCAATTCGAAATCTGGTAAACTAGAAAAGATGTAAATTCAGTATATTCGTATTTTCCTTATAACAATAGTCAGAAGTGTAATATACTGTTAGTTTTATTGAGGGGCGGGGGGGGGGGAGATTAAACACATCATCTACCATAGACTATAATATACATGGACCGCTTGCTTTAGTTTTTTATGCTATTATCTTCTGTTTTTTGCAATTCCCGATTCTGAATGAAGTAATTGTAATACAAGTTCCGTTTTATTCAATGGCATTTTTTTCGACTTTAAATGAATACTTGTAGGCCTATTAATATATCATTGACTATAAAAAGATGGACCGCCTGCTCTATTTGTAGAGCTTATTTTCTTTTTTCCGTGCGCACACCACACTGATCTATAAATGTTTCCGCTCTTTACTACTTTCGATTTTAATTTTTCATTGAGAAAATCATGGAACTTGTGTATCAATAACTTTATTTCCGGTATAGCAATTACGTTATTTAGAATCGGGAATTCCGATCATCATTGTTTCAAGTCATCATATAGCAGAAATACCATAGACTATAATATACACCGAACATGAGTCTAACAGATAAACTCCATACTTCTTCAATAAGTAATTATTTAATTTGAACATTTACCTCCAGTATGCCTTTCAATTCATCAACAAAAACTTCCTCATCCATAGCGTCCATATCTAAATCATAGATTGACGCACAAAATTTATAAAAAAAATGGTCCGATTCAATAAAACGGAATTTGTATTACAATGACTTCATTTGGAACAACGAGGGAACGCACCAAGATGGCAGTGATGTTATGACTTCAATGTTACGTCCTTGAGAGTTTTATTGGAAAATACATACTTATTTAAAGTTGTAAAACTTATTAGGAAGTATTTTTGTGATTGTAATTATTATTAATTCCTTTGTAAATATAACTAAACAGTAAACAAACTAAAACTAAATACTAAAATTTAGAAAGCGGCTAAAGCCGCGGGTATATACAAACCCAAACACTTGAAAAATGGAGAGCAGAGAGACAAAAAGAAAAAGAGGTGAGGATTCGTTCACCGACGAAAATTCAGAAATATGGCCAAGGTTTATTACATTACATCTAAAGAATCTGAAAAGCCACTTACAAATTTATCGCCGTTTGTCATAGAAAAGACCATAACTGGGATGGCCGGACCACCCAAATCTGTTAAAAAATGAAGATCTGGACAGATTCTGGTGGAATGTGAAAAAAAATCACACTCAAAAAAGTTATTGAAAACAACCAGTATGGCAGTAATAGCGATAGAAACAAAACCTCATACCTTCCTAAACAGCTCAAAAGGAATTATAAAGTCAAAAGAATTAGAATGCTGTACGGAAGATGAAATAGCACTGGAACTTAAAAGTCAAGAAGTTATCTCATCTTACATAATTAAAATAAAAAGAGATAAAAAAGAAATAGCAACTAACACAATAATTTTAACTTTTAATAAACCACCTCCTCCAAAGGAAATTAAAGCAGGATATATAAACATCAAAATTGAAGACTACATACCTAACCCTATGAGGTGCCATACCTGTCAAAAATTTGGTCATTTGAAAAAACACTGCAAAAGAAATGCTGTCTGCCCACGTTGCGGTAATGAAGGATACAGCTTGAAAACATGCAGTGCAGAAATGAAATGTATAAACTGCGAAGGACAACATCTATCATTCTCAAAAATATGTCCAAGATGGATCGAAGAAAAGGAAATTCAAAAATTAAGAACTCAAAAAAATATACCTTATCAAGATGCAAAGAAATATATTCTAGCAGAAAAATCTTTAATAAGTGAAAAGAATTATGCTGGAGCTCTTAAAATAGACATGAAGAAAATGAAACACGCTGAAACACAGACAACCACTTTACCAGAATTGTACTATAAAGATCAAGATGGAGTGTTCAAAAAATGGGAAATAAATGCAATAATATGCACTAAAGACAAATCAACACAATCAAATATAGAAGAAATGCTTCCAGGGAAAGTAAACTCGGAGAAGAAACCAAATAAGGATTATATGAAAAACAAAATAAAAGAAATATATCACGGTAAGGACTTGACATCTAATGAAATTAGAACTATGGACATTTTGGAACAAGCATGCGAAAAGGGTGATTCAATAACTGACTTACAAATACAAAAGGAAACAATGTCTCAACCTTTAAATTAAAAAACCAGGACACAACAAGAAACGGATACACGGGAGAACGACATGGAAATTATAGAAGAAAATGAAATAGAAGATGTCATAACTTCAAAAAACAGAAATCGAAAAACAAACAAGTCTCCACATCAATCACAATCAAATATTATTATAAAAACCCTCCAGAAACCAAATCAAAAATAAAGAAAAAAATAATAAGAAATTAATATTACTCTTGGATATTAATTCACAATATAAGAATATTCTTCAATGGAACTGCAGAGAACTAAAACATAATATTCCAGAACTACAACCTATTATAACTGAGACAAATCCTATAGTAATTTGTCTACAAGAAATAAAATTAAATACAGAATCATTTGAATTGCGTGGTTATACCGCTTATCACCATATACATTCTAAAAAAAATTGCATTTGGAGGTACTTCTATTTCTATAGCAACTAATATTCTACATAGAAAAATTAATATAAATACCTGCATGCAAGCCGTGGCTATAAGATTTACATTAGGAAGACCTTTAACTATATGTTCAATTTATATCCCACCAGATCAAATAATAACATATTCACAATTAGATGATCTCATTAAACAGCTGCCACCTCCAATAATACTTATGGGAGACTTTAATGCCCACAACCTTATATGGGGAAGTCATAATACAAACCTAAGAGGTAAAGAAATTGAAAGATTACTCAATGAAAGAAATATATGCATTTTTAATGATGGTACTCCGACTTTTTATAGTTCTACAAATTTATCTCCATCTTATCTCGATTAAACAATGGCAGATTCAACTCTATTTACAGAATTTACTTGGAGTGTTTTGGAAAATAATTATGGATCAGATCACCAGCCTATCCTGCTAACTACAAACTCCAAAATACCAGCCCATAACCCATCAACATGGAACTTTAAAAGAGCAGATTGGAATACTTTTAAATTGGAATGCGACATAATACTCTCTCAAATAAATATACATTCTAGTGCTCAAGAAGAATATTCAACCTTTTTACAATCATTATATCAAATCTGTGTACGAACTATACCGAAAACAACATCCAAAATAACAAAGAATAAACCATGGTTCACAAACATTTGTAAAGAAAACATAAAAGATAGAAACAAACAGATTAGAGATTTCAAGACAAATCCATCTCCAGAAAACCTGAAAGCCTTTAAAATTGCACGAGCGAAAACTCGACAGGTAATTAGGGAACAGAAACGACTTGCATGGCAAAATTATATAAACAAAATAAATTCAAACACACCCATAAATAATATTTGGAAAATGATTCGAAAAATTAAACTAAATACCAACAAATGTCCAAGTAAACAAATCAAACTATGCAGAAACTACACAAGATATTACAAATAAAATTGGAAAGACCTTTTCGAGAAATTCATCATTTGAAAATTATACAGACTCCTTTAAAAAAGTAAAAAGAGAAATAGAAAAAGAAACTATACATTTTGAAACAAATATATTTGAATACTACAACTCACCAATATCAATAAACGAGCTTACGCAATGTATTAAAGAAACCAAAAATACTGCACCAGGCCCAGATTCAATTCATAATGAGATTATAAGACATCTGCCAACGTTAACACTGAAAACTCTATTAAAATTTTTTAATGATCTTTGGCAACAAAATACATTTCCTAAGGAATGGAACAAAGCAATTACCATTCCAATACCTAAAGAGAAAAAAAAATCACACAGATCCAATAAATTACAGACCAATAGCCCTCACAAATTGTTTCTGTAAAATTATGGAAAAAATTGTTAATAAACGCTTAATATATTTTCTGGAAAGTAATAACTTAATATCAAAGACTAAATGTGGATTTAGAATGAATCATTCAACAATAGATCATCTCATTAGATTAGAAACATTTTTTAGGGAAGCTTTTGTTAGGAAAGAACATGTGGTAGCTGTTTTTTTTCGATTTAGAAAAGGCATTTGACACTACATGGAAATATGGAATTTTGAAAGATCTATATTCCTTCGGTTTAAGAGGAAAGTTACCAAAATTTATATCAAACTTTCTAAGCAACCGAACATTTCAAGTAAGAATTGGAGACTATTTATCAGATACATTTATTCAAGAAGAAGGTCTCCCTCAAGGAAGCGTATTATCGCCTACACTATTTAATATAAAAATAAACAAGATCACTGAATGCTTATTACAGAATACAAAGTGTTCTCTATACGTCGATGACTTTGTGATCTATTATAGAGTTAACTGTATGATAGAAATAAAGAATCATCTACAACTTCAAATCAATAAAATACAAGAATGGACCGAAAAAAATGGATTTAAATGTTCTGCTAAAAAAAAAACAAATATTGTACATTTCTGTCAGATACATAAAAAACACCCTGACCCTGAACTATACCTTTATAAAAAACAGATTCCTATAGCTAATAACGTCAAATTTCTTGGAGTAACATTTGATAGTAAATTAAATTTCTTGCTACATATAAAAGAACCAAGTGTCAAAAATCCACAAATCTACTGAAAACTTTAGCAAATACAGATTGGGGAGGAGAGAAAAAAAGTCTACTGAAAATATATAGATCACACATTAGATCAAAATTAGATTACAGATGTTTAGTATACGGATCAGCAAGAACATCATATCTAAAAATGCTTGATCCTGTACATAATCAATGCATACGTCTATGCCTAGGAGCATTTAGAACTACTCCATGTAACAGTTTACAAATAGAAGCAAATGAACCACCACTACAAAATAGAAGACTCAAGCTATCATTACAATATGCACTAAAACTGAAATCCTTACCGAATAATCCAGCGTATTTAAGTGTTTTTTACCCACAAGAAAAAAACAGCTTTACTAAAAACTTAAAATGTATACCAACTTTTGGACTTAAAATTGAAAAAGAAATAATCGAAACTGAAATCGACTTTAGATTGATAAAAAGATATTATATACCAAAAACTCCACCATGGCTTTTTGAAATCCCGCCTATAAACTTAGAATTAAACCATAGAAAGAAAAAGGATTCTTGCGTGAATATGTTTCAAGAAGTGATACAAAAATACCCAAATTCTGTACAAATATACACAGATAGATCGAAAAATGATACAGCGACACCTTCGGTTGCTCTTACCTCAAAAAAAAGTAAAACGAGAAAATATATTTCCAATATCTCAATAAATACTGCAGAGGCTTTAGCAATTAGTCTTGCATTAGACATTGCAGAAGAATCAGAAAACCAAGACTTCGTAATTATATCCGATTCGTTATCTTGTCTTACTGCTTTGAGAAACTGTAATATCAGGAATATATCGGCATTGGACATTCTGACAAAATATGAAAGGGGCAAACGTATCGTTTTCTTTTGGGTTCCTGGTCATGCAGGGATAGAGGGAAATGAAAAAGATGACAGAGAGGCAAAAGACGCTCTATTGTTATCAGAGACTATTATCCCAATACCATATCGATACTTGAAACCTTTGATAATTAGACACATAAGACAAAAATGGACTAACTTCTTGAGAATCGAATGCAATAAACTGCAATATTTGGAAAACTCAAAAACCTGGCATGATACGGGCCAACTTATTCGAAAAGACGCAGTTATTCTCTGCAGACTACATACAGGACATACACAACTAACACATTCTTTTCTCTTAAAACGAGAAACGGCTCCAATTGGTGCTTTCTGCAATGTCAACTTAACAGTGTCTCACATTTTGTTGGAGTGTAATACATTTGATGAAATTCGACGTAGGTTCTATTGCTGTAGAACTCTTCATGATCTTTTCATCAAAATTAAACCAAAGCATATAATAAACTATATTAATGACATTCAACTGTACAACAGAATTTAAAGATATAAGAACAATAAAATGGATACAAGAGAAACATGACAACAATATTATCAAAAAGGCCCTATATAACCATCGATGTTGATGGGCCAGAAATTCAACAATTCAATTCAATTCAAAAACTTCATTTAGAATCGGGAATTTCGAAATAAGCAGTCTTTCGAGTCATCATATAGCAGAAAAACTAAAGCAAGCGGTCCATGTATATTATAGTCTATGATCTAACGAAGCCTATATATATATATTATGATCTTTTCATTTGCAGTCTTTTCAATGAATAACATAATTTCACCTTTAATTATTTAGTATTTAAGATTAATGCTCAAAATTAAAAGAAAAAAAAAGTTTATCATACCATTGTTTTAATTAATCAATATTATATTTTGCCGCGAAAGTTTTTTTATAAATAGTAACACAAATGGAGGATATTAGATAATGTTAACACCAAACTATATTTGTTTACTTTTTTGTCAAACAATGTTTGGAATAATACATTGAAAACATTGAAAATCTCTCTATATAAAAAGATCGTGTTTGTGTCCCCACGGATCCCTATAGTGTCACTGACTTATTTAGGCCTAGTCCTATATACTGTCTAATAGCTTTTCACAACTGACATGTGCCTTCTCTAGCTAAGTTGTTAACGTAGAGGACTGCTGTGCTTGCGACCCGGATTCGATTCTCCAGTTAGACTATGCCTATTTTTTTGCCCGATTTACATTTATTCGTAGACCTTTTTAATTCCTATCAAAAATATTTGCCGGCCGTAACTCATTGTTAGCTTGAATGGGTTGAGGGAGGGAGTTGAAAAAATTGGCATAATGTTATAGGAAAGTTTTACCGTTGTTAAAGTTAATTAATTAATTAATTAATTGGTCATTTATATAGCGCCTCACTCCATGCTAATAAAAGCATTATTAGCGGGCTCACAAAATTGAAACGACAATAACACTATAAAATAGTTTTAAACAAGGTTTCGGCCGATGGAGGCACGAAACGACAATAACATTTTAAAATAGTTTCAAACAAGTTTTTTGCTGATGGATGTGTATTTGATCAATTTAGTTGAAAAGAAAAGTCTTCAAATTCTTCTTGAATTCCTTTTTTGACACAGAGTTTTTCAGTGTCTCAGGTAAGCCATTCCACAGTGAAGGCGCCACAGATTCAAACGAGCGTACACCAATAGGGGAAGGGTTAGAAGAACTAAAAATTGTAACGTAATTCACGATATTTTAAATTTAAACTTTTCATTGTCAGTCTTTTAAATAATAATAATAATATTTGTATAGCGCTGCCAACAAACATAATGTAAGCTCAGAGCGCGTTTAACATACAACTAAGAATACGGATATTACACTAGGCCAGGTGACAGAGCTAAATTGATGATTAAAAAAAAGACAAAACAAATAAGTGTAGCATTAACCGACCCAACCCATAAATAAGACATTAAGTTTCTAAAGCATGTTAAATGTTATCGAAGGTAAATAATTGAAATAATGAGTTTTTAAGTTCTTTTTGAAAGTATCAGTTATTAGCCTCAGTTGAATGGGAAGTTGATTCCACAACTTCGGACCGGATACTGAGAAGGCTCTAAGGCAAACGGTCGTCAGAGAGAAACGGGGCTCTTCCAGAAGCGATGAGTTTGCAGAACGAAGTTTTCTTTGCGGGACATAAGGTGTGATTAGTGCCTTGAGATAGGACGGAAACTCGTTATTAGAAATGAACTGATGGCAAAGTAGCGCCACTTTATACTCAATTCTGGCTTTTACGGGGAGCCAGTGGAGCGAGCGTAGAAGTGCAGTTCCCGAGTCTCTGTTAGTCCTGCACTGTATTCGCTGTAGCCTGGCAATTTAATGACATAAATGACATATATTTCTGTTGGATTTAAAACTGACAACTCTAGCCTACATGCTTTTTTTATTTGGGTTTAAAATGAGATTAATCTTTTTTTTTTTCTTTTTTTTTTGTTTTTTTTTGGGGGGGGGGGGGGGGGGTTATCGGTCAACATCTAGATATTAGACTGCACAAATTAAAAATCTGCTTCGACTGTTAGAAATTAAAGCCAATGTTATTCGTAGTAGAAAAAAGAAAAAATACAAATACAATTTATTGGTCTGGTTAAGACGTATTTTTAAAATTTATGCACTGTTGTTTTACATACACATGATGTTAAGGTACAAGCGCCTGCTCTTTATTACCGATCGAATGATCGGTCACCTGGTACTACTTGTAATATGCGTAAACGATACTTAATTACTCGAATATTCATTAGTAGTTCATCATGCTTTCTGGAATATTCTAGAGGTATCGGATAGAAGTTCCGATTATCTATATATATAAAAAGACAGTGTTAAGCCCCCCGAGGATCCCCATTGGTCAATTTGAAAACACGTGTGTCACTGACCTATCTAGGCCTATATATTGTCTAATAATAGTCCTGGTTAATATTCGTAAAAATGTATATAATATGATTACAAAATATTCATTTTTTAATTTATTTTGTTCAATAATATCGGACAATAAATTAATATTGTTTTTTAGGTTTTGTTGTAATAACTTTGTAAATTAAATGCATTCAATTCAGTTTGGCTTGATATTTACTATTATCTGGCAAGCCATTAATTAAATCACGCCAATTTCCGGCATTTCCGAGAGCACGTTGACAACGTTGACTAACTTTTAATACCTTTCAGTAAGTAAAAAAATTATTATTATTATGTTTACATATTAATATTATCTTTGTTTTAATTGTTTTCCTCGGCGTCTACCAGTACGACCACAGTACATTTTTAATTCAAAGTATAGTCTTAGGATAGTGATATACCTAATTGTCCTAATACCGGTATCGAAAATAGGTAACTTTAGACTTTAGATATCTTAGAAATTGAATGTAGGCCTAATTAATCTGGGCTATTATAATAGGCAGGCCTATCTTATATTTATATAATTGGGCAGGCCAATTCATTATTATCTCATTTATGGGCTACTAATATTCACTTATAGCAAGTTATAGCTTATAGCCAAAAAAATTATTACAGGCCTATGCCTACGCTATATTTGCCTATCATCAATGTGAATGTGGGCTTTTTTATTGGGCAGGCGGCCGGCAAGCCTATTCTATACTCTATACATTCATTTAGTGAAATTTAGTCTTTAGTGGCTTGCTTTATAATTTACTTTGTCTTATTTTTCTTTTTAGTTGATTTTACGTGTTAATATCTTAATCTTATTTTTTTTCACAGTCTCACAGTACATACTTTTGTAGGCCTATTCATTATTTCACTTTTTCCCCCCCTTTACTTCCAGATATTAGGTAGGTGCCAACTTTATAGCACTGCTATTTCTTTCAATTTGATTTGGCTAATACGTCTCCGTAAGTAAAATATATATATATTTTTACACTTTATTAATATCTTCTTTTGAATGGTTTTGGCTACATTTCCTCGGCCTACATTTTTTAGTATTATTATCTCACTTTTTTCCCTTTACTAAACTTTACTTCCAGGTTAGTTAGGGTAGGTCTATACTATTTGAACTTATAATTGTTTTATTTTTATTTGATTTTACGTTTCATTTTAATTGTCTTCACTTTTTTCCTCTGCGGCTACGACCACAGTACATTGTTTTGTTTTATTATCTTTTTTTTTCCTTTACTTCCAGGTTTTAGATGTCAACTTTATACCTTCACTGCTGCTATTTCTTTCAATTTTATTTGGCTTATACCTCTCAGTAAGTAAAAAAAATATATATATATATTTACACTTTATTAATATCTTCTTTTGAATGGTTTTGACTAAATTTCCTCGGCCTACATTTTTTTAGTAGGCTTATTCATTATTATTGCCCTTTTAGTGTCAACTTTATACCCTCACCACTGCTGTTTCTTTTAATTTTATTTGGCTAATACTAATACCACTCAGTAAGTTTAAAAATATATATGTTTTACATTTTATTAGTATCTTCTTTTGAATGGTTTTGACTGAATTTCCTCGGCTTCTACAACCACAGTACATTTTTTAGCATTCATTATTATCACATTTTTTTTCATTTACTTCCACTTCCAGGTTAGTTAGGACTGGTCTGTACTATTTCAACTTATAATTTTTCAAATTGTTAATTTTTTAAACCATATATGGTTATACATTTATTCTTAAAATGATTCTTATAATTTTTTTTTTATTTCATTAGAATGTCTACCACTACCTCCGATTCAAAGAGACCAAAAAGAAATTATACTCCGGAACAAATGGACCAGAAAAGGCAAAGAAAATCTGTAACTTAGAGGCATGCAAATGGAACTCCAGAACAAATGGAAGAGAAACTTAGGCATAGCAGAATTAGGATGGTTGAGGTTGAGGCAAGCTCTAATGACATTAAATTAGAAAAATTTAGTTATGATTGTAAAATTAATTATCATTACAACCTGATGTACGAATAGGATCAATGGATATTGTTTGTCAATACTGTCAGGCAAATAGGTGAGAAATGAATTGCCAGGAATTTGTTTGCTGTTCGGGGGGGAGGGGAGAAAGGTATTTTGGCCCATTATTGACCAACCACCAGAACCTCTATATTCTTACCTGTCTGGGGAAACACCTGAATCTAGACATTTTAAAAACATATTATTATAATTCTTGCTTCCAAATGACTTTCTTTGGGCAAATGTAGAATCTGCCAATTTCATGACAACCTTTAAAGTACAGGGTCAAATATATTACAATGCCGGTTCACTCCTACCAATGCTAAATGAGTCGCCCAAGTTTCTTCGTTTATTTTGTTGGTGATGAAGCAACTGAACTTCCCAACAATGCAATAATATATGTAGCTTATTAGGCCCATTTAATTTTTCAATGGACGTCGCCAGGGACTTTAGAAAACACCTCATAAGTTTAAAATGTAAAATGAGTGTTGGGTAGAATTATTTTTTAATTGTAGGCCTATATGTTTTTATGTTTTTTTTTAAAGTGATTCTTATGTGTTTTTTTTTTTTAATCATTAGGATGTTTACCACTACCCCTGAATCAAAGAGACCTAGAAAAAAGTGAGACTCCAGAGCAACGAGAATAGAAAAGTCAAAGAGTGTCCTTAATGTGTGCCAATGAAATGCCAGATCAAAAGGAAGAGAAACTTTGACGAAACAGAATTAAAATAGAAAAGCAGAATTTGAAGCCACTGGGGATGCCACCTCATAAATTAGCTTTAAAAATTGGATCTCACATTATATTAAGGCGTAATCTAGATCCGTCCAATCTTTTTATCTTTGCTTCTGGGGGGTAAAACTAAAAATTTAGTTTATTCTAAAGCTGTGAGTTAAATGTCAAATTTGTGAAGGACAATAATTCATTTGGACGTTTACATTTAATGCTTCACTAAACCTAGAGCTACTGTCAATTGATTTAATTAATTTTAAAACATTTAATATACTTAAAATATGCATTTTTTAAATTATCTTTTGTGGTTTTAACTTTTTATTTAATTTTGTGTACCGTTTTATTAGAAGATTATTTTTTTTCTTATGTGTTATAATAATGCTACCCAACACTCATTATATTATTTTACACTTTAAACTGATGTGTTTGAAACAAATTGTTGTTTGGCATTGCTATAAGTTTAGTATAATCTAATTATTTTATTTTAATTTCTATAGACATTTTACTTGATGTTTTTTTCATACAAATTTTAATAAAACTTGCATTTGTTGGAAAGTTTTTACTTTGTTAATAAATTTATGTTACAGCATGTATATTTTTAAACCTCTTAATTGTTGTCTGAATGTTTTTGTCATTATTGTTATTTGTTTATATGTTTCAAGCTTATTTCCTCTGTGTTGTCTGGAAATAAATTATATAGGCCTGTAAAATGATTTTCCATTCCGATTAGCTTTCCAATTGTAGTTAGCTTAATTTTTAGGCTTGAAAGTAAACAACATAAATTTGAAATTAATTCCTATTTGCCTAGGTCCATTGCAACTAAATCAATAATTATTTCATCATATTCTTAAAATAATTGTGTTTCAAGCTGAGTCTATGTAATTTTTACCCCGGGCAACGCCGGGTAAATTAGCTAGTAAATAATAAATTAAACCGCGGTCTACCCTTGCGAAGGTTAGCGTGGGTACGTTTTTGAGTGACTGTAAAAAAAAAGCTGACGACTAATTGTAATATCTGGTTCTGGACTTTCTGGACTTAGTTTTTAACAACAAATTTCTTACGAGGAGATAAACCATCCGAAATCAACGTATTATCCATGTTAACATTGATAATTAACAATTATTAAAAATTAAATTACTAAATTCATTGGCTTTGTTGTGTTAATAAACTATTTGATGTTCTTCTACTTTACTTGGACTTAATATAGATTTGTAAATCAATATTATATAATTAGTAAGTTTTTCATACATATAAAATATCAAGTAATAACCTTTCTATACGTGTGGTATAATCCAATAATTGTTTTTGTTGCTGGCTTCCTTTAGTCTCGCGAGACGACGGAATTTAGTGTGCCCTTGGGGAATGTACGCGCCTGGCCGTACAAGCCCACATGCGAGTGACAGTCTTTGTTGCACGTCCGGCACAAGAAGGCCAAATTGGTCGTTGGCTGGTCTCTTTTCTTCCTTCTGGTGCGCTTCTCGTCAGCGAGCCGTTGCAGGTCTCTTTCTCCTCTTTCCAGCCCGAAGGTCAGCGCTTGTCTCCAGCTGGACCTGTCCTTGGCAAGTTCCTCCCAGCTGTTTGTGTCCATGGCCAGGGCTTTCATGTCTCTATTGCAGACATCCTTAACTAGGAGGTGGGGCCGGCCCGGAGTCCTCTTTCCTCTGGCTGTTCAGAGTATAGGATGTCTTTGGGTAATCTGCCATCGTCCATCCTACACACATGAGTCCCAGCCATCTGAGCCGGCGTTGGCGAAATAGAGTAGGCATGCTTAGCATCCCAGCCTGCTGCAGCACCTCGTTGTTCGTGACATGGTCCTGCCAGGAGACTCCGAGTATTCGTCGGAGGCAGCGCATGTGAAAAGCACTCATACTCTTCTCTTGTCTAGAGTATAGGGTCCAGGTTTCGCTGGTATAGAGTAGAGTGCTTAACACACATGCACGGTACACTTATGATCTTTTCACTAAGACATATCCAAGAAAAGTGTCAAGAGCAACACATGCCCCTCTATCTGGCTTTCATTGATCTGACAAAGACTTTCGACTTGGTCAGCAGAGATGAACTCTTTACAGTCTTGGCAAAAGTTGGCTGCCCATCGAAACTGCTGAGAATAATACAGTCATTCTATGATGGAATGAAAGGCACAGTGCAGTATGACGGTTCAACTTCGGCCGCATTTGACATCCTCAGCGGAGTCAAACAGTGCTGTGTTTTTGCCTCAACACTCTTTGGCATCTTTTTTCGAGCCTGTTGAGACGTTCCTTTGGAACTTCAACCGAGGGGGTTTATCTACACACCCGTTCTGATGGTAAACGATACAACCTGGCCAGGCTTAAGTCTAAGAGGAAGATACTGGAGACCGTAATAAGGGGAATGCTTTTTGCAGATGACGCTGCCTTAGCTACACACACAGATGCAGATGGACCGCCTTGCCAAGGCCGCTAGCGACTTTGGCTTCACTATCAGCCTAAAAAAGACTAATGTGACGGCCCAGGAAGCTGATTCTCCCAAAATTTAATTACCATCAACAACTGCGAACTTGAGGCTGTGGAGCATTACAGATACCTTGGCTCCACCATCACTAGCAACCTATCTCTAGATGCAGAGCTCAACACAAGGTTCGACATGACCTCCACAACACTGGCTAGGTTATCACACAGAGTGTGGAACAACAAAACGCTTACCATAAAAACCAATCCAATAATAGAGGCATTAAAATCAAGAATGTATACATCCGGAGGTTTTGGAGATAATATGGGAAATGAACTACTAGACATTTATATGATACATTGCATATATATGAATTCTACATTCATTCTTGGCATCGATGTGTAATAATATACATATTGTTACGACCAAAATCCCCTGGTGGTCAGAGCCTTGTAAATGTTGTTGATAATTATCTTTCGTCCTAGGGAAGACTTTGGTTATTATTATTTATATTTCAGTATTACGCGAACTCTCCTTATTGTCCTGGGCACAAACTCAGGATTTGCGTTCTAAGAGTTCCTTTCCTTGCGTTGTGGTTGTAAATAAATATATTATCGTATTGTAAACAATGAAACAAAATTAGAAAAGTAACTTGACGAGGAAGCTTCAGTGTAAATGTTGTTGATAATTTTAATCAGGTGATAAAGTATATGCAATAAATGTAGTATTTACAGCAATAATAGAATAGTGCCTACACAAGCGTCCATAACAAGCTGAAAGGAAAGTATCTACAAGATTCTGCAAAACACTCTGCAAAAACTCTGTACAAACTACTCTTCACAAGACTGACTGCCTAGCCTTAAATACTCGCGGAGGAGAGCGGGGAATAGACCTAAACTAGGAGGGGCTAAAATAATGGTATCATTAAAAAAAACTCATAATAAAAATGATAGTTTTAACATAAACTCCCCTGTACAAGAAATAATAGACTATTCCTAGCCATTCCGAGAATATGAGGTCGGCACGAGAGTGGATTCTTAGAACAGTCCAGGCCCAGCACCGCCCACAAAACTCGCGTTGGAGAGGGAGAGGAAATAATTAATGTGTGTTCCAGCATTTGGAACCACCAATATGTGACAATATTTATACTAAATTACAAACAACAATAAAGATAAAGCTGTCATACGTTTTAATCAAGAAGTGCTGAAAATTCAACAAACTTAAATCATAGTTAAAATATATATAATCTTTAAATTCATAAAGCCAAGCCTTACAATATGAGGACAATATATAAATTTTAAAAAAGCAAAAAAGTAATGGGAAACTTCACAATAAGAAATATTTAAATTGGGATAAAAATAGGTACATTTAATACAGAGAAGAAAGTAACGTTATTTCCGGACGTGAGGCATAGATCTACGACCTTGTCTTGCCTGTTTAAAAGTTTTAGTTTTTCTAAATAAAACATAATGAAAGATAAGAACCCGAAAAGATTCTCGTCTAAAATGTGTTCTAAATAATAAAATAACTTTTACATTGTGTATTCATTTATTTTCTTTAATTTTTTAAATATTCAAAGTTTTTTTTACACCTATTACTGACTTCTCCTATGTGTTTAGGTCTATGTGTGTGATCTTGTATGTATTTTAAAAGTAGTATTCCACCTTATGCTTACATATTACTAAAGTACCATTGAATAGAAAAAGTTTTAGTGGCCAACTAGTAGGAACTCAAAACTGATTTTAATTTGTCAAGCTTTTTTTTTATGAAAGACAAAAAAATTCTAAGACCTTTCTTTGAAAACAAATTTAAGAACTGTATGATAATTTTCAGCAATTTTACCCTTTGCTACCTCACAATGTCCCATTTTTAGAGGTCATTATCTAAAAAAAAAATATTAGTTATGGCCAAGTTACTTTGTTTACAAACACACGAGCTTGTAGAGAAGAGATCCAATTTTGCTTCGTGAATGAGATGCATTTAAAAAATATAAAAATATGGCCGTAAAATTTATTTTTCCTACATTTTACAGTTTTTTTCAAAAGAGACAAAAAACGCAAATGTTACTTATTTTAAAAAAATTACAAAAAATACCTAATTTAAGTACAAGCTTATGTTGTATATCAAATTGAAGAGCATTCAATGCTCTACAGTCTACAGAGACGTACAAAATTGGCACTGTTTTAAATAATCAAAATGTTAATATTTTAAAAAGAATTGCGTTTTTTGGCCTTTTATAAATATTTGCGAAAATTTAACGAATCTTTGTGTATGTAAAAATATTGCAATAATTTGAAGTTTATTTAAATTACACAACTCTTATAGAAAGAAATGTTACAAAATATACTATATAAGGAGGTATACGGACAATAATTGACAATCACGTACTTGAAAACTATTTATAAAATTAATTAAAAAAGCCCCTTTATCACAAAACTAAAAAGAAAATATACTATTTTAATATAAACTTAAAACTATTCAATATATTACTTGTAAATAATTATTTGATTATGTCTCTCTATTGTTTTTTCAATGGTATAAGGGCCTATATCTAATGGGCCTCAACAGTAACCAAGAACGCCTATCACGTTATACTAAGCTGTAGCCTGTAGTCCTAGGGGAAGTCCTTTGATTACATTAACAGTTTTAGGCAGTACTACCCCCACCCCCCATTGTGAACAATTAATTGTCAAATTTTCAGAGACGCCCAAATAAAGTTCTGCGAACAATTTACTGCCCCCCCCCCCCCACACACACCAACCCATACGTCCATTAACTAGCAATAATGTTTACGCTGCCATCTAATTCATTACGTTTATTTGTATATATAAATATTTAAAGAATCAAATTTTTCGTTTCACTATTGTTATTTCGATACAATATTAGTTGTTCAATAGTTTAGGGGGAATATTGTGCATTAGTTGAGAATTAGCCCGGTTTGTTCACTATGTCATCTTGCATTATTGCTCCTCCCCCGCCCCCACACTTCATACTAGTTGAGTTTGCTGTCCACCTATCTTTCCTACTTTTCACTATTTGCCACCCCAACTAATCCACTGGTAATAACACATTTTTAAAAAATTATCCATTAAAAATTAAACATGATACATTAAAAATTAAAAATTATTAAACAGAACTCTTGTATCGACCTAATTTTAAACTTTCATCTATTAGTAGTTGCCAAAAATATATTGGTTAACATTTCAGAACAAACCAGCTTGTCCACCTCTTGTCGTGCACTTTTCGGGCCCCCCCCCCCCCCCCACACCCATATAATGTTGCACAATTCTACCATGTGTTCCCCTCCCCAACCCTACTATTTTGTTTTTGTTAGGTACGTATTGCAATAGAGAGGGTATATGCATATAGGCCACGAAGTCGGCAATGTAGTATAATCTATGGTTTTAATGCCAGGCTGTTGATGGGTTAAAGAGAGTGTGTCACATAAACACATGAATAATGTATAAATAAAATGTATTATATAAAGTCACTTTATTGACGTTAAATTATATTGATTCCCTTCTATCTCACATTTCAACAATTGTCAATTTTTTTCAACCTCTTTCTTTCTATTTTGTTGACATAATTAACAAACTAAATTTAATAAAATATTATATAGATATACTTTTTAACATAAAAACATTTTATATTATAAATCTATGATATGGAATAGTTTTACGTAACTACTAAAGTAATAAAATCCTATAAAGACGCCTTTATTGAAAATGACCCTACACGACATGTTTTTACGGCGGTAAAATACAATTTCAAAGGGTTTATCATAATACATAGATTAGTAATTCTTTAAGATTCGTACAGAAAAATTGATCAGCTTTAAAGACCAACTGAAGAGGTTTTTCTCAAAGGGACGAGATTTGGAATAGCCCCATACGCAAGTGACAATTGAGACAGGAAATAAATAAACAAAACTCGACGCTCTAAATCTATATTTAATTTAACCATTTTGTTAAAAATAAAAACCGAGAAAAGATTGAAAACACGTGGCAATAGATTTAAACCATGTGAAAATAGATTCAAAACATGTGGCAATAATTCAAAACATGTGACAATATTCATTTATCCTAGTCGAAATATTTTCTCTGACGTCACCTTCCTATGTTTCATCCCAAATGGCTACGAGATTTTGATTTTTCCTCCAAAAAAAAGACACATTTTAGTGCAAATATTAAACTAATTACTTAAAATTTATATTTGATATTTTGTTTAAATGATTTTATTGAAATTTAGAATACACAATATACTATCAAACAACTGATAAAAATTTTGATAAAAAGCTATTTGCTTGGTCTATAAGGTGGTGGTATTACGCAGTATAGCCGACATTTTCAAGCAATAATACAAACACTAACTTTTTTCTTCGAAAATTTAAACTATTAATATTCTTTGCAAAATTATATAGTGATTAAAGCCATTCATTTCTGTACAGTCGTGTGAAAAAATATATGTCTATCATGACTTAGGCCTTGAGCCCTAGGCGATTTTGTCGAAAAATTAAAAACGAGCCAAAAAAAAACCGAAATTAGTTTTGAGTAGGCCTATCTACAACTAGTCAAGGCATGCTATACAAATTTAAAAAAAGAATTTACCTCTTTATCAAGAGAAGTAAGAAGATCATTCATGGTAACCTCAGCATTCAACTCTTGACGATCAAAAGGTCTGCTTAAATAATTATGAAAATCATATTATAGGGCCTACATATATATTTAAAGGTACATATCTTACAGAACTTTGCTGATATATATATATTATATATGCCCATATATACATACCTATGTATATTATATACAGTGCTTTTTTTGTGACGATACGCACCGGTACGGCGTACCGGCACCTTTTTCAAAAAGGGAAAAAATTATTACTTTTCTTGTATTTTAACGTTTATTATTACTTTATTATATTATTTATTTGTTAAAATTGAATTATTTAAAATTGCGCGCAATAAAAATTAAAATCTAAAATGCGAAATTGCTTTAAAAGTTAGGCAATCCATCACTGAGTACCGGCACCTGTTTTTTTTACAAAAAAAAGCACTGATTATATATATATATATATATATATATATATATATATATATATATATATATTATATTGTGTGTGTGTGTGTGTGATGTATCTTTTGTACCAGGTCGACCGATCTTCTTTCGGTAATATTTTATTTTAACATGTATTTTAACAAGAATTGATTATTAAACAAATAATAAATAATTTGATAAATTGAAAAAAATAACAGCTTTTGCAGACCAACAATTAGCATTTGCATTTTTCTGCTTCTTTTCCGTCTAGGCACATTTACATATTTCAATTAAAGTTCCGTATGTTTCCCCCCCCCCCCCCCCCAATCACTTTCCTCACATCTAATTCAAAATTTCCTACCAATCAACAGTTTAAGAACAATAACTGGCATAAGGATAAATATTAAAGCCTAAATATCAATCTCCCCCCCCGAGCACATCCATTTCACATGATTATAATGTCTGACCTCATACATGTAGTTGTAAAGTATCCCATTTAAAACAATTTGATCTATAGGGACCTTAAAGCACTGTTCACAAGTTTATGTTGCCACGGCAAACTGGGATATTGTATGACCAGCTCAAAGCCCACAGTGCCCAACCCCCCCTCCCCTCTTTACTTTCCCCTAACGAATGTCAGGTACCCATCGGATGTGGGTAGGCTCAGAGACACCCTTCAGAGCCGGGAACTAATCCTAGCTATTATAAAGATTCATACCCAGAACCTTCGGTACGTCAGCCGAACTCTCGATCTCACAGTTTTGATCATGTCTGGTATCAAACTAATTGTGATAAATATGACACCAATGGTAATAATGTCTTACACCAAAGGAGACAGCAATAATGATTATGTAATCATTATGTTTTTTAGAAATGTCAATCCAAAGATTTTCTTTACAACGGCTGTTGATTCATTGCAAATGAAACACATCGCAATTTGAACACTTCAGAAATCTTCTCAGAATGCAATAAAACTGATGGTCTTTTAATCCAATTTTATCAACTTGGTTCCTGAACACTAAACACTACCCTATTATCTATGACGTTAACAGTTTCCAATCATTCTGGCTTAAGTAATAATATTAACAAATTTTAAGAACAGATATTCGATCATGTCGAAGATTTCATCTATGGTCAACTTTTGTCGCTTTTTAAGGTAGAAAAGTCCTAAACATGTAGAAAAGAACACTCAACAGACAATTAAACCCTACTCTTGGTGAACAAGAAATTCCACTCAATATATGTTTTAAGGAAAAGTTTCATATGAATTTATTACATTGAGAAAAAAAAAGACAGTTTAAGAAAACTATGTCTATGTTTTATTTATCTCAGTCATTCTATAACAATTTAAGTATCATCAATTAGAATCGTCATTTCTTAAATTTAAAACCATGACTTGGACCTTTACTTCCAGCTTCTGTTTCCCGACTTTTGAAAAAGCAAAACAAATACATAAACACAATTCCAAAAATAATAAAAAACACATAATACAAAATTCTTGACTCCCATGGTTTCCCCACGGGCTATTTCTATTATATATATATATGATAGACAAATTTCTCTCTCTGTATATATATATAGACAAGCTAAATTTCCCGGCTTTGGCCGGGCCGGGGGGGAATATAACAGGTCGGTATAAGCTACAGATAAAAATTATTGAAACTACAATGATCAGAAAGCTAACATCTAATAATTAAAAGAACTATTATTTTTTACTGAAGACATTTAGGAAAGTCATTTTAAAAGAAGTAATATTTATTGAAATAAAAGGTTTTTTTAGAAAACTAAAGGTATAGACTAACTCGAGAATCAAACACGGGTCGACCGCATGTCAGTCCGATGAGTTATCCACACAGCTAGCGAGAACACATGTGCTAAGTCAAATTGGAAAGGTGAAATATGAGGTAATAAGGTCACGTGACTTTAATAAATCGATTTATATACGTCTATATATATATGGGCTAGAATTATAGAGCAATATCATTCTCCACGACAAGCCATTTAGTTGTCTTTATGCCGTCAGGTGTTATATAATATATATAAAATAGCCCACGAAATTGTAATAAGTAACTGACGCTGCCCCATTCCATTTACCTGAGTGAAAACTCCACAGGGTTTCTGGTATTTGTTTCTGACTCTTTCAATAGTTGACAGGAGAAGACATTGGGAAGTGGACCACATTTCCACTCTTCGACCACAGGTGGATTCTTATCGCCCCTGAACATAATGACCCTCGCACTGCGGCTGACCTCATCTAAATGACCAGACAAATCTTTCTATCAAGTTGTAGTTTACTAGCTTCATTACTTTACGTATTGAGGAATGAGAGTCAGTTTAAAGGACTTTGGGCCACAACCAAAATATGGTTTAAAAAATTAGGCCATATTTTAAACGCACTTTTTTCTTTTCTTTTCACTACCATTCGACTCATCTACGTAACACTATTATAATTATACATAAAAGTAGATTTATATATATTTTGGATGCATTAGTAAAGTTTTTTTGCTATTAAAGTGTTTTATTTAATTTATATTTGTTTACTGTTGTAAGAAATTTTGGCTGTTTTTTTTTTCCAAATCACATTAGGTAACGAAAAACTATATATATGGTTTATATATATAAGGCTGATCACCAATGGCCTTTTTTGTCTTTTATACCTATATAATCAATAAAATCAATAAAATCAATGGTGTTTCAATGATCAAACAGACCTGTAAAGCCACTAAGAAATTTCAAAACATCCCTCTTTTTTGGCAACCAAAAATCCATCATGAAAATATAGCTGGCGTTTAAAGAGATTCCTTCATTTTTGGCTGCTTTGATCTCTTCATGATTTTCTAGAAATTCTCGCAGCTGAAGAATAGAATCATTAAAAATTGTTGATGAAATAATTTAAATGTATTATGGAAGCATTCAGAAATTCCCCTTGCATTTATGAAACAGAATAAGCAGAGAATTTTTTATATTTTTTTAAAGTGAGGAAACATTTCATAAACCTACACAGAATTGCAACAATTGTTATATCTATATTAATTTAGTTGTGGCTAATACAAAATGGTTAAATATAATCTATGGAAGTTAAATGTTGATGTTGCTGTTGAATTGCAAATATTTAATGGTCAAAATCACAAAAACAACCCACAAGGGAGAGGGAAGTAGAAAGTGATATTTCCTTTGATGAAATCTAAATAACTCCGAACAGTGGCGTAGCCAGGTTTTGACGCTAGGTGGAGCGAAATTTTTGGAAAAAGGCCCCACTTTTAGCAATTTTTCCAGATTAATAGAATAACTGAGAATTCGTACGTATCAAGTGTTAAAATAATATCTTGTGCCTCACTGTATAATAGAGAAGTTTTTATTTAACCATTCACGATTCTTTTTCTAGCAGCTAATAGTGATGGGAATTTCTGCAAAATTGATTGCATCTACTGCTCATTTTTGGGATGAACGTCTAGTATCGAAAAGTATTTATAGAATCAACGCGAATGCTCTATATGAGGGTCGGTAACCTAAAGCATGCGTGTCAAATTTGGCACGCAGAACGATTTTCAGTGATACGTGAAAGACCTCCAAGAATATTGTTTAATGCAAGTGAAAACAATGTAGGCCTATGTCAGCATAATTAGTGGGTGCTGCATGGCGAACTACATGGGAATCACACTGGACGTCGACTGTTTTAGTTCAGGAATCTTTGTTTGCAAAGCTCCCATAATTGGACTGTGATTGAATCTATTGTTAAGATAGTCAATTGTATAGTTTCTCAAGTCTCTTCTAGAAGAAAGTCATACGAAGTAGGCCTATAGATAAAGTCTAGGATAGATTATTTTCTTGTCTGGTAGCAATAAAGATGTATCTTAATGGAGAAAAAAAATTCCGTTATTGAAAGAGGAGAACTGACTGTTGAAGCCAATTTTTCTGTATGACTAGGCGACACGTTTTAGTGAGTTAAACTTCCATTTACAAGACTGGGTCCAAAAGCACTTGAAGTGTTGGGCAACTGGAATGGATTTGCATTGAAACTGGGCATATCTTTCCATGAAATCCAGTGCTTTTTTGTGACGGTACGCACCGGTACGGCGTACCGGCACCTTTTTCAATGTGGGGAAATAATTATTACTGTTCTTGTATTTTAACGTTTATTATTAATTTATTATATTATAAATTTTTGAATATTGAATTCTTTTAAAATTGCGCGCAATAAGAATCAAAATATAAAATGCGAAACTTCTTTAAAAATTAGGCAATCCATCACTGAGTACCGGCACCTACTTTTTTTTTACAAAAAAAAAGCAATGATGATATGAATTTCAAAACATTCCAATATTTCCCTAATTAAAGGCAAATTAAGATACATGAGCATTTTCAGAAGTACACTAGTTATATTAAAACAATTAACTCGTTTGATATCACTAGCATCAAATTTGGAGAATTTACTTGAAGGGAAATAATTAACCCGTTTTCTTTACATTAATATTTCTAATGTTTCTTTTTTGTTTTCTTTAAAAGAAATTAATGGCTCATGAAAAACAGGAATATCAGAATATGTACCAAAATGCGCATACTGAAGGGATATGTTTGGTCTGTTCTTCTATATGGATGTGAATGTTGGACTATTGATAATGAAACAAGGAAAAGATTGGAGGCAGTAGAAATGTGGTTTCTAAGAAGGATGATGAGAATATCATGGACTGAAAAGAAATCTAATGCAGAGGTGTTGAAAACAGCATGTACCTCAAGAGAACTCATTAACACCATTAGGAATAGACAGATGAAATTTCTAGGACACATCTATAGGAAAAATGGTATAGAAAGACTGGCTTTGTGTGGGAAAATATCTGGTAAGAGAGACAGAGGAAGACAAAGGCTAACATATGTAGAAAGCCTGAACGAATGGGCCACGAACAACAACATAAGTAATAATAACTTTCTGCAAAAAGCTAACAACAGGAAAGAATGGAGAGTCATGACCGCCGATGTCTGCTCCAGACCTGGCACATAAAGAAGAAGAAGAATGGCTTATAATATATTATTCTAAAATGATCAAATTACACAAGATAGTTGAAAATTATATTAATATTTTATCACTTAAGAATGTACATGTACATTTTTAAACATTAAAATAACTACCCAGTTTGTATGATTATTAGATATCTCTTCCTCTTAAATGTCATCTATGAAGATGGTTATTTCTTTGGATTAAAATAATATGTTAGGGTAAATCTCAGTTATTATAAGATCTAACATTAAAGACTTTATCTATATCTATTGCTACACTAATTTCTTGACAACGAAATTAAAGTGTTGATAACTATTAATGAAATTAATGTGTAAGTTGAGTAGGCCTAATGAAAATGTGTATTAGCTACGAATGGATTTTTTTTTTAAAGCTGATTATAACAAACAGGTTAATTTTTTTTATTAAATATAAAACGCTTTAATGATTTTCTCTATTAAGCTATTATTCTTTTGGTCTTGCTACGGCACTAAATAAATTGTCTTATAAAAATAATATAGTTGATCAGTTTGACTTTCACGCTGTTGGCACGCTGAATGATTCAAAATGATTGTAATAAATCAAATTGTTGAAATGCAATTTAAATAACAAAATTAGAAACAGCATAAATTGTGCTTCGTGGCTTTTTAAAATTATTAATTTATTTATTTTCCCGAAAAGGCTCTTTTTCTTCGAAAATGCTGCCCCCCCCCTTCCCCCACCTGGTTACGCTGCTGACTCCGAAGTCTTCACTGATAAACGAAGCACAAAAGAAAGTGAGTAAACTTTTTTTTTCAGAGAAAGTAAGTCATTTGCGCGATACAACTTCTTGATTAATAAACAGTAAATTGTCTATGTGTTTATGTAGGCCTACTTATGTATTCAGGTGCGTATGTATTTATGTTCTTATGTATTTATGTACTTATGTTGTGCCTACTGCACTATGTTTATGGAGACTGCAACGCGGGTGTCTACCTTCACACAAGGACATCTGGAAAGCTCTTCAACCTAAACAGGCTCAAATCCAAAACAAAGCTTAAGAGTGTACTGGTTGATGATGCAGCTATTGTTGCCGAATCTGCAAACGAGCTCCAGACGCTCATTGATAAACTTCATGACGCATGCCAAAAATTTGGCCTTAGCATTAATCAAAACAAAGGTACTGGCTCAAAACGCTGCAAATGTGCCATGCATTACTATTGGCGGTCATCAACTAGAAGTAGTCGACGAGTTCTGCTACCTTGGAGCCAAAATCTCAAGCAATGTGCTCCTAGATGGGGATGTCAATAGCAGAATAGCTAAAGCCATGGGCACTATGGCGAAACTAAAAAATCGAGTCTGGATGAACTCAATGCTCACACGCTCGACTAAGTTACTAGTTTATCGAACATGCGTACTGAGCACCCTGCTGTACAGCAGTGAAACATGGAGCCCATATTCCTGGCAGGAAAAAATATTAAACACCTTCCATCTCCGGTGTCTCAGACGCATTTTAGATACAAGATGGCAGGACAGGGTTTCAAATGCAGAGGTCCTACGAAGAGCAGGGTGTCCAGTCATCCGTATTACTCTCAGTAACAGACGTCTCAGCTGGCTAGGTCATGTTCGCCGAATGCCACAGGGTCGACTTCCACAGGACATCCTTTACGGAACATTAGCTTTGGGACAGAGACCTGCTGGACATCCAAAACTGAGATTTGCGGATGTCTGCAAAAGAAGACATGAAGCACCTCCAAATTGACCCAAACAGCTGGGATAGGCCCACCTGGAGGGCAGGAATCAAAGAAGGTTCCAGGCTTGCGGGAGAGGTGCGCGCCAGGAACACAGGGTGGAGAAAAATGTGGTCCCTCCACTACCTTCATCTGCAGCCAGTGTGACCGTGCCTGTACATCCAGGATTGGCCTCTTTAGCTACATGAGGGCATGCAAGGGAAATAGATCGTCTCACGAGACGTAAAATGCCGACGACTTATGTTGTGTGTTTACAAAGCTGGTCTAATGTCTTCACAAGGACTTTACCTTCTTGATTTCAAGGGAAGTCAGGTCATGGAAAGGTCCGGGCCTGGTAGGTTCCGTCAAGTCAATGGCATTGGTAATGACTGAACCGCAGATTAAAGTTTTTGCTGATCCATTCAAAGGGGCAGGCGTTGTGATTAGTCGACCCTGCAAGTTATCTCTGTGAGCTGTGACGACTATGAGGGCAATGGCGAGTCCAATGGAAAATATGCAAAAGATAAACGACAGTAATGACCAAAACCACAGTTTACAAAACTCTCTAGCGGCAGACATATCTGAAAATAAAAAGAACAAAACGTTTGGAAGTAATGACATTGTTAATGCCTACAATAATAAAATGTTTAGATGTAATGACATTGTTAATGCCGCAATAACAAAATGTTTAGATAGATGTAATGACATTGTTAATGCCTACAAATATAAAATGTTTAGATATAATGACATTGTTAATGCCTGCAATAATAAAATGTTTAGATGTAATGACATTGTTAATGCCTGCAATAATAAAATGTTTCGATGCAATGACAATGTTAATGCCTGCAAAAATAAAATGTTTGAATGTAATGACATTGTTAATGCCTACAAAAATAAAATGTTTAGATGTAATGACATTGTTAATGCCTGCAATAATAAAATGTTTAGATGTAATGACATTGTTAATGCCTGCAATAATAAAATGTTTCGATGCAATGACAATGTTAATGCCTACAAAAATAAAATGTTTGAATGTAATGACATTGTTAATGCCTGCAAAAATAAAATGTTTAGATGTATTTACATTGTTAATGCTTGCGAAATTATAATGTTAAGGTGTAATGACTTTGTTAATGGCTGCAAAAATATTTTTTTTTAAAGTAATTACTTTATAAATGCTTACAAAAATAAAATGTTTAGAAGTAATGACATTGTTAATGCCTGCAATAATAAAATGTTTCGATGCAATGACAATGTTAATGCCTGCAAAAATAAAATGTTTGAATGTAATGACATTGTTAATGCCTACAAAAATAAAATGTTTAGATGTAATGACATTGTTAATGCCTGCAATAATAAAATGTTTAGATGTAATGACATTGTTAATGCCTGCAATAATAAAATGTTTCGATGCAATGACAATGTTAATGCCTACAAAAATAAAATGTTTGAATGTAATGACATTGTTAATGCCTGCAAAAATAAAATGTTTAGATGTATTTACATTGTTAATGCTTGCGAAATTATAATGTTAAGGTGTAATGACTTTGTTAATGGCTGCAAAAATATTTTTTTTTAAAGTAATTACTTTATAAATGCTTACAAAAATAAAATGTTTAGAAGTAATGACATTGTTAATGCTTGCGAAAATAAAAGTACGATGTTAATCATATTAGTTGTTGTCCAAAAAATAAGCAAAATAAAATAAATTAATGTTAATGGCATTTAGTATTTAACTGACTTTAAATTTAATTGACGTTTTGCTGTCCTTCTTAAAGTAAATATATATATATATATATTATTGTTTTACATTAAACTAGCATTAACGCCAAATGATATATACATGAAACAACCCTGCTCGTTTTTAATAATGAACTAAAGTAATGTGGACATTTAAAGATATGAACAGGTTTTCGTTTTCTACTGTTGATATAAATAATTGAACAAATTTATACTTCATGGTGAGGCACACGTAATAAACAATTTGGTTTCAATAAAAAGAACAAAAAAAAAACAATGTCAAAAATAACAAAAATGAAATAAAAATAATCGCATTAAAAGTTTTAAAAATTTAATTTGTGAAGATAAGCGAAACAAAATGAGTTTATATGTCAGCCTTTTTATATCTCTTGGTGTTGGATTCAACGGTATTCAATAAAGCCTATGAATGAAATTTATTGAGAGCTTTAATATAAAACCGCTTAGAAATAAATGGACAATTTTCTAATACACCTTATACCATTGGGAAGAAATTTTATAGCTTACCCTCACATATGGTGATACCAATTTGTTTCTCTCTTCAATAAAACAGGAGTGATAACTATCAGGTTCACAAGTGATTAGAGACGTACACAGAGAAACAAAATTACATCAGGTTAAATGTTTCAACTACGGTGGGGAAGGGGGAGAGTTTATTTCATGTTTTTTCCCTACTTAATGTCAGTGGATCTCAAAGAGTTAAATCAATATGATACTACTACTACCACCATCTTTGATAGATTTTCTTGCTAGCGAAATATTACATAAATAAAAACATGGTTTTAAGTCCTACACTTAAAGGGTTCAACTTAATAATTTCTATAAAGTTACGTGTAGAGATGCTAATCCCCAATTGTTTTATTTTCGTTTTATTGCTATAAAAAACACACAAAAAACAAATCAACTTGACTTAGTTTTCTTTCTTAGTTACCGGGTACTTTAGTTTATAATTAGGATATTTTTGTTTTGAGTATTATTTACCGTTACAAATAAAAAAGGCTTGGTAATAAAAATACAAGCAACATTAATACGCAACGTTCAAATTTAGACACAACATTCCCATTGACAAACAACGTTCACATTGAGACACAATATTTACATTGAGAAACAACATTCACATTGAGAAACAACATTCACATTGAGAAACAACATTTACATTGAGAAACAACATTCATATTGAGAAACAACGTTCACATTGAGAAACAACATTTACATTGAGAAACAACATTCATAATGAGAAACAACATTCACATTGAGAAACAACATTCACATTGAGAAACAACATTCACATTGACACACAACGTTTACACTGAGACACAACATTCACATTGAGACACTACATTCACTTTGAGACAAAACATTCACATTGACACACAACGTTTACATTAAGATACAACATCCCCAGACATGAGCAACATTTCTATTGACACACAAAATACACATCAACACACAACAGCTGCATCGGGACACAACATCCACATTTACACACAACATTTCTATTGACACACAACATTTCCTTTTACCAACAACATACACATTGAAACATCACATCCAAATCGGGATACAAGATCTTCATTGACAACACAACATTTTCATTGACACATACAACATTTCCATTAACACACACCATTTCTATTGACATACACACAACATTGACACAAAACATCCCACAACATTCCCATTGACACAACGTCCCCATTAATACACAACATCTACATTGGAATACAACATCCTCATCGACACTCAACACTCAACAAAGACCTGAAAAACATTTAGCAACATTCCGCTGAGTCGAAAATAAGCGCTTGGAAAGTCACAAAATCGCTGTAGCGAAATGGTTCATTATGTACATAAATTTCACGCTTTTGAGACAGACAAAGCCCGTCGATTTCATGATCAGAGTAGTACCGTTTAATCATTTTGTTCTGGACATTAGTTTTGCGATAATGTTGTAAGACTAATGAGAATAGGATATCAAAAGCGACATATAGTTCTATGTATATTATATACATTCACATATCTTAAATGGACAATCTGTTCTGTTGATATCTTACAAAGACGCCGTTTATAGAGGAAAGTAGTCAACATTTTATGGTTATTTGCTTCAATGCAGTTGGTGTATCTACAATGTATAGCTATGTAAGTCTTTGGTCCAATTTCGTAGTGTATATACAATATATGTTATTACGTGACACAATTCCTTCTAACAGAAACCAACAGTCATTTCGTTCTCGTAATTACTGTCCGTGTATTCAACATCACTGACCATCAACGGAGTAAGTAATGGGCTTACCTAATCAGCTATGAGATGTTGTTTCAGCAAGCACTAGTGGTCATCCAACACTTTCATGTCCGCCGAGTTATAATTTATTTATTTAGACCTGATCAAGTCAGTTCATTATATTGTCCATTATGTTTATTTTAGATGACATACTAATCTGTATTGAGAATGTTATTCTTGTATTTTGACTCCGAGCCCCCTCTAAATAAATATGAATTCCAGCTCAATTGTGCTGTTGTTTCAATATTCAATATATTTATTAACAGTTCATCTTATAACAGAATTAGTAAGTTAGTTGATGTTTATCTCATTAAATTAGTATGAGTTGAGTTACTGTTGTTATTATTATGGTTGTTATAGTCTCGAGTATGCCCTGGGCTGTATATCCTCTTGAAATCTGCTATGCAACAATAGTGTATAAGTGTAATTCACCTTTAGTATTTTATGTATAAATACTTGAAAATATCAGACCATTCACCACTGAAGTAAATCCTCCCTGTAAGGTTATCACAGCACAAAAACTCCAACGTGAATGAGAGAATAAGTCTATCAAACATTAATAATAATTTATTGGGTGATTTACAAGGGGAGTTTCAATAAAAGGCATAATATTGGTGGGTCATCAAGTGTGTAGTTAAAAGATTACTTTCCTGTTAGACTATGCCAATAACACAATAGTTAAGCGTGGCAGTCCTACACAGTATTTTACATCCGAAATGAGGAATAAACAATTACACAGTATTAACATAATCATTGTTATCCAGGCACACTCACATTATCATTGGTATCCAGGCTAACAAACATTATCCTTGTTATCCAGGCTAACTCAGAACAAAGAAGGAACGATATCTATCGGGCAAGGCTGAATTGAAGCAACATGCTCTCACTAAGTAAGTTAAATTCGGAGAGACATGCTTTCATTAAGCAAGCGAAATTAGGAGAGAGCGCCTCAAACAAGTGCGCGATCTTTTATAGACTTTCATGTTAACAATGTGGGCTAATATGCCTAATAATCGGAATTACTTTAGAAGTCACTAGAACTGCTTACGTCACAAAGGTTCAATGAAGAAATATTCTAACTTCCAATAGTAATCGAATACATCAGACAACGGTATCAAAATTGTCCCTAACGCTATGTTAACCTATTTGTCAAGCCTCGTTCTAATTATTAATAATCATTATCCTCCCTCAGTTGATTCGCGTTTCGAATTTATTTATTAATAAGAAATCTACGTGAATTATATTTATTGGAAACTCTGTTTTGTAACAATGTAAAAGCCTGTAAAGAAAGGGCAGTGATGGAGGCTTGGTCCAGTGTGATCCATAGTCTAATAGTCTAATAGCTGAAGAAAGAAAAAATAATATGTATTAACATCGGTGCCTGCGTGTGGAACATGCAGTTTAAGATGATGATCTCTGACAGAGCGGAATGAGATGAGATCTGACTGTGTGGATATGTCCACGTGTCTATTTATTTATGATCTTGCACATCATGGTGACTTTTATCGCTCTGCACAGTTGGAGTCAAAGCTTGTTTTGAGGCTGTAGTCCTGTAGAATGCGACGTGCTGCCAGGGCCCTCGAGAGAAAAAAAAGATGCCGGTACAAGATCTTTTCTGGGCCCCCACCCCCGCCCCACTTTTTTGCTCTAACACTAGTCATATCTATATGATTTATTTGTATTACATACGTTTGAAAATCAGAAATCTATTTAAAAGGTATGTGGACCATTTTGCGAAACTGTCATAAGTGTTACCATTTACCATGAGAGTAATCATTTCAATCACAGCCTTACAGGTCTATTGCAAAAATATTTTAATCAAGTATATATTATAGTTCTTAGTTTAAATTATTGTAATTTTTCCTCCGATTCAGTAGGCCTATTGATCTTGCAAGTAATATTACAAAGATGTGTAAAATGGAAAAAGTGACTCTCACTGTCGATTGATAATTTATGTCCTCTAGTATTTCTAGGTTTAGTGATTTAACTATTGGTGATACTCTTGTCAGTTGTAAATATTTACCAGTAATGTATGTTGTGTAGTCAAATGTAAGGTTAGATCAGCTGTGGCACTACAGTTGACACAATTATTTTTTTTACAGATTCTTCCCAAAATACTTTTTGTTAAATGACAAATAAAAATGTGTTTTAAATTTTCAATACATTTGTCTAAAATTATGATAGGCTTCCTTCAATCTCCCCTCTTGGTTACCGCACAGGAAATCATTAAAGTGTAAAAGGATCGACTAACTAGCTTTGACTGCCGTACTGAGTGCTAGTTTGTAGCGACATTTAGGCCTAGGCTATTAAGCTAACAAGGAGAATTGTAAGCCTGTAAGGCTCATAGGTCTATATTTGTAAGTGTCTCTAGAGAAAAATAATAAAAAAGAGATCCTAAATGCTATCGAAAATAATTAGGCCCTATATTACAACTAGAGGCTTCTTTGCATATTTAACTAAATGTTCAAGTACACCAGGGATCGGCAACCTAAGGCACGCAGAACGATTTTCAGTGGCACGTGAGAGACCGCCAAGAATATTGTGAAAACAACGTATGTCAGCATAATTAGTGGGTGCTGCATGGCGAACAACATGGGAATCACACTGGATGTCAACTGTTTTAGTTCAGGAATGTTTGTATGCAAAGCTCCCATCATTGGACTTGCGATCTGTGATTAAATCTATTGTTAAGATAGTCAATTGTTTAGTTTCTCAAGTCCCTTCTAGGAGAAAGTCATACGGAGTATAGGTAAAGTCTTGGATATATTCGTTTCTTGTCTGAAAGCAATTAAGATTTATATTAATGAAAAAGAATCTATTATTGAAAGAGTAGAACTGATTGTTGAAGCCAATGTTTCTTAATGACATGGCGACACGTTTCAGTGAATTAAACTTCCATTTACAAGATTGGGTCCAAAAGCACTTGAAGTGTTGGGCCACTAAAATAGATTTGCATTGAAACTGGACATATCTTTCCCTGAAATGAATTTCAAAACATTTAACTCTTTCCCCAATTTAAGGCAAATTAAGATAGATGAGCACTTTCAGAAGTACACTAGTTATATTAAAACAATTTAGTCGTTTGGTATTATTAGCAACAAATTTGGATAATTTAATTGAAGGGAGATAATTAACCCTTTTTCTTTACATTAATTTTTCTAATATGTTTCTATTTTGTTTCCTTAAAGAAACATAACTGACGTACAACTCTAAAATGATCAAATTACACAAGATAGTTGAAAATTATATAAATATTTTATGACTAAAGAATGTATATGTACATTTTAAAACATTACAATAACTACCCAGTTTGTATGATTACTACGCATCCCTTCCTCTTCACTTTAATGGGCTCATCGGTTCATATTGTTTCGGGTTAAAATAATGTTAACATAAATCTCAGTTATTCTGAGATCAAATAATAACGACTTTAAATCTATTACTTGCGTAATTACCAATTTAATTTCAAATTTTAATATTCATGGGCCCCCTAAACTCTTATGGGCCCCGGTACGGCGTACCGACTGTACCCCCCTCTCGTGGGGCCTGCGTGCTGCACGTCGTTTGGACCTTTATAACAAATGCATGCACCATAAGGTGACATTGCATTGTGTTTTAAAATACGCGTAAATCATCTCTCCCAAAGTTGGTGTCTAAAAGAATTTTTTTTCTGAGTTATTCCGTGAACAAGTTGATCTGAGTTATTGAGACCATTGCATTAGCTATTCACCAATTAGTCAAATATCCCTTTTAGCACACTGTTAAGCCGAAGCTTTAAGCCTGGTTTAACATTGACTCGGTCTTAATTTTACTTTTTGTAATAAAGTAGGCCTATTCTCATCTCCGTAGCCGTCTTTATATGACATAGCTGACTAACATAAAACATCTATTCAATACTGATCATAGTAGGCGAGTCCTCAGTCCAGGTTAGCATGCTTATAGCTTTCATACTTGCTACAGACATGACTAACATTATTATTGTCCATGAAATTTAAAAAAACCGACGTTTAATGCAATAGCTTTAATAGTGAATAATTTTACAAGTATAAAGTTATTAATTTATTTATAGCGCCGCACGTTTATAGTTAAATTATAATGCAATTTCCTAAGCCTCCAATGAATAAAAAGAAAATTTGTTTCTTAAACCAGCTGCTGAAAACGGCTAGAGAACGGACACTGGCGACGCCTTAATGTAGCAGAATAAAAATTATGACAATATTTGGGTTAGGGGAATAAATATCTTTGCTACGTTTTAGATAAACTTCCCCCCCCCCTTTCCCCCATAATTTGAAAAAAAAAATACAATAGCTGACTCCTAAATGATACTTTTTCTTGTATGATAAATGGTATGATAGTGTGCGCGAATGTCTATTGTGCTTGAGTACAAATGGTTCTTTAATATTGTTTTAAGTGAAAGACGGAATTAATGTAATCAATTCCAATTTGTATTTATTTGGATCAATAAAGTAATCTTATCTTATATACGGTATAGTCTGTTGTGTATTAAGGTAAATTTAAGCATAATATATTTCTAATGTCTTTCAGTAATAAGTCTATACACCGGCAGTAGATGTTTGATTTGCGTAAAAAGCATCCTAATAGTATATGTCTTCAATGTGAAATTGAATGTTTTAAAACTCCTTTATATTAACTTTGCAAAACTTTCTGGCTGGCTTGATGGCGATCCACCGACCCACGTTCGGAAGGCTAATTGAACCACTTTCCTTTATTGTATTGAACTGGAACCTGGCATTTAGAAGTGAAACCCTAGGCAACACATTCTATATAATTTTGAGTCACATCTACCCATTCCACCCGCAAAAATCAGTTTACGCTTTTCTTTCTTTCTTCACACTTATGGTGCACATTGATAATTCACCTTTAAAATTGGGTTAAATATCAGTTTTGTGGGCGGTACTAAGCCTAGACTGTTCTAAGAATCCACTCTCGTGTCGACCTCAAATTCTCGGAATGGCTAGGAATAGTCTATTGTTTCTCGTACAGGGGAGTTCATGTTAATACTATCATTTTTATTATGAGTTTTGTAATGATACCATTATTTTCACCCCTCCTAGTAATAGGTATTTTCCCCGCTCTTCTCCGCGAGTATTTAAGGCTAGGGTCCGGCTAAAGCAGCCAGTAGTTTGTACAGAGTTTTTGTGCAGTTTTTGAAGTGTTTTGCAGAGCTTTCTGTAGATAGTTTCTTTTGAGTCGGTTGGATGGACGCTTGTGTTGGCACTATTCTATTATTGCTGTAAATACTACATTAATTGTATAAATTAGCAAATTATCACCTGAATTAAATTATCAACAACATTTACACTAAAGCTTCCTCGTCAAGTTACTATTTTTGTTTCCTTGTTTACAATATTATAATATATATATTTATTTACAACTACAACGTCAAGGAAAGGAACGCAAATCCTGAGTTGTGCACAGGGCAATCAGGAGAGTTTGTGTAATACTGAAATATAAATAATAATAACCAAAGTCTACCCTAGGACTAATGAGAATTATGAACAACATTTACACGGCTCTGACCACAAGGGGATTGTGTTCGTAACACTTTCCTCCACCCCCATTCAAACTAACAAGGTTTTATAAGGCTTGCTATTAGACCTATGTTTGATATAGAATAGAAATTACTTTCTTCGCCAGAATCGCTTAGAATATCGGCATAGGCTGTATAGTAGTGTATAGCCATTTTTGTTTACTTTTCGTCCACATCTCAACCTCACTTCCGGAATAAAGCTCAATGGAATACTTAAAAATGTAAAATAGCTATTCCAAATCTTATCGCTTCGGAGTCATTTAAATTACTTTTGTAAAATACAAATACCTTTTTTGTACCCCTCCCCCACCATAAAAAAACAACTAAAACAACAACCAGAAATAAAAGCTCTACATCAGACTATCATTTTATTTTTATTGCTTCTCAAGGACGTAAACCAAAGGACATTCTGCCGCAGACTCGCATTAATGTTAACTTAAAATCAATAGTAGGTTTATTCTGAATATCAGATATTTAAATTAATATATTTTTGCTAACTGCATTCTAATAGATGAAATATTTAAATTAGTTCGATTAATTTCAAAATTAATTTCTTATTATCTGGAGAGAAAAAAATGGTAGGCATTTGGGATCAAAATGTATAATTATCAATGGCGTAGACAGGATTACCAGGGGAGGGCGGTGGCAAATAGTGCAAAGTATGAGAGGTAGGGAAACAGGGAAGGCTACTATTTATAAAGTGCGGGGATAAGCGACAATAATAATGCAAGTGGGAAGAGTGAACATACGGTGGAAATAGAAGGCGAATTCTCAACTGGTCCCCCCCTCCCCACACTGTTGAACAGCTAACATTGTAGCAAAATATCAATAGTAAATGTAAAATTATAAAATATTTCTATGAAAATAATAATAGTAAGGAAACAGAAAAGAAAATATTGTTATTATCATACTCGGCTTGGAAAACAAATGTCGAAGGACAAGGAGGCACCTTGTTACCCCCCCCCCCCCAACACACACCTCGTTGCTACGTCTTTTAGAGTGTATTCAATTAGAAATTTGTTAAAGAGATGTAAAATTGTATTAAAATTATTTATAGATCTGTCCATCTCAATTTAGCAATTGAGCGTATAATTTTAGTAAGGCCTACTTTTTTGAGGGGGGGGGGGGGCGGGGGAGTAACACATTTTTTACATCATTTTATAAGGGGGAGGGGGTCTCTGAATGTTTGACAATTGTTGACAAGGGGAAGGGGGGGTAAAAATTGTCTAAAATTTTAACTGTCACTGTAGACTATTTTTCCGGTCAACGAACTGTCGAGGTAAACGAAATGTCCGGTCAACAAACTGTCACGGTAGACGATTGGTCCAGTAGACGAAATTGTGCAATAGGCGAAGTGTCGATAGACGAAGTGTCGCATTGTCGGTAGACGAGTTTTCATGGTAGACGTAATGTCGGTAGACCTACTTTGAGTAGACGAAGTGTCGTAAACGAAAAGTTTGTAGACAAGCTACCAGGGATTTTTTTTTTTATTACTTCACATATTTAACGAAAAACATTAATTTATTATATAAACATTGCCAATATCATTTTCAATCTTTATAAAATTTAAATGTGTAGGCTAAATTTGACAATTTTACTTTCAACAAAAATATAGGCTACCAATAGGCCAATGATGTAATGATCTTATTCATGTAAAAGACTGCAAATGAAAAGATTAGAATATACTTTAGATGAATTGTTTAATTCCCCCCCTTTTTTTCAATAAAACTAACAGTAGGCCTATGCTACACGTCTAACTATTGATATGAATTGAAAACATCTTTTCTAGTTTACCATTCTTACTTGGGTAGGCCTATATAAGCAAATCATGAATATATTTAAGAACACATTCGTAAACACATGTCGTTTAAAAAAAAAAGTCTAGATCCTATTATTATTTTCCACGTGTTTTTTTTTCCAAACAATATTTGATAAAAAAAAGTAGCCTAAAATATATAGTTTGGTGAAGCCTAAATCTAATTCTATTATTACTTAAACCATAGACTTTCGATTTTAATTTTTCATTGAGAAAATCATAGCGATTAAATAAAACGGAACATGTATATCAATAACTTTATTTCCTGTATAGCAATTACGTTATTTAGAATCGGGAATTCCGAAAATCAGTGTTTCAAGTCATTATATAGCAGAAATACTAAAGCAAGCGGTCCATGTATATTATAGTCTATGCTTAAACGTAAAACTATTATCTCACTAGTAATTAATACGTAATGGAAAACATTTCCAACATGGTTAAAAAGATTTCATTTATCTTTTCTTCATATAATTTTTAAGATGCTATTTTCTTATATTTAATCTAAAATTCATTGAAGATTTTATCATCTAAATAGGCCTACGCCTCGAGGGCCTCATACTAATATTTGTCAACCCACTGGTTGTAGTTTGCACACCCCTGCATTGCATAAATTACACTCAGTCTTGCTTTAAATTATATCTATCATCGGTGCTCAACAGTAGTCTAAACAAGAAATTAAACTTCTTCGTGCTGTAATAGGCCTACGGGTATTCCCGAAACGTCATAATTGCGACGTAACAAAACACCACTCTTGAAAGCCGCAATACACGTGGGTCGAGCAATGGCATGTTTTCACGGCCAAAATCAATATCTACGATAAATCTAATGTGTATTTTTGTTTAACGTCCGTTTTCGATTTTTATTTGTGGGGCCGAAAAGCTGTAGATTCTTTTTCAGGTAAAACTAGTCGTGCATCAAAACACGTAGAAAATCGGGTAAAATCCGAACTTCTATATGTTAGCACTTATAAGAAGAAGAGTTGTTATTAAAAAAAATTTTGTGTCCATTAAAAATTTTGAGCCAAAATTAAAAAAAATTAATGCCAAATTTAAAAACGAAAGTAAGGATAATTGTAAATCTCCTTTCTAAAGTTAAAAAAATGTTTTATTTATATAATATCAAAACAAAACAATTTAAACACCTAGCCTCCATATTTTGAAAGTCTTTGTATCATAATGTATGACTAGTAGTAGTGGTCTAGTTTACTGAATGAATTTATAATAGCCTACTAGTTCAGAATAATTGTAGGCCTATTTAATTTTGAAGGTACGTATAGCCAGTATAGGCATACATTGCTTCATTGCTTTACACAAATAATACTTCACTGTAAAAACTAGATTAAATCTAGACCTAGATCTAGTATTACTAGTAATAGTAATAGGGCCTATAATATAATAATAGTATTAGTATTAGTAACTATTAGTAGGCCTATAGTAAACTATAACAATAACTTAGACTTAGAATACTTTGAATAACTAGACTATATATATAGGCTACTACTATAGCATTAGTATTACTATAGTATAGCCAGTATAGGCCTAGGGCCTAGTCACTAGTCTATTAAGTCTATAGTATTTGTAATTTTCGTAGAACTAATCAACTCTTGATTATTGACTATTAATATCATTATTTATTATAGGCCTACCAGGTAGTAGTCCTATTAGTAGGCTATAGTTTACAGTAGGCCTACCGGTATAGACTATTGACTATATATAATAGTATAGTATAGAAGAGTTGTCCTAGACTTGCGTCGACTCACTGTATACTGTATAAGTAAAAACTGAATTAATCATGAACGGAAAATTCTTTGTAGCCTATGCTATACAGTTATGATCAGTTATATCATAGTTATATGAGTTAGGCTATATCTAGCTATAATCTAGTAAGACTAGTAGGCCTAGCTATATCCACTATCATTTAGGCTATATTATAATCTAGTTAAATCTAGTATCATATTAAATGATATTATTACTCATTTCTGCTGTTTGTACAAAAATAGTAGGCTTAGGCCTTAGGCGCTTAGGCTTAGGGCTTAGGCCTATAGTAGTCTATACTATACTGCTATAGCCGCGCTATAGTGACCTAGCCTACGCTATGCCTATAGTAGGCCTATAGCATTTAGGCCTAGTAGGTAGGCCCATGCCGCATGCCCTATAGGCTATGCTATATATATTTAATAATTGGTAGTGTAGGCCTAGGTCTATTGTTTGAGGGCTTTTTCGTTGACCTATAATATGTCTAAACTTTAATGTTAGGACCTACTATGTTAGGCCTAATAGGCCTATAGCTATGTATTTTTATTTGATAGACCTATTTGTAGGCCCTAACTAATTGGCCTAAGCCTATTAATAAATCATAGCAGGCCGGGAATCGGCTATGGCACATAGGCATAGGCCTGATAGGCCTATATATTAGCCTATAATGAGCTCCAAAGAAGTAACAAATAGGGCGTAAACTAAGACTATATTGTAAGGGGGGGGGGGTAATGTATTGCTTATGCTTCCCCCACCTCTTCTGTGCCTATTCTTGAATATGAAATCTGTTAAAGAAGTTTTTAAAATTTTTGTGTAATTTTCAATCTCTATCCTATTTTAATTAAACATAATATAGTCAGTCATATAAAATATTGTTAGTTTATAGATAGTCTAAGATAGGAAGGGGAGGGCAATTGTTGGGCATTGTTTTATTAGGCAGGTTTCTGAATGTTTGACAATTGTAACAGTAAATTTTCCTAAAAAATGTTAACATAACTCTGAACATCACCTCAATCTCTAATAATTATTTAGTAAGAAAGACTAATTTGATCTATTGGCCAATAGTCATGCAATTAATACTTCTAGAAGAATTAAATTTGGCAGAAATCCTTATACATTTAATTTTAATACTTTTTATAGAATGGCTCACTCGGAGAAGATTATGAACAATGTAGGCTATATAAATATATAATGTATTGTAGTCCACACTTTGTGTAAAAAATAATTTAGATTAATTTTAAAATGTACACTACTTTAACTTATATATTTGTAATTAAAAAGTTATTCATTAAAAATGAAATGAACATTTTTGATAACAGGAATCATGTTCAATTAAATTTTTTCCTCCATCCACCAGTGGTACTTCTCCTGCTCCATCCACCAGTGGTATTACTTCTGCTCCATCCACCAGTGGCACTGCTTCTGCTCCATCCACCAGTGGCACTGCTTCTGCTCCATCCACCAGTGGTATTGCTCCTGCTCCATCCATCAGTGGTATTACTTCTCCTCCATCCACCAGTGGCACTGCTTCTGTTCCATCCACCAGTGGCACTGCTTCTGCTCCATCCACCAGTGGTATTGCTCCTGCTCCATCCATCAGTGGTATTACTTCTGCTCCATCCACCAGTGACACTGCTTCTGTTCCATCCACCAGTGGTATTGCTCCTGCTCCATCCATCAGTGGTATTACTTCTGCTCCGTCCACCAGTGGCACTGCTTCTGTTCCATCCACCAGTGGCACTGCTTCTGCTCCATCCACCAGTGGTATTGCTCCTGCTCCATCCATCAGTGGTATTACTTCTGCTCCATCCACCAGTGGCACTGCTTCCGTTCCATCCACCAGTGGCACAACCTTATGGTACCGGTAGGCTGTCTCTCCATTGCCAAAGTGCATCAGAAATACTGGGACCCCAAAAAAGAGAAGGCGTGGACAAAGTAAACATTTGACAAGGAGCCCCTTCAAGAATAAAAAATATCTAACAGAAAAGTCCAAATCAAAGAAATATAAAGCCAAATCTGCAAAGGGAAAAGGAAAATCAAAGAATGCATTGACAGAGATTATTCGGGTTTTGACTTGTTTTTCTACAAATTGTTGCAAATCATTTTAAAAGTAGATTTTTAACAGAAATTACACACTTGATTTATTTTTATATGATTTCCTTAGACTAAGTGTTTTAATGTGACTTTATTTGCACACAGAGGAGATACATTTTTGTGTTTTTTCTTTTGTTGCCCTTATTTCTGTGTATGAAAATGTTGACCCATCTTACCTTTATGCCTGACACATATTTCCCACTCAGAGGGAAATATGGGTCACATTTGAAATTTTTACTTTAATGTGAGATAGCATTTTACTTTTTTATTATTATTAAATTGTAAACTTTATTTTACATGAAGTTCATGCTATTTTCATTTTTGAGATGAGGTAGATGTGATGTTGAGATGAGGTAGATGTGATGTTGAGATGAGGTAGATGTGATGTTGAGATGAGGTAGATGTGATGTTGAGATGAGGTAGATGTGATGTTGAGATGAGGTAGATGTGATGTTGGGGGCTAACAATAGAAAGAAATATGTTTGTTTTTAGAGTAGTGTGTTTGGAGGGATTTGTTTTTATGTATTTCTCTTTTATTGATGACATTAAATTATCTTGTCATTCCTTAATTAGATTTTGTTCATTTGATTACTTGCATTTTAAGTTGTGTTGTTTATGTTCGTCTATTGATTAATTTAGTATTAGCAGATTTGATTTCTATGTGGCCAGAACAGGTAGCCAAAATATCTTTCTGGGGTAAGCAGGTAACCCATAGCCTTGTGCCTCTTTTCCTAGGCCCCTATTGCCCTTGTAAATACATTTATACGTATAACCCATTTTATGCTAGCGTATAACTTATGGGAAACTTAGAAAAAAAAATGTTTCAATAATTATATATATATGCCTTATAAAAACAAAAATTGGTTTTTAGCATTGTTCAATAATTAGACTATAACTATAACTTTCATTTGCAAACAAAAAATTGATTTGATCATGATTTACATGACCTTTTAACGCAAAGTCCAGGTGTAAATTAAATATTAATGCTGCTTAACTCCACCCCATTTCTTATGTCCCAGTTTGGCATTGACGTCTTCTTTGAGAATAGTGATGTCCTTGTGTGGGGTAAAGTAAAGGCGGCTGTGCATAGTGCTGGCCACACAATCACCTAGTATGCCGTGGCCACAGAAACTTTTATCTAGGACGTAAGCAACTTTATAATTGGCCTTAGTTAAAGATTCGTTTTCATTTGAGGATTTACTGAACAATGTCTTCTGAGATGTGAGTTGATTTTGTAATTTAGCAAATAATCTCGCCCAGGCTCTGTAGCTCAACTGTAGATGGCACTCTGGCGTCATAGCAAGAGGGAGAGGTCATTGTACTACATTGAATGGCTACCTCCCGCAAAGAGTCAGGACTGAGTTGTGATGAGATGAGGCTGGTCTATGGTCCAATCTCCGCCATCCACAGATCTCTCCAAATGGTTATGTCACTCAGTTTTGCAATTAAGTTTTTTTAGATTCTGGAAATACTCTGTGGAATTGTCACATCCTTGATTTAGGCCCCTTCTCGACTTTACATTTACACATCTCCATGATACCAACACCAGAGCCCCCAACCCCCTCCCAGCAAGAGTCGCGCAAAACCTATATCCAGGTATCACGTGCTGGTCTAAGTTGCAGAGTCACAGAGCCTTAATTAGCATAGGCAGACTTAGTGGATAATTCAACACGGCATACAGGGTGATGGCTCGAACGCACCTCCTGACGGTCCAAGGTGCGCGAGGCTCGAAGGGCACTCAAGCTGCATAAGTCACCCTCACAGAAAGAAGTGAAGAGAAATGAGTATCCTGCGCAGGCATCGCAGGTGAAAGCTATTGAGCTGCTTTATTAGCATAGCGTATGTAGCCCAGGTCTCGCTTCCATAGAGGAGTGTGCTTAGCACACAGGCCTGGTAGACAGATTTTTATCCTATCAGTGAGTTGGGCATTATCCCATACTCTTTGGTTTAGCCTTGCCATTAAAGATACTGCCTTGCCGATTTTGGTTTGTATTTCTTTTTCCAGGGACAGTGAGCTGGAGATGTTGCTGCCAAGGTAAGTGTAGTCCTCGACAACATCCAAAGTGTTTCCCTCAATGGAGATTGCATTCTGTACATTGCCTCATAATATTGGTCTTTTTTTGGCTTATCTTGGCATCCCGCATGTCTTGTGGGATGTGGCCACGTTCCCAACAAACGCAAATGAGATCGTGCAGAGGCTTTAGTAATGCTGGCTTACCGCACTTGAGACTTCTGCAGGGATCCCATCGTTTCCTGGAGCCTTTCCGCTACTAAGGTGATCAATGGCCTTGCTGAGCTTCTCTATCGAGGGCATGGCATCGATTTGATCCAGCACTGGTAGCGCTGGAACTCTATTTAGGGCAGAGTCAGAGACAACGTTCTGTGTTGCGTAGAGTTCCAGGTAGTGCTCGGTCCAGCGCTGCATCTGCTTGTCTTGTTCAGTGATCACCTCTCCTGTCTTCGACTTGAGTGGAGCTGACTTTGAAATTAGGGGTCCAGTGGCCTTTTTTATGCCTTCATACATTTTTTGGCATCTCCTTGATCGGCAGCAGATTGGATACATATGCACAGATCAACCCAGTATTTGTTGGCGCAGAAGCGTGCGGTCTTCCGGGCTATGTTCCTGGCATTTCTGAGTTTTTGCAACGCATCAGTTTCTGGGGCAACTTTGTAGGCCATTAGGGCTTTTCTCTTTGCCTCTGTCACGGGCTCCATTATCTCCCAGTTGGCCTCAAACCAATCTGCACTTTTCTTTTCCTTTTTACCAAGGACGACGATGGAGGTGTTGTAAATGGTCTCGCGAAGGTGAATCCATGTGACATCGATATGTTCTGGCAAATTCTTTCCTGCATCATGGGGTTTGGGGACGTCTTTCTGCAAGGTAAGATCTGTGATATTTGACACTACGGAATTCAGAGACTCATAAAAATAGTTTTTTGTTTCTGCTTCAGAGCAGACAGTTGGGGCATATAGGCTGAGGATATTCGCTGCACCCATGGATGATAGTACTTTGATGCCGAGTATCCTTTCAGTGCCATGTGCCACTTGCTCAATGTATGTCGTTAGTGAGTTTTTAATGGAAAAGCCAACACCATGTTGCCTTGGTCTGTCTGAGGGCAGTCTCTGCCAGAGAAAGTTATATTTTGCATCACTTATTCTGCCATTGTCAGACAGCCGTGAAGGACTTCACCTACCTTGAGTCCACTATCTCGTGTTCGCAGTCCATCAACTCGGAGATGAACAGCAGGATCGCCAAGGCAGCCACAGTCATGACCCAACTGAAACGGCGAGTGTGGGACAACTAAAGACTACACTGCGCGTATACCACGCATGTGTACTCAGCATTCTTCTATATGGCTGAGACAGAGTGAGAGAGAGCCAGACAGAGAGAAAGAGAGAGACATAGAGAGAAAGACAGATATACATAGATCATAGAGAGACAGTATGAAGATAGAGACAGTATGAAGAGAGAGAGAGAGACAGAGTGAGAGAGAGAGAGTGAGAGAGACAGTATGAAACAGAGAGAGAGAGAGAGACAGACACAGAGAGAGAGTCAAAGAGAGAGAGTTATAAGGTCTAAAAAAACGGACGAGCAAGAATGGTTCTTTTGTGCAGGGCGTACCGGTAACGATAGGTTTGAACCATAGCAAGGACTTCAAGGACAGGGGCAACAGTGCAATGTTAAGGTAGGTATGTATAACGACGATAACTCGTCTACATACTTTTCGTCTACGACACTTCGTCTACAGAAAGTAGATCTACCTACAATACTTCTACCGCGACAACTCGTCTACCAACACTTCGTCTACCGCAATAACTCGTCTAACGACAATTAGTCTACCGACAATTGGTCTAACGCGACCATTCGTCTACCGACGTTTCGTTTGGCGCGACAATTCGTTTACCACAACAGTAGACCACCTTTCTGTAGACTAAGTGTCGTAGACTAAAAGTTTGTAGACGCGATGTCGTGACACCATATTATGTCAGGAAGGGGCGTCCCTTCATTACAGTCTTGGCTATACCACGGATTCAAGTTACCGGCTCTCGTGAAAGACAAGATATTAGTAGCACACCAACATGAAATGACTATAAAAAAAACACTATCCGAAGGCTATTATCTCCAGAGTGTAACGTGGAAGGGTTTGTTGGCCCTAGGTGGGGAGGGGTGCATACCAAGACCCTGTCAGTGTCATGCAGCCTATGGCATGGTTTTGGGTAAGAGTCAAAATTGCGCAAACCCAGGACCCCTTCAAGAATAGGACCCCGACCAACATATGGAAGCTACATCATCCATTACTAAGAGCAAACTAATTGGTCCAAAATTGCTCATTCAAGATTCACGACTAATTCTTAAACGTACAGGTCAATCCCCTAATGGCGAAAAAAAAAAGTAGATGCAAGCACCGTTTTTTTACTATATAACCTATATTAAGAACACACGGCGCTTTGTTTTCAGTTTTTAAACTTCTACAGATTCAAGAACCATAGAGATAAAGACTCTAAACTCTAGGCATATGAAGATTGCCTACTCACACATGAGTCCAAATGCCCAATTCATTTTTGCCAAAGCTAGATTACGCTACAAAAATTATTAGCAACAAGCACCGTTTTTTTTCTATATAAAGCCTATTAAAAACATGACGGTCTGGTCATTTTTTCAACTCGTGCACAGTCCAGACTGAAATAGACACACAGTCTAAACTCTAGGCACATGACCACTGTCCACCTAGAGATGTGTTCAAATGCCCATATGATTATAGACACAGCTGGTTGGCGAGAAAAAAAATAGTAGATGCAAGCACCGTTTCTTTACTATATAACCTATATTAAGAACACACGGCGCTTTGTTTTCAGTTTTTAAACTTCTACAGATTCAAGAACCATAGAGATAAAGACTCTAAACTCTAGGCATATGAAGATTGCCCACTTACACATGAGTCCAAATGCCCAATTCATTTTTGCCAAAGCTAGGTTACGCTACAAAAATTATTAGCGACAAGCACCGTTTTTTTTACTATATAAAGCCTATTAAAAAACTAATTATATTAAACTTCATATATATATAGTTTAGGTTTGTCTATTTCAATTAAAGTTAATATATATAGGTTAGGGCTGTATTTTATTATTATTATAATTCCCCATGCCAAACTGGCAAATAAATATTGTTATTGCCAACTCTTATATAGTGAAATCTGTCACATATAGAAGTTTGGATTTTACCGAAAATCGTTAGAGCGCTTTTGAAGAAAATGTCCATATATATATATATATATATATATATATATATATATATATATATATATATAGTACCAGGTGACCGATCATTCGATCGGTAATAAAGAGCAGGCGCTTGTACCTTAACATCATGTGTATTTAAAACAACAGTGCATAAATTTTAAAAATAAATCTTTACCAGACCAATAAATTGTATTTGTCTTTTTCTTTTTTCTACTATGAATAACTTAGGCTTTAAATTCTAACAGTGAAAGCCCACCCCCCCCCCCCCAAAAAAAAACAACAACAACAACAAGAAAACAAAAGAAAACAGCTTAATCTGATTTCAAACCCTAAAAAAAAACAGGTAGGCTAGAGTGGTCAGTTTTAAATCCAACAGAAATAATATTATATGTTATTTATGTCATTGTGTTATGTACTTAAAAGACTTAAAATGAAAAGATTAAATTTAAAATATCGTGAATTATGTCAAAATTTTAGTCCTTCTACCCCTTCCCCTACATTAACAATTGTCAAACTTTCTAGTGACCCCTCTTATAAAATGTATTTCAATTTTTTTAAACTCCCTCCCTCGCCCCATTCAAACCAACAATAAGTTACGGCCGACAAGTATGTTTGATATAAATTAAAAAGATCTACGAATAAATGTAATTCATTTTTACTAATTTACCAGATGTCATATTGACTTCTTAGCATGGTCTAATATTTCTTACTTGAGCACATATATCTTATCTTATACATTACAGACGTTCCTTCTATAAAGAAGAATATTGCGTCCTACACTTATCCGTGGTCCGAGTCTAGTCTTGCATTTTTATTAATGTTTTAAATGATGTTAGGTTATTGGTTTTCCTGGTTTGTACAGGCAACCCATTCCATGCCCGAATGCCACTCGGGAAGAAAAAGTACTTATATGCATTTGTTCTCGCAATAGGGACAAGGAAAGAGTTTTCGTCTTTATGTTTATCAGGCTGTTAATGTGTTGTATTTCTAAATTAGAGTTTAATGCCTTATGTATTATTACTACTTTACTCTTTGCCCTTCTGTCCTCTAGTGTTTCAAGGTTTAGTGATTTTACTAATGGTGTTACTCTTGTTAATTGTGTTATGGACTGTCACTATGATGACTATTATTACGACTCGTTAAATCGGAATCAATGTATATAGTTGTATCTTTATTAGAAGTCTCTAGATTCTGCTAATCTGTAGCCCAAGCTAGGGGTTCCTTGACTGACAGGTCTATGCAGCAATATAGTTTTATATGTGTGATAATTAACTTCAACACCTTTCTCAGCAATGATAGATCAAACAACTCCAGTTGTTGAATAAACAATTTTATTTAAATTGTAGACTCAATATAAACGATCAATAAATGCATCAACTGATGGCAACATAAGTATCAATAATATGACATGAAATATACAAGTATCAATATAGCGACTTCACTCTACAAACTTTCAAACTGAACTAACTTTAAGGAGGTGGGGACTTTACAAAGAAAACTATCATCGAAGATTCTACAGGGTCTTAATACGCATTTTAACCTCTTTCTGCGATCCAGAATTATCCTCCGATTTCCACGGTTTTGAACGAATTATTTTATTTAAACTGCCCTCAGGGCATAAAGGTCAAACCTTGGTCGCCTTGGACTCTAATACGCACTTGTTAAGAGGTCAATGCCTTACTACGTCATTCATCTATGACCGATATTCGTAACACCACCACCCTTCAACAGTTTTATAATTATTTCTTTTACATTTTAACAATACTAAAAATGTTAATTTTAAGGAATAATTATAAAAGAAAATATTCCTGGGAAAACCATTACATACATACATACATACATACAGTTCAATTAACTATTCCACTAATTCAATCGAACTGATAACAATAACATATAATATATGCAATATAAGTTAATCTTATCAAATGGCTTAACTACAGTCATTTAATCATTCAATTTTAATTCAAAACAATGGACAATTAAATTATGTCTATCCAAATCTTTTATACAAGAAAAATACATAGGGATATAAATATTATACAATTTAATAATTTCCATTACATTAACATTCCACTGTAATAAAAACTCTCGTGTCCATTTAATTATAAACTAATATCTTTTACAATTATTGTAATTAAACAACAAGAAAAAAAATCACTTAATGTCTATTCAGACACGACTTATTTTCATACACTAGGCTTGACCTAATTTCACTTTACAACAATGGTCACTGCTACGGCTTTTTTCTTTTTTTTTTAAGCGTGTAGTTGCAGGCTGAGTTTTCCAACACATAGACAACTCTGTCGGTGACGGGACACAAGATTTAGGGTCAATCTTCTTTTTTCTTTCTCTCCCTCTCTTTTGTTTTCACTCTCTCATTCCCAATTGATTCTAACAAATTTTTTACCTCCTTACCGCTTTAGGTCAGAAATTGCTACGCGATTTAGAAAGTTATCGTGGTTAATGAGCATTATCTAACAACTATTATCTCAAAATTACATTCATTTATGTTATTTTAAGAAAATTAATCATAGTATGTTCCAGAATTAAAATAGTTTATAGACAATTTCATTAAAAATATTTCAATCTTTCATTTTACCATGACCTTTCTACGTTATAGGTTTCTTTTAGTGTAGTTCACATCGTAGCAGTTTTAAATTGACACATTTAGACAACATGGATTTACTTAAAACAAATTGGTTAATTTACTTAATTAACTATCAATTAAAGCAAGTTATCATCTGCATACAATCTTAGTACTACACAGTAAGTACTTATTCACTATAGATTACATTAAGGACATTTCAAATACAATATTATTGAAGTACAAAAGATGAAAGAGCATAGACTATATTTTTTTCAGACAGAAATAAATTTAACAATTTTTACAAAACAATTGCTGGTCTGAATGGTTCCATATCCAAGCTTTTCATTTATGGTAAGGTTGGAATCCATTGCTCTTGTCCATTCCATAAAGGTTTTATTCATTATTCATAGATTCTAGGTTCTCCTGTTCCTCACAGTGTTCAGGTCTACCCAGTCTTTTGCTTGTCCATACAATTCATTCAATCTACTTTAACTAATACAGAAAAAATATAGATTAGTTTTACAATCTTGACATGAAATCCTTAATTAATCATACATTAGTTGAACATTGGTATGTCAACATTATAAATTCTCAACCATGAAATTCTCAACCATTCTGGTTTACAGTGTCAAGTCAGTGGCACATCCTAAATTTATACAAAACAAGGATAACAAAGTTTGCATTAGGTTCACTTCTGGTCTGCTTTTCATGTAACAGTATCCTAAAAGTGAAAAATCATATATAATACATTTCTTGGAATCTTGTTAGTCATAGTTCTGTCTCGCAGCAACTATTTTTACCCTTCATTATCATACATTCAATGATAATATAAGAAATGAATAAATTCACATAGAAGAAATTTGCATCTTGAATCAGTGCAATATTTCAACAACAGTACATGATAAAATAAATTTCCATAGTACAATTATAAAACATTTCTCAATACTTTAGTGATAGAAAAATTCTCTTTTCTCAAAACCATTTACATCTTTTTCAATCAAATTATCCTCTCTGCCAAATGTTTCAATTATCATTTCCAGAGATTCTCAAGCATATCTTATAATCAGTCCACATTTATAATGTCCTCTGATTTAGAAACCAATTCTGCGGATAAAACTGATCTTTTTCTCTTATAGCAATTATTTTAATGCTCAATCTAACAAGTTTGTTTAGAAATATCACAATATAATGATATCTGCTCTAACAATACTTTTACTCATTCCTTTTTCTTCACAAGTAAGGGATTTAGTTTTAAAATAGTAAGTTTGGTAACTAACTATCAGTGAATTTGTCTTTTAATTCATCCTGTACTCCAGGCATGAATTTTACAAATAAGAGTAACAATGTTAACAACATCAAGTTTGTTTCAATTGTTTTCAGAAGGTAAGGCTTTATCATTTTCAAATGATATAATATTTTTGCCTTTCTTTCATCACACAACAATGGCATCTGCATGTGAGCAGTGTACAATTTTTTTCTAACAAAAACAGTTATGACAGACAAAAAATTTATGTACTTATCTAGGTACTTGATCAGCCCAAGGAGATCCAATTCGGTCTGCCATTCCTCTTGAAGTAGTTTAAGTGGTCCTCGGACAGTGGGTCCAAAAATTGATCCAAAGGCTCCTTGACTTTCCGGATAGGATTCAGTTGACATCTCATGCTTCAGGCATAAGTTCATTAGGACTGGATTGAAGAGTTCCGATGTGAAGTTGGTCCCTCGATCTGTCGGTATGGATTGTGGTAACCCATAGCTTTTGATATTTTCGGTCCAGCTCTCCGCACTCGTTTCTTCAGTGATGCTCCTCAAATCTTCATCTGTACCGGCAACTGCAGGTTTGCATTGTTGTTTGTTCATGCTGTGGTCTATCTGTTCATAGACATCAGTAGTAGTAGTTTCTTTCTCGTCGACAGCTTTCTCATGCAACTGTAGCAACTCTGGGTCTACTTTCTGCTCAGCAATCAATTCATTTTGTATGACTTCTTTGATTGATCATTTCCTTTCGGACAATCTTCAATCATGGAGAAAATAGTAGTATCAAGTTCCACTTCTTCTTCCTCTTTCTTCTCTCGTGGGAGAATTTCTTCTTTCTTTTTCTTTTCTTGTGAGAGAATTTCTTCTTTCTTTTTCTGTGACGTCATACCCTTTATGACATCACTTACATGATAAAGTTCTTTTTTCTTTTCCTGTCTCCACAATAGGACTAGGGTCTGGATTCTCCTTCACAATCAGTTCAGATCTCACCCTCCCTTTCGCCAAATCATTTGCTAGGATAACGGATATGCCCTCAACAGGAAGTTTTGATATTACTCCAACTGTCACATATCCTGTCACCAAGTCAGATGCGAGGTATATCCTATGTAGAGGTATTTCTTCTTTCCATTCAAAACCTCTCAATAGGACGGTCTGTCCTGTCAATGTATTATCATTCAATGGTAATACATCTTTAAGCAGCAGGGTTAATGATGCCCCTGTGTCTCGTAATATTTTTACGGACTTCAGTGGTCCTTCCTTTTTTAAGGCCACACAACCTTTACTAATGAACGGTTGAAAACTGCACAGGGTCTCTGTGTCAATTTTATTCTTCCCTTGACCATGACTTTCGGGTGTTTTTTTATCTTTCGATGACTTCAGACTCTTTTTCGAGTCAAAAATACTTTGGTCTACTTTTTCGTCTCTGTGGACCTGGACAATTAATCCAATAGTAGCCATTCTGTATTTATAATCAGGATATTCATCCTTATTTTCTTCAGTTGTAGATTTCTCTACCTTCTGACTTTTGATCTCAGGCAAATCCACCCTCAGTGTTTCTGGTTTAGAAGAATCTTTCTTCGAATTCAGTTCGTTTGTATTTTCGCTTCCTTGTACATTCTGTATTGGTGCATGACTTGCACACATGACCACTTTATTAGGTCTTTTGTCGCTTCTTATGCTCCAACAGTCTACTATGCTATGTCATACTCTTTTACAAAAAGTACATTGGACGTTTTTGTTGACAGGTTTCTTATTAACATCATTTTGTTTCACAAAATGCTCTTTTTCACGATGTTTTTGTGGTGTGTTTTCTGCTGGCCGTTGTGTCCTATTAAAATTCTTTTCACCAGCTGTTCTATGACACAGTGTGTATTGCTCCGCTAAATCAGCAGCTTTATGTGGGTCAGTGATGTCATGCTCGGATAAATACATTCTTACATCCGGCCTCACTTTGTTAATAAAATCTTCTAAAAGAATGATATCTTTCATTTCTTTTAATGTGGAGATATTTCTGGATTTTATCCACTGATCCATTAACTTTTCTTCTGCTCTAAGGAAGTCTAAGTGTGTTTGGTAAGGGGACATTGTGTACTGACGGAACCTTTTCCGATAACTTTCCGGTATTTGGTTGTACGCTTTCAGTACAGAATCTTTTATGATTTCATAATCATTTAAATGCTCCTCTTTTAACAATAGAACACAATCTCTTGCCCTTCCCTGAGTAAAAGCTGTTCTAACCAATATTCCCCATTTATCTTCTGGGAACTTAAAATCTCTGCAAGAAATTTCAAAGGTCTGGACGAAATTAGCTATTTCACTTTCTTTATCAATGTAGGTAGGGACTAGCTTTTTCCATCTTGCCATCTCTACATCATTATGAGATTCTTTTTTTAGTAGCTCCTATCTTTGCTAGTTCTATTCTTTCCTGACTTTCTCTTTGACTTTTCTTATCTTCCATCTCAAAACGTTTTTCTTCTATTTCCCGGTCAAGACGTTTCTGTTCCATCTCACGATCAATACGTTTTTCTTCTATTTCCATTCGTTTCATTTCTAGCTGAAATTGTAACTGTTTGGACATAGATTTCGACGTCTGACCTTCAACTTGATATCCCTCCGCGCTTGATTCTACTTTCATTTTTCCACTCGCAATCAACACATCTTTTATCTGCTGTGTCAACACTATTCTGGATGGTGTAGTCTCAGTAACTTCTATCTTCAAGATCTCAGCGATCTCTTTTAACTTCTTTATGGATAAAGTTTTCAAAAACTCTTCTTCTGGATTTTCAATAAATTCCATTCTTTCGTTAAAAGATTTTTAAAATAGTAAATTTCCAACTTACGTTTTTCCAATCGGAAGAATCAATTCAGCGTTCTTAGGCTTGCTCAGTAGGTCACAGCTTTACACACAACACAACACAACTTGAATATATGCTTCACTATACAACTATTCGGACGCAGCCCTCAAATTGTTATGGACTGTCACTATGATGACTATTATTACGACTCGTTAAATCGGATTCAATGTATATAGTTGTATCTTTATTAGAAGTCTCTAGATTCTGCTAATCTGTAGCCCAAGCTAGGGGTTCCTTGACTGACAGGTCTATGCAGCAATGTAGTTTTATATGTGTGATAATTATCTTCAACACCTTTTTCAACAATGATAGATCAAACAACTCCAGTTGTTGAATAAACAATTTTATTTAAATTGTAGACTCAATATAAACGATCAATAAATGCATCAACTGATGGCAACATAAATATCAATAATATGACATGAAATATACAAGTATCAATATAGCGACTTCACTCTACAAACTTTCAAACTGAACTAACTTTAAGGAGGTGGGGACTTTACAAAGAAAACTATCATCGAAGATTCTACAGGGTCATAATACGCATTTTAACCTCTTTCTGCGATCCAGAATTATCCTCCAATTTCCACGGTTTTGAACGAATTATTTTATTTAAACTGCCCTCAGGGCATAAAGGTCAAACCTTGGTCGCCTTGGACTCTAATACGCACTTGTTAAGAGGTCAATGCCTTACTACGTCATTCATCTATGACCGATATTCGTAACAATGGGGAATAATCACTAATTATGAACCTTGCAGGTCTTTTTTGAATTCGTTCTAATTTTTTAATGTTTTCCTTAGTTGATGTGTCCCATACAGATGCTGCACATTCTAGTATAGGCCTAACTAATGTGATAATATTATTATATTATTGTATATTATATAGATAGATACTAATATATTATATAGCCTATACATATATATATATACTAATATATAAATCATAAGTATAATTTGTATATCACTTGTAAAAAATATCTTATACAAAAAAGTATTTATTTATTATTTTCAATCTTTTCAATGTATTATTCCAAACATTGTTTGACAAAAAAGTAACAATATATAATATATAGTTTGGTGTAAACCTTATCTAATATCCTCCATGTGTGTTACTATGCTATTTAAAATAAACTATCGCGGCCAAATATAAAATCGATTAATTAAAACAATGGTATAATAAACATTTAAAAAATAATTGTTTAAATTTTGAGCATTACATTAGTTAAATACTATATAATTAAAAGTAAAATTATGATATTCATTGAAAAGACTGCAAATGAAAAAATTATAATATAGGCTATGTTAGATGATTTGTTTAATTCCTCCACCCCCCTCAATAAAACTAAAAGTATATTACACTTCTGACTATTGTTATAAGAAAAAAATAGAATAAATTGAATACATTAGTTCTTCTACCCCTTCCTTTATTGGTGTACGCTTGTTTGAATCTGTGGCGCCTTCACTGTGGAACGGCTTACCTGAGACACTGAAAAACTCTATGTCAAAAAAGGCATTCAAGAAGAATTTGAAGACTTTTATTTTCAACTAAATTGATCAAATACACATCCATCAGCAAAAAACTTGTTTAAACTATTTTAAAATGTTATTGTCGTTTTGTGCCTCCATCGGCCGAAACCTTGTTTAAAACTATTTTAGAGTGTTATTGTCGTTTCGATTTTGTGAGCGCGCTGAGCATGATTTTATTAGCATGGAGTGAGGCGCTATATTAATGGCAAATTAATTAATTAATTAATTAACTTTAACAACAGTCAAACTTTCCTATAACATTATGTCAATGTTTTCAACTCCTCCCTCAACCCATTCAAGCTAACAATGAGTTACGTCCGGCAAATATGTTTGATAGGAATTAAAAAGGTCTACGAATAAATGTAAATCGGGTAAAAAAAATAGGCATAGTCTATCTGGAGAATCGAACCCGGGTCGCCCATACAGCAGCCCTTAACTATCAGCAACGATAACAACGCAGATTTACTAAAAATATTCACATTATTATATGCTGACGACACAACAATCCTAGCTAAAACCGCAAAAGAATTACAGAAAAACTTAAACATTTACAGTAACTATTGCAAGGAGAACCACTTAAACATAAATGAAGATAAGACAAAAATAATGATATTCGGTAGAAAGGGGAGGGTAGGAAATCAGAAATTTGTACTAAATAATAATATAATAGAAATAGTTTCTAAATTTAAATACCTGGGAATAATCTTCTCAGCTAACGGTTCTTTCTCAGAACACAGGAAATATTGTAAGATGAAAGGTACTAATGCTATGTTCAATCTTCTCAGAAAATGCCATACACTAAGCTTGCCCATAGATAGTCAAATTGATCTATTTGATCAAACAGTACTACCTATACTAACCTACGGTTGCGAACTATGGGGTATGGAAAATTGTGACATTTTAGAAAATGTTAGACTAAGATATTTTAAGATGATTTTAAAATTGAACACAAAAACACCAAATTATGTAGTCCTAGGCGAAACAGGCAAACTCTATATAAGATCATTTATTAAAAAAAGAATGTTACACTTCTGGATCAAAATAGCGACCGGCAAAGAAAGCAGGATTTCTAAAATAATTTATAACATTTTACTTAAAGAGCACCTGGTTGAAAAATGCAAATGGTCCGCCAATATAAAGTTACAATTGGAACAACTAGGATTAGGATATATTTGGTTAGAACAAGATATAATAGACACTAAACTTTCAAAATCAATAATTAACTTACGTATAAATGATCAAAGTAAACAAGAACTTTATGAGAGTATGCAAATAAGCAATAAAGGTAAATTATATAGCGCTCTAAAATATAAATCCGACTGGGAAAATACTCCACCCTTTTTAAATAAATTACATCTGAAAGAAGCTATCTATATACTAAAAATACGAACAAGTAACAATAATTTCCCTGTTGAACTGGGTCGCCATTCCAGAATAGATTATAATTTAAGATTATGTCCCTTTTGCTTAAAAGATATAGGAGATGGATTTCACTATTTACTCCAATGTGTACACTTCAATGCCCAACGAAAAATGTATCTAAAAAAATATTACTATAACAGACCTAATGTAGAAAAAATGTCGGAACTGCTTAATTCTAGCTCTCTAAAAGAACTTAAAAAACTAAGCATATTTTCAAAAATATTAGTATCTGCTTTTAAAAAATGAGAAAAAGGTTAGAAATGTTTAAGTATTTTAACTTGTTGGTTTGTCACTATGATATTGAGAGATAGTCGTAGAAGAAATGTAATATACTAAGCCGCAAGAAAAATTGTGAATGATTTCTTAAATGTTTGTTCTCACTATGTTAATGCCGTGCAGGTCTAATGAAAGTGATTTACCTGTATGTCTATGTTAGTAAATTAAGTCGTTGTTTTTTTTTTTTTTTTTTTTTTTTTTTTTTTTTTTTGTTTTGTTTTTTTTTTTGTTAGTTTTTTCCCCCAAAAAATTGTGTTATAAACTAAATTATCCCCCCCTGAATTTTCTTTTAGGATACCTTTAATTAATAAATTTTTTATTACTTTCATTTTATTACTAATATTGGTTTTACTATTATTGTTCAATTTATTATTCACAAATGCTATAATTTTCTTATGTTTTTGACTATGCCTTTATTGTACCTATGTACTATGTGGCAAAATAAATATTGTTCATTGTTCATTGTTAACAACTTAGCTAGAGAAGGCACATGTCAGATGTGAAAAGCTATTAGACAGTATATAGGACTAGGCCTAAATAAGTCAGTGACACAATAGGGATCCGTGGGGACACAAACACGATCTTTTTATATATTGAGATTTTCAATGTTTTCAATGTATTATTCCAAACATTGTTTGACAAAAAAGTAAAAAAATATAGTTTGGTGTTAAAATTATCTAATATCCTCCATTTGTGTTACTATTTATAATAAACTATCGCGGCAAAATATAATATTGATTAATTAAAACAATGGTATGATAAAGTTTTTTATTTTTTATTTTGAGCATTAAACTTAAATACTAAATAATTAACGGTGAAATTATGTTATTCATTGAAAAGACTGCAAATGAAAAGATCATAATATATATAGGCTTCGTTAGATGATGTGTTTAATTTCTCTCCCCCCCCCCCGCCCCTCAATAAAACTAACAGTATATTACACTTCTGACTATTGTTATAAGGAAAATACGAATATACTGAATTTACATCTTTTCTAGTTTACCAGATTTCGAATTGACAATGTTAACATATTCTAATATATTTTACTTTGGTAGGCCTTTATAAGCAAATCATACATATTTTTAATGAAACATTCATTGAATTTTTTAAAAAGTGGATACTAATACAGTGTTTATTATTTACAGTGTAGAGTATACTGCTACATTGTATGCTATATACAGTGAACACTATATACAGTGTAGTGTAATCTGCTACAGTGTACACTAAATACAGCTATTCATTGTTTAAACACAAACAATTAAAGTTTTAGAGGTGTTTTTTTTTTTTTAAATGTCAGATAAAACAAAGTTAAAAATAGACCTTTAGTTTGGTGAAACTTCATCTAATTCTGTTATTATTTAAACGGCAAACTATTATCTGACTATTAGATAATTCGTAAATATGTATTTGTTTTTCTTTTTTTTTTAATTTAATCTAAAATATATTGAAGTTTAATCTAAAATATATTGAAGACGTTCTAATCTAAATAAGCTGCGAGGGCCGCATACTATAGTTTGGACAACCCTGCATTACATAAATTACACTTGGTCTTGCTTTTAATTATTTCTATCAGCGGTGCGCAACAGTAGTCTAAACAAGAAATTAAACTTTTTTCTGCTGTAGTAAGCCTACGGGTATTCCCGAAACGTCATAACTGCGACGCAACAAAACACCGCTATTGAAAGCCGCACTACACGTGGGTCGAGCAATGGCGATTCGCACCAAGATGGCGGTGATGTTATGACCTCAATGTTTACGTCCTTGAGATTTTTATTGAAAATACGTACTTATTTAAAGTTTGAAACTTATTAGGAAGTATTTTTTTGTGATTTTAATTATTATTAATTTTTTTGTAAATATAACGAAACAGTAAACAAACTAAAACTAGCTACTAAAACGTTGAAAAGCGGCTGGAGCCGCGGGTATATACAAACCCAAACTCTTGAAAACATGGAAGGCAGAGAGACAAAACGAAAAAGAGGTGAAGATTCAAACAACTATGAAAATACAGAAATATGGCCAAGATTTATTACAATTTCATCTAAAGAAACAGAAAAACCACTAACTAAATTATCACCCTTCGTGATAGAAAAAGCCATAACTGGGATGGCAGGAGCACCTAAATCTGTAAAGAAATTACGATCTGGACAGATTCTGGTGGAATGCGAAAAAAAAGCGCACTCAACCAATTTATTAAGAACAACTAGTATGGCAGGAATAGCCATAGAAACAAAAGCCCATGCCTTCCTAAACAGCTCAAAGGGAGTTATAAAATCAAAAGAGTTGGAATGCCGTACGGAAGATGAATTAACACAAGAATAAAAAAATCAAGGAGTTATCTCAGCTTATAGAATAAAAATAAAAAGAGAAAAAAAGAAATTGCAACTAACACAATAATTTTAACTTTTAATAAACCAACTCCTCCAAAGGAAATTAGAGCAGGTTTCTTAAACATCAAAATTGAAGACTACATACCAAACCCTATGAGATGTTTTAACTGTCAAAAATTAGGTCACTTGAAAAAACACTGCAAAAGAAATGCTGTCTGTCCACGTTGTGGAAATGAAGGACACAGCTTGGAAACATGCAGTGCAGAAATGAAATGTGTAAATTGTGAAGGAAAACATCTATCATTCTCAAAAACGTGTCCAAGATGGATTGAAGAAAAGGATATACAAAAATTAAAAGCTCAAAAAATATAACTTATCAAGATGCAAAGAAATTTATTCTAACACAAAAAATCTTTAATAAGTGAAAAGAATTATGCTGGAGCTCTTAAAACAGACATAAAGAAAGTCAAACACGCTGAAACCCAGACACCCACTTTAGCAGAATTGTACTACAAAGACCAAGATGGAACATTCAAAAAATGGGAAATAAATGAAATAATATGCACTAAAGAAAACTCAACACAATCAAATATAGAAGAAATGCTTCCAGAAAAAGTTAACACAGAAAACATATCAAATAAGAATTATATGAAAAAAAACATGAAAGAAATAAATCAGGGTAAGGACTTAAAATCTAAAGGAAATAAAACTATGGACATTTTGGGACAGGCATGTGAAAAGGATGATTCAATAACTGATTTAAAAATACAAAAAGAAACAATGTCTCAACCTTTAAATTCAGAAACTAGGACACAACAAGAAACGGATAGTAGTACACGGGAGAACGACATGGAAATTATAGAAGAAAATGAAATAGAAAATGACACAATTTCAAAAAACAGTAATCGGAAAACAAACAAGTCTCCACATCAAGCTCAATGTAATATTATAATAAAAACCCTTCAAAAACCAAATAAAAAAAAATAAGGAAAGAAAGAAATTAATATTACAAATATACACTCTTGGATATGAATTCAGAATATAAGAATATTTTACAATGGAACTGTAGAGGACTAAAATACAATATTCCAGAACTACAACTTATTATAACTGAGACAAATCCTATAGTAATTTGTCTACAGGAAATAAAATTAAACACAGAATCATTTGAATTGCGTGGCTATACCGCTTATCACCAAATTCCTTCTAAAAAAATTGCATGCGGAGGTACTTCCATATTTATAGCATCCAATATTTTACATAGGAGGATCAAAATAAATACCTGCAATCAAGCTGTGGCAGTAAGATTTACATTAACAAAACCATTAACCATATGCTCAATTTATATTCCACCAGATCATACAATACTATATTCTCAACTAGATGATCTAATTAAACAACTCCCACCTCCAATTATACTTATGGGAGACTTTAATGCCCATAACCCTATATGGGGAAGTCATAATACAAACCAAAGAGGAAAATTAATTGAAAGATTACTAGAGGAAAGAAATATATGCATTTTTAATGATGGTACTCCGACTTTTTATAGTTCTACGTATTTATCTCCATCTTATCTCGATTTAACAATGGCAGATTCAACTCTATTTACGGACTTTACCTGGAGTGTTTTAGAAAATAATTATGGTTTAGATCATCAGCCTATTCTGCTTACTACCAACTCCAAAATACCAACTCAACAACCATTAACTTGGAATTTTAAAAGAGCAGATTGGAATACATTCAAATTAGAATGCGACAGAATACTCTGTCAAATAAATATACATTCTAATGCTCAAGAACAGTATTCAACATTTTTAAAATCATTATATCAAATTTGTGAACGGACTATACCTAAAACAACATATAAAATTTAAAAAAATAGACCATGGTTCACAAACATTTGTAAAGATAGTATTAAAACTAGAAATAAACAGCTTAGAATTTTCAAGACCAACCCATCTCCAGAAAACTTGAAAGCCTTTAAAATTGAACGAGCAAAAACCCGACAAGTAATCAGAGAACAGAAACAGCTTACATGGCAAAATTATATTAACAAAATAAATTCAAACACACCCATAACTAATATTTGGAAAATGATTCGAAAAATTAAAGGAAACACAAAAAAAAGTCAAATTAAACAAATCAAACTGACTGATGGCACTTATGCAGAAACTACACAAGATATTGCAAATGAAATTGGAAAGACCTTTTCAAAAAATTCATCGTCTGAAAATTATACAGACTCCTTTAAAAAAATAAAAAGAGAATTAGAAAAAGAAGCTATAAATTTTGAAACAAATATATTTGAATACTACAACTCCCCAATATCAATAAACGAGCTTACGCAATGTATTAAAGAAACCAAAAATACTGCACCAGGCCCAGATACAATTCATAATGAGATTATAAGACAGCTACCAACGTTAACACTGAAAACTCTATTAAAAATTGTTAATGATCTTTGGCAACAAAATATATTTCCTACGGAATGGAGCAAAGCAATTACCATTCCAATACCTAAAGAGAAAAAAGATCACACAGATCCAATAAATTACAGACCAATAGCCCTCACAAATTGTTTCTGTAAAATTATGGAAAAAATTGTAAATAAACGCTTAATATATTTTCTAGAAAGTAATAACTTAATATCAAAGACTCAATGTGGATTTAGAATAAATCATTCAACAACAGATCATCTCATTAGATTAGAAACATTTATTAGAGAAGCTTTTGTTAGGAAAGAACATGTGATAGCTGTTTTTTTCGATTTAGAAAAGGCGTTTGACACTACATGGAAATATGGAATTTTAAAAGATCTATATTCCTTAGGTTTAAGAGGAAATTTACCCAAATTTATATCAAACTTTCTAAGCAACCGAACATTCCAAGTAAATATTGGAAATTATTTATCAGATACATTTATTCAAGAAGAAGGTGTCCCTCAAGGAAGCGTATTGTCGCCTACACTATTTAATATAAAAATAAACAATATCACTGAATGCTTATTACAGAATACAAAATGTTCTCTATACGTCGATGACTTTGTGATCTATTATAGAGCTAATTGTATGATAGAAATACAGAATCATCTACAACTTCAAATCAATAAAATTCAAGAATGGACCGAAAAGAATGGATTTAAATTTTCCGCTCAAAAAACAAAAGTAGTGCATTTCTGTCAGATGCACAAAAAACACCCCGACCCTGAACTATACCTTTATAAAAAACAGATTCCTGTAACTACTAACGTCAAATTTCTCGGAGAAACATTTGATAGTAAATTAAATTTCCTGCTACATATAAAGGAACTAAAATCCAAGTGTCAAAAATCCACAAATCTACTGAAAACTTTAGCAAATACAGATTGGGGAGGAGAGAAAAAAAGTCTACTGAAAATATATAGATCACACATTCGATCAAAATTAGATTATGGATGTTTAGTATATGGATCAGCAAGAACATCATATCTAAAAATGCTTGATCCTGTACAAAATCAATGTCTACGTCTATGTCTAGGAGCATTTAGAACTACTCCATGTACCAGTTTGCAAATAGAAGCAAATGAATCACCACTACAAAATAGAAGACTCAAGCTATCATTACAATATGCACTAAAACTAAAATCCTTACCGAATAATCCAGCGTATTTATGTGTTTTTCACCCACAAGAAAAAAACAGCTTTACTGAAAACTCAAAATATATACCAAATTTTGGACTTAGAATTGAAAAAGAAATGATCGAAACTAAAATTGAATTTAGATTTATAAAAAGATATTATATATCAAAAACTCCACCATGGCTTTTTGAAATCCCGCCTATAAACTTAGAATAAAACCATAGAAATAAAAAGGATCCTTGCATGGATATGTTCCAAGAAGTGCTACAAAAATACCCAAATTATGTACAAGTATACACAGACGGATCGAAAAATGATACAGCGACATCTTCGGTTGCTCTTACCTCAAATACAAGTAAAAAAAGAAAATATAATTCCAGTAGCTCAATAAATACTGCAGAGGCTTTAGCAATATGCCTGGCATTAGACATTGCAGAGGAATCAGAAAACCAAAATTTTGTTATTTTATCCGATTCGTTATCTTGTCTTACTGCTATGGGAAACTGTAATACCAGGAATATATCTGCCTTGACATTTTGACAAAATACCAATCACTATATGAAAGAGGCAAACGTGTCGTTTTCTGTTGGGTTCCTGGTCATGCAGGGATAGATGGAAATGAAAAAGCTGACAGAGAGGCTAAAGCCGCCCTGTTGTTATCAGAGAGTATTATCCCAATACCATATCGAGACTTGAAACCTTTAATAATTAAACATGAAAGACAAACATGGACTAACATCTTGAAAACCGAATGCAATAAACTGCAGTATTTGGAAAATTCAAAAACCTGGCATGATACAGGCCAACTTGTTCGAAAGGACGCAGTTATTCTCTGCAGACTACATACAGGACATACGAAACTAACACATTCGTTTATCTTAAAACGAGAAATGGCCCCAATGTGTGCTTTCTGCAATGCCAACTTAACAGTGTCTCACATTTTGTTGGAATGTAACACATTTGATGACATTCGACTTAAATTCTATTACTGTAGAACTCTTCATGAACTTTTCAGCAAAATTAAACCAAAACATATAATAAACTATATTAAAGTCATACAACTGTACAACAAAATCTAAAGATATAAGAACAATAAAATGGATACAAGAGAAAAATGACAACAACGTTATCAAAAAGGCCCTATATAACCTTCGATGTTGATGAGCCGGAAATTCAACAATTCAATTCAATTCGAGCAATGGCATGTTTTCACGGCAAAAATCAATTACCTACGATAAATCTAATGTGTATTTTTGTTTAACATCCATTTCCGATTTTTATTTTTGGGGCCGAAAAGCTGTAGATTTTTTTTTAGGTGAAACAAGTAGTGCATTAAAACATGAAGATAATCGTTAGAGCGCTTTTAAAGAAAATTTCCAGACATATATACACATATATATATATATAGTACCAGGTGACCGATCATTCGATCGGTGGGCTTGTATTTATCTAAACATAATTTGAATGATCGGTGGGCTTGTATTTAAACATAATTACACGTAATAAAACGGTGCATACATTCCACTAAAATATTTATAACCTGGTATGGGTCCAAATTTGTCAATTGATTTTCCTGTAGTAGGAGACCTATATGCCTATATAGAAAGGGCTAGTCTCCTTAACAGTTAGCCATGTGTATGATGGAGGGCCTCTAGTGAATGATACACTATCTGTTAAAGACTACCTGTACCTAAAATATTTCCTTTAAATGCATTTGTTAATAAAATGAAAAAAAAAAGTCATTAACAAAAAAATTTTGAATGCCCTGATCTTTTACATATGTCAGGTTGTTTTTTAATCAAGCTTTCAGCTAGTATTGTAGTTACAATGGCAATATAGCTGATTTTCAGCTAGTCCCAATTATTTATTGTCACGTTAGCCTCACCCCCACCCGGCAATAAATAAACCACTTAAAACTCAATGTACATTTTGATACTTTTAAGAAATGAAGTCCTTTTTGATACTTTTGAGAAATGAACAAAGGACATCCTACTTGTAATTTTTATGAGCAAGAAGGTTTTAACGAGTATGAGACAATAATGAACAAAGAAATAAATGAATCTTAACTCTGAATAAATGATGATAGGTATTTATTAGTAATAATTAGTATTAAAAATAATATTAGTATGTCATTTATTTATTAATGTATTTTTATTATCATATTTAATTAATGATTAGATAAATTACGAAAAATATTAAAATGACCAATTACTAAATATTAACATCGAACAGATTATAATAAATTATCAACGCTACATTATCAAAAAGACATTTTTTTACAAATATACTTAGCAGCCCCACCCCACCCCATCTTGTCACTTCAGTTTCTAAATATGAATATGATTATGACTGGAAAATGACACAGATCAATCCATTACTACACACCTTCAGCCAAGTAAAAGTACATTTAATATTAATTTCTCAATATAAATTGCCTTTTTTAGAATTATTAAACCTTACACTAAAAAAATAATTATGAAACTTTTATGTTTAAAAATTGACAATACTGATGAAATCAAGTTATAAATAATAGAAACATAAAGACATTGTATTTAAATGATATAGGTTTTGTATTTGCCACATTTTGATTGAGATACTCACATTGAAAATATTTTTCTTCATGTATTATAAACAATAGATCATGAAGTTAGAAGTGTTGAAAAAGCTGGACAGCTATTGCAGGACAGACAATAGGTAAAAAACAAGTAAACATGTAAACATACAGAATAAAAGTTCAGTCATCTTTATACAATTCCATAACAATAACTCTACATGCTGCTTCCAACATGACCCATATCTGTGGCCCACGCAATACTAGGTGATTGTGTGGCCAGTACTATGCACAGCCACCTTTACTTTACCCCAACTGATGCGAGGTACCCATCAGAGCTGGGTAGATACAGGGACACCCTCAAGTCCTGGGAAAAAAAAACTAGCCTCCATCGGGATTCGAACCCAGGACCTTCGAAGAATACCGCAAATGAACGTTTCGTACGACTAAAAGAAGACTAAAACTCAATGTGAAGAAATTTCGACGAGAAAGAAAATTTGACGGTTGAACAGTATAGACTAGCACGTTCTTGGAACTAAGCGCTACCAGTACATAACGGTGTACATGAAGATAGAAACGGAAGTTTATGTATGTTACCAAGCAAGTCGGTTAAAAAGGCCACTAGAAAACTTGAAGTTGAAAGGCGTCTCGGATACATTTTAAAAGTATCGAAAGTGGTAACAGTTATTGAAACAATAGTAAAGCTGTGTTTAATAAGACAAGCTAAGTTTGTCAAGTGAAGAGATTAAAAGAGAATCTCCGTAGAACTAGTATATGGTTCGAGAAAAGAAGAATACTGCAGAATAGTCGTGGAACTAGAAAAGTAAAAGTCAGTAGAGTAGAGTAGCAAAAGTCAAGTAAATTGGAAGTATAAAAGAAACTTCAACAAAGTGAAAGGATTGTAATTCTTATGAATTAACGAACACACGAAGACTTTGGGCTGAAATAACCTGTGTGGTGGAGGATCGTTTCGAATTTGTAACCTTGGATTCGGAGACGGAAGGAAAAGGAACGCGTTTATTAAGATAAGTAAACTGGTGTATACGTTATGTTGTAGTATAGTATATGCCTAGATTTTTCTTGTGTATTAGTTTCTTTTAGGAATTTTGTGTATACACTTATTGAAAAGCCCCTGTAAGTCAGGTTAGTTGAAAAAGACTTTTCATAAGTGTATATTACATAATTTATGTTAGATTGTATAGTCTTGTATGCACAGTGTTATCATATTGTTTATATATTTGTCATAGTAAATTTTTTATGAATCTCGAGTCTCATCTACTATCTGTGGTGTTCTTATTTTTATATATATATTGATTATTATATTGATATTTATTTTATGCATATTGCAATATTGCTTCCATTTTAAATTATATTAGTTTGTTGTAGGTATATATATATTAATTGGAAATGGAGTGTCCCTCAATGGAGACATATGCGCTGTATATAAATTATGGTAAGGAGTTGGGATATACTGGTAAAGAGTTGGATGAGTGGGTGGAGAGATAATGGAGAGATTATTTAGAGGCTAAAGAAAAAGCAAGAGCTAATGAGATAGAGCTAGAGAGATTAAAACAAATTGATAAAGAAAAAGCTAGAGCAGATGAGAAAGAGCTAGAGAGATTAAAACAAATTGATAAAGAAAAAGCTAGAGCTGATGAGATGGAATTAAAGAGATTAGAGATAGAGTTTAAAAAGTTAAAATTTGAAGCTAAAAATAACACTGCAAATGTAAACATTGGAGTCACTAGACCTGTTGTTGACCAGGAAATGGCTATTAGAAATAACATGTGCAGATTTACTTTCCAATTATTTAATGAAAAGGATGGTTCTATTGATACATTTCTAAAAAAATTTGAAATGGAAATAATGAGACAAAATTTTTCTTCATGTTATTGGTCTGGACTACTTGGAAAATCCTTTACAAAAGATATTCCATCAAAAATTTGTATGGAACAATCAGATTATGCATCTGTCAAGGAACAATTGTTAAGACATTTTGGAAGTACAGAGGAGGCTTATAGAAAGAAATTTTTTGAAATGACTTTATCAAAGGAAGAAGATCCAAAAAGTTATTTTGACTCATTGACAAGTGCTATGGACAAATGGCTAAAATGTGCTAAAATAGATAAATCATCAGAGGAACTGAAGAATTTTATTATTAGAGATAAGGCAATATATTCACTTGATAAGACTCTCAAAGCATTCATTCAGGAGAGATCTCCCAAGACTATAGAGGAAATAGTTGACCTGATTAGGAATTATAAATTAGCTCATCCCATGGCACCTACTTCTAAAGGAGAGGATTATCAAGATATAATATGCTTTGCTAAAGGCAATGAGAATTTTCAAAGAGGAAGACAATTATCAAGGAGCAAGATGAAGTGTGGTAATTGTGGAAGAAATAACCATGTTACTAAGGATTGTAGAGATAAGAGAGATAACACATTGACATGTTTTATATGTAAAAAGAAAGGACATATAACAAGAAATTGCTTCAGAAGGTCAAGTTCTGCTGGAAATAATAATAATAGATCTCAGGGATATACACAACAGAGAGATCACAACTCCAGATTTAATCAGAACAAGAATCATTGGGGAGCTGTGTAATCAAGAAGCAAAGGAATAAAGTTTTTTCCAGGATATGTGGGATTAATACCAGTTCATGCAGTTCGTGACACTGGATCTTCTGTCATTGCAATAAACCGCAAATATGTTCAGTCAAATCAATACACTGGTGAGGTAGCAGATTGTACATCATTTGATGGAAGAGTGATTAAATTGAGGTTGGCTTACATTGATATTAGGACACCATATATTACAGGTAGAGTACTGGCTCATGTTATAAATGATGCACCAATAGATTTAATTATTGGAAATGTTGAATCAGTTAAAGAACGTACTAGAGAGGAAATAGATACATGGGAATTTAATAATAATCAAGCACAATGTAATGTGATTAATGAATGTAAAGCAAGCAATACTGAGGAAAGTCAGACAATAGTGAATAATGAACAAGACACATCAGTTAATAGTGAATCATTACTGAATGAAAACTTTAATTTAGAAAAAGTCAAAAAGGATCAAAGAGAGGATACTACATTGAATAGACTATTCAAATCTACAGAGAAAGGAACTACTAATAAAAATAGTGTATGCAAAGTGAAAAATGATACACAACTATTAGTCAGAGAGATACTCATAAATGGCAGACAAGTGGAACAAGTAGTTGTACCATATAACTATAGAACAGAAATAATGACTAATGCTCATTCTATACCATTGGCTGGTCATGTGGGAGTTGGCAAAACCAAAAACAGAATAATACAACATTACTTTTGGCCTAAAATGTCAAAAGATGTGAAAAGATTTGTTAAACAATGCAAAGTGTGTCAATAATAATAAAGCAGAAGTTTACAACACCTTATCATCCTCAATGTAATGGAATGTGTGAGAGATTTAACAAAACTCTGAAGGAAATATTGTCAAAAGTTAGTAATGAGGATCCAAAGAATTGGGATTTGGCAATTCCATTAATTTTATTTGCATATTGAGAAACTACTCATGATAGTACATTTTTTTCACCATTTGAATTGATATATGGAAATAATCCAAGAAATCCACTTAGTATTCTCAAAGAACCATTGGTAGGTACTAGTGAAAACAGGGAAATGACTAATTATGAGTTAGTTACAAATAAGAAACAACAATTAGAAATTGCTTTGGAAGAGGCTAGAAAGAATTCAGACAATAATAAGGAAAAGAATATAAATAGAGTAAATAAGGATAGGAAACTAAGAACTTTGGAACCAGGAGATAAAGCTTTGCTAAAATTAAAAAAAAAAAAAAAACAAACTATTTACTGAATGGCTATGGCCATATGATGTGGTTAGAAAGGTCACACGTGTGGATTATGAGATAAGAATTAAAGATCAACTTAAAGTTTTTCATATTAATAATTTAAAAAAGTATAATGATCAATCAGTAGAAAGCAATATATGCTGTAGTATAATATCAGAAGAAATTAAAGAGGATATTGAAGAGATAGCAACAGTGAATACACAGGGTAAGCAAACATATAAAGATGTGAATTTAGAGAAATTGACACATGAACAGGCATATGAAATGGCAAAAATAATACACAGGCATAAGGGTATATTTTCTGATTTGCCTGGTAAGACCAATGTCATACAACATGACATTATTGTAACAGATGATAAGCCGGTGAGGCTAAAACCATACACAATCCCTATTCATTTGAGGGATAACTTGCAAAAAGAGATAGATGAGCTTGTGGGGTTGATAGAACCATCCAATTCAGCATATGCCTCTCCAATAGTATTAGTTAAGAAAAAAGATAAAACTATAAGGTTGTGTGTGGACTATAGAAAGCTGAATAATGTTACTCTTTTTGACCCATATCCTATGAACAATGCTGAAGATATTATGGCTCAGCTATCTAATGCAACTATTTTTTCTAAATTGGATATGGCTAAAGGGTACTATCAAGTAGGTTTAACTGATAGAGCTAAACCATTTACAAGTTTTGTTACTCCATTGGGGTTATATCAATGGAAGGTGATGAGTTTTGGATTGGTGAATGCTCCTGCAACTTTTAATAGGATGATGGGTATGATTTTAGGACATAGGAAGGATACTATATTTTATTTGGATGACATATGTGTTTTCAATGATACTTGGGAAAATCATTTAAAAAGTCTTAATGATATCTTTGAAATTATAGAAAAACATAATTTGACAAATAAACCTAATAAATTAGAAATAGGCATGAAAGAAATTACTTTTTTGGGACACAAGATATCCAATAACACCATTAAGCCATTGGAGGAGAATATTACTAAAATTCTTAAAATTGACATTCTAAGAAATAAAAAAGAAGTGAGGAGTCTTCTAGGTGTATGTAATTTTTATAGGAAATTTATTCCTAATTTTTCAGAGATGGTATCTCCGTTGACTGAACTTATTAAAAAGAAAAGCCCAATTAAAATAATTTGGTCTCAGGAGTGTGAAATGGCATTAAATAGGATAAAGGTTGCTTTTTCTGGACAACCTATATTAAGACTACCAGACATTAAAAAAAGATTTGTGGTTTTAACTGATGCAAGTTTGGTTGGTTTGGGAGGAATTTTGGGACAATATCATGACAATGTCTTACACCCGATTCAGTATATTAGCAGGAAATTAAGTGAGGCTGAGGTTAGGTATGGAACAGTAGAACGGGAAGCTCTTGGTGTGGTTTGGTGTATTACTAAATTGGCAAGGTACTTGATGGTTACAAGGTTTGTTCTTATGACTTACCATAAGCCATTGTCCTTTATAAATCAGAACAAGTTAAACAACAGTGGGATAGCAAGATGGTCACTTATCCTGCAGGCATACAGTTTTACTGTGGAAAATATACCTGGGGTGGATAATATATTGGCTGATTTTTTGTCTAGATGTGGTGTTTAAGGTGTGCTGTTTGATACGTAATCACCAGTTGGAACGCGGTTAAAATTATTTTTCATGTAAATATAAAGTATAGATACGGTGTTAATGAAATATTGATTTTTTCCAAAGGTTCTGGACGAGAAATGGTTCTACAACTGAAGCACGGTGATTCAAGCACCACGTACCATTTGTAAGTGAGAGATGTTCTATCACGTCCTCACATTATCGTGAACGGTTTTTATGGACACCATATCAGGCGCAAACATGAAGACATCATATGAAGAGTACATTTATGGTGCTGACATAGAATCGAGGTCATGTCATCGCTATATCAAGGTATATTGACATTATCAACATGGAATCGAGGTCATGTCATCGCTATATCAAGGTATATTGACATTATCAACATAGAATCGAGGTCGCATTATTGAGGTACATTTACATTGTCAACGCGGAATGAAGGTCATGTCATCAACATATGGAGGAATCAACAAATCAACACTTTAAGAATAACATGGTACATTATTTTGGGTTTATGACCAATGTCAACACTATATTGCTTATAGACAGACAGCTTGTGGAGGTATTCAATGGTGAATTCTAGAGATGTGTCTGTGAACAATGCATTGTAATTATTGTTGTGACATTATTGGAACTATTTTATCAAGGTGTTCAAACTCTACCAGATTGATAATCTACAAAGGACTTATGAAATATTCAATGAATGTGTTGTTGGACGTTCAGAAGAGGACGGTTGCAATGATATTACATGGACCAGTATGAACTGTTGTGTTTTCGGATTTGATGATTTGATTAGTGTATTTCATGAATACAGGACAGGATATACTTTGAAACATTATAGACATAGATATTAGTGTTATTAGTTAGTGGTTCATATTGGGTATTATTTATTAATGAAATCGTTGGTTTTGTTAAATGTTATTTATGTTGCATAACATGGTTTTAATATGCATGATAATTATGATTATTTATATAATTATATGATTAAAGACATAGGATTAAGGATATATATATTTTATCAAAGTATTTGACGGAGATAAGGATTTTTTTAAATAGAAATTTGTATGACAAATTTAAAGGGTCGATGGGGGAATGTGAGGATTTAAAATATATATAGTTGTTTTAGTGGGACATAATTTGTATAATCTCTACCCGGTGTTAATGTATGGAAAAAACGAGTGACGTTTTACGATAGAAACAATGACGTAGGAGTTAGATTGAACGTAGCGTAGATTTGGATATAAAGACAGACGACCTTAGAATTTGGTAGTGGTAGGACGTGTTTAGACTAGGCTATAGAAACTGTTGTGTATTTGAATTCATCTTGTACATAGATTGCATTAAATATTGAGTTCTCATTTTATTACAAGCCGGCAGTTTGTTCATTGATTATTATTATATAATGTGATCTCCCTGAGAGTTGTATACACATAAAGATCTAAACTTTTTTTTTAAATATGGAATAAAAAAATTTGTGCATTTAATGTTATAAAATTTTATAAAACAAAAGTAGTTGTCATTGACAAAGAACAAAAGTATATGTGAACATACAAAATACAAAAAGTATGTTACTACAACAAGCTTGGAAAAATGGTTTGGTTAATGATCTAATTGTAACAGACGCTTATAATAATTTATATATAAGGTAAAACATTAATGAAAAAAAAAATAGTATTATCATTAATATACTATCACTGAAATGATTAGCTTTGCAAAAAAAAAGAAAAATTGCTTAAAATGTATTTTGATGTGGCAAAAAAACAAAACAAAATATTTTTAACAAGGCATTTATTTAACAATAAATTCAAGGAAATGTAAATTCAAGGAAATGTATGTTATTTTATACAGTTTATATCTATTGAGATAGGTCAATGTTTCCCATGTGATTGTTTTTTTTTGTGAATGGTTATTTATTTACCTGCTTCAACTTCCTGTATAGTTTTGTTTGTTTAAAAAGTTTTTTAAACAGGAAATGTGCCTTTACTATTTAAATTTATATTGCGTACTTTTAAATCTGTAAATGAATTACACTTGTCAGCTGTACAGCGCAGCTGAGAAACTTAACTTTGTAAAATACACAGAAGTTCCATAAGCGTTTATAATGTCTAATATTCAAAGTCCATTTACATTACATTGGCTAATATACTACAATTTTTAAAATTATATTGATAAAGGAGTTATACAGGAAAACCGGTTACATACATGATCTTTAATGTAACTTGCTTTTTTACTTTGGAAGTATACCTGTGGCGCAGCTTATAATCAAGATTTTATTGTGATAATTATAATGAAATTTAACATGTGAGTTACATTAAGTATAACATTCATTGTTGAAACATGTAATAAAAAAAATAATAGTTTAGTCAACTTTATAAAATCCCATAACCGGTAACAAATAACCGGCAACAATAACTCTACAACGGGCTTCTAACTTGGCCAGTGCATTGAAAGACAGCAACACTATTACTTCAGTTGAACTAAGCAGTGAACATGTTAACATTTTATAAAAAAACAATGTGGTAATTTACATAAAGCAGACCTATATGCTAGGACCTCAAAAAGAAAATCAACTTCATCAAAAACACTATATATCAATATATATATATATACCATACAGACAAAACATCAAATGAAAAACTACAGTCCTTTTTAAAATTATATGAGATGGGACACTTCTCATCATAAAGCTGAACACAAAAGTCAATAAATGCTTAGCTGCATAAACTTTCAATAAGATAAAATTACTATTTCCATTTGTGGGGATATTTTCTAAATAAAAGATTCAAGTAAAATTATTTGCCAAAATAATTTGTAAAAAATTAACACGTAGATATCTAAACTTTTTTTAAAATACGGAATAAAAAGACAAAGTAAAAAAGTATGTGCATATTCAAGTAAAAATAAATTTCATTCCATTTCAGACTGTAACATACTTGACCTTAGGCTAGAAAAGAAAAAAAAAACATGTTGCTACAACAAGCTCTGAAAAATGGTTTGGCTAATGATCAAATTGTAGAAGATGCTTAAAATAATTTACAAGGTGAAACATCAATAAATATTCAAAATTAATTTTAAAATAAATCATCAATATACATTAATATATGCATTACATAGACAAAACATGAACATTTGATATTTTTGTTGATAGTTTTTCAATAGCTTTACAAATTATTTGAACTTTTAAATTTCGAGCATAAACCACTTTTCTTTCTTATCAAAATTTTCAGTCCGTGTTGTAGAGTTTTTTTTACATAGAAAAGAAATTTGTTAATGATTCCATGCATCAGTTGTACAGCACATTTGAGAAACTTAATTTTGTGAAATTTGCAGAAGCTTACTTAGTGTTTATATTGTCTAATATTCAAAGTCCATTCACATTACATTAGCTAATACACAACAAGTAAAAAAAATATTGATACAGAAATCTTGCAGGCAAACCAAACATAATTAGGGTGCCGGTTATACACATGACCTTTAATTTAACTTGCTTTTTGCCTTCAGAAATATACCTGTGGCTTGTACACAGGCGCAGTTTATAAACAAGATTTTACTGTAACAATTTTAATGAAAATTAACAAGTGAGTTACACTATAAATTACATGTAATGAAAAGCGCATAGTTCATTTAGTTAAAAAGTGCAAATATAAACATTAATTGTTGAAACATGTAAAAAAAAATAAAGGACAGTTCAGTTATCTTTATACAATTACATAACAATAACTCTATAACCATCTTCTAACTTGGTCAGTGCATTGAAGAATGCAACACAGTTATTTGAGTTGCACTAAGCAGTGAACATGTTAACATTTAAAAAATTATAATGTGGAAATTTACATAAAACAGACCTATTTGCAAGGAGCTCAAAAAGAAACTGACATGTTGACCATTAAAATAACATCAACTTTTTCAAAAACATGAAATACGCTATGTATACTGTACGGACAAGAAGTCAATATGAAAAACTACAGTCTTTACAACTATATGAGAAGAAAAACTTCTCAACATAAAACTGAACACAACAGTCAATAAATGCTTGTTGAAACATCTACATATGCAATACATAAAAAGAAATTGTGAACATTTGATACACTCACAGAAAAAAGTTGAGAAGCTTTACACATTAATTGAAATAATTTTAAAGGAAATACATATGAACAAAGACGCCCTTGAACAAAGACGTAAACATGATTAATAAAGAAATCATTAAAAGGTTCTTAGGAGATGAAAAAGTTTACTTCAGTTTTGATTCAAGAAAAGATCAAGCAGAAGGAGCTCTGGAATTTACGGCAGAATTTTTAAATTCGATAGACATTGCAGATTTGCCTCACATGAGCTAAAGTATGTATACTGTACGGACAAGAAGTCAATATGAAAAACTACAGTCTTTACAACTATATGAGAAGAAAAACTTCTCAACATAAAACTGAACACAACAGTCAATAAATGCTTGTTGAAACATCTACATATGCAATACATAAAAAGAAATTGTGAACATTTGATACACTCACAGAAAAAAGTTGAGAAGCTTTACACATTAATTCAAATAATTTTAAAGGAAATACATATGAACAAAGACGCCCTTGAACAAAGACGTAAACATGATTAATAAAGAAATCATTAAAAGGTTGTTAGGAGATGAAAAAGTTTACTTCAGTTTTGATTCAAGAAAAGATCAAGCAGAAGGAGCTCTGGAATTTACGGCAGAATTTTTAAATTCGATAGACATTGCAGATTTGCCTCACATGAGCTAAAGTTAAAAAAAAATACTATCATTATGCTGATGAGAAACTTGGACACGTCAGAAGGACTTTGTAATGGAACACGTTTGGCTGTTACTGAGCTTTGTAACAACGTGATAAAAGCTCAAATCATTACAGGCGAGCATTCTGGTAGAGATGTGCACATTCCCAGAATCACCCTTGATTCCATCAAAAGCAAACTGGGAAGTACAATGCAACGTCACCAGTTCCCTGTGACACCAGCATTTGCCATGACTGTGCACAAGTCCCAGGGCCAAACATTTCAGTTTGTTGGAATCGACCTCAGGGTGCCAGTGTTTATGCACGGAATGCTTTACGTGGCATTCTCCAGGGTTAAGCGCCAGTGCAGCCTGAAGGCTCGTCTTCCGCCAGACAACAACATTCATTTGCAAATGTGGTTTGGAAGGAGATATTAAATCAGGATACACAAGGTAGGTTTATAAGTTATATTTGTGTTTTACTAATTATACATGCAAGGTCATCATGGGTGTTGTGCTCAATAATTCCTAGAGTTAGTCCATTACAATAAAAAGAAGCTATTGTGTAGCTTTCATGAGCATTAGATCTATCCTATACCTATTTACATTTAAAAAAGTACTTCATTAAGAAAACACTCATTTATCAATGTCACACTGATCAGCTTTTCCAGATACATTTAAAGTAGTAACAAAATATTAACAATAGTTATTATTGGTAAAGTAATAATGATTATATTATTATATTTTTGTCCAGCTAAAGGTGCTTCTGAGGTATAGAATCAGGGCTGTGTAGTCGAAGAGTCGGAGTCGGAGGAAATCTTGGTACCTGGAGTCAGAGTTGGAGTCGGAAGTACAAAAAAATGAGGAGTTGGAGTTGGAACATTTATCTACCGACTCTACAGCCCTGTATAGAATAACATTATATTTAATAAAGTGTTGGTAGAACAATTGTTATAGCCTACTTATACATTAAATATAATTTTTTTTATTTCAAGATTCAGCTGTGGACTAGACATACACTTTAAAGACATCAGTGTAAGAAAGACAATCTTGCTGGTTCTTGAAATTTGTTAAAAGGAGCTGTGACAAGGCCAGTGGAATAGAATTATTAAGGATATTCAATACCACTTAGTGAGGCACATAGTTATCTGCAAAATCATTATCCTATGCTGAACAACAAAACTCCAAGACATTTACTTTGTTAAATGAAAGCACTTCTATTAAAAATAAAATGTTTAACTTCATTTTTACTTAAAAAAGTAAATAAATATATATATACTAAATTGTGCTTTTGTGAAATATTTTATGCTGCATTTTAATACATTACCAACATTAAGTCTTTCTTATTATGTTGTATATGACTGCAAAATGAAAAGTAACATTGTTATAACCTAAGAATGTGTAATTTTTCTAAGATTTATTTGTAATATTTGGATATTTAACTTCCATGAAACCAACTTGTGGGTCATACTGTTTTCTGTAAATTGATACTGACATCCATCAGCCATAATGTAGTTGGGTGAATGACAAAACATTTAAATACATGTATGTTGACTGATTATCACTTGACCTAGGTTTGTATAATAATGATAATGCATTTACTTAAAGACAATATGTAATATGTTTTTTCATTACATATATGTGTTGCTAGGCTGTTTCCGAAAACCTCATCAATAAGGTTGCCATTTGATATGTTTTCTCTTAGTATGCTGATTTCGTTCAGCGCATTCTGTGTTAGCTCGCCATCCCCAAGCTTTAGGAGAAACTCAGCAAACTCAGTCTCCTCCGGATACACTCGCATGTTCGCTTTCAATGAAAACATTTTGAAGTGTGGCCAAAGGTTACTCCGTTTTATTGAAAGATCGAGAAGTTCACTCCGGTTAGCTCGGGGCTGAACAGGAAGACACTGTCGGAAATCACCTCTCAAGACTACAACCTTTCCCCCAAAAGGCAGAGGGGAGTTTCCAATGGTGCGTAAAAGCTGATCTATACAGTGCAGACCATATTTAGGCAGCATGGGCGCTTCATCCATAAGAAAAATATCAACTTTCGCTAGTTGAGAGGCTTTCATCGATCCAGGTCTAATGTTGGAGATAGACTCTGGGGTGAGTGGCACACTGAGTCGAAATACCTTGTGCGATGTTTGTCCCTCGGGCAGCAGAATTGATGCAATGCCAGTGAAAGCCATGCATTTGGCATTGTAACCTTTCCCTCTAAGAATGTGAAAGAGGGTCTTGTATATAAAAGTCTTTCCAGTGCCTCCCAGTCCATCAATGAAAAAGCATTTCGGTCCAAGACTTGCCTTTGCTTCTGAGCTCAAAATTGTGTCAACTATTTCTAGTTGTTTTCCTTTCAGTAGCTCATACATTTCTTCTCCAATGGCAGAAGACGCATCAACGTTAATAAACTGCTGGTTCGGATCGTTTTCGTACTCATCAGTATCGTCCATACCAAACCGTTGCACCCAGAAACGGAATTTCTTCCTTCGGTTGCTTCAGTGTTCGATTTGTAGGCGATAACACGATAAGCACGTTGGATGGCTTCTTCAACTGTTCCACTTGAGCGTTTTGCTTCTCGGATAAAGTCTTCTGCCAAGTCTTCTCTAAACATTTCCCACAGTCGTTTAGGATTCTCTGGAGAACCAAGAATCAGAATCTAAGAGAAAAGAGTTCTCATTGTTCTGGGAGACTTTGACATGGCAGATTCTCGCAGACCATCTATCCACTGTTGGTCATCGTAGGCTAGTCCTCGAGCTAGGCAAGCTTGTTTGTAGTTAGAATGCCTGATGCCATTGACCAAAAGCAAATCATCAAAACTTGTAGCATCATTAACATGATACAGCAGCAATCTTAAATGGTAAAGTTCAGGCTGTGCTACAAAATTGACATTGTGGATGCTCGACGGATCTTGCTTACCCATTCACTTGATGTACCCACCCATTTGAAATGTTTGGGAATTGGCCAGTAGTGTCGATAAATGACATCTGCTTCCCCACCATTTAGGCGACTATTTTCATATTTTTCGTTCAGTGCTCTGTTTGTTTTAAAATAAGCTTCTAGCGTTGAGCCTTTTTGCCCAATGTCCGCCAAGTCTTCCTGAGCCTGGTCAATGTTTCCTGTTCTGTACTCGCCAGGGAGATGGATGTCCAAGCGCTGTACAACATGGCTCTTCTTTTGGATTTCGTTAGCAAACAATCGCCAGCATGCTTCAGGCGGACCAATGCATCGACCTTCAACGTACATGAGCCTATTTTCATTTTCAACAACTTTAATGGAAGCACAATCATGTCCCTTATAGATGTACTTGTACAGATATTTCACTGCACGAATGATTCCAACATAGTCCACATTAATGTGGCAATTGTAGCGCTTCAGTAAATAAGGGTTGTATGGGGCTACGTGACGATTATCTCTTGTCACCCTACTTCCATTGATGTCTTTGCGATTCACGGCATGTTCATGTGAAAAGTCAGAGATGGTCTGGTCCAACTTGGGATCATACCGGCGCCGTAACTTTGGCCGCTCATCGTCTACAAGAGATGTCACATCTTGAAAAGGTTTTGGAAAATCAAAACGACATTTCATGTATCCATTTTTGTTGACCATGCATGAGGCATTAGGGTTGAGCTGACCACAAGGATTATGCATCATCCACTTGAGGACCAGTTCTCTAAATACAGGATCCTGACTGTCTAAAAATTCTGCTGAGATGAGATCATCAATTTCCTCTGGGTTATGCATTTTGTCTTCTGGGCTCATTATCAACAAAAGATGCATATGTGGGAGGCCGCGCTTCTGAAACTCGATCGTATAGACGTAGGCAGCAACTTTCCCGAAAATCTCATTTTTATACAAATCTGTGACGGTGCTGTCAAATTTCAGTTTAGCTACCCTGGCGACGAGATCAGGCCGGTCTTGTGTTAGCTATTCTAGGGCTAATCCGTCTTCGAAAACAATATGTTTTGCTTCTTTAATCTCCGGCCAATCAGGATTGCATGACATGGTAATGAAGAAGTCTGGAGATCCAAATCTTCTTACAATAGCCATGGCATCTTCAAAATGCTCTGCATAAAATCTTGTTGAGCCAGGGAATGAAGATTGCAAAATGATGGTCTCACCAATGACTGCATCTTTTTTCTTGGACAGTTCTTCTAAAAAGTGATTGACCCCAGTGTACTTGTCACCTAGAATTTTTTTCTGGTTGAACTTGATCCACTGAATGCGGTCACGTTCCACTCTAATGTAGGTATCAACCAGGTACTGTTTAAAAAGTGTGCCGCCAAAATAAAGTACATTAAAATGCGTTTGGCGCATGTCACGATGTGTCAATTGAGAGGGGGGTAATAATGGCTGGTTGTCTTAGAGATATGAGGTGCCGATGCTGTGGTTGACCTGGAATATTTATTTATTCTCTACTGGCTCGCTTAGATGTTATTAAACACACACAACAGACAGTTCTAAGTTAGGCAAGCAAGTCTCTGGTTACGTTTCAGGTGTTTATTTATGATTCAAATTCAATATCCAATGATGAAATACACATACTAACATGCAGGGGAGATACAATGCTTGAGATATATGCACAGGAACGTCTAACACTCAATATACTGTGTTGTTGCGGAATCCAAGGTTAGGCTACGTAACTATAATGAGGGAATTACGATTACTGGCTAAGTATCTGCAAGTCCAAGTAACAATTCGGGAGCTAGACCAAAACGATGTGTCTAGCCCGGGAGCTGGGGGAGATCTGCTTTAGTTTAGTTGGGCGGGCTTTTTCGTGAACATTAGTCACCTGACCCAAGGTTAATTTGGTTGGCTTACATTTAATTACATCCTATTCTCATTGGCTAGATTGAATATACATTTGCATAAGAAAAGCTTATTGGAGCCAAAAATGGATTGGGGGTCGGGGTTGCGAGGGCGAAAAGGGGGGGGGGAGAGAGGTCTAGATGAAAGACAATTTATACAGACGTCCTGCTGAGTGGGGGAGTTTATCTCCCTTTGGTAGAATCTTAAGTAGTTAACTCAAGTGGCTGGGGGGGGGGGGGTTTCGGGCGAGAATTAGTTACGTGTGTGCGAACTGCTGAGTGGGGGAATTTAGTCAACCGCTCAGAGAACGACCGTCTCAAAGCAATTGCATAACATGCCGCTAAGCTGAAGGGATATAAAAGAGGGTGGGGGTGGCGGGGACGCGAAGAGGAGGGGGCGAGTGAGGGATCGAATAATGACTCGCTCACATGCGTTAAAATAGCACAAGATATAAATACATTAAGACATGATATGAATACATTAATATAGCATAGGATAAATATATACATTCTAACTAACACATTCGTACCCATTCAACCAAGATGTAGTACCAAGTTGAATTGTATTAGTCAGTAGACTCTGAATTTGGGCGTAGTACAAGAGTATAGTGACGGATAGAGAAACAGGTGAGAAAGAGTGATGGGGAGATGTAATTGCGTAAGGGAGGGAGAAGATAGTGACGTCAGACTAACCTTCTCTCTATTCTAGCTAAACTTAAGCTAATCTAAGGTTCTAGTTATACACTGCTATCTATGCTATAGTCTATCTATGAGTGCTACGAGTCACGGTTTAATCCAGAATCGTGACAACTCACCCGGGTAGCTTGGGAATCTACTCAGAAAGAAGATTTCTACCCAAATTACTGTCTCTTGGACATGGGGAAAGGGGAGTAACTACACACTCATTAACAGTGTGCGCGCGTGGGGCCGTATTACTGAGTATGCTGGGCCACGAAGTGTGTAGGGGCACTAGTTAGTGTCCGCTATGCCGCGTGTGTCGAAAGGGGTTTTGGCCTAGGCAAAGTTGCAATGTCGAAAGCATTAGTAGCGGGTTTGTCCCAAGATAATGGGAACGATGTGGGTGCGTTGAGCAATCAAAATAACGGACGGGCAATTTTACGGAAGTTTGGTATAAGGGTATTCTGATAGTTGCTGAATTCGCACAGTGTTTGTCTTAGTTCGAGTCTCGTCGTGGGCAGCCTTGCATGACGGAGCTTATCTTTAATGGACATGGGGTGGGGGAGAGGTGTCTGGTTGGGGGTGGGGCGGGGCGATCCGTAGGTTGCGGGTGTAGGCAGGCAATGCGTTTGTTTACCTACAATCGGTCTTCCGAGTAGGATGTCTACTTGTAGGCCTTCTATTACGGCGGCCTCAATGGGGCCTGTAAAAAGTGCTGAGCTGAGGTTTACGAGTGCGGTCGGTAGCTGCTGAATAGGAGAGTTATGAGATGGACCTTGGAGTCGCACATAGCGTCCTGTGTAGTCGCGGGGGTCGATTTTTGATTGCGTTACTAGGGCCTCAAAGCTAAGACCGGAATCATACGTACAAGAGGCGAGTCGGCCGTTGATTCTGACTATCTCGTCGACGTAGCTACGGGGGAATTGGTTATGTTTGTCTGCCGAGGAAATAGAGAACACGTGGTGGACTCGATCGTAGTCACTGCTTGAGTACTGGTCACGCCCCTGATCGGCGGGTTCCTGTTCGGGAGCTAAGTGGCTCGGGTAGCTGGGCGTTTCTAACTCGTGCGTTGCAAGTCCGTTAGTGGAATCTTGCGCTGGGTCTACGGGGTCCGTCGTGGTGTAAAATGCACCGGCGGCAAGATAGGGGGTGGGGTCGCGTCGGTTTCTGTCGTGAGCTAACTGAGGGGTGGGCCTAGTGTGGCGGTGGTCTCTATGTGCGTTGTGAGGACGAGGTCGCCCGTGGTGGGGCGTGTGCGGCTGGGGAGCGGTTGATTGAGGGGGAGGGTTGGTGCGGTGGTTGTCCCAGTTATTCCAGGGTGACTGTGGGTGACCCGGGCGGGACAGATGGCCCGGTGGCCGTGACGACCTCCCATTTTCCTGTCGGGAAGCGGGATGTGAGAGAGATTTCTCCCGGGGGTGGGACGATTCTACTAGGTTGGACTGCAGAAACCTATCTGCGCCCTGCAGGGAGGGGTTTAAACCGGTGATTCCTTGTTGAATAAGGAAGGCCCTTAGCTTAGGTGTCATCTGTGACTCTATTTGCTCAGTCATTACGAGGGTGACCATACCGTCGAAGGACTGTTCAATATTGCCTAACTCAACCCACTTGAGTAGGTAAGATTGTATTCGCTCCGCGAATTGTGTATAGTTTTCCCCCGGTCGTAGCGTGGACGACCGAAACTTCTTCTGGTAGTGGGATGAGTGTAACTGGTGGCGATTTAGCAGCGCGTTTTTCAGTGCCACGCACGACTCCCTGTCTTCTGGGGCCAGTTTACAATAGGCGTCATAATCCTCTCCCCTTAGAGTGGAGACGAGGATCCTACAATGTAATTCTGGGGGGACCTCATTTAACTCCATACAGTCGCTAAACCGTCGGAGGTAAATGTCGAACTGTTCCAGTCGGGGGTCGTGAACTTCAGTCCATAGAGAAGCATGTCGGGGGAGGGGATGGTTGCTGGGGGTGGCTGAGCTAAATGATGAGGGGGAGTTTGGGTTGTCGCTGTTGTCCGGGGGCCTAGTGCTTGCGGCTAATTCAGCTAGTCTGAATTCATGTGTCCTGCGTGCCTCCTCATCTAGCCTATTTTCTTCTCTAACCCTCTCTTCCCTAGCTAACTGTTCTAACCTAAGTGTGTCCTCCCTAACTAATTGTTCTGCTCGCTCCTCTCTAGCTACCTGTTCTGCTCTAAGCCTATCTTCTCTTTCTAATTGCTTTGCTCTCTCCTCTCTAGCTACCTGTTCTGCTCTCTCTGTCTTGGCCTCATGGGCCGCTACCTGCTCTACTACGTATTTAGTGATGTCTGAGTCAATGTAGCCTATAGCTATAGCCTCTTCTCTCAACTGCTTACGCAATAGTACACCTTCCGCCATAGTAACAGAGTGAGGCGAGATTAAGATACTAGAGGCGGACAGAGATATAGCGAGATAGGAAAGGAAATTATAGGAGGGGTGTTGGGGTTCAGAGTTTAGCTAACGTAATACAACTCAAAATGGTACTCACCAGACAGCAATTCCAGAATTTTACACACATACACTAACACACGTATATCCAATCATAAAGTTATCGTTTATCTAGCGCTCGGCGCTGTTGGTGCAGATCTTCGGGCTGGTTAGGAATTCTCTTTCCCCGTGCCTGGACTGGATTAGCGTTTAATGTTAGTGTCTATTTTCCCGGGTTTGGATACCGGGAACTACGGCGGGTTCCTACGGGGAGGTTGACAGGGCAGTTGTCGGGTTCTCGGCGGTCTCTAGTTGTCGGGCAGGCTGATGCGGCGGCGGTGGGTCTCTCTGCTGACGTCTCGGGTGCCGGTACGTTGATGCGGGGCCAGAGGGTGGCGACCTGGCGGTTGGGGCGGCAATCTGGCGTAATGGGGTGGCAAATTTGGTTGCTGGTGTGTCTGGGGTGACGTAGGCTGGCGTAGTGTGGCGAGCCTGGCTTAATGGGGTGAGCTGGCTGGGGTGGCGTAGATTGCTCGGAGTGGCGAATCTGGGGTGGCTTAGGTTGGCGTATCTGGGGTGCGTAGGCTGGGGTAACGTAGGCGTAGGCTGGGGTGGCGTAAGCGTAGGCTGGGGTGTCGTAGGCGTAGGCTGGGGTGGCGTAAGCGTAGGCTGGGGTGGCGTAGGCTGCGTAAAGTGGCGAGCCTGGTTTGATGGGTTGATGGATCTGGTTGCTGGCGTTGGGATGACGGGTCTGGTTGCTGGCTTAGAGTCTTTGTGTTGTAGAGAGATGAGCCCCCATCCAGGGTCGGTTTCAGAATCGGCGTAGTCCTCGGGTTGTTGCTGTTGACAGTGCGCTGAACGGCTTGAAGTTCAGATAATCCCGGATACGAGGTCCCACTTTGTCACGATGTGTCAATTGAGAGGGGGGTAATAATGGCTGGTTGTCTTAGAGATATGAGGTGCCGATGCTGTGGTTGACCTGGAATATTTATTTATTCTCTACTGGCTCGCTTAGATGTTATTAAACACACACAACAGACAGTTCTAAGTTAGGCAAGCAAGTCTCTGGTTACGTTTCAGGTGTTTATTTATGATTCAAATTCAATATCCAATGATGAAATACACATACTAACATGCAGGGGAGATACAATGCTTGAGATATATGCACAGGAACGTCTAACACTCAATATACTGTGTTGTTGCGGAATCCAAGGTTAGGCTACGTAACTATAATGAGGGAATTACGATTACTGGCTAAGTATCTGCAAGTCCAAGTAACAATTCGGGAGCTAGACCAAAACGATGTGTCTAGCCCGGGAGCTGGGGGAGATCTGCTTTAGTTTAGTTGGGCGGGCTTTTTCGTGAACATTAGTCACCTGACCCAAGGTTAATTTGGTTGGCTTACATTTAATTACATCCTATTCTCATTGGCTAGATTGAATATACATTTGCATAAGAAAAGCTTATTGGAGCCAAAAATGGATTGGGGGTCGGGGTTGCGAGGGCGAAAAGGGGGGGGGGGGAGAGAGGTCTAGATGAAAGACAATTTATACAGACGTCCTGCTGAGTGGGGGAGTTTATCTCCCTTTGGTAGAATCTTAAGTAGTTAACTCAAGTGGCTGGGGGGGGGGGGTTTCGGGCGAGAATTAGTTACGTGTGTGCGAACTGCTGAGTGGGGGAATTTAGTCAACCGCTCAGAGAACGACCGTCTCAAAGCAATTGCATAACATGCCGCTAAGCTGAAGGGATATAAAAGAGGGTGGGGGTGGCGGGGACGCGAAGAGGAGGGGGCGAGTGAGGGATCGAATAATGACTCGCTCACATGCGTTAAAATAGCACAAGATATAAATACATTAAGACATGATATGAATACATTAATATAGCATAGGATAAATATATACATTCTAACTAACACATTCGTACCCATTCAACCAAGATGTAGTACCAAGTTGAATTGTATTAGTCAGTAGACTCTGAATTTGGGCGTAGTACAAGAGTATAGTGACGGATAGAGAAACAGGTGAGAAAGAGTGATGGGGAGATGTAATTGCGTAAGGGAGGGAGAAGATAGTGACGTCAGACTAACCTTCTCTCTATTCTAGCTAAACTTAAGCTAATCTAAGGTTCTAGTTATACACTGCTATCTATGCTATAGTCTATCTATGAGTGCTACGAGTCACGGTTTAATCCAGAATCGTGACAGCGCAGATCGAGGTCATCAATGTCTGCTTGTGGTAGTAGATGTTTGGTGAGCCCAGGCCGAAATGCAATTCGGTACTGCGCAAGCTCAAATCTGGTAAGATGATGGCGGCTAGGATATGCAGCTGCATATTCACAGAATAGCCAAAAGTTCCATCAGGATAGAACAATGGGTAGGTGAAAGGCTCTGTTCGTTGATCTGTGTTCTTTAACGTAAATATTTCTTTGCCTCTATGGTGTACCACCATTTCATTTTCTATAAGGCTTTGGTCAGCATTAAGGTTAATGACTGCACACACCTCATTAGACGATGGAACATTGTATCGCCTAAGGTCAACACCATCTGGCTCTGTGAATAAAAGTCTCACATAAGCCCGTTGTCGCATGTCCTCTAGTCTCTGTATACGTTTTGCTGTTGTCTCAGTGTCAAGTCGCTGTGAAGCCCGTTGTCGCATGTCCACTAGTCTCTGTATTCGTTCTGTTGTTGTCTCAGTGTCAAGTCGCTGTGAAGCCCGTTGTCGCATGTCCCCTAGTCGCTCAATATGTTCTGTTGTTGTCTCAGTGTCAAGTCGCTGTAAAGCCCGTTGTCGCATGTCCCCTAGTCGCTCAATACGTTCTGTTGTTGTCTCAGTGTCGAGTCGCTGTAAAGCCCGTTGTCGCATGTCCCCTAGTCGCTCAATACGTTCTGTTGTTGTCTCAGTGTCAAGTCGCTGTAAAGCCCGTTGTCGCATGTTCCCTAGTCGCTCAATACGTTATGTTGTTGTCTCAGTGTCTAATCTTTGTGATTCACGTCGTTGCTTGTCCTCCAGTCTCTGCAAACTTTCTGTAGATGTTTCTTTGTCTAATCTTTGTGATTCACGTCGCCGCATGTCTTCCAGTCTCTGTAAACGTTCTATAGATGTCTATTTGTCTAATCTTTGTGATTCACATCGTCGCTTGTCTTCCAGCCTTTGTAAACGTTCTGTAGCTCTCTCTTTGTCTAATCTTTGTGATTCACGTCGTCGCTTGTCCTCCAGTCCCTGTAATCGCTCTTCTGAACTGTCAGCATCGATAACACAGTGTATTTTTTCTTTGGCCCTAGACGAAGCACTTCTGCAAGCCCTGGCTGATCTGTCCTGAATATTTTGTTGGCGAGCACCTTGGTCTTCATTACTTTCACTGAGTTCTCTGTCATTATTTGTGTCCGCCGACATCACCCGAGTCTCAGTCTAATTGAAATTGAATAGCCTACGTTTTCGTGGGCGTCCTCTGGGCATTTCTAGGATAAGAAAATTTAGAGAATTTTTTATTTATTAGACCTACTGAAAAACAGAAATACATTTCTGTACACTTACTTCTACCTATTTGCTTGCCATTAGCTTTAGTTACAAACACTCGGATGTCAAAACCTGAATTGTTATTTTATTATCCTTAAAATAGTAGCAGAAAGAAACATATAATATTGCTTTCGAAGAAAGATTAATAAATCTAAGAATTATTGAAAACCCTTACAAACAGACATTTTACAATCTAAGGCCTAATTTTAGTGTTAACCTACCCTGTCCGATTGTGTGCTTTTAATTATAAATTTCTTGTTTTCCTGATTCGTTAAGGAAACCCATTGCATGCCCAAATATATTAATAACTTAAAACTTAATATGCGTTTGTTATCGCATAAGTGATAAGAAATGGGTTTGTTTCCTTTGTGGAGAGAAAGACAGCAGAGCAGCAGACCTAAGTCAAATGTCAACATCGCAATTAACACTAATCAACTTTGTTTTGCTTAAATCTTAAATTTTAACAATAATGAATAGGCGTAACGTTAGAAAGTGTTTTATAGAAATATGCCTAGAGGCCTATATTATTATAATGACGATACAGCTAATTCATTATTATTTAATCATAATATATGTCAGAAATTGTGTTATAGAAATATGCCTAGCCTATACATTATTATAATGATTAAGCTAGGTCTAGAGGCTATAGACAATATAGTGAATGATAATTATATTTAGTTATAGTACTTTCATAGGTATAGGATAGGGTATTGGTCATACCATAACGCCATACTTCATAGACATTTATATAATAGTATTAATAGTAATAGGCCTAGGCCTACAGTAATTATAATATACAGCTAATTGATAATCAATCCTGAACATTATTTCTGGATTGCCCAGACTACAGCAGCACTAAAGAGGCTCAAGACAATATGGAAAGACAAGAACCTAGCCCTCAGCACCAAAATCAGGCTGATGCGCTCACTGGTCCTCTCCATTTTCTTATATGCTTGCGAGTCATGGACACTAACAGCGGAGCTGGAAAATAGGATAAACGCCATGGAAATGAGATGCTTCAGGACCCTGCTCGGTATCTGTTACAAAGACCATATCACCAACGAACAGATAAGAAAAAGAATACAACAGGAAATTGGAAAGTATGAAGACCTGCTGGCCACAGCCAAGAAAAGAAAACTGGAATGGTATGGCCACGTCACCAGAATCAACGGGCTTGCAAAGACCATCCTGCAGGGTACCACCAGAGGAGGCAGAAAGAGAGGAAGACCAAAGAAACGTTGGGAAGATAATATCAAGGAATGGACAGGTACAAAACTGTGCGAGGCAATGAGAACGGCTGAGAGACGGGAGGAGTGTAGGAGGCTGGTTTACATGTCATCTGTGGCGCCCCAACGGTCTAACAGACTACGGGATATGTAGGATGTAGGTAGGAATTGATAATATTGATATTTCATATGATGCATTTAATTTTTTAATTATAAGTTTCTTGTTTTTTTTATTATTTCTTAAGGAAACCCAATACAAACTTAATATGAGTTTGTTCTCGCATAAGTGATAAGAAATGTTGTTTTTTCCTTATGTTTATCTGAGCATTGCAAGAGGCGGTTCTTATTGGGTCGCATTTTTAAAATAGAAATGTAGGCTTATTATTGTATTACTAGAAATAGCCCTTGGGGAAACCACGGGAGGAAAGAATTTTGTTTTATGTGTTTTTATTATTTGTAGAATTGTGATTATATTTAATTTTTGTTTTGCTTTTTCAAAAGTCAAGAAACAGGAGCTGGAATTAAACAGGTCCTAAGTCATGGTTTTAATTTTAAGAAATGACGATTCTAATTGAGAATATTTACATTTTTATCTAACGATTGAGATAAATACAAAATTAAACATGGTTTGATTTAACTGTCTTTTTTCACTGCAATAAATTAAATTCAGATGACAATTTTCATTAAAAGCAATATTAAGTGTTATCTCTTGTTAACCATGAGTCGGGCCTATTTGTCTGTTGAGTGTTATTTTCTACATGTTTGGGACTTTTTGACGTTAAAAAGCTACAAAAAAAGGACTATAGGTGAGACCTTCGATATGATTGAATGCCTGTTATTAAAATGTGTTAATTGCTATCACAAAAGCAAGAATTATTGGAAATTGTTGACGTCATAGATCAGAGGGTAGTGTTTAGTGTTGAAGAACCAAGTTGATAAATTTTAATTAGTGTAAAAGTCTTTTAGCTATTGCATTCTGAGAAGATGTCTGAAGTGTTCAAATTGATATGTATTTCATTTGCAATGAATCAACAGCCGTTGCAAAGATAATCTTCGGATTAGGATTTCTCAAAAGCACAATGATTAAATTTTTTTTTATTGATGTCTCCTAAGAGTCTCGTTTGGTGTAAGACAGTATTACATTTAGTTTGATACCAGACATTGTGAGCTCGATCGTTGGGGTGACTTACCAAAAGTTCTGAGTATGAATCCTGATAAAGGCTAACGTTTTTCCCGGCTCTGAAGGGTGTCTCTAATCCTACCGAGCTCTGATGTGTACTTGACATTCGTTAGGGAAAAGTAAAGGGGACTGGGGGCTTTAGGCTTTGTGCTGGTCATACAATCTCCTAGTATTCCGCGGCCATAGAAACTTGTGAACACTGCCTCACGGTCCCTATGGATCAAATTGGTCTAACGGGGATACTCTACTACTACTCGCGTGAGGCCAGTCATTATAATCATAGGGAAATGGGTGTTTGTGTGTGTGTCGGGGGGGGGGGAGCAAGACTAATATATAGGCTAAAATGTGTACATGAACAACAATATTCATTATATACCACGTTATTATTGTTTTTAAACTGTTGTGTTTCCTTTTTCAATGATTTAAATATCTGTACAATTCATCCAATAACCCCCTCCCCACCTTTTTTTTTTTCAAAATCAATATTTGTTTTATGCTGGGAAAGTGGGGATTAGATTATATTAAGTTGATAATTCTAAAGACAGTTATAAAGCTAATTATATTACTCTTTCTAAATACTTTGTTTTACAAAAGTAGAAAACCTAAATGTTTTAAGGTTGTAACTTCTGAACACAAATTTCAAAGAATTGTCAAAGTTTATGGAGAAATGATTGGGTGAAAGAAAAAAATAGAAATTGACTATATAAACACCAAAATGTATTAGTAATAAAAGCTTAGTTTCATATTTGCTAAATTGATAGATAAAAGAATAAAAGAGATAATAAAGTATAGAGTTAGGAATCGAACTTTAGAGATTTTATTAATAGATGTTTTATATTTTCTAAAAAGTATGTTTTGTTCTAATCTTGCATATATGTTTGTGTGTTTGCGTGTGTTTGTGTGTATGTATGTGTAAGTGAGGCAGACAGATAGAAAGAAAGAGGATTTATTTAGTAGAGACCTATTAAAATGCTAAGGTTGAACGTCATCTTCATTTTTCAATGCAAGATTTGCATACTCTTAAAACCTAATCGCTATGCAATTTAACAAAAATTAAGCTGAAATAGCCAAATCTAGGGGCCTTATACAAAAAAAGTGTAGACATACACATGTAGGCCCTCGGGGCATATTAATATTGTTTAGATATTTCCAAAGACTGTAATAAGATGGACCGCTTGCTTTAAATATTTCTGCTATTTGATGACTCGTAAACTTTTGTTTCGGAATTTACGATCACAAAAGGAATTATAGACCTAGCGTTTAATAAATTCGCTTTCATTTTAGAATTGAAAACTATAGACTAATACTTATTCCAGTTACCAGTTATTGTCGGATAATTTAAAGGAATATTATAGACGTCAAATGCCGATGAATAGATGTCAATTAAAACTATTAAAAAATGTCAAATGTATTTGTATAAGTAAATGTTTTAGTTTTTCAATTTCTTCGTTTCATTACTTCTCATGTAGAAATTGTAAAATAATATTTTATAGAATGATCGTTATCTATATCAGATTAAAACTCTAATTTAAGATAAAAATAGAAAGTTTCATACAGTGGAAGTCTTTTAGAGCACGCGTTATTTGATGCGCACCGAAAAACACGATTCATTGAGCTATAAAAATAGTGCAAGCCGTCCTCTTATTAAAGTCTTTGATATTACGTCATCTGTCTGTACTCTCAAAACCAAGTCGCTAAGCGTTCCGGAATGATACATTTCTTTGGGCTATTATTATATAGATTAGTACCAGGTGACCGATCATTCGATCGGTAATAAAGAGCAGGCGCTTGTACCATAACATAATGTGTATGTAAAACAACAGTGCATAAATAAAAAAAATACGTCTTTACCAGACCTATAAATTATATTTGTCTTTATCCCTTTTCTACTATGAATAACATGGGCTTTAAATTCGAACAGTCGAAGCAGATTTTTATTTGTGCAGTCTAATATCTAGATTTTGCCCCATAACCTCCCCCCCCCCAAAAAAAAAAAAAAAAAAAAAAATCATAAAAAAATATATAAATAAAACAACTTAATCTCATTTCAAACCCTAAAAAACCCATGTCGTCTAGAGTTGTCAGGTTTAAATCCAACAGAAATATATCTCATTTATGTCATTATGTTATGTATTTAAAAGACTGAAAATGAAAAGTTTAAATTTAATATATCGTGAATTACGTTACAATTTTTAGTTCTTCTACCCTTTCCCCTACTTTAACAACTAACTGTCAAACTTTCTAGTGACCTCTCCCTCCCTCACCCCATTCAAGCTAACAATGAGTTACGGCCTGCAAGTTAATTTGATATAAATTAAAAAGGTGTACGAATAAATGTAATAAATTTTTTCTAGTTTACCAGATTTCATATTGAATTCGTAACATAGTCGAATAGTAATTTCTAACTTGGGCAAATATATAAATCTAAAGTAAAGTTTGTAAATCACTTGTAAAAAATATCTTATACAAAAAGTATTTATTTATTATTTTCAATGTTTTCAATGTATTATTCCAAACCTTGTTTGACGAAAAAGTAAAAATATATAGTTTGGTGTAAACCTTTTTTAATATCCTCCATGTGTGTTACTATTTAAATAAACTATCGCGGCAAAATATAATGTCGATTAATTAAAACAATGGTATAATATACATTTTAAAAAATTGTTTAAATTTTGAGCATTACACTAGTTAAATACTAAATAATTAAAGTTGAAATTATGTTATTCATTGAAAGGACTGCAAATGAAAAGATTATAATATAGGCTACGTTAGATGATTTGTTTAATTCCCCCCCCCCTTGCACCCCCACCAACTCAATAAAACTAACAGTATATTACACTTCTGACTATTGTAATGAGGAAATTACGAATAAATTGAATACATCTTTTCTAGTTTACCAGATTTCGAATTTAAAATGTTAACATATTCTAATATATCTTAATTTGTTTGGCCTATATAAGCAAATCATACATATTTTAATGAAACATTCGTAAACAATTGTATTGAATAAAAAAAAGTGGATACTAAGACAGTGTATACTATTTATAGTGTACAGTATACTATTACATTGTATACTACAAACGGTGAAGTGTATACTGCTACAGTGCACACTATATAGGGTGTAGTGTATACTGCTTCAATGTACACTATATACGGTGAAGTGTATACTGCTACAGTGCACACTATATACGGTGTAGTGTATACTGCTACAGTGCACACTATATACGGTGAAGTGTATACTGCTACAGTGCACACTATATATGGTGTAGTGTATACTGCTTCAATGTACACTATATACGGTGAAGTGTATACTGCTACAGTGCACACTATATAGGGTGTAGTGTATACTGCTTCAATGTACACTATATACGGTGAAGTGTATACTGCTACAGTGCACACTATATACGGTGTAGTGTATACTGCTACAGTGCACACTATATACGGTGAAGTGTATACTGCTACAGTGCACACTATATATGGTGTAGTGTATACTGCTTCAATGTACACTATATACGGTGAAGTGTATACTGCTACAGTGCACACTATATACGGTGAAATGTATACTGCTACAGTGCACACTATATACGGTGTAGTGTATACTGCTACAGTGCACACTATATACGGTGTAGTGTATACTGCTACAGTGCACACTATATACGGTGTAGTGTATACTGCTACAGTGCATACTACATACGGTGTAGTGTATACTGCTACAGTGCACACTATATACGGTGTAGTGTATACTGCTTCAATATACACTATATACGGTGAAGTGTATACTGCTACAGTGCACACTATATACGGTGAAGTGTATACTGCTACAGTGCACACTATACACGGTGTAGTGTATACTGCTACAGTGCACACTACATACGGTGTAGTGTATATTGCACAGTGCACACTACATACGGTGTAGTGTATACTGCTACAGTGCACACTATATACGGTGTAGTGTATACTGCTTAAATGTACACTATATACGGTGTAGTGTATACTGCTACAGTGCACACTATATACGGTGTAGTGTATACTGCTACAGTGCACACTATATACGGTGTAGTGTATACTGCTACAGTGCACACTATATACGGTGTAGTGTATACTGCTACAGGGCACACTATATACGGTGTAGTTTATACTGCTTCAGTGCACACTATATACGGTGTAGTGTATACTGTTTCAGTGTACACTATATACGGTGTAGTATATACTGCTTCAGTATAGGCCTACACTATATACGATGTAGTGTATACTGCTTCAGTGTAGGCCTTCACTATATACGGTGTAGTGTATACTGCTTCGGTGTAGGCCTACACTATATACGGTGTAGTGTATACTGCTTCAGTGTAGGCCTACACTATTGTTAATGTTTTTATAACTATTAACTTAGTCTCTTCAGAGTGTATTAAATTACAGTTGCTGAAATATTAGTCTCCAGCTATCAGACATTGAATATGATTGAACAGACGAATCCACTACAATACTTTTTAAATTGTAAGGAAATAAAAGAACGCCTTGTTGCAGCACATATTATTTAATTCTTATTACTCACAGTTCACATCAACGAATACACAGTTATATTTTTCAACATTGATATCTTTCACTAATTCTGAGTCCATTTTTAGAAAGCAATTACACGTTCATCTCTTACAAAAATCTACAGGAACTAAAATTATCGAGCATGGTCAGTTATGTGACCCTCTACTTCCGATCTAGGTTTTATTTAATATACAAAAATGGGTTTTATTCTCAGTTTTATAATTCTTACATGAGTTACTTCCCTTGTATTATTTACTTGCTCCATAGCATACCCCCCTCCCTACACAGAGAAAAAATAATAATTCATTATTATTTTTGATACGAAAAATGTTTACAAAATTGAAAAAAAAAATTTATCTTAATGTTAAGTATCTTAATGTTAATTAATGCATATAATAATTCATTTAATAATACATACATAAATTCATTTAATATATGTACAAACAACAAAAAAATTCATAGGCAAAAATATAATCAAAAGACACAAAGAATAATGTCTAATGTTTATATTGACAACTAGTCATAGACAATTATCTTTTGGTATTGTCTAATCAACTTCAGTAATACTGAGATAAACTATTGTATGTCAGTGATGTGTATCGACAGTTATTATGCTAATATCTTATCAAGGCTATCGAGAATGTCTATTAACTTATTTTGCTTTTTCTCACAAAATCTATATAGATTGTATGAACATTTTTTCATACAACATTTATTTTATACAATAAGATTAATATAATACTAACCTCGGTTTTATCTTTTGTTACGAATATCGGTCATAAATGAATGACGTAGTAAGGCATTGACCTCTTAACAAGTGCGTATCAGAGTCCAAGGCGACCAAGGTTTGACCTTTATGCCCTGAGGGCAGTTTAAATAAAATAATTCGTTCAAATCCCGTGGAAATTGGAGGATAATTCTGGATCGTAGTAATTATAGAGAAAGAGGTTAAAATGCGTATTAAGACCCTGTAGAATCTTCGATGATAGTTTTCTTTGTAAAGTTCCGACCTCCTTAAAGTTAGTTCAGTTTAAACGTTTGTAGAGTGAAGTCGCTATATTAATACTTGTACATATAATGTCATTTTATTGAAACTTATGTTGCCATCAGTTGATAAAGTTTATTGATCGTTTATATTGAGTCTACAATTTAAATAAAATTGTTTATTCAACAACTGGAGTTGTTTGATCTATCATTGTTGAGAAATGTGTTGAAGATAATTATCACGAATATAACTACATTACTGCATAGACCTGTCAGTCAAGGAACCCCTAGCTTGGGCTACAGATTAGCAGAATCTAGAGACTTCTAATAAAGATACAACTATATTCATTGAATCCGATTTAACGAGTCGTAATAATAATCATCATATAGAGGGCCATAACAATTTGGGGGCTCGTCCGGGATAGTTGTATAGTGAAGCATATATTTAAGTTGTGTTGTGTTGTGTGTTGGAGCAGTGACCTACTGAGCAAGCCTAAGAACGCTGAAATTATTCTTCCGATTGGAAAAACGTAAGTTGGAAAAATTTACCACTTTATAAATCTCTTAACTAAAGAATGGAATTTATTGAAAATCCAGAAGAAGAAGTTTTGAAAACTTTATCAATAAAGAAGTTAAAAGAGATCGCTGAGATCTTGAAGATAGAAGTTACTGAAACTACACCATCCAGAACTGTGTTGACACAGCAGATAAAAGATGTGTTGATTGCGAGTGGAAAAATGAAAGTAGAATCAAGCGCGGAGGGATATCAAGTTGAAGGTCAGATGTCTGAACAGTTCCGATTTCAACTAGAAATGAAACGGATGGAAATGGAGATGGAACAAAGACGTCTAGAAAGTCAGGAAAGAGATAAGAAAAGTCAAAGAGAAATAGAAAGTCAGGAAAGAGATAAGCAAAGTCAAAGAGAAAGTCAGGAAAGAATAGAACTAGCGAAGATAGGAGCTACTAAAAAAGAATCTCATAGTGATGTAGAGATGGCCAGATGGAAAAAGCTAGTCCCTACCTACATTGATAAAGAAAGTAAAATAGCTAATTTCTTCCAGACCTTTGACATTTCTTGCAGAGATTTTAAGTTCCCAGAAGATAAATGGGGAATATTAGTCAGAACAGCTTTTACTCAGGGAAGGGCAAGAGATTGTGTTCTATTGTTAAAAGAGGAGTATTTAAATGATTATGAAGTCATTAAAGACACTGTACTAAAAGCCTATAACCAAATACCTGAAAGTTATCGGAAAAGGTTCCGTCAGTACACAATGTCCCCTTACCAAACACACTTAGACTTCCTTAGAGCAGAAGAAAAGTTAATGGATCAGTGGATAAAATCCAGAAATATCTCCACATTAAAAGAAATGAAAGATATCATTCTGTTAGAGGATTTTATTAACAAAGTGAGGCCGGATATAAGAATGTATTTATCCGAGCGTGATATCACTGACCCACATAAGGCTGCTGATTTAGCGGAACAGTATACACTGTGTCATAGGACAGCTGGTGAAAAGACTTTTAATAGGGCACAACGGCAAGCAGAAAACACACCACAAAAACATCGTGAAAAATAGCATTTTGTGAAACAAAATGATGTTAATAAAAAACCTGTCAACAAAACCGTCCAATGTACTTTTTGTAAAAGAACAGGACATAGCATCGAAGACTGTTGGAGTATAAGGAAAGAAAAAGGACCTAATAAAGTGGTAATGTGCGTCAGACATGCACCAATACAGAATGTACAAGAAAGCGAAAATACAAACGAACTGAATTCGAAGAAAGATTCTTCTAAACCAGAAAAACTGAGGGTGGATTTGCCTGAGAGCAAAAGTCAGAAGGTAGAGAAATCTACAACTGAAGACAATGAGGATAAATATCCTGATTATAAATACAGAATGGCTACTATTGGGTTAATTGTCCAGGTCCACAGAGACGAAAAAGTAGACCAAAGTATTTTTGACTCGGAAAAGAGTCTGAAGTCATCGAAAGATGAAACAACACCCGAAAGTCATGGTCAAGGGAAGAATAAAATTGACACAGAGACCCTGTGCAGTTTTCAACCGTTCATTAGTGAAGGTTGTGTGGCCTTACAAAAGGAAGGACCACTGAAGTCCGTAAACATATTACGAGACACAGGAGCATCATTAACACTGCTGCTTAAAGATGTATTACCATTGAATGTGAATACATTGACAGGACAGACTGTCCTATTGAGAGGTTTTGAATGGAAAGAAGAAATACCTCTACATAGGATATACCTCGCATCTGACTTGGTGACAGGATATGTGACAGTTGGAGTAATATCAAAACTTCCTGTTGAGGGCATATCCGTTATCCTAGCAAATGATTTGGCGAAAGGGAGGGTGAGACCTGAACTGATTGTGAAGGAAAATCCCGACCCTAGTCCTATTGTGGAGACAGGAAAAGAAAAAGAACTTTATCCTGTAGGTGATGTCATAAATGGTATGACCCCACAGAAAAAGAAAGAAGAAATTCTCTCACAAGAAAAGAAAAAGAAAGAAGAAATTCTCCCACGAGAGAAGAAAGAGGAAGAAGAAGTAGAACTTGATACTACTATTTTCTCCAAGATTGAAGATTGTCCGAAAGGAAATGAACAATCAAAGAAGTCATCACGAAGAGAGATGATTGCTGAACAGAAAGTAGAACCAGAGTTGCTACAGTTGCATGAGAAAGCTGTCGACGAGAAAGAAAATACTACTACTGATGTCTATGAACAGATAGACCACAGCATGAACAAACAACAATTCAAACCTGCAGTTGCCGGTACAGATGAAGATTTGAGGAGCATCACTGAAGAAACGAGTGCGGAGAGCTGGACCGAAACTACCAAAAGCTATGGGTTGCCACAATCCATACCGACAGATCGAAGGACCAACTTCACCTCGGAACTCTTCAATCCAGTCCTAAAGAACTTATGCCTGGAGCAGGAGATGTCAACTGAATCCTATCCGGAAAGTCGAGGAGCCTATGGACCAATCTTTGGACCCATTGTCCGAGGACCACTCAAACTACTTCCAGAGGAATGGCAGACCGAATTGGATCTCCTTAGGCTGATCAAGTACCTAGATAAGTACATAAATTTTTTGTCTGACATAACTGTTTTTTTTAGAAAAAAATTGTACACTGCTCACATGCAGATGCCATTGTTGTGTGATGAAAGAAAGGCAAAAATATTACATCATTTGAAAATGATGAAGCCTTACCTTCTGAAAACAATTGGAATAAGCTTGATGTTGTTAACATTGTTACTCTTATTTGTAAAATTTATGCCTGGAGTACAGGATGAATTGAATGACAAATTCACTGATAGTTAGTTACCAAACTTACTATTTTAAAACTAAATCCCTTACTTGTGATGAAAAAGGACTGAGTAAAATATTGTTAGAGTAAATATCATTATAGTGTGATATTTCTAAACAAACTTGTTAGGTTGAGCATTTAAAATAATTGCTATAAGAGAAAAAGATCAGTTTTATCCGCAGAATTGGTTTCTAAATCAGAGGACATTATAAATGTGGACTGATTATAAGATATGTTTGAGAATCTCTGGAAATGATAATTGAAACATTTGGCAGAGAGGATAATTTGATTGAAAAAGATGTAAATGGTTTTAAGAAAAGATAATTTTCTATCACTAAAGTATTGAGAAATGTTTTATGATTGTACTTTGGATTTATTTTATCATGTACTGTAGTTGAAATAATTGCACTGAGTCAGGATGCAAATTTCTTCTATGTGAATTTATTCATTTATTATATTATCATTGAATGTATGATAATGTAGGGTAAAAATAGTTGCAGCAAGGCAGAACTATGACTAACAAGAATTCCAAGAATTGTATTATATATGATTTTTCACTTTTAGGATACTGTTACATGAAAAGCAGATCAGAAGTTGAAACTAATGTAAAATAAAACTTATCCTTGTTTTGTAAATTTAGGATATGTGCCACTGACTTGACACTGTGAACCAGAATGGTTGAGAATGTCATGGTTGAGAATTTATAATGTTGACATACCAATGTTCAACTAATGTATGATTAATTAAGGATTTCATGTCAAGATTGTAAAACTAATCTATTTTTTTCTGTATGAGTTAAAATAGATTGAATGAATTGTACTGACAAGCAAAAGATTGGGTAGACCTGAACACTGTGAGGAACAGGAGAACCTAGAATCTATGAATAATGAATAAAACCTTTATGGAAAATGGAAAAGAGCAATGGATTCCACCGTACAAACTGGAAATGGAGATGGAATGTTTTCACCACACCAGTCAAAACCAGCAGTTTGTTTTGTACATAAATTGTTAAATTGATTTCTGTCTGAAAAAAAAATTAATAGTCTATGCTCTTTTAAAATCTTTTATCTTTTGTACTTCAATAATATTGTATTTGAAATGTCTTTAATGTAATCTAAAGAAAATAAGTACTTACTGTGTAGTACTAAGATTGTATGAAGATAATATAATCTGCTTTGATTGATAGTTAATTAAGTAAATTAACCAATTTGTTTTAAGTAAATCCATGATTGTCTGAATGTGTCAATTTACAACTTCTACGTTGTGAACTCTTTTAAAAAGAAAATAATGACGTCGAAAGGTCATGGTAAAATGAGAAATGAAAATATTTTTAAGGATTTTTGTCTATAAACTATTTTAATTCTGGAACAGACTATGTTTAATTTCCTTAAACTAACATAAATGAATTTAATTTTGAGATAATAAGTTGTTAAAGAATGCTCATTTAATACGATAACGTTTTGGTCGCGTAGAGATTTTGACCTAAGCGGTGATGAGGTAAAAATTTGCATAGCTATGTCAATATTATTAGAATCAATTGAGAATGAGAGGGTGAAAAAAGGAATAGAGAGAGAGAGTGCGGAATTGACCTACATTTTGGGTCGCGTCACAGACAGTTGTCTAATGTGTTAGTCGGCCTACCAGCATGTAAAAAAAAAAAATACTGTCTACACGAGCAATAATTGTTGTTGTGTAATTAGGTCAAGCCTAGTAGTATTTTTTTCATCAAGAGCGTTTGTTTTTTTCTCCTTAGGAAAAAAATAAGTCGTGTCTGAATAGACATTAAGTGATTTTTTCTTTTGTTGTATAATTACAAATTGTAAAAGATATTAGTTTATAATTAAATGGACGAGAGAGTTTTTATTACAGGGGAATGTTCAATGTAATAGAAATTATTAACTTGTATTATATTATATCTATTAAGAATGATTATGTATTTTTCTTGTATACAAGATTTAGATAAGCAATTTAATTGTCCATTGTTTTGAATTAAAAATTGAATGACTGTAGTTAAGCCATTTGATAAGATGAACGTATATTGCATATATTATATGTTATGGTTATCAGTTCGATTGAATTATTGGGATAGCCAATTGAACTGTATTGTTTCCCCGGAATATTTTTTTTTATAATTATTCCTTAAAATTAACATTTTTTAGTAGTCAAAATGTAAAAGAAATAATTATAAAACTTTAGAAGGAGGGGGATGTTACGAATATCGGTCATAAATGAATGACGTAGTAAGGCATTGACCTCTTAACAAGTGCGTATCAGAGTCCAAGGCGACCAAGGTTTGACCTTTATGCCCTGAGGGCAGTTTAAATAAAATAATTCGTTTAAATCCCGTGGAAATTGGAGGATAATTCTGGATCGTAGTAATTATAGAGAAAGAGGTTAAAATGCGTATTAAGACCCTGTAGAATCTTCGATGATAGTTTTCTTTGTAAAGTTCCGACCTCCTTAAAGTTAGTTCAGTTTAAACGTTTGTAGAGTGAAGTCGCTATATTAATACTTGTACATATAATGTCATTTTATTGAAACTTATGTTGCCATCAGTTGATAAAGTTTATTGATCGTTTATATTGAGTCTACAATTTAAATAAAATTGTTTATTCAACAACTGGAGTTGTTTGATCTATCATTGTTGAGAAATGTGTTGAAGATTATTATCACGAATATAACTACATTACTGCATAGACCTGTCAGTCAAGGAACCCCTAGCTTGGGCTACAGATTAGCAGAATCTAGAGACTTCTAATAAAGATACAACTATATTCATTGAATCCGATTTAACGAGTCGTAATAATAATCATCATATAGAGGGCCATAACACTTTTTACAATTGATATTTTCATAATAGTTATTATGAATATATATCTTCACAATAGTTATTTTGTATTGATATTCTTATTGATTATTATTGATTGATATTCTCAATAACATTACTTACAATGTAACATGATTATCTTAAATCTTAGTTTACAATAAAATTTTTACACAAGTTATTCAAATCTTCCCTTCAAATATATAATTATATTACACTGCTCATCTTCCTGTGAGTCTTATATGCATCATTTATTTATTTGCTTCATTGCTATCTTTAGTCTTATATGAATATCATACAATATTATCATCTAATGCTCAGTCTTTAGAGTCTTATATAGGTATTTAATTATTATATCATTCTTATTTCAATTTGCTCTAATGCTACTTTTAAAGACTTACATAGGCATATTGGTGGCATAACAGTTTCACTGTTCAGAGGCCCCAAAATTTATGTGCTTAACAGTCTTACCAAACTGTTCATAGGCTACATAAAAAAATTTCAACTAATTATTTTCACCAATCCAGTTATTCATAATTCAACACTGTAAATTATTCAGTTTTGCAAGTGGTAATTTTATCTCATCAATTAAATTATGTACACATATTTACAAAATCGTATTGATTTCTATAGATCATCTTTTATTCTATGCATTATTTTATTGATTATACCTGAGTTCTCTGTTAAAATTCCTTAGAATTTCACAGCATTTTTTCAATGTTATTTTTCTGTGTTCAGATTTGTTAATATCATTGTCTGGTTTATTTTCAATTTCAATTATTTTGCTTTTATTTTCTCTGTTATATCTTTTTAGAATTGCACAACATTTATTTAATGTTATTTTTGCATGTTCCGATTTACTTATATCATCTTCTGATTTATTTTCAATTACTTTGCTCTTATTTTCTGATTTAGTTTTAAGTATTTGGTTTTCATCATAAGCTCTCAAATTGTTTATGTGAACAATTTTTTCTTTGTCATTGATGTTAACTTTGTAAGTTACATCAGATAACTTATGTACAATTTCAAAAGGACCCTTCCATTCCATAGTATTCCCAGTACCAATTGGTAAATAAACAAGTACTTTATTACCAACCTCCAATTGTCTCATGTTCTTATGAATATTTTCTCTGATTAAAGTTTTAGATTTTATTTCTTTATTTTTTTTACAGCGAATTCATAAGCTGTTTTCATATGTTCTTCTGTTTTATTGATTAAGTCAAATGGAGACATTTTTTTTCTTTAATTCCTAACAATTCTGATTTAAAATTATCCAGAGGTCCATTATAATTTTTACCAAGCACTAATTCAAATGGTGAAAAACCTGTGCTTTCATGAATAGATTGTCTATATAAGCAAACAAAATAGCAGGAAGGTAATCATCCCATTCAAATGGATGTTCTTCACATACTTTAGCTATCATTTGTTTAATTGTTTGGTTAGCTCTTTCAATCATACCATAAGATTCTGGATGGTATATAGAACTAAAAATTTGTGTGATCTTAAACATTTGAGTAAAAGCTTGAGTAAGGTTTGCTTTGAATTGAGTTCCATTGTCACTGAGGATGATCTTTGGAAACCCGAAACGACAAAAGATAGGTAAAAGAGCATTACAGACCCTTTCTGCAGTTATTTCTCTTAAAGGTACAACCTCAATCCATCTACTTCCCATGTCTATTATAATTAATGCAAACTTTGCTTTAGAAGTTTTAGTTTGTTTCATTGGACCAATTATGTCAACTGCAATTTTATAGAATGGCTTATCTATTGTATCAGTCATTTGTAATGGAGCCTTATGTTTAGAATCTTTCTTATTGTGTTTCAGACAGGTAGTACAACTTTTAATAAAAGTTTTAAATCTTTTTCTAATTTTGGCCACCAAAAATTTGTTTTTAACTTTAAAACATGTTTTCTTACTACTCAAATGGCCTGACAAAGCATTGTTGTGCGAAATTTGCATAACTTTTACAGTTAGTGATTTAGGTATAACAATTTGTGTTACATCTAATTTGTTATCTTTTCTACAAAGAATACCATTTATTATTTCAATGTTTTTGTTTTTAGCATGTCCTTTTCAATCTCTGATACTATTTTAATTATGTATTGATCTTCTTTTTGTTCTCTTTTGAGAGTTTGCTCATCAAAAGGCATGTTTACTAAACTGATATTTTCTGTTTTCTTCATTTGAGTTTCCTTTTTATGAGGACTATCAATGTATGCTAATATTTCAGTCTTCATTTTAGTAAAATCAGATATTTGATTTTTAGCAATGTTAAATATTTGTTTATGACCTTCCAAATGTTTACATAGTGAAATAGCATGTAATTCTTTTGGTACATTGTTTATTTCACATTGATTTTCAAATTTGTTTACATATTGTTCTAGTTTTTCTGTTCCATTCCATTTGGGAATAGGATTATCCTTTTCATTATTTATGGATAAGTCTATGTTTGGTGTCTCATGGAGAATATTATTTTCTGATTTTCCTATTGTTTGTAAAAAATTAAAAGTCTGTAGAGCAGGATATTTTGGAGAAAAAAAAACACGTCGAAAATAATAATAGGAACTACTTTTTTATACAGACATGTGTTCACGAATGTGTTATTATATATATTTATGATTTGCTTATTTAGGCCTACCCAAGTAATCGAAGTAAACTGGAAAAGATGTATTCAATTCATAACAATAGTTATTTGCCTGTCATTGTTATCATCGGCTGTAATTGTTAAGCGCATAGAACTGATTGCGGGATATGCGCTATATAAGCTTCATTTATTATTTTTATTATTGTTAGTTTTATTGAGGGGGAGGGAAAATTAAACAATTCATCTGACTTTCATTTGCAGTCTTTTAAATGAATAAGATCATTACATCATTGGCATATTTCTGTTGGACTTAATACTGACAAGTTTAGCCTAGGCCTACATATTTGGCTATGTAGGCTGTATAATAAAAAAAAATATTTTTAGTTAAATATGTGAAGTTATTTTAAAAAAACTCTCTGGTTGCTTGATATAAAGATTTTGTGAACTTTTTTTTTTTTAACAAGACAACACTAAGAAGACACCTGTTAAATACTAAAAAATTAAAGGCGAAATTATTATTTTTTCTTTGCCCATAGGAATGGAAACTTTCACTGAAATGAATTAAGTAGTTTTTGGAATAAAAAGATTTGCGCACTAATCTATATAGAAGGCATAAAACACTGTAGCAGACGACAGTTTGTCTAATATTATTATTTAGAAGAAAATGATTAGAAACACTGATATATATATATACCGTACTATAAGTTCTAATGCAAAACACCATGTTTTGCAGACGTCAAATGGGAACTTCGGAGGAATTTTATTCTCATCATTTCATTAACAGTGAACTTAAAGTAAGTTAAAGTAAGGTACGTTTGCTGTTAAAAAATAAAGTGGGTAGGCCTAGCCTAACCTACTTAATTTTATATATTTATGATTTTAAAAAGTAATAAAGGCATGATATGATCATGATAGAAACCAGTAGGTAGGTACTTGCGAATCCACATTTTTGCGTTGCCGATTTTCTTCCGAAAAATTGTGATTCGAATTATAAAAATATGCCGATCACTACTATGTTTAAAATGTTTCTTGTGTGATATTTTTAACAAATTCGCACACATTATGATGTTTTTTTTTATATTTAGGTAGTTAATTGTTGTTAATGCTCACAATTTAGAACATTTACTTTAAATTAATTTCGGATTTTGTACTTTTGAAAACTTCGTTCCTGTTCTAGGATTAATTAGAAAGTGAAAGGTTGTAGAAATGTTTTTGAAAATAATCCTTACACAAAACTAAAATATCTAGCCAGTTAGCTGCAAAGTTTTATCAATTTTGAAACATGATAACTATCTCTAATTTCATAAACAAATTTGTTGGTATATTCAGCCCTTGCCACCATTTTTTTTATATTATTAAAGCTCTAGGTGTCACGTGATCAAATCGTGACTAACCAATGGCTAAAATATTTGTTTACTTTGGTAACATATCTCGATAATGATAAGTTTAATGTAGTTTTATAGACATTAGCCCATTTTTTTTTACAAATGGCTATGGCCTTTTGGCTTATGACTACTTATGAGAAATGAGTTTAAATGCATCCTAAGACTTCTAATGCCTTTTAATTTAGGCCGTAGCCGTACATCTGCTTGGCCTATTGACGACCTACACAACCTAGTCTTCTGAGTGTTAGTATTGTTGTTTTTTCCCTTATAAAATGTTTAGGCCTAATCATATATATTCATATAAATGGTTAATAAATGTGATATATATAATCATATAGTATATAGACTATAGATCTAGATTAATAATTAATATATAATATAATAAATATATATATTTCTGGTTTAGGTTTAGGTAGGCCTAGCCTACTGCCTACTGGTTTCTATCATGATCATATCATGCCTTTATTACTTTTTAAAATCATAAATATATAAAATTAAGTAGGCTAGGCTAGGCCTACCCACTTTATTTTTTAACAGCAAACGTACCTTACTTTCTTCTTCTTCTTCTTTATGTGCTAGGTCTGGAGCAGACATCGGCGGTCATGACTCTCCATTCTTTCCTGTTGTTAGCTTTTTGCAGAAAGTTATTATTACCTACTTATGTTGTTGTTCGTGGCCCATTCGTTCAGGCTTTCTACATATGTTAGCCTTTGTCTTCCTCTGTCTCTCTTACCACACAAAGCCAGTCTTTCTATACCATTTTTCCTATAGATGTGTCCTAGAAATTTCATCTGTCTATTCCTAATGGTGTTAATGAGTTCTCTTGAGGTACATGCTGTTTTCAACACCTCTGCATTAGATTTCTTTTCAGTCCATGATATTCTCATCATCCTTCTTAGAAACCACATTTCTACTGCCTCCAATCTTTTCCTTGTTTCATTATCAATAGTCCAACATTCACATCCATATAGAAGAACAGACCAAACATACCCCTTCAGTATGCGCATTTTGGTACATATTCTGATATTCCTGTTTTTCATGATACTGCTTAAGCTAATGAAGCTGTTTTTAGCTATTGCGATTCTTCTCTTTATTTCTTTGTTGCATTTGCCTTCCTGTGTTATTGTATAGCCTAGATACTGGAAAGAATTGATTTGCTTGATGTTTTCACCTTCACTGGATAAAGAGCATCTTGGAGGTTGTCTTTTCTTAGAGATTACCATTACTTCGGTCTTACTGAGATTGAGTGTTAATCCTTTAAGTCGGCTCTCTTCTACCACCTTATTTAGAATAGTTTGCAGGGCACTTTCTGATTCTGCTATTAGTTTTGTGTCATCTGCATATCTCAGATTATTTATATTCTTTCCTCCAACTTTAATACCATCTAGGTGTTCGATATTCCGGAGTATTATTTCACTGTAGATGTTGAAGAGGTCTGGTGATAAAACACATCCCTGTCTTACTCCTCTCTTTATTGGTTTGAATGCACTTAACTCCCCTTCATATCTAATGGCAGCTTCTTGCTCCCAGTATAGATTTCTTATTATTCTGAGGTCTTTACCATCTATGTCCAGATCTTGTAATATATTAAATAGATCTTGATGTTTGACTTTGTCAAATGCCTTAGAATAATCTATAAAGCATAGATACAGGTCTTTTTGCATCTGGATGCATCTTTCAATTAACATAGATAAGGTGAAAATAGCATTTCTTGTGCTTTTATCTCCAACGAATCCAAACTGGGTTTCTGAAATTTCCGGACGGATTTTACTTCTTATTCTTTCCATGATTATTCTGAGGAGTATTTTTGTGACATGATTCATTAAGCTAATTGTTCTGTGTGATTCACACTCTGTTGCTCCAGGTTTCTTGGGTATTGTGATGAAAATTGATCTGCTTAAGCTTGAGGGGATCTTACCAGTATCATATATTTTGTTAACAAGTTGATTTATTTCATTTATGCCTATTTATCCCAATGCGTCATATATTTCCACTGGAATGTTGTCTGGCCCTGGGGCCCTACCATGTTTCATTTTCTTGATAGCATTCTCAACCTCGTCTTTTAATATTGGTGGGCCTTCAATATTTTTGGTTAAGCTTGGTTTTTCTTTCCTGTCATCATCAAATAGTTCCTCAATATATTCTGCCCATCTGCATAGTATGTCTTCTTTGTCTAACAGAATATTTCCTTCTTTTGATTTAATGCAGCTTGATTGTGTACCTTTTCTTTTCCCAGATATCTCTCGTATTTTCTCATGTACTAACTTATTATTTTCAATCTTGCTGTTTTCCAGTTCTGCGCATTGTTTATTAAGCCAGTTTTCTTTAGCTTCGTTGCACTTCTTCTTTATTTCTTTATTTAGTACTTGATATTTCTTATCGTCCTTTTTTGCCAGTCTTCTATGTTCCATGAGTTCTAGAATTTCTGTCGTGATCCATTTCTTGTGTTGTTTTCTGTTTTGTTTTGGTAAATTTTCTTCAATCGCCACCTCAATGCATCTATTGAATTCCTGCCATCTCTCTTCCACTTCGCATAGGTTGTCAAGTGCTTCAAATTTATTTTTTACAGCTATTGTAAACTTCTCTTTCAAATTATCATCTCTTTTTAGAAGGCTAGTTTCAAGTTTGGGTTTAATTTTTGATCTCTTGAGTTGTTTTAGTTTTAGTTTTAAATTACATATGACTGGGATATGATCACTGTCACAGTCTGCTCCTGGCATTGATTTTGATGATCTTACAGCATTTCTGAAACGGTGTTGAATCAATATGTAGTCGATTTGGTTTCTTGTTCTGTCTCCTGGGCTACTCCATGTCCATCGTCTTCTTGGGTGGTTCTGGAACCATGTATTTGATATGAAGAGGTTATGTTCTTTGCACCATTCTACTAATCTTTCACCACGGCTATTTATCTCTCCCAGGCCAAAAGGACCAACGATGTTTTCTATTTTCTCTTTGCCAACCTTTGCATTAAAATCCCCCATTACAATCTTGATATCCTGCGATTTTAGTTGTTTCATGACATTATCTAAATCTTCGTAGAATTTATCCACTTCTTGGTCTTCATAGTCTGATGTTGGAGCATAAGCTTGGACAATACCTACGTCGAAGGGCTTTCCCTGTATCTTAATCGCTATGACTCTGTCTGACACTGGCCAGTAATTTTTCACTGATTTCGATGTTTCGGGATCAAGTATTATGCCGACCCCTTTTTGGTGCTGTTCCCCTCCAGAGTATATCATGGAATAGCCATCGGTTGAAAACATTCCAGCTCCCTTCCATCTTACTTCTGACAATCCAAGTATATTAATATGGAGTCTTTTCATTTCTGCTTTTATGTTTTCCAATTTTCCCTTTTGCAACATTGTCCTGATATTCCACGTTGCTACTTTATGCGGTTTGCTGGTGCTGACAGTTGTCAGATGACGGTCTGGTTCCACCTGTCGCACATGGATGTCCATACCGAGCATACCTTACTTTAACTTACTTTAAGTTCACTGTTAATGAAATGATGAGAATAAAATTCCTCCGAAGTTCCCATTTGACGTCTGCAAAACTTCGTGTTTTGCATTAGAACTTATAGTATATAGATCAGTGTTTCTAATCATTTTCTTCTAAATAATAATATTAGACAAACTGTCGTCTGCTACAGTGTTTTATGCCTTCTATATAGATTTATGCGCAAATCTTTTTATTCCAAAAACTACTTAATTCATTTCAGTGAAAGTTTCCATTCCTATGGGCAAAGAAAAAATAATAATTTCGCCTTTAATGTTTTAGTATTTAACAGGTGTCTTAGTGTTGTTTTGTTAAAAAAAAAAAGTTCACAAAATCTTTATATCAAGCAACCAAAGAGTTTTTTTTTTTAAAAATTACTTCACATATTTAACTAAAAATATTTTTTTATTCTTCTTCTTCTGTACGTGCCAGGTCTAGAACAGACATCGGCGGTCATGACTCTCCATTCTTTCCTGTTGTTAGCTTTTTGCAGAAAGTTATTATTACTTATGTTGTTGTTCGTGGCCCAATCGTTCAGGCTTTCTACATATGTTAGCCTTTGTCTTCCTCTGTCTCTCTTACCAGATATTTTCCCACACAAAGCCAGTCTTTCTATACCATTTTTCTATAGATGTGTCCTAGAAATTTCATCTGTCTATTCCTAATGGTGTTAATGAGTTCTCTTGAGGTACATGCTGTTTTCAATACCTCTGCATTAGATTTCTTTTCAGTCCATGATAATATCATCATCCTTCTTAGAAACCACATTTCTACTGCCTCCAATCTTTTCCTTGTTTCATTATCTATAGTCCAACATTCACATCCATATAGAAGAACAGACCAAACATACCCCTTCAGTATGCGCATTTTGGTACATAACCCTAACAAAGAATCATTTCTAATCAATCTCTTTTAAGAAACAGAAATAGATTATAGACAGAATAAGAATAGACAAGAGACTAATATGAAACTACTTCCACCAAGCCCATATACATATATATATATATATATAATCATACAAATAATGAATATGTATAGTAATTAATTAGAATCAGAATTAATCATTGAGAAAAATGATAGAAAAGAAATTATTAATATTATAGTTTCAAACAAGTTTTTTGCTGATGGATGTGTACTTGATCAATTTAGTTGAAAAGAAAAGTCTTCAAATTCTTCTTGAATGCCTTTTTTGACACAGAGTTTTTCAGTGTCTCAGGTAAGCCATTCCACAGTGAAGGCGCCACAGATTCAAACGAGCGTACACCAATAGGGGAAGGGGTAGAAGAACTAAAAATTTTAACGTAATTCACGATATTTTAAATTTAAACTTTTCATTTTCAGTCTTTTAAATAATAATAATAATAATAATAATAATATTTGTATAGCGCTGCCAACAAACATAATGTAAGCTCAGAGCGCGTTTAACATACAACTAAGAATACGGATATTACACTAGGCCAGGTGACAGAGCTAAATTGATGATTAAAAAAAGACAAAACAAATAAATGTAACATTAACAGACCCAACCCATAAATAAGACAGTAAGTTTCTAAAGCATGTTAAATGTTATCGAAGGTAAATATTGAAATAATGAGTTTTTAAGTTCTTTTTGAAAGTAACAGTAGAGCTTGTTCGCCTCAGTTGAATGGGAAGTTGATTCCACACCTTCGGACCGGATACTGAGAAAGCTCTAAGGCCAACGGTCGTCAGAGAGAAACGGGGCTCTTCCAGAAGCGATGAGTTTGCAGAACGAAGTGTTCTTTGCGGGAAATAAGGTCTGATTAGTGCCTTGAGATAGGACGGAAACTCGTTTTTAAAAATGCACTGTTGGCAAAGTAGCGCCACTTTATACTCAATTCTGGCTTTCACGGGGAGCCAGTGGAGCGAGCAGTACTTTTATGTATTCGTTGTAGTCTGGCGATTGAATGACATAAATGACATATATTTCTGTTGGATTTAAAACTGACAACTCTAGCCTGCATGTTTTTTTTGGGTTTAAAATGAGATTAAGCTTTTTTTTTTTTTGGGGGGGGGGGTTATCTGGCAAAATCTAGATATCAGACTGCACAAATAAAAATCTACTTCGACTGTTAGAATTTTAAGTCTATGTTATTCATAGTAGAAAAAAAGAAAAAAGACAAATACAATTTATTGGTCTGGTAAAGAAGTATTTTTAAAATGTATGCACTGTTGTTTTACATACACATGATGTTAAGGTACAAGCGCCTGCTCTTTATTACCGATCGAATGATCGGTCACCTGGTACTAGGCCTATATTATATATATATATATATATATATATATATATATATATATATATATACATACAATTTTAACTCGTATTATAGTATAGGATGTATATCACTAAATGTTTTTGTAATGATTACATGTTATCTATTTTGTATATAATTATGAAAGAAAAACATAACCTCACCTGTATTTTGTCCATAAGCATTCTTAGTTGAGTTATTGAATACAATAATATGATGTTTCGGCTTGTCAAAGTTAAATGAGTAAAGAGCATCCAATTCACTGGTCTTTAATGTACGAACTATTTTATTCTGATAAAAAACTTTTGTGTCATCCTACGCGTCCAAGAAAAAAAGATTATACAATATACTTTAAACATTAAATTCTATACCGGATCTAAGAATTAAAATAAAAAATTTATATAATATTTTTTAATCATTGAATAAGTGAACATAGTTATAACACTTAGGCTAAAACTATTTTGTTTCATTAAAGAAGGTAACACATGGACATATGAATTAAACACAACCTAATGGATTTTGTTAAAATGAGCTCATTATTTAAGTACCTAAATACTGGTAGGTAATCTATATATTAGTAGAATATTTTCTTCAAAAGTATTTTTCACATCCAGTGAATTTAATATGTAAATAGCTTACAATAGCTTACATTTTAAATGGACAATAAATAGAAGAAATGATATTACATACTTTCACAAAGACTTTTAATTGTTTTTATATTTTAAAAGCCAATATATTGTAACAGAAGAAAAACTATATAAGCAGAGTTCATTTTCAATTTAGCAGTCAATATAAATGCTAACAATTAATTTTTACTATTTTATTTCTTGTTATAAACACTTAAATTATTGTGGAACATTAAACCATCTATATCAAATTATAATGTACCAGAACATAAAGTAATTAATCGAATTGAGAGATTTCAAATTATTAAAATTAGACTCAATGTATATATATATATATATATATATATATATATATATATATATATATATATATATATATATATATATATATATATATATATATATATATATATATATATATATATATATATATATATCATCTAGTATCTCAACTAAAAGATAGTAATATGGTTTTAGCTGTAAAAGATTTGCAGCTTACATCTGTTCTTTTGATTTGGTCCAGCTCAATATCCAATGTTTGGTACCTGTTGGAAGTTCCAGCAATGTCAAGGTCAACCTTAAAATTGCTGATGTGGTGGTGAATATTACCAAGAATGCTATCACCCAAGCGGTAACAATAAAATCTTTCAGCATCTTGGTAAAAACTTGTCTGGATAAAACCTAAATAAAAATTATTTTAGCGTTTTATTTCATTCAAACGAAATATGAAAATATATTAACAAACCTTGCTTTACCTCAACAAATCTAATGGTCTGTATAAAAAAAGTCAAAATTTATGACTGATTGGTCCTACTTGTGCTCCATCTTTAAAAAGATACTATATTATATTTTTTATGCTACCTATTTTGTGTGTGCATGAAATGGTTCAATACTAGGCTCTATAAACGAGTCCATTAGCATAGCCTTCACCAATTAAAATATATAAAATTTGCTGATCTTATCATTAACAAATTAGCAATAATTTAACACATTTAATATTCTGCAAATTCGTACATAGTTAAACACATTTCAATGGATTAAAAGAAGCTAGATTAACGGAAGTGATCAGATGATAAAGCACGTTGGTTTAATTTAGTCTCCTGCAGTGCCTTGTAAAGGTTAGATGTGTGATTGTATTCTAAAATGGATTCAGAATAATAAAATATATAAGTATTGAAAATATAACAGTGTTTAGTTGATGTGAAACGTAAATTGTGACTTAATGTGAATTAAAGATTATATTGCTGCAGAGGAGCGTTTCTTTTATTATATCATAATTGCAAGTATTTGTATTGATTCATCTGTTCATGTCAGATAGCCTAAGCAAGAAAAATAAATGGTAATACTTCATTAGCCGTAATAAACACTCCGAAGAGACTGCATGATTAATAACACATTAACACTAGACACCAATAGAATATCTACTTTCTATAAACAAGGTGAAACTAGACACCAATCGAATATCTATTTTCTAGAAACAGGCTAAGGCTAGACAACAATAGATCTTCTTTCTATAAACAAGGTGAAACTAGACACCAATCGAATATCTTCTTTCTAGAAACAGGGTGAAACTAGACACCAATCGAATATCTACTTTCTATAAACAAGGTAAAACTAGACACCAATAGATCTCTTTTCTAAAGAGACCTACTTGTCTTTAGTTCGTTGCAAAACAATGTGCACCTAATTTTTTTATTTAAATCAATGAAGTATGGATGAGATTCAATTTCGAGTTAAAAATAAACTTTACAAAAGTAACGGTATATCATTATTCCATTATGTTACAGGCAATAATGATGATAACTTTTTAATATATTTAATATCATGACAATAGAGAGGATAGAGAGGGAGATTATGTTAATATGCAACTTAACGAAGAAATATAAGCATCTAATTACTCTATTAAAAAATTACAGTTCAAGCTAATGCATTATGATGATTTTATTTAAGTTGTCTTTGAAAATAAGAAACTATGCCCTAACACTACTCAGTTTCTCTCCGCCGAAGCCACTGTAATGAGAGTGCAGGATTGGTTTTCACATAAGGCGTGAAAAACCCTGCCTATTTATATAGCTTTATATATATATATATATATATATATATATATATAGATATGCATTATTATGAATGAAACAATTGTATAAAGCATATTTCATCTTCTGAAACGACCTGATAGGACACATTTAAGCTATTGTTATTGTGTGCCAATTTGATCTTCATAGTTTGTTCTGAGCTTTTATAATCTGCAATAGACTGGCCATTAAGCCAACACAGGCCATTAAGTCAAGACTAAACATTAAGTCAAGTCAGGCTATTAAGTCAAGACAGGTCATTAAGTCAAGACATGCCATTAACTCAAGACAGGTAATTAAGTCGAGACAGTCCTTTAAGTCAAGACAGGCCATTAAGTCAAGACAGGCCATTAAGTCAAGACAGGCCATTAATTCAAGACAGGCCATTAAGTGAAAACAGGCCATTAAGTCAAGACAGGCCATTAAGTCAAAACAGGCCATTAACTCAAGATAAACCATTAAGTCAAGACATGCCATTAATTCAAGACAGGTCATTAATTCAAGACAGGCCATTAAGTCATTAAGCAAGACAATTTATTCTCCATCTCAGACATATTTGTTGTTTGAACATAATAATATGTTTGACTTAACCGGTCTGAATGTGAGTTTGAATTTGTTTTATTATTATGTGTAGGCCTATACTACATGTTTGTAACACATCTTTTAAAACATGTACATTTACTGATTCTAACCTGATTAATAAAAGTAGCAAAATCTGGACAGTCACCACCAGGAACTAGTGTCCTAAACTGAAGACCTACCACAGAAGCACTGTCAACATAGTCACCGGTTTCCTAAACACAAAATATATGAAAGCTATGTTTGAACGCATTGCACACAATCATAGCACAATTTATTTTTATATTAAACATCACTATATAGCCACTTATATAGGTTAGCCACACTAATTGTATTTAATACAACGATAATGAGTTGTATAACTTCAATCATAATACATGTGCTAAATCGTGTAAGTGAAGTTAAGAAGTGGTACCTAAAAAGTGTGCTATCAGTATCCTAATAATATTTGAATTATTTCTCATTATAATTGAAACTTTAGCTAAAAATATAATTGTAGTTCATTTTTTTAATGAAATTTGAATTGTTAATTTTAAAAACAATTCTAGTCTACCCAGAACAAAACAATTATTTAAAAAAAAAATTACTGGCCAAGGGGAAATACCAGAGTAAAAGGCAGCAAATTCGGATAGTGCTATTTCATAAGCGATTCTTTCCCTTTTAAATTTAACGTCATATAAAGCTGGTCCGCTGATTGATGACATGCGGAAGTTAAATGCCCAATTCAAGTAGGTTACCTGTTGTAAGAAAGAACAACAACAATATAAAAACAATGTATACTTTCTTTTAATTATAAACATGTGTGTCAGATATACACATTTCTTAGTATATCATAGCTCTAGATTAAATAAAAAATACTTTAAAAATAAACTACAACTTCCTCACGACAAATGTTTATTTGCTTGTTTCACATGTATATGTGCGTGTTACTCATGTGCATGTGTTTGGTTCACATGTGTATGTGCTTTTTCACACGTTTATGTGCTTGTTCCTCATTTGTATGTGCTTCTTTCCCATGTGTGTAGGCTTGTTTCACATGTGTATGTGCTTCATTACCATGTGTGTGTGCTTGTTTACATGTGTATGTGCTTGTTTCACATGTGTATTTGCTTGTTTTACATGTATGTGTGCTCGTTTCACATGTGTATGTGCTTTTTTCCCATGTGTGTAGGCTTGTTTCACATGTGTGTGTGCTTCTTTCCCATGTGTATGTGCTTGTTTCACATGTGTATGTGTTTGTTTCACATGTCTATGTGCTTGTTCCTCGTGTGTATGTGCTGGTTTAAATGTTTTGGCGCATGTGAGTGTTTGACATGTGTATGTGGTTTTTTCAATCTATGGTGAAGTATAAACAAATACATGCTATGTTATTTTTAAAAATTAAATGCTGTTTAATAAAAGATGATTGAATAAGGAATCTTAAGAAAAACTGCATTATGGATGCATTTGTGTATTCAATAAGTGAATATGTTATTAACCATGCATTAGAAACAAGCTGACCACAATGGATTTATTTTGAAAAGATACAAGAAAATTAGTAATGATCACATCCAATATGTGTTTTTCTGTAGGCTATGTTAAAGTGAAAGAAATGCAATCTAAGAAACTTACAATCATTATGTTTATAATTATAATTTACTAGTTTAAAGTTTTCAATTCTCATTTTATGAAGAACATTTTTGTCCAGTAAAATATGTAGATATAATCATTCTCATGAATTTAGTTTAACCCATTTACAGCTGGCGTCCTTTTTTAAGGACACTTCGTAAAATGCGATTCAAGACATAAAATTAAGTTAATTGCTTGCAATTTTTTCATTGAATGTAATGCATATATACTGATCTATCTAATTATTATCTTCATTTGTCTACTTTTAGTTTTTTGGGGGCTCGAAACAAATTTATGTCGTTAGTTTGATAAAATTGCGGAAAAAAAGTCAAGTCTGAAAAAGTGAAACTTTTTTTTTTATGAAAATGATAAAAATTGACTTCAGCTTTACCATAACTTTATTAATTAATGTTCTTGGAAGGCATAAACATAGATATTTAGTTTAAAACAATAATAATAATTACACAGAGGTGAAAAAAAAAATCTGTCCTTTTTTAAGGACGCCAGCAACAAATGATACCGTGGCATGAAATTTTTGTTTTTAGTGGTTTCTTTGCTAAAACATAGAAAAACGTTCTTTTTTATATTTGTTTTGAATATGTTATGGAGTATTTAACATTTGAAGATAGTTGAGTAGGAATGATATGTTGTTTGTCTATATTAACTAGTTTTAAAACCACATTGCATATTTGTATACTTAATTATACATTATTAGACTACTTCCAGTATATATTTCTATTTTATTCTCAACATATATCACAAACTTTTCTCAATTCAACATGCTATTACTTAAATAGAATAAGAATATTATATTATGCACTCAATATATTGATTCAGCCGCAATGTAATGTAATTAAAAGGATGTAACTAAAGACATTTTAGTAAATTTCTAGATTCTAGGTCTCTTCATTATCTAAAATAAAATACAAATGATGTTGAATTTGAGATGAGACTATTCAGCTTTACAGATTGTTTGAGCTATTTTGTATTGACTAAATCCTAGAATACATCATACAGCCGACAAAGACTGAGTTCTCCTTTTCTAAAGCTGACTACTCTTTTTCTATTACAATAGGACCGACGCAAAACTTTCTAGCAATTTTTTTTTTCGTGCTGGCTCCGATACATTGCCCAAAAGACAAACCCGATGCCTGTAAGACTATCCGCTACCCAAAAGACCATTATAATGCCAAAAAGAACAATTTGTTGCCCAAAAAATCTGTACGATGCCCTGAAGACCAATACTCTACCCATAAGACACATCAGCTACCCAAAATACAAATTTGATGCCCTAAAGACAAATGCGCTGTCCATAAAACGTATCCGCTACACATAAGACCAATCCAGTACACATAAGACCTATCTGATGCCCATAAGATCAATATGTTACCCAGAATACACATCTGCTGCCCAGAAGATAAATTAGCTCTCCAAACAATGACTCTCCAAACTCTGGCGCCCATAAGACCAAATTGTTGCCCAGAAAACCAATCCGTTGCCTTAAAGACCTATACGATGCCGTGAAAACCTAGCCGATGCCCAGAATACAAATGCACTGGCCAGAAGAATACCGATCCGCTGCCCAGAAGACCTATCCGCTGCCCAGAAGACCTAACCGATGCCCAGAATACAAATACGGAATAAGATATTTTCAATGCAGTGTGATGAAAACTATACGAGGAGACGCTATTATAGAACCTATATAATCATTGGACCTATATAATTTATTAAAGGAAAGAATATCATATCTCGTTATAAGCAATGAGTGATATCAACTTCTGTTGGCTAACCTGCCTATATATACATATGTATCTTTATCTAGATGATCACGCCAAGTATCACAATATCTACATCATATTATGCAGAAAAACACATATATTATTATATAAAGCATACTTTAAAAAAATAAATATGATTTATATAATATTAAATTATAAATTACATACGCTCCTTCTGTAAAGAAGATTATTGCATCCTTGGCTTATCTGTGGTGGGAGTCTAGTCTTGCATTTTCATTAGTGTTTTAAATGATGTTATTGGTTTTCCTGGTTTGTTTAGTTAACCTATTCAGTGCCTGGATGCCACTTGAATGTCAATGTTTTATTTTCTTATTTTATTGTTTTGAAAAGCTACAAATTAATCATTCCAACTTAAATTGTTAAAAAAAATATGTATTTTTCCTTGAGATAAAAGGGCCTGTTTCTCACGCAAATCATGCAATGTCACGGTATCATTTGTTGCTGGCGTCTATTTTTAAGGACATTTTGTAAAATCTAAACATTTCTGAAAAAAATATAAATGTTCAAAAACAAACTTTCATTCGTTTATTACACTATGACTTTCTATAACATATGTAAAAATCAATTAAAAAAAAAAAGACCTCAGCAAGTTATGGGTTAACAAATAACAATACTGAAATAGTAGATGACCACAGCACATAGAATAATGTTAAACACAATTCCCAAGTAAAGCCAAAATTATAATAATTAGAGCAAAACAAAAAAGACATACATTTGTAACTTTATAAATAGACGAATAGCTCGAAAAGTAATATAAAATATTTCTCTCTCTCTCTAAATATCTGGAGATATTAACTTATCATGTCTCTCCCGAATGAATCCCACTAAAATTTTACGAAAACAAAAACACACCTTTGGTTTTTGAAAAAAAGGTAGATCTGAAAGTAGTTGAATGTCCTTTGCTACTTTTTGGCTACTTTTGTTATCTACGATGATAATATTAACCAATTCCTAATCCGCTCACCAAGAAAAATAAAGTTTAAAAAAAAATATTCCATTACCATTTTATTTTTCACAGAATATCTTATTCCATCTGGTAGAACCTGAGTAGGAGGTCTTTGTGGAATTACAGGCTGGGGGTCAAGGCTGGGGGTCACCTCGGCGATTTAGTGAGGAAAATAAAGTGTCACTCTGTATTGGCTTGGTTAGTTTTATTTTGGTGATACTGGGGATATAGTGATATTAGTGACACAGAATAACATTGAAATCAAATGTTTGCAATACTTGAAAAATACTTTACAAAATATAAACAATGGATTAAGTTTAATATATGGTATACATTTTTTCTTTATATTTTTAAATGTTTAAATCATACATACGAGCCACTGTTGTATGCATTTTTCAATTATGTTGTATTGCTGTACATTTTCCCAGAGTACTTACTTTACTGTCTGTCCACTTTGCTGGATCAACGTCATTTGTTTGACAAAAAAAAACACTAAGCCCCAACGGATGTAGTAGATAATAAGGAGCATTGTACATTGGGAAAATCCAAAAATCCCTGCAATTTTTTAGTTAAGTTTCATATGTACAGTGAATAGATATTAAATCATATGAGCTATAAATGAATATAGGTAGCTGAATTCCATAAGACCATGGGTCATCAGACATGACTCAGACATGTTATTATAGATTCAAGCCCATTTAACTGCATTTTATTATGCCCGCCATACAGTGTGAATAAAAAAGGTCTAGCCACGCGCAATGCAATGAAACAATAAATAAAGCAGGCAGTTATAATAAACTGTTTATGCTATATGACATTATATATAGTTAATAAAGCACATGGTAAATATTATTGAAACAAACCTTTGATTAATATTATTGACAAGCTGTGAGCTAACTGGAGAGCCGAAAAATGTGAGACAATCCTTGGGCTGGACACATCCCATGAATGTGGCATTGTAGCTTTCTCTTAGTATTGACCCTATCTGTAAATTAAATAACTCTAAGAGTATGAATGTATTAGATTCATCAGATTTAATTATTACTAAATAGAGATACATAATTCATTCTAGTTCATATCACTTCTTCACTTAAAGATATGTATACGCCTTCTATGTATCATATATACCATTTTTAAGTCATATGCATGGCGTGCTCCGATTTAGAATTGTTCAAATAAGGTATTTGTAATGATGTTGTGATGTTGATTTGATAGCACTCTTAGACGGTTCAACAGCCCTGGAGGGAGGGGGAGGTTCGATCGCTTCCGTAAGACGCTTTTCCAAAACGGGTTTTTAAAAGTTACTTTGTTTCAAGAACAGAAAGTGGATCATTTTTAATGATAAATTTGTTAGGCCTTATAAAAAATGCTGCCTTTTTTAGAACAAAAAGTGGAGCCTTTTCAATAAAGAATTGAAAAGAAGAATCACCTGTCGGGGTAAAAAAAGAAGAAAGAAAAGGTTGAAGATCATGTACATGAGTAATCAAAAAAATGTATGCATATTTTTATTATGCATGCCTTTTGCTGCACCAGACATAGATACTTTTAGGAACATAGGAACCAATAACAATATCCCTGTTCCAGCTATTGCTACTGTTCAGAAAGTGGAGTCAATAGAAAACTAAATTATTTTGTTTGTGGGCCTTTTTCTTCTGTGCTCAGTTCCTTAGGTTTTAAAAACGTTTTTAAACCTTCAAAGTTTATTGATGCTAAGATAAAGTGGAATATATTTTAATTCACGAAAATTGCCCAATAAAAGATTTTTTAATCAAAAGGTTTTAAAGTCAATGTTAATTTTAGATTTTGCTTTATTTTAAAGTTTTATTTTAAAGAGGCCAACATATTTCGCACCAAACGCTTCCAGCAATTATAACATAACATTGAAGTATATAATCATACTGTAAATTTTAAAGTATGAAAAGTTTCTATTTATAGACTAATAGGCTTATTGATGATTATTTGAGAAATTAGAAACGCATCACAGTATCGTTCATTACCGCAGTGACAATTCCATGGGATTGGTTGTGCTTGTTTCTGTAGATTTCAAAAGTTGACAAGAGAACAAGTTTTGTAAGGGTCCACATTTCCATTCCTCTACAACTGCAGGAGTCTTGTCTCCCCTAAATATTACGACTCGAGCACTGCGGTTCAATTCTGATGCTGGTAAAGGTACACATAAAAAATATATATTTTAAAATTGGAATACTACTCAAGAACTACGTCATTTGTTTTTAAGATTGTTAATTATATAGGCTTATTACATCTGTGTTGTATTATAGCTTTAGAAATCTATCATACTGACAAATACAATACATTTGTTTCTTATAAAAAGAAGTCGAAAACTTTAAAGATATCGAGACATTTACATATTTGCAAACATATATTTTAGTTATTGTAATATATATAATATATATAATATATATATATATATATATATATATATATATATATATATATATATATATATATATATATATATATATATATATATTTAAATTTTATAAATTAGATCTACTCTTAGTATTATTTTTTACACTGGTCCAAAAAAAAAATATAGGATTAAATGTAATGCACCCTATATGTAATTAAGTTAGAATCCCTGTTACAGAACAAGTATAACAATAACTAAATATAGCATTAGAACAGAAGCCCAACAAAGACGGGTGTTACGAAGTGTTTTAGTCATGTTTATAACACAAGAAATATTCATAAGCACCAGGAAAAAATAAACTTGGCTATCAAGTTTTGAACTGGAAAACTTCAAACATCAGCACACTGTGAAAAACTTGGTGTTGCTAGAACACCACACCATTTTTAGATATCTATATGATATATGTTATCATTGTTCTTAGGAATCTAATTGTGTTTTTTTAATTTAGATGTACAAATAATACAAACACAAAAGTGACAAGTCTACAAACCTTTATTTCCATTCAGGTAAGCTAAAACATCGGTCTTCTTTGGCAATATTAAATCCATCATAAAGATATAACTAGAGGCTAGAGTAGCTGTCCCGGCCTTAGCGGCTTTAATATCTTCATGATTTTCTAGGTAAGCTCGTAGCTGAAATATTAAATATGTTTGCTTTAAATGTATACATATAAGGAGGCACAGAGAGATTTATATATATATAAATATCCGGTATCGGACTGCCATGAGGTCGACCCGGGTTTGATTCTCCAGTTAGTCTATACATTTTTTTCACTAAAAACTGTTTATTTCAATTAACATTACTTTAAAAAAAAAGATTGTAAATCCATGGGCAACACCGGGCAATTAGGTTTTTTGTTAAATAAAAAAAAACTTATTTTTAAACCGATTACAATATTTATTTCAAATTATTTTCCAAAATGTCTTTAGTACAAAATAAAAATAAAATCTTTAATTCTTAGATCTAGGCTATAGCTTTCTGTTCATTGATGTCTATAAATGTTTTATCTGTAGCTTATACAGGCCTGTTGTATCCCCCCCCCCTCCACGCAAGGCAATGCCTGGGAATTTAGCTTGCATGTAATATATATATTAAAATTAAGCCAATGTTGGATTGGCAAGGGCTAAACACGGGTTAGCTCAGTATTAATCGAGACGCGTTGCAGGCTAAGACCACATCGCGTCAGAAATTAAATGCCCCTCCTAATCGGCATGTTGGGTGTCCCTGAGTCTACCCAGCTGTGATGGGTACCTGACTATAGTTGGGGTAAAATAAAGACAGCTGGGCATTGTACTGGTCACGCAATATCCCTGTTTGCCGTTGCCACGGGATCTGGGGAACGCTGTGTCATCGGCCCTATAATAATAATAATAATAATAATAATAATAAAAATAATAATAATAATATTTGTATAGCGCTGCCAACAAACATAATGTAAGCCCAGAGCGCGTTTAACATATAGATCAATTTTGTCCGACAGAATACTTAATTTTTTTTTATTGGCCGCATATAAATAAATAAATAAATAAAAATATAAATACGATAGTTTGCCGGTAAGGTGAAGAATATAAATTATGGTCCGATTCATGATAATACCACATCACGCCGCAAAAAAAAGCATGTCACAATGGGTCCATTATCGGTTCGAATTAACTTGCGGGTAAGTGGACGTTATCTGACTGCGTGAGGCCAATGCGCATAAAAATATTGCTTCGATTTTGGGGCAACGTAGGTAACTGATGGCAAACTAATAGGCACATATTGAGGCACAAATTAGGGCAAAGGGGCATAAACATAATTGACCCGTAATTTGGGCACCTTTACAGAGTAGATAGACAGATAATTTATGTCACGATTCTGGACTGAACCGTAACCTTATTAGCACTCTCAGTCAGATAGCATACATAGATAGACCCAATCATAGCGCAGAAGTAGTGTAGAACTAGAAACATAGGTTAGCGTAGAGTTAGATTAGGGAGTAGAAAAGTAGCCTGGAGCTATTACCCTCTCCCTCTCTCACGCAATAGGAACACCCCAACCACCCCTTCTTCACCTGTTCTTTAACCCTCTCTACACTCTTTCATTCCCGAATTCAGAGTTTGCTACTTGATTCAGCCAATTGGTATTACACTATCTGTACGTGTGATTGTATGTGTGTGTATTCTTTAATGTATGTATATATATATATATATATTCTATTATGCTGTCAATTATGATTCATGTTGTATTTTGATAGTAACTACTAATTTATTTTGCTAAACTCAGCATACACGTAAAACCCCCACCCACCTGTAGACACCCCCACCCACTTCTACCCCTTTTTCATTATCTCCCCTCTTCGTCCCCTACTCAGCGCCCGTGGTCGAGCCTTTGATCCACTCGTCGTAGTGACATCTGGAGCGAAGCGTCTCGCACATACGTAAGCGCCTCGGGCTGCGCTAGACCAGAACCAATAGACACAGGTACATCAAGGGAGATAAGTCATTATCTTATCCTTTGTATCTCCGTATACGTCTACCCCCCCCCTTTTCCCCTGGGCCCCACCACGCAAAAGTCGGCGGTACTAATTGTTCACCTACACCCACTCCTAATCCCCTCCAATAGTCAATCCTTTATGCAAGTATATTTCAAACCAGCCAACCAGAACATATGTAATTATAAACTAATGTAGCTATCCAATCAAATTGACCACTGATCACGTGACTAAAATCCATGAAAGCGCGCTTAACTAGTTTTAGGGCACTTCAGCTCAAGCGTTAGGTGGAGAAGGTTGTTCGATTCTAGCCTCCACTTATTCAGTTCGTTCCATAGGATATACCGCCTGCATGTGTATAGATAGATATTTTGTCAGTATAAGTATTTTCATGAACACAGCTACGTTTACCTAATGTTGGACAACCTAACAGTACCATGTGTTGAGTGTTAACTGAAGCCTGTGCAAATTCATATATGTATCTTGCCATTGAGTGAAGAATTGAAATGATAATAAACACCTGAACTTAACCAACGATTTATTTGCCTACTTAGAACTATCTGTTGTGTCCGTCATAATATCTATCGAGCCAAGAGAGAAATAATAATTATTCCAGGGCGATTCCAGTCACGGTAATTCATACCCCAAGACGACCTGCCACCACTACCCCACTCACCTACGACTCCGCACCCCTCTCATTGTCCAACTTCTACCAGGTTGATGTCCTAATCGTAAACACATCCTGTCAATTTAGATTGATTGATTGAATGACAAAATAAACGTGCTTACATATTTTATTTCCGTAGTTGTCAAGTCGTGGAACGGGCCAGGGCTTACTGGTTCTGTTAGACTGATGATATTTCCGTTTGCGTTTGTAGCACCACAGACCGGCGTACTGCTTGTGTTGGTAGTAGTAGTTGTTCCACTTTGCAGATCATCTCTTTGTTTCGTGACCACTATAAGGGCTAACGCCAAGCCGACGTCAAACATGGCAAAAACTAAGGCCACAAGGGGCCAGAACCATAGTTTGGCTATATTGGCTTTGTTAACCATTGCTATGTGATAATTGGATGTTGACATTTAGATTCTATACGAACAACTCTATATCGTTATTTTTATGCTGTAAAATGTTAGAGAGTGGGGACAAATAGCAAAGCCGAAGAGGTTATTAGTTATGTAAATGTCCTATTTATCTTTATACCATACTAGCCGATATGTGCCCGATTCTTCGAACGGGCTTTGTGTAAAATAGGCTTGAAAAATTATAGTTTTTCTGTTTTGTTTTTGCAACATACATAAAAAGTATTTTTGTGTGGTCAGTATTTTTTTTTTATTGTTTTGCACACTTTAATATGCACCATTTCAATACACAACTATAAAGGAAAAACTAATAAGAATCAATTCACTGTGACCTAATGGTGTGAGTTTATTGGGTGATAAAACTATTTCTGTAAAACAGAACTCACATGTCTATTCGACAGTACTTTTATTTTTAAAAAAATGATTGTTTGATATATTTTTTTACGACAAACATTAAGTCGCAGACCATTGTTTGTGTTGTTTTTGTTATTTGCTATCTATTTATATAGTGTTGCTTTGGAAGCAAGCTTATAATTAAATTATTTATTCAACATAAAAAAACAATAACAAATGAAACCAATAAGAAACAAAGAAGAAACTTTTTTTTTGTCAAATTGTGTTCAATGTAATCGCATAATGATCTTTTACATACACTTTATCTACCCATGGAGTTATAATGAGATTGCCCGCTACACAGTTAATATATACGGCAATTAAAAAAACTTGTCTGTTAAAAAGTTTATCGATGTATACGTCACAAATTTAAATGTGAATGACATTTTGTACCCCCACTACAAACGTATTGAAACATGAAATATTGCCCTCTAGGAAGCTTTTAATTCGTATACGCCTGCTATAAAGGAATTGAAACCTGAAACATTGCTCTCAAGAAAATTTATGATTCTTATACGCCCGCTACAAACGAATTGAAAAAGCTAAAAGTTATGTTTATATACACTCTAACTACTCAAGCAGTTATAATGAGATTACACGCAACAACTACAATGTTTATATTTCGTATACGACATGAATTAAAACGTGAAGGAATTTTTTATTTGCGTAAATTACCCATTAAAAGAATTACCCATTACCCATTATAACAATTAAAAATAGCCCGCTATAAATTACTACGCAAATTAAATATGAATATATTTTGTTCTATTCATTCATAAAATACATTAGCAAACATTGAAGCAAAGTTAATTTTAAATGAATACGCAAAATTTGATGACGTCATAAAAAAAGCTGGCTAGCTAACTCTGCGCGAAATTTGATGACGCAATAGAGAAATAATCTCCGCGCTTCCTTTTTCTTATTTATTTTTAGCGCAATCGATCGAAAAATGATAAAAAGTTGTAATGGCAAAGTCAATGTGAATCAAAAGTTGTGTTTTTTTCGAGTTTTTGCGCATGGATTTTTTAGCGATGAAGGGACATTTTTCATTCATGTTTAAATTGACGTCATCAAACTATGTGCGTGGATTTTATCTCAATGATGGGAACACATTTTCTTCATGTTTAAATTGCCTACATGCCGTAAACAACATAAATTCTTTACACTACCAATACTGTAGTTAATTTTCTTAAACTATCACTACTTTAATACTTTACACTGTGAATACATGACTTAAAGCTAATTAATAATTTAAAACTTTACAAACATTGGACAAAGCAAAAAGATTTAGAATTTTTTTCTGTTTCGGGAAGTAATACCGACGCATTACTAAGCTTTTTTAAACGCAGTGGTCCTGGTTACACTCTATATTTAAGCTTATAATTATATGGCGTCATCAAATTTTGCGTATTTATGCGTTTAAGAAGGGAACAAAATTTTGTTTTAATTTGCGTCGTAATTTGTAGAATGCAATATTTAAATGGTTTAAGTTACCGGAAAATACTTTATCCCCGCTTAAGACTATTACTTATAACTCCATGGGTTATTTTATCCAGTTCCGAGAACTGGGCACCTTTAGGCTTATTGCTTTGGTAACGGCCATTGTTTAAATTACCGGGCAATGTTTAAATTACCGGGCAATGTTTATAATACCGGGCAATGTTTAAATTACCGGGCAATGTTTAAATTACCGGGCAATGTTTAAATTACCGGGCAATGTTTAAATTACCGGGCAATGTTTAAATTACCGGGCAATGTTTATAATACCGGGCAATGTTTAAATTACCGAGCAATGTTTAAATTACCGGGCAATGTTTAAATTACCGGGCAATGTTTATATTACCGGGCAATGTTTAATTTGCCGAGCAATGTTCAAATTGCTAGAACTAACTTTTTAAAGTTTTAATTCGTGTCGTATACGTTTTATAAACTTTATTTCATATGGGTTTCATTTGTTATTGTTTTACAATGTTTATATTAACGGGAAATATTTATATTACTGGGCGATGTTTGAATTGCCGGGCAATGTTTATATTACCGGGCAATGTTTATATTACCGATCAATGTTTATATTACCGGGCAATGTATATATTACCGGGCAGAGTGTATAGGCACCTTTAGACTTATACCTTTGGTAACGTCCATTGTTTAAATTACCGGGCAATGTTTATATTACAGGGCAATGTTTAAATTACCGGGCAATGTTTATATTACCGGGCAATGTTTATATTACCATAAATGTTTATAATACCGGGCAATGTTTATATTACCGATCAATATTTATATTACCGGGCAAAGTGTATATGCACCTTTAGGCTTATACCCTTGGTAACGGCCATTGTTTAAACTACCGGCAATGTTTATATTACCGGGCAATGTTTATATTAACGGGCAATGTTTATATTACCGGGCGATGTTTAAAATGCCGGGCAATGTTTATATTACGGGGCAATGTTTATATTACCGGGCAATGTTTAAATTGCCGGGCAATGTTTATATTACCGGGCAATGCTTTTATTACCGGGCAATGTTCATATTACCGGGCGATGTTTAAATTGCCGGGCAATGTTTATATTACCGGGCAAAGTTTATATTACCAGGCAATGTTTAAATTGCCGGGCTATGTTTAAATTGCCGGAACTAACTTTAAAAAAAAAAAATACTACTTTATGTATGTTGCAAAAACAAAACTAAAAAACTATAATGTGTCAAGCATATTATTCTAAAAAAAGCCCGTTCGAAGAATCGGGCACTTATCAGCTAGTATATATATAAATCTCAAAAGGAATATGTATGTATGTATGTATGTATGTGGTTATGTACATACCGCATAATCTTTTTAAATACTGGACATAAAAACGTGAAATTCGCTACAAAAATTCTTTGCGTTACGGCGGTGAACACTGTCAAGGTTTTAAAAAAATTAAAATCACCGCAGTGGTCAGTTTGGTCAAAAAATGCAAATAAGACGACACATTTTGTTTTCATGTTAAAATTGCCGTTCCAACTTTTTATAGTTTTTCGATCGATCGCGCTAAAAAAAATAAAAAAAAGGATGGCGTTGAGATTTTTTTCAGGATGACGTCATCAAAGTTTGCGCAGAGATAGCTAGCCAGCTTTTCGTTATGACGTCATCAAATTTTGCGTATTCATTTAAAATTAACTTTGCTTCAATGTTTGCTAATGTATTTTATGAATGAATAGAACAAAATATATTCACGTTTTAATTCGTGTCGTAAACGAAATATAAACTTTGTAGTTGTTGCGTGCAATCTCATTATAACTGCTTGAGTAGTTAGAGTGTATGTAAACATAACTTTTAGCTTTTTCAATTAGTTTGTAGCGGGCGTATACGCATTAAAATCTTTCTAGAGGGAAATATTTCACGTTTCAATTCGTTTCTAGGGGGAAATATTTCACGTTTCAGTTCAATTCGTTTTTAGCGGGCGTACAAAATGTCATTCACATTTAAATTTGTGACGTAGACAATAGACATCGATAAACTTTTTAACGGACAAGGTTTTATTAATTGCCTTATATATTAACTGTGTAGCGGGCAATCTCATTATAACTCCATGGGTAGATAGAGTGTATGTAAAATATCATTATGCGATTACATTGAACACAATAAAAAAAATGTTTCTTCTTTGTTTCTTATTGGTTTCATTTGTTGTTGTTTTACATGTTCAATAGAAAAATTAATTCTAAGTTTGCTTCCAAAGCAAATATAAAAAAATAGCAAATAACAAAAACAACACAACATAGGTCTGCGACTTAATGTTTGTCGTAAAAATATATATCAAACAATCATTTTTTTTAAAAATAAAAGTACTGTCGAATGTTCTTTATCAATGAATAGAACAAAATATATTCACGTTTTAATTTGCGTCGTAATTTATAGCGGGCAATTTTTTAATTGTTATAATGGGTAATGGGTAATGATTTTAACGGGTAATTTATGTTGTAGCGAGCAAATAAAAAATTACCTCACGTTTAAATTCGTGTCGTAGGTCATGCGGGCAATCTTATTATAACTGCTTGAGTAGTTAAAGTGTATGTAAACATAACTTTTAGCCGGTTCGGCTGACCGGGCACATTCCGGCTTGTATATATATAAATCTCAAAAGGAGTAAGTATGTATGTACATACCGCATAATCTTTTTAAATACTGGACATAAAAACGTGAAAATTGCTACAAATATTCTTTGCGTTACGGCGGTAAACACTGACAAGTTTTAAAGAAAATTTAAATGACCGCAGTGGTCAGTCTGGTCAAAAAACTCGAAAAAAACACAACTTTTGATTCACATTAACTTTGCCATTACAACTTTTTATAATTTTTCGATCGATTGCGCTAAAAATAAATAAGAAAAAGGAAGCGCGGAGATTATTTCTCTATTGCGTCATCAATTTTCGCGCAGAGTTAGCTAGCCAGCTTTTTTTATGACGTCATCAAATTTTGCGTATTCATTTAAAATTAACTTTGCTTCAATGTTTGCTAATGTATTTTATGAATGAAAATAACAAAATATATTCATATTTAATTTGCGTAGTAATTTATAGCGGGCTATTTTTAATTGTTATAATGGGTAATGGGTAATTATTTTAATGGGTAATTTACGCAAATAAAAAATTCCTTCACGTTTTAATTCGTGTCGTATACGAAATATAAACATTGTAGTTGTTGCGTGTAATCTCATTATAACTGCTTGAGTAGTTAGAGTGTATATAAACATAACTTTTAGCTTTTTCAATTCGTTTGTAGCGGGCGTATAAGAATCATAAATTTTCTTGACAGCAATGTTTCAGGTTTCAATTCCTTTATAGCAGGCGTATACGAATTAAAAGCTTCCTAGAGGGCAATATTTCATGTTTCAATACGTTTGTAGTGGGGGTACAAAATGTCATTCACATTTAAATTTGTGACGTATACATCGATAAACTTTGTAACGGACAAGTTTTTTTAATTGCCGTATATATTAACTGTGTAGCGGGCAATCTCATTATAACTCCATGGGTAGATAATGTGTATGTAAAAGATCATTATGCGATTACATTGAACACAATTTGACAAAAAAAAATGTTTCTTCTTTGTTTCTTATTGGTTTCATTTGTTATTGTTTTTTTTTATGTTGAATAAATAATTTAATTATAAGCTTGCTTCCAAAGCAACACTATATAAATAGATAGCAAATAACAAAAACAACACAAACAATGGTCTGCGACTTAATGTTTGTCGTAAAAAAATATATCAAACAATCATTTTTTTTAAATTAAAGTACTGTCGAATAGACATGTGAGTTCTGTTTTACAGAAATAGTTTAATCACCCAATAAACTCACACCATTAGGTCACAGTAAATTGATTCTTATTAGTTTTTCCTTTATAGTTGTGTATTGAAATGGTGCATATTAAAGTGTGCAAAACAATAAAAAAATAAATACTGACCACAAAAAATACTTTTTATGTATGTTGCAAAAACAAAACAGAAAAACTATAATGTGTCAAGCCTATTTTACACAAAGCCCGTTCGAAGAATCGGGCACATTTCGGCTAGTATGGTATAAAGATAAATAGGACAATTACATAACTAATAACCTCTTCGGCTTTGCTATTTGTCCCCACTCTCTAACATTTTACAGCATAAAAATAACGATATAGAGTTGTTCGTATAGAATCTAAATGTCAACATCCAATTATTACAGAGCAATGGTTAACAAAGCCAATATAGCCAAACTATGGTTCTGGCCCCTTGTGGCCTTAGTTTTTGCCATGTTTGACGTCGGCTTGGCGTTAGCCCTTATAGTGGTCACGAAACAAAGAGATGATCTGCAAAGTGGAACAACTACTACTACCAACACAAGCAGTACGCCGGTCTGTGGTGCTACAAACGCAAACGGAAATATCATCAGTCTAACAGAACCAGTAAGCCCTGGCCCGTTCCACGACTTGACAACTACGGAAATAAAATATGTAAGCACGTTTATTTTGTCATTCAATCAATCAATCTAAATTGACAGGATGTGTTTACGATTAGGACATCAACCTGGTAGAAGTTGGACAATGAGAGGGGTGCGGAGTCGTAGGTGAGTGGGGTAGTGGTGGCAGGTCGTCTTGGGGTATGAATTACCGTGACTGGAATAGCCCTGGAATAATTATTATTTCTCTCTTGGCTCGTTAGATATTATGACGGACACAACAGATAGTTCTAAGTAGGCAAATAAATCGTTGGTTAAGTTCAGGTGTTTATTATCATTTCAATTCTTCACTCAATGGCAAGATACATATATGAATTTGCACAGGCTTCAGTTAACACTCAACACATGGTACTGTTAGGTTGTCCAACATTAGGTAAACGTAGCTGTGTTCATGAAAATACTTATACTGACAAAATATCTATCTATACACATGCAGGCGGTATATCCTATGGAACGAACTGAATAAGTGGAGGCTAGAATCGAACAACCTTCTCCACCTAACGCTTGAGCTGAAGTGCCCTAAAACTAGTTAAGCGCGCTTTCATGGATTTTAGTCACGTGATCAGTGGTCAATTTGATTGGATAGCTACATTAGTTTAGAATTACATATGTTCTGGTTGGCTGGTTTGAAATATACTTGCATAAAGGATTGACTATTGGGGGGGGGGGAATTAGGAGTGGGTGTAGGTGAACAATTAGTACCGCCGACTTTTGCGTGGTGGGGCCCAGGGGAAAAGGGGGGGGGGGTAGACGTATACGGAGATACAAAGGATAAGATAATGACTTATCTCCCTTGATGTACCTGTGTCTATTGGTTCTGGTCTAGCGCAGCCCGAGGCGCTTACGTATGTGCGAGACGCTTCGCTCCAGATGTCACTACGACGAGTGGATAAAAGGCTCGACCACGGGCGCTGAGTAGGGGACGAAGAGGGGAGATAATGAAAAAGGGGTAGAAGTGGGTGGGGGTGTCTACATGTGGGTGGGGGTTTTACGTGTATGCTGAGTTTAGCAAAATAAATTAGTAGTTACTATCAAAATACAACATGAATCATAATTGACAGCATAATAGAATATATATATATATATACATACATTAAAGAATACACACACATACAATCACACGTACAAATAGTGTAATACCAATTGGCTGAATCAAGTAGCAAACTCTGAATTCGGGAATGAAAGAGTGTAGAGAGGGTTAAAGAACAGGTGAAGAAGGGGTGGTTGGGGTGTTCCTATTGCGTGAGAGAGGGAGAGGGTAATAGCTCCGGGCTACTTTTCTACTCCCTAATCTAACTCTACGCTAACCTATGTTTCTAGTTCTACACTTCTTCTGCGCTATGATTGGGTCTATCTATGTATGCTATCTGACTGAGGGTGCTAATAAGGTTACGGTTCAGTCCAGAATCGTGACATAAATTATCTGTCTATCTACTCTGTAAAGGTGCCCAAATTACGGGTCAATTATGTTTATGCCCCTTTGTGCCTCAATATGTGCCTATTAGTTTGCCATCAGTTACCTACGTTGCCCCAAAATCGAAGCAATATTTGTATGCGCATTGGCCTCACGCAGTCAGATAACGTCCACTTACCCGCAAGTTAATTCGAACCGATAATGGACCCATTGTGACATGCTTTTTTTGCGGCGTGATGTGGTATTATCATGAATCGGACCATAATTTATATTCTTCACCTTACCGGCAAACTATCGTATTTATATTTTTATTTATTTATTTATTTATATGCGGCCAATAAAAAAAATTAAGTATCCTGTCGGACAAAATTGATCTATATGTTAAACGCGCTCTGAGCTTACATTATGTTTGTTGGCAGCGCTATACAGATATTATTATTATTATTATTATTATTATTATAGGGCCGATGACACAGCGTTCCCCAGATCCCGTGGCAACGGCAAACAGGGATATTGCGTGACCAGTACAATGCCCAGCTGTCTTTATTTTACCCCAACTATAGTCAGGTACCCATCATAGCTGGGTAGACTCAGGGACACCCAACATGCCGATTAGGAGGGGCATTTAATTTCTGACGCGATGTGGTCTTAGCCTGCAACGCGTCTCGATTAATACTGAGCTAACCCGTGTTTAGCCCTTGCCAATCCAACATTGGCTTAATTTTAATATATATATTACATACAAGCTAAATTCCCAGGCATTGCCTGGCGGGGAAGGGGGGGATAAAACAGGCCTGTATAAGCTACAGATAAAACATTTATAGACATCAATGAACAGAAAGCTATAGCCTAGATCTAAGAATTAAAGATTTTATTTTTATTTTGTACTAAAGACATTTTGGAAAATAATTTGAAATTAATATTGTAATCGGTTTAAAAATATATTTTTTTTATTTAACAAAAAACCTAATTGCCCGGTGTTGCCCATGGATTTACAATCTTTTTTTTAAAGTAATGTTAATTGAAATAAACAGTTTTTAGTGAAAAAAATGTATAGACTAACTGGAGAATCGAACCCGGGTCGACCTCATGGCAGTCCGATACCGGATATTTATATATATATAAATCTCTCTGTGCCTCCTTATATGTATACATTTATAGCAAACATATTTAATATTTCAGCTACGAGCTTACCTAGAAAATTATGAAGATATTAAAGCCGCTAAGGCCGGGACAGCTACTCTAGCCTCTAGTTATATCTTTATGATGGATTTAATATTGCCAAAGAAGACCAATGTTTTAGCTTACCTGAATGGAAATAAAGGTTTGTAGACTTGTCACTTTTGTGTTTGTATTATTTGTACATCTAAATTAAAAAACACAATCAGATTCCTAAGAATAATGATAACATATATCATATAGATATCTAAAAATGGTGTGGTGTTCTAGCAACACCAAGTTTTTCACAGTGTGCTGATGTTTGAAGTTTTCCAGTTCAAAACTTGATAGCCAAGTATATTTTTTCCTGGTGCTTATGAATATTTCTTGTGTTATAAACATGACTAAAACACTTCGTAACACCCGTCTTTGTTGGGCTTCTGTTCTAATGTTATATTTAGTTATTGTTATACTTGTTCTGTAACAGGGATTCTTACTTAATTACCTATAGGGTGCATTACATTTAATCCTATATTTTTTTTTTGGACTAGTGTAAAAAATAATACTAAGAGTAGATCTAATTTATAAAATTTAAATTATATATATATATATATATATATATATATTATATATATTACAAGAACTAAAATATATGTTTGCAAATATGTAAATGTCTCGATATCTTTAAAGTTTTCGACTTTTTTTTATAAGAAACAAATGTATTGTGTTTGTCAGTATGATAGATTTCTAAAACTATAATACAACACAGATGTAATAAGCCTATATAATTAACAATCTTAAAAACAAATGACGTAGTTCTTGAGTAGTATTCCAATTTTAAAATATATATTTTTTATGTGTACCTTTACCAGCATCAGAATTGAACCGCAGTGCTCGAGTCGTAATATTTAGGGGAGACAAGACTCCTGCAGTTGTAGAGGAATGGAAATGTGGACCCTTACAAAACTTGTTCTCTTGTCAACTTTTGAAATCTACAGAAACAAGCACAACCAATCCCCTGGAATTGTCACTGCGGTAATGAACGATACTGTGATGCGTTTCTAATTTCTCAAATAATCATCAATAAGCCTATTAGTCTATAAATAGAAACTTTTCATACTTTAAAATTTATAGTATGATTATATACTTTAATGTTATGTTATAATTGCTGGAAGCGTTTGGTGCGAAATATGTTGGCCTCTTTAAAATAAAACTTTAAAATAAAGCAAAATCTAAAATTAACATTAACTTAAAAACCTTTTGATTAAAAAATCTTTTATTGGGCAATTTTCGTGAATTAAAATATATTCCACTTTATCTTAGCATCAATAAACTTTGAAGGTTTAAAAACCTTTTTAAAACCTAAGGAACTGAGCACAGAAGAAAAAGGCCCACAAACAAAATAATTTAGTTTTCTATTGACTCCACTTTCTGAACAGTAGCAATAGCTGGAACAGGGATATTGTTATTGATTCCTATGTTCCTAAAAGTATCTATGTCTGGTGCAGCAAAAGGCATGCATAATAAAAATATGCATACATTTTTTTGATTACTCATGTACATGATCTTCAACCTTTTCTTTCTTCTTTTTTTACCCCTACAGGTGATTCTTCTTTTCAATTCTTTATTGAAAAGGCTCCACTTTTTGTTCTAAAAAAGGCAGCATTTTTTATAAGGCCTAACAAATTTATCATTAAAAATGATCCATTTTCTGTTCTTGAAACAAAGTAACTTTTAAAAACCCGTTTTGGAAAAGCGTCTTACGGAAGCGATCGAACCTCCCCCTCCCTCCAGGGCTGTTGCACCGTCTAGGAATGCTATCAAATCAACATCACAACATCATTACAAATACCTTATTTGAACAATTCTAAATCGGAGCACGCCATGCATATGACTTGAAAATGGTATATATGATACATAGAAGGCGTATACATATCTTTAAGTGAAGAAGTGATATGAACTAGAATGAAATATGTATCTCTATTTAGTAATAATTAAATCTGATGACTCTAATACATTCATACTCTTAGAGTTATTTAATTTACAGATAGGGTCAATACTAAGAGAAAGCTACAATGCCACATTCACGGGATGTGTCCAGCCCAAGGATTGTCTCACATTTTTTGGCTCTCCAGTTAGCTCACAGCTTGTCAATAATATTAATCAAAGGTTTGTTTCAATATTATTTAACATGTGCTTTATTAACTATATATAATGTCATATAGCATAAACAGTTTATTATAACTGCCTGCTTTATTTATTGTTTCATTGCATTGCGCGTGGCTAGACCTTTTTTTATTCACACTGTATGGCGGGCATAATAAAATGCAGTTAAATGGGCTTGAATCTATGATGACATGTCTGAGACATGTCTGATGACCCATGGTCTTATGGAATTCAGCTACCTATATTCATTTATAGCTCATATGATTTAATATCTATTCACTGTACATATGAAACTTAACTAAAAAATTGCAGGGACTTTTGGATTTTCCCAATGTACAATGCTCCTTATTATCTACTACATCCGTTGGGGCTTAGGGTTTTGTGTCAAACAAATGACGTTGATCCAGCAAAGTGGACAGACAGTAAAGTAAGTACTCTGGGAAAATGTACAGCAATACAACATACCTGAAAAATGCATACAACAGTGGCTCGTATGTATGATTTAAACATTTAAAAATATAAAGAAAAAATGTATACCATATATATAACTTAATCCATTGTTTATATTTTGTAAAGTATTTTTCAAGTAGTGCTAACATTTGATTTCAATGTTAGTCTGTGTCACTAATATCACTATATCCCCAGTATCACCAAAATAAAACTAACCAAGCCAATACAGAGTGACACTTTATTTTCCTCACTAAATCGCCGAGGTGACCCCCAGCCTTGACCCCCAGCCTGTAAATCCACAAAGACCTCCTACTCAGGTTCTACCAGATGGAATAAGATATTATGTGAAAAATAAAATGGTAATGGAATATTTTTTTAAAACTTTTTTTTTCTTGGTGAGCGGATTAGGAATTGTTTAATATTATCATCGTAGATAACAATAGTAGCCAAAAAGTAGCAAAGGACATTCAACTACTTTCAGATCTACCTTTTTTTCAAAAACCAAAGGTGTGTTTTTGTTTTCGTAAAATTTAGTGGGATTCATTCGGGAGAGACATGATAAGTTAATATCTCCAGATATTTAGAGAGAGAGAAATATTTTATATTACTTTTCGAGCTATTCGTCTATTTATAAAGTTACAAATGTATGTCTTTTTTGTTTTGCTCTAATTATTATAATTTTGGCTTTACTTGGGAATTGTGTTTAACATTATTCTATGTGCTGTGGTCATCTACTATGTCAGTATTGTTATTTGTTAACCCATATCTTGCTGAGGTCTTTTTTTTTTGTTTAAATTACCGGGCAATGTTTAAATTACCGGGCAATGTTTAAATTACCGGGCAATGTTTATAATACCGGGCAATGTTTAAATTACCGGGCAATGTTTAAATTACCGGGCAATGTATATATTACCGGGCAGAGTGTATAGGCACCTTTAGACTTATACCTTTGCTAACGGCCATTGTTTAAATTACCGGGCAATGTTTATATTACCGGGCAATGTTAAAATTACCGGGCAATGTTTATATTACCGGGCAATGTTTATATTACCGGGCAATGTTTATAATACCGGGCAATGTTTATATTACCGATCAATATTTATATTACCGGGCAAACTGTATAGGCACCTTTAGGCTTATACCCTTGGTAACGGCCATTGTTTAAACTACCGGGCAATGTTTATATTACCGGGCAATGTTTATATTAACGGGCAATGTTTATATTGCCGGGCAATGTTTAAATTGCCGGGCAATGTTTATATTACCGGGCAATGTTTATATTACCGGGCAATGTTTAAATTGCCGGGCAATGTTTATATTACCGGGCAATGCTTTTATTACCGGGCAATGTTCATATTACCGGGCGATGTTGTTACAAAAGTAGTTTTTTTCCATAATTATATTGGTATTATTATTATTAACTAAAGTTAAAAAGAAATAATCTTAAACCCGAAATGTTTCCGTGTTAGGAATAAAACATGCATATTATGTCTAGACACTACGTCATAGCATTAAAATGCGTCTTATGTCAGCACGAGGGTTTGAGCCGTTAGTTTAGTTCTAGCTTGGGCGCTAATGTGTGAGGACTGTTTTTGACCACTTTCTTAAAGATAGGATTACGGCTTAGTACGATATAGAGGAATCTCAACTGATTAAGTTTCATCATATAATACTGCTACATGTATTCTGTGTTACTGTTATATTTTATCATCTCAACTTGTTGGAATAAAATTGTGTTTAATCATTCAAACAGGATTGTGGATTTCCTCTATAGTAAGGTACAGTTTATCTAAATCATTTCATACACAAACGATTCACATCAAACGAGTCAAATAAACATCAAATCTAATTGAATAACATCAATACAAATTATTATACAACCTTGTGAGATCCAAGATGGATGTGAATCAAAAGAATATATAATAATACATTACTAAAAATATCATCATACGTCAGTAGCTGATTTCGCACGTGACAAAAGATAGGGGGCTAGTGTCCTGGATCTAAACTTTGTATGTATAAGAAATTGAGGATATACAACTGTTTTAGTGAAAACGATTTACAACAAGTTTTTATTAAAAGTCTGTCTACGTGGGAGGCACTGTCTGTGTTCGGACATACTGTTTTCAGCTTTGTACACAACCATCCTTAAAATTTATCTTCTACAAATTAACAGTGGTGTAAAAATATTTCAAAGGACTTTATGAAAGGTAAAGATGAATTTTTTTTCTTCTTTTTACGTCATTAATATAAAAACATGTCGGAAGCTAATCTTACGTTGGAGAAATTGAATATTTTTGCTATCACGTCAGAACAGTTAAATAGCATGTCACTAACCCAGTTAAAAGAGATGGCAAATTCTCTGGGAATAGACATTACTGAAGTTACACCAGTAAGGAGTAAATTAATTCAAGAAATTAAGGACTGTTTAAAAAGACATGGTAGAATGCTTGAACAAAATACTATGAATAATGAAGAATCAGTGGTTCTCAATGTATCAGAAACCCTGAAAACAGACATAAATAACCATGAATTTAAAATGAATGTAAATGAACTAAGTGCGGACATGAAATTCCAGTTACAAATGAAGAAGTTAGAATTACAGGTACAATTGGAAGGTAAAAGAATAGAAGTACAATTAGAAGGTAAAAGGATAGAAGCAGAGAAAGAGAGAAGATTGGGGGAATTGGAAAAAGAAAGAATCGCTAGTAATGAAAGGATTGAATTGGCAAAGTCTCGTTCGTCAACTAATACGATTCAAGAAACAAATAATGTAGAAATATATAAGTTTAAAAAGCATGTCCCAAGCATGGAGAACATAGAGATTGATGAGTTCTTTATGGTCTTCGAGAGAAACTCGATCGATAATAAATTTCCTGAAGATAAGAAAGCAGTACTTTTACGTTCAGCTCTAACAAAAGGCAAGGCTCTAGATGTTGTATTGAATTTGACTCCAGATGAATGCAATGATTATGAACTAATAAAGAGCAGAGTACTATTGAGTTATGTTCTAACTCCAGAAAAGTATCGAAAGTTATATCATGAGTACAAGAAGGAACCAGAAGTTTCACATGTTGACTTCCTGAGATTAGAGAAAAAGTATCTTGATCGATGGTTACGTTCTAAGAATGTGAATAAAGATTATGAAAAACTATATAATCTCATACTGATGGAGGATTTTATTGAGAAGATTCGCACTGATATAAAAGTTCATTTGGCTGATCGTGGTATTGAAATAGCAGAACAAGCAGCAGTCAAAGCCGATGAATACGTCATTATTCACCCGCATAGCCATTATTTTCAAAATGACAGAACAAGTTTGAGGACTCAAAACAGTAATACAGAGAGGAAGTTAAGATCGACAGAGGATAAAAGTAAACAAAAAGCCGATAAACAAGAGAATTCAAGTTTTGTACAAAAGAGAATTACCTGTACATTCTGTAAGAAAGATGGACATATAAAAGAGAATTGTTGGAGTCTACATAAAGAGAAAAGACCCATTAAAAACAAGAACAACGTGGTTTTATCACACATCGCCGTACAAACTCAAACTCACATAAATAAAACTGCCCACAAAAGAATTAAAGCTGAAAGAAAGACATCTGATGTTAGTCATTAAGAGATGGCGAAACACGCATGTCCAAGTTGCTCAAAGTCGGAAAAAGTCTTTGAAATGAAGACCGAGGCTATTGAACATTCTAGTTTCAACTCCAAAGGGAGTGTGACAGATGAACAATCAGTAAATAAAACGTTTACTTATGGAGGCAGTAGTGTAGCAAGAAACTCAGTAGGCAGAGAACTACCCGAGTGTGTGCTATCGGATGTTAGCGAGGGCTATGTGTCACCTATAGATAATCAAGCTAGAGAACGGAAGATTAAAATTCTACGTGACTCCGGTGCTGATATATCTCTACTGTTGAAGAATACTGTACCAACGTCGAAATTGACTCATACAGGCCAGTATGCCTTAATCAGTACTATGGCTGGAACACTTACGGCACCGTTACATCGTATACAGTTGAAGAGTAATTACTTCACTGGATCTGTTATTGTTGGGATAGTGAAGAAATTTCCCTACAGAGGCATTTCATTACTTTTAGGAAGTGACATTGCCAAGAATCAGGTACATCCTGTACTTAAATAAACCAAAGACGCTGTTCAGTGTAGGAATACTGAAAATTCAGTATGCGTTATCACCAGAGCTATGGAGAAACAGCAGATGACTAATGAATCGACAAAGAAACCAGAACCAACACCAGAGATTGACTTGCAAGCAACCTTCATGGCGGATGTTCTAGGTGGTCACTCAAGTCATACTGATCAAAATAATTTGTCGCCTAGACAACTACTCATTCTTGCTCAGGGCAAAGATCCAGAGATCGGGAAGCTAAAAGAGGAAGCAAAGAATGAAGGCGAGTTAGAAACAATGGCGACAGGTTATTACCTGAGGGACGAGTTGTTGATGAGGAAATGGAGAGGGAAAGAAAACGACGATGAAACATGCAGCGAAGTACATCAAATCGTGGTACCCAATGTATACCGCAAGGACATACTACATATGGCCCATGATTCACCGTCTGCTGGTCACCTAGGGATTCAGAAAACCTTCGACAGGATTCTTCCATATTTCTTCCGGCCTGGCCTACGTCGTGACGTCACATCGTTTTGCAGATCATGTCATGTCTGCCAGATGGTCGGCAAACCGAATCAGACCATTCCGGTAGCTCCTCTACGACCCATACCAGCATTCTCAGAACCCTTCAGTCACATCATTATAGACTGCGTCGGTCCGTTGCCTAAAACTAAGGCTGGCCACCAGTATCTGTTCACTATAATGTGTTCGGCAACGAGATTTCCAGAGGCTATTCCTCTACGTAGCATCAATGCCGACAAAATCTCTGATGCACTTATCGGATTCTTCACCCGATATGGTCTTCCGAAAACCATGCAGTCAGATCAAGGTTCAAATTTCACATCGAAGTTATTTCGCCAAGTCTTAGAACGGCTGGGTATTCGTCATGCAGTATCGAGTGCATATCATCCACAGAGTTAAGGCGCACTGGAACGATACCACCAAACATTGAAAAACATGCTCCGTACTTTCTGTTTCGAGCATAACGACGACTGGGATCGTGGTATTCCCTTCGCACTCTTCGCAACCAGAGAGGCTGTACAAGAATCTCTTGGTTTCAGTCCCTTTGAACTGGTATTCGGACAGACAGTTCGTGGACCACTAAAGCTGTTACAAGAGACATGGTTATCATCCACTGAAGACACTGGTCTACTGACATACGTGGAAAATTTTAAAAATAGACTGTATAATGCATTAAAAGTTGTCAGATCTAATCTTTTGCAGGCACAAGACAAGATGAAGGTCTATTATGACGTCAACGCAAGAACCCGTATCTTCCAACCTGGTGATAAAGTTCTCATGCTGACGCCACTGTCTGGTCAACCCCTGAGTGCCAAGTTTACAGGACCCTACGAGGTTATGGCTAAGTTAGTGAGGTTAACTATCTTGTAAAGACCCCTGATAGACGGAAATCGCAACGAGTGTGCCATATCAATATGTTGAAACCATACATTACCAGAGAAGAACAAAAAATTGTTGCCTCGGTAAACACTGTTATTAAAGTCGGGAATAATTCACCCGAAATTGAGCGTGAAGTTGCAGAAAGCAAACTGCAAAATACAAAGGCTCTGAAAAACCTAAATGAAAAATTGGCACATTTACCTGATTGCGAACAATCCGCTATCAAAGGTCTAATTAATGAAAATATCCATTTATTTGGAGATGTACCTAGTAGAACTAGTGTAGTTAAACATGATGTTATTCTAAATGAAAATACTAAAGCTATTAAACAACATCCATACAGGTCAAATCCTATCCAGTTAGAATGCATCCGTAAAGAGGTTCGCTACATGCTTGACAATGACATTATTACACCTAGTAGTAGTGACTGGTCTTCCCCTTGCGTATTGGTACCTAAAGCCGACGGATCCATGAGGTTTTGTGTGGACTACCGTAAGGTAAACAAAGTGACAAAAACTGATTCCTATCCAATACCAAGAATCGACGATCTAATAGATCAAGTGAGTAATGCTAAGTTTGTGACGAAAATTGACCTATTAACGGCGTATTTTCAGATTCCACTGACTGAGAGGGCTCAGGAGATATCATCGTTTGTAACCCCTGATGGACTGTACAAATTTAAGGTCATGTTCTTTGGTATGGTTAATGCACCCTCTACTTTTCAACGGTTAATAAATACCATTACTCAGGACATTCCTCAATGTCATGCATACCTCGACGATATTGTTGTCTTTAGTGACGATTTTAAATCTCATTTAGATCAACTGCATTTGTTATTTACGAAATTGACTTATGCTAATCTCACCATTAACTTGACTAAGAGTCAGTTCTGTCATGCAACCATCGAGTATCTAGGTCACATAGTGCGAAATGGTTTGGTAAAACCACTAAATGCAAAGGTGAAGGCTATTCGTTAGTTCCCTGTTCCTGAAACCTGTAAACAACTCCGCAGTTTTCTCGGGATGGCGGGGTACTACCGTCGGTTCTGTCAAAATTTCTCAACCATTGCATGTCCACTAACAAATCTATTAAAGAAGAATTGCACTTTCAAATGGTCTAATGAATGCCACCAGGCCTTTGATAAATTAAAAGATGTTCTTTCTGAGGCACCTGTATTAGTACCACCCAATTACAGTAAACCCTTTAAAATTACAGTTGACGCGTGTGATACAGGGATGGGAGCGGTCATTTCTCAAAAGGGTGATGATTCACTGGAACACCCGATTAGTTTTTACTCTCAAAAATTTGATAAGCATCAAAGAAACTATAGTGTGATAGAAAAAGAACTTTTGGGATTAATTCTGGTATTGAAACATTTTGATTTTTATATCAATGGTTCTCCATATCCAATTGATATTTTAACTGATCATAACCCTTTAGTTTTCCTTTCCAGGGTTAAACAGAACCAAAGAATTATTCGCTGGAGTTTATTCCTCCAAGCATATAATTTAAATGTGGTATATTTACCAGGTAAACAAAATGTGGTCGCTGACACGTTGTCGCGCATGTAACTGGTGAACCAGAAGATAAAAGTCAGTTTCTCATGAAATGTTTCTTTTATGTGTTTCATTGTATTGATTAACATATATATTATTGTAAATATGACAATAAATAAACTATGTTTTAAATTATTACACTATGAAACATTACAGAACAAAACTTCAAATTCTACTAGAAACAATCATACGTTGTAAGGTAAAAGGTAACTATTGCATACACCAATTGCACACACACCGGTTTTAACTTGAATACATCCACACTTGTTTTTGTTCAATTGATTATTGATGTGTTTTGCAAATTGTTTGTTTTCTATGTCGTCATGTTATAATTTGGATGTCTTATTTTATGCTATGTAAAAGCTAAATCAGCTGAGATTATCACATTTTAAATATTCTTGATGTCATAATTGAGACATCATAATAATATAATAACTGGAAATCATTAGTTATTGATACGGTGATCGGTTATAAATAAATTAAACTTTCTAAAGAATTATTTATCAATTATTAATCGGTTCCACTTATTTGGGTAATTCATATCAATTCTGTGGGAATTGGTCATTGGTGGTAATAGTTTTATGGTCAACACACAATAATCATAATTGTAAATATTAATTGATAAATAAATGTTTAATTAATAATCATTGTTAAGATAATGTGATAAGGGATTCCATAATAACGACTTTGTTATTAAAGGTATATGTAATATATGGTTCATTTTAATCTTAAAAAGATTATCCAATAGTCAATTAAACTTACGAATAGTTTGGGAATTCGGTTCATTTTATGGGTACTCTACAAAGAATTCCATACTTAACACTGTCTGTAATTCCTTTGTGTCTTAAGGGGGGGGCGAGTGTTACAAAAGTAGTTTTTTTCCATAATTATATTGGTATTATTATTATTAACTAAAGTTAAAAAGAAATAATCTTAAACCCGAAATGTTTCCGTGTTAGGAATAAAACATGCATATGTCTAGACACTACGTCATAGCATTAAAATGCGTCATATGTCAGCACGAGGGTTTGAGCCGTTAGTTTAGTTCTAGCTTGGGCGCTGATGTGTGAGGACTGTTTTTGACCACTTTCTTAAAGATAGGATTACGGCTTAGTACGATATAGAGGAATCTTAACTGATTAAGTTTCATCATATAATACTGCTACATGTATTCTGTGTTACTGTTATATTTTATCATCTCAACTTGTTGGAATAAAATTGTGTTTAATCATTCAAACAGGATTGTGGATTTCCTCTATATTAAGGTACAGTTTATCTAAATCATTTCATACACAAACGATTCACATCAAACGAGTCAAATGAACATCAAATCTAATTGAATAACATCAATACAAATTCTTATACAACCTTGTGAGATCCAAGATGGATGTGAATCAAAAGAATATATAATAATACATTACTAAAAATATCATCATACGTCAGTAGCTGATTTCGCACGTGACAATGTTTAAATTGCCGGGCAATGTTTACATTACCGGGCAATGTTTATATTACCAGGCAATGTTTAAATTGCCGGGCTATGTTTAAATTGCCGGAACTAACTTTAAAAAAAATAAAAATACTACTTTATGTATGTTGCAAAAACAAAACTAAAAAACTATAATGTGTCAAGCATATTATTCTAAAAAAAGCCCGTTCGAAGAATCGGGCACTTATGAGCTAGTATCATATATATATATAAATCTCAAAAGGAATATGTATGTATGTGGCTGGCTGGCTGGCTGGCTGGCTGGCTGGGTATGTACATACCGCATAATCTTTTTAAATACTGGACATAAAAACGTGAAATTTGCTACAAATATTCTTTGCGTTACGGCGGTGAACACTGTCAAGGTTTAAAAAAAATTAAAATGACCGCAGTGGTCAGTTTGGTCAAAAAACGCGAAAAAAACACAACTTTTGATTCACATTGTCTTTGCCAGTACAACTTTTTATAGTTTTTCGTCACAAAGTTCGAAAAAAAAAGGATGCGCTGAGATTATTTTTATGACGTCATCAATCTTTGCGCATGGATTTTATAGCAATGAAGGGACATTTTTCATTCATGTTTAAATTGACGTCATCAAACTATGTGCATGGATTTTATTATCTCAACTCAATGACGGGAACAAATTTTCTTCATGTTTAAATTGTCTACGTGCCGTAAACAACATAAATTCTTTACACTACCAATACTGTAGTTGATTTTCTTAATTTATCACTACTTTAATACTTTACACTGTGAATACATGACTTAAAGCTAATTAATAATTTAAAAATTTACAAACATAGGACAAAGCAAATAGATTTAGCATTTTTTTTTCTGTTTCGGGAAGTAATACCGACGCATTACTAAGCTTATTTAAACGCAGTGGTCCTGGTTACACTCTATATTTAAGCTTATAATTATATGGCGTCATCAAATTTTGCGTATTTATGCGTTTAAGAAGGGAACAAAATTTTGTTTTAATTTGCGTCGTAATTTGTAGAATGCAATATTTAAATGGTTTAAGTAAAAAAATTAAGTTACCGGAAAATACTTTATCCCCGCTTAAGACAATTGCTTATAACTCCATGGGTTATTTTATCCAGTTCCGAGAACTGGGCACCTTTAGGCTTATCGCCTTGAAAACGGCCATTGTTTTAATTACCGGGCAATGTTTAAATTACCGGGCAATGTTTATAATACCAGGCAATGTTTAAATTACCGGGCAATGTTTAAATTACCGGGCAATGTTTATAATACCGGACAATGTTTAAATTACCGGGCAATGTTTAAATTACCGGGCAATGTTTATAATACCGGGCAATGTTTATAATACCGGGCAATGTTTAAATTACCGGGCAATGTTTAAATTACCGGGCAATGTTTATAATACCGGGCAATGTTTATAATACCGGGCAATGTTTAAATTACCGGGCAATGTTTAAATTACCGGGCAATGTTTATAATACCGGGCAATGTTTATAATACCGGGCAATGTTTAAATTACCGGGCAATGTTTATAATACCGGGCAATGTTTATAATACCGGGCAATGTTTATAATACCGGGCAATGTTTAAATTACCAGGCAATGTTTAAATTACCGGGCAATGTTTAATTTGCCGGGCAATTTTCAAATTGCCGGAACTAAATTTTTAAAGTTTTCATTCGTGTCGTATACGTTTTATAAACATTATTTCATAAGGGTTTCATTTGTTATTGTTTTACATGTTGAATAGAAAAATTAATTCTAAGTTTGCTTCCAAAGCAACAATAAATAAATAAATAGCAAAAAAACAAAAACAACACAACATAGGTCTGCGACTTAATGTTTGTCGTAAAAAAAATATATCAAACAATCATTAAAAAAAAAAAGTAGTGTCGAATGTTCTTAATCAATGAATAGAACAAAATATATTCATGTTTTAATTTGCGTCGTAATTTATAGCGGGTAATTTTGTAATTGTTATAATGGGTGATGAGTAATGATTTTAACGGGTAATTCATGTTGTAGCGGGCAAATAAAAAATTACCTCACGTTTAAATTCGTGTCGTAGGTCATGCGGGCAATCTCATTATAACTGCCTGAGTAGTTAGAGTGTATGTAAACATAACTTTTAGCCGGTTCGGAGGACCGGGCACATAACGGCTTGTATATATATAAATCTCAAAAGGAATATGTATGTATGTATGTATGTGGCTGGCTATGTACATACCGCATAATCTTTTTAAATACTGGACATAAAAACGTGAAATTTGCTACAAATATTCTTTGCGTTACGGCGGTGAACACTGTCAAGGTTTAAAAAAAATTAAAATGACCGCAGTGGTCAGTTTGGTCAAAAAACGCGAAAAAAACGACATATTTTGGGTTCATGTTAAAATTGCCGTTCCAACTTTTTATAGTTTTTCGATCGATCGCGCTAAAAAAATAAAAAAAAGGATGGCGTTGAGATTTTTTTCAGGATGACGTCATCAAAGTTTGCGCAGAGATAGCTAGCCGGCTTTTCGTTATGACGTCATCAAATTTTGCGTATTTATTTAAAATTAACTTTGCTTCAACCTTTGTTAATGTACTTTATGAATGAATAGAACAAAATATATTCACGTTTTAATTTGCGTCGTAATTTATAGCGGGATATTTTTAAATTGTTATAATGGGTAATGATTAATGGTTTTAATGGGTATCTTACGTTGTATCTGGCAAATACAAAATTCCATCACGTTTTTATTCGTGTTGTATATGTCCACAGAATAGGTATAAAACAGAATGCGCAATCGCATTCTATTTCTGTTTTGGGCAGTAATACCGACGCCATACTAAGCCTATTTAAACGCAGCGGTCCTGGTTACACTCTATATTTATGCTTATTTAGCCTACAACGTCCTTTTCTTCAAATCTACAAGTTCGAACACCCAAAGTTAATATTTCAGGCAAAATGTGCATAAACGGTTGTGTAATAAACTACAACAATGATGCGAAAACGACTGATTATCGTAAAAAAGAGCATGTCAAACTGCATGGCTTTCCTGACTCCATAAAGGATAAACAACAGCATAAACAACCTCATATTAACTCATTATGAATAGTATGCCTATTTCCCTTCATAATTTTAAAAGCTTATTTTGGTTTAAAAAGTATATATATTTATGTACCGGTAGCCGCAGCAATTTAGTTACCGGTACCGAGCTACGTCTAAGCCATTTTTTTTTCAAATCAGTACCGGGTAATAAATATTTTTACATCATATTGGCCTAATCATATAATGTTCAAAACAAAATGGGTAATTAAGTCAAATTTATATAAAAGTAAGCCTATAATGAAAGATAATGTAGGCCCTATATATATTGTATATATTTATGGCAGACGTAGATATCATTTCTCATTTTACTATAGTAGCGTCTCTAGCGACCGCTGCATTGCGGAAAATGGTAACTTTTAGTGACTGCGTATATAGGGATTGTGCATTCTGTTCTATACCTATTCTGTGTATACGTCTTATAAACTTTGTAGCGGGATATTGTTCAATTGCCAGGCAATGTTTAAATTGCCGAGCTCAACGTTTTAAAGTTTTAATTTGTATCGTATACGTCTTATAAACTATGTAGCGGGAAATTTATATATTGCCGGGCAATGTTTAAATTTGCCGGACCAACCTTTTAAAGTTTTAATTCATGTCGTATACGTTGTATAAACTATGATTCATATCGGTTTCAGTTGTTATTGTTTTTCCTGTTGAATTTAAAATTTAATTCTAAGTTTGCTTCCAAAGCAACAATAAATAAATAGCAAATAACACCAACAAAAACAAAAAAAAAGCAAAAATAAATAAATATTGATCTACGACTTATGTTGTAGCAAAAAAATATATCAAACAATCATTTTCGAATTAACAGTACTTTTTAAAAGACATGTGAGTTCTGTTTTACAGAAAGAGTTTAATTACCCAATTATCTCACAAAATTCGATCATAGTGGTCATACTTTGAGCAAGAAATAAAAAAAAATTATTTGTTTTTCCTTTTTAGTTGTATATTGAATTGGTGTATAATAAAGTGTGCAAAACAAAAATAAATTAAAAAAATACTGACCACAAAAAAAACATACTACTTTATGTATGTTGCAAAAACAAAACTAAAAAACTATAATGTGTCAAGCATATTCTAAAAAAAAGCCCGTTCGAAGAATCGGGCACATATCGGCTTGTATATATATAAATCTCAAAAGGAATATGTATGTATGTATGTATGTATGTGGTTATGTACATACCGCATAATCTTTTTAAATACTGGACATAAAAACGTGAAATTCGCTACAAAAATTCATTGCGTTACGGCGGTGAACACTGTCAAGGTTTTAAAAAAATTAAAATCACCGCAGTGGTCAGTTTGGTCAAAAAACGCGAATAAGACGACACATTTTGGTTTCATGTTAAAATTGCCGTTCCAACTTTTTATAGTTTTTCGATCGATCGCGCTAAAAAAAATAAAAAAAAGGATGGCGTTGAGAATTTTTTTCAGGATGACGTCATCAAAGTTTGCGCAGAGATAGCTAGCCAGCTTTTCGTTATGACGTCATCAAATTTTGCGTATTCATTAAAAATTAACTTTGCTTCAATGTTTGCTAATGTATTTTATGAATGAATAGAACAAAATATATTCACGTTTTAATTCGTGTCGTAAACGAAATATAAACTTTGTAGTTGTTGCGTGCAATCTCATTATAACTGCTTGAGTAGTTAGAAAGTATGTAAACATAACTTTTAGCTTTTTCAATTAGTTTGTAGCGGGCGTATACGCATTAAAATCTTTCTAGAGGGAAATATTTCACGTTTCAATTCGTTTCTAGGGGGAAATATTTCACGTTTCAGTTAAATTCGTTTTTAGCGGGGAACAAAATGTCATTCACATTTAAATTTGTGACGTAGACAATAGACATCGATAAACTTTTTAACGGGCAAGGTTTTATTAATTGCCTTATATATTAACTGTGTAGCAGGCAATCTCATTATAACTCCATGGGTAGATAAAGTGTATGTAAAATATCATTATGCGATTACATTGAACACAATAAAAAAAAAGTTTCTTCTTTGTTTCTTATTGGTTTCATTTGTTGTTGTTTTACATGTTGAATAGAAAAATTAATTCTAAGTTTGCTTCCAAAGCAACAATAAAAAAAAAATAGCAAATAACAAAAACAACACAACATAGGTCTGCGACTTAATGTTTGTCGTAAAAATATATATCAAACAATCATTTTTTTTTTTAATAAAAGTACTGTCGAATGTTCTTTATCAATGAATAGAACAAAATATATTCACGTTTTAATTTGCGTCGTAATTTATAGCGGGCAATTTTTTAATTGTTATAATGGGTAATGGGTAATGATTTTAACGGGTAATTTATGTTGTAGCGAGCAAATAAAAAATTACCTCACGTTTAAATTCGTGTCGTAGGTCATGCGGGCAATCTTATTATAACTGCTTGAGTAGTTAGAGTGTATGTAAACATAACTTTTAGCCGGTTCGGAGGACCGGGCACATTCCGGCTTGTATATATATAAATCTCAAAAGGAGTATGTATGTATGTACATACCGCATAATCTTTTTAAATACTGGACATAAAAACGTGAAAATTGCTACAAATATTCTTTGCGTTACGGCGGTAAACACTGACAAGTTTTAAAGAAAATTTAAATGACCGCAGTGGTCAGTTTGGTCAAAAAACTCGAAAAAAAACAAAACTTTTGATTCACATTAACTTTGCCATTACAACTTTTTATCATTTTTCGATCGATTGCGCTAAAAATAAATAAGAAAAAGGAAGCGCGGAGATTATTTCTCTATTGCGTCATCAATTTTCGCGCAGAGTTAGCTAGCCAGCTTTTTTTATGACGTCATCAAATTTTGCGTATTCATTTAAAATTAACTTTGCTTCAATGTTTGCTAATGTATTTTATGAATGAATAGAACAAAATATATTCATATTTAATTTGCGTAGTAATTTATAGCGGGCTATTTTTAATTGTTATAATGGGTAATGGGTAATTATTTTAATGGGTAATTTACGCAAATAAAAAATTCCTTCACGTTTTAATTCGTGTCGTATACGAAACATAAACATTGTAGTTGTTGCGTGTAATCTCATTATAACTGCTTGAGTAGTTAGAGTGTATATAAACATAACTTTTAGCTTTTTCAATTCGTTTGTAGCGGGCGTATAAGAATCATAAATTTTCTTGAGAGCAATGTTTCAGGTTTCAATTCCTTTATAGCAGGCGTATACGAATTAAAAGCTTCCTAGAGGGCAATATTTCATGTTTCAATACGTTTGTAGTGGGGCGTACAAAATGTCATTCACATTTAAATTTGTGACGTAGACATCGATAAACTTTGTAACGGACAAGTTTTTTTAATTTCCGTATATATAAACTGTGTAGCGGACAATCTCATTATAACTCCATGGGTAGATAAAGTGTATGTAAAAGATCATTATGCGATTACATTGAACACAATTTGACAAAAAAAAATGTTTCTTCTTTGTTTCTTATTGGTTTCATTTGTTATTGTTTTTTTTATGTTGAATAATTAATTTAATTATAAGCTTGCTTCCAAAGCAACACTATATAAATAGATAGCAAATAACAAAAACAACACAAACAATGGTCTGTGACTTAATGTTTGTCGTAAAAAATATATCAAACAATCATTTTTTTTAAATAAAAGTACTGTCGAATAGACATGTGAGTTCTGTTTTACAGAAATAGTTTAATCACTTAATAAACTCACACCATTAGGTCACAGTGAATTGATTCTTATTAAGTTTTCCTTTATAGTTGTGTATTGAAATGGTGCATATTAAAGTGTGCAAAACAATAAAAAAATAAATACTGACCACAAAAAAATACTTTTTATGTATGTTGCAAAAACAAAACAGAAAAACTATAATGTGCCAAGCCTATTTTACACAAAGCCCGTTCGAAGAATCGGGCACATATCGGCTAGTATGGTATAAAGATAAATAGGACATTTACATAACTAATAACCTCTTCGGCTTTGCTATTTGTCCCCACTCTCTAACATTTTACAGCATAAAAATAACGATATAGAGTTGTTCGTATAGAATCTAAATGTCAACATCCAATTATTACAGAGCAATGGTTAACAAAGCCAATATAGCCAAACTATGGTTCTGGCCCCTTGTGGCCTTAGTTTTTGCCATGTTTGTCGTCGGCTTGGCGTTAGCCCTTATAGTGGTCACGAAACAAAGAGATGATCTGCAAAGTGGAACAACTACTACTACCACCAACACAAGCAGTACGCCGGTCTGTGGTGCTACAAACGCAAACGGAACTATCATCAGTCTAACAGAACCAGTAAGCCCTGGCCCGTTCCACGACTTGACAACTACGGAAATAAAATATGTAAGCACTTTTATTTTGTCATTCAATCAATCAATCTAAATTGTCAGGATGTGTTTACGATTAGGACATCAACCTGGTAGAAGTTGGACAATGAGAGGGGTGCGGAGTCGTAGGTGAGTGGGGTAGTGGTGGCAGGTCGTCTTGGGGTATGAATTACCGTGACTGGAATCGCCCTGGAATAATTATTATTTCTCTCTTGGCTCGTTAGATATTATGACGGACACAACATACAGTTCTAAGTAGGCAAATAAATCGTTGGTTAAGTTCAGGTGTTTATTATCATTTCAATTCTTCACTCAACACATGGTACTGTTAGGTTGTCCAACATTAGGTAAACGTAGCTGTGTTCATGAAAATACTTATACTGACAAAATATCTATCTATACACATGCAGGCGGTATATCCTATGGAACGAACTGAATAAGTGGAGGCTAGAATCGAACAACCTTCTCCACCTAACGCTTGAGATGAAGTGCCCTAAAACTAGTTAAGCGCGCTTTCATGGATTTTAGTCACGTGATCAGTGGTCAATTTGATTGGATAGCTACATTAGTTTAGAATTACATATGTTCTGGTTGGCTGGTTTGAAATATACTTGCATAAAGGATTGACTATTGGGGGGGGGGGAATTAGGAGTGGGTGTAGGTGAACAATTAGTACCGCCGACTTTTGCGTGGTGGGGCCCAGGGGAAAAGGGGGGGGGTAGACGTATACGGAGATACAAAGGATAAGATAATGACTTATCTCCCTTGATGTACCTGTGTCTATTGGTTCTGGTCTAGCGCAGCCCGAGGCGCTTACGTATGTGCGAGACGCTTCGCTCCAGATGTCACTACGACGAGTGAATCAAAGGCTCGACCACGGGCGCTGAGTAGGGAACGAAGAGAGGAGATAATGAAAAAGGGGTAGAGGTGGGTGGGGGTGTCTACAGGTGGGTGGGGGTTTTACGTGTATGCTGAGTTTAGCAAAATAAATTAGTAGTTACTATCAAAATACAACATGAATCATAATTGACAGCATAATAGAATATATATATATATATACATACATTAAAGAATACACACACATACAATCACACGTACACATAGTGTAATACCAATTGGCTGAATCAAGTAGCAAACTCTGAATTCGGGAATGAAAGAGTGTATAGAGGGTTAAAGAACAGGTGAAGAAGGGGTGGTTGGGGTGTTCCTATTGCGTAAGAGAGGGAGAGGGTATTAGCTCCAGGCTACTTTTCTACTCCCTAATCTAACTCTACGCTAACCTATGTTTCTAGTTCTACACTACTTCTGCGCTATGATTGGGTCTATCTATGTATGCTATCTGACTGAGGGTGCTAATAAGGTTACGGTTCAGTCCAGAATCTTGACATAAATTATCTGTCTATCTACTCTGTAAAGGTGCCCAAATTACGGGTCAATTATGTTTATGCCCCTTTGCCCTAATTTGTGCCTCAATATGTGCCTATTAGTTTGCCATCAGTTACCTACGTTGCCTCAAAATCGAAGCAATATTTGTATGCGCATTGGCCTCACGCAGTCAGATAACGTCCACTTACCCGCAAGTTAATTCGAACCGATAATGGACCCATTGTGACATGCTTTTTTTGCGGCGTGATGTGGTATTATCATGAATCGGACCATAATTTATATTCTTCACCTTACCGGCAAACTATCGTATTTATATTTTTATTTATTTATTTATTTATTTATATGCGGCCAATAAAAAAAATTAAGTATCCTGTCGGACAAAATTGATCTATATGTTAAACGCGCTCTGAGCTTACATTATGTTTGTTGGCAGCGCTATAAAAATATTATTATTATTATTATTATTATTATTATTATTATTATAGGGCCGATGACACAGCGTTCCCCAGATCCCGTGGCAACGGCAAACAGGGATATTGCGTGACCAGTACAATGCCCAGCTGTCTTTATTTTACCCCAACTATAGTCAGGTACCCATCAAAGCTGGGTAGACTCAGGGACACCCAGCATGCCGATTAGGAGGGGCATTTAATTTCTGACGCGATGTGGTCTTAGCCTGCAACGCGTCTCGATTAACTCTTTCCATCCCAGGGCTTTTTCCATGGTTTTATTAAGCATTTTTTACAGATACAATAAAAAAATAGGACCTTTTTTTAAAATGTAAATCTTGGGACAAATATAAGAGATAGACCTTAGTGTTATACATCAAAAGAAAGCAAAAAAAATGTAGTTTATGATCAAAGTATTTTAAAATATGTTTATTGAACGATATACATTTTTTATAGTGGTCAACCACTAAGAAAAAATTATTTATACACAAAAAAAAATTATTCTTTCCAATAAAAGTTTTTTTATTTATAAAACGTGTTAACCATTTGATGCAATAACTTAAACCCCGATCGCAAATCTAATAAATAATAACACTTTCAAATTTGAACCAAATTGATCAATAAATAACAAAGTTACACAATATTTAGCCAAACATATGCCTTCACAAAAAAAAATGTAGCAAAGTTGAAATAAACAAACATCTATTCATATTCTCATAAACTGGTCTAATATTAAAAATATACATGAAGTGTAATACATCAATGGAAAGGAAATTGAATGTAGCATAGGGTAAATGTATTTAAAAATATATTTATTATATTTGAAAAATAAATTTTAGTCCAAATTTGTAACCTTTCCAAGTGGGCCACGCCCCCTTTTTGGACGCTTTCACTACATCATTTATTTTGCTTATTCTAAATTATAATCGATCTCTTGTTATGTGAAGTTTTCATTGTTATAAGTTAATAAAATAGGTCACCGTATTTTGTAATGAATAAATCAGTTATATAGCTTTATTAGCGGTAATAATCTAAGTTGGAGATGCCCCTAGACCGCTTGGCCCTATAACAGAAATAATTGAACCCAAATATCGATCAAAATGTAAAAAAATTAACGCAACAAATGTAAACAAATTGCATTAATAACAAAGAAAATGGCGTAACGAAAATGGCGACGTAAAATTACTTCTTTACACCGTATAGGCTTTTCGCAAAATTATTAATTAATCATGAGCCTGTAGAATCGGCTCGCGGGACGGAAACGAAAAATAAAAAAGCCGATTGTACCGGCTCATGGGACGGAAAGAGTTAATACTGAGCTAACCCGTGTTTAGCCCTTGCCAATCCAACATTGGCTTAATTTTAATATATATATTACATACAAGCTAAATTCCCAGGCATTGCCTGGCGGGGAGGGGGGGATAAAACAGGCCTGTATAAGCTACAGATAAAGCATTTATAGACATCAATGAACAGAAAGCTATAGCCTAGATCTAAGAATTAAAGATTTTATTTTTATTTTGTACTAAAGACATTTTGGAAAATAATTTGAAATAAATATTGTAATCGGTTTAAAAATATTTTTTTTTTATTTAACAAAAAACCTAATTGCCCGGTGTTGCCCATGGATGTACAATCTTTTTTTTAAAGTAATGTTAATTGAAATAAACAGTTTTTAGTGAAAAAAATGTATAGACTAACTAGAGAATCGAACCCGGGTCGACCTCATGGCAGTCCGATACCGGATATTTATATATAAATCTCTCTGTGCCTCCTTATATGTATACATTTATAGCAAACATATTTAATATTTCAGCTACGAGCTTACCTAGAAAATCATGAAGATATTAAAGCCGCTAAGGCCGGGACAGCTACTCTAGCCTCTAGTTATATCTTTATGATGGATTTAATATTGCCAAAGAAGACCGATGTTTTAGCTTACCTGAATGGAAATAAAGGTTTGTAGACTTGTCACTTTTGTGTTTGTATTATTTGTACATCTAAATTAAAAAACACAATCAGATTCCTAAGAATAATGATAACATATATCATATAGATATCTAAAAATGGTGTGGTGTTCTAGCAACACCAAGTTTTTCACAGTGTGCTGATGTTTGAAGTTTTCCAGTTCAAAACTTGATAGCCAAGTATATTTTTCCTGGTGCTTATGAATATTTCTTGTGTTATAAACATGACTAAAACACTTCGTAACACCCGTCTTTGTTGGGCTTCTGTTCTAATGTTATATTTAGTTATTGTTATACTTGTTCTGTAACAGGGATTCTAACTTAATTACCTATAGGGTGCATTACATTTAATCCTATATTATTTTTTTTTGGACCAGTGTAAAAAATAATACTAAGAGTAGATCTAATTTATAAAATTTAAATTATATATATATATATATATTATATATATTACAAGAACTAAAATATATGTTTGCAAATATGTAAATGTCTCGATATCTTTAAAGTTTTCGACTTTTTTTTATAAGAAACAAATGTATTGTGTTTGTCAGTGATAGATTTCTAAAACTATAATACAACACAGATGTAATAAGCTTATATAATTAACAATCTTAAAAACAAATGACGTAGTTCTTGAGTAGTAATTTAATTCTAAAATATATATTTTTTATGTGTACCTTTACCAGCATCAGAATTGAACCGCAGTGCTCGAGTCGTAATATTTAGGGGAGACAAGACTCATGCAGTTGTAGAGGAATGGAAATGTGGACCCTTACAAAACTTGTTCACTTGTCAACTTTTGAAATCTACAGAAACAAGCACAACCAATCCCATGGAATTGTCACTGCGGTAATGAACGATGCTGTGATGCGTTTCTAATTTCTCAAATAATCATCAATAAGCCTATTAGTCTATAAATAGAAACTTTTCATACTTTAAAATTTATAGTATGATTATATACTTCAATGTTATGTTATAATTGCTGGAAGCGTTTGGTGCGAAATATGTTGGCCTCTTTAAAATAAAACTTTAAAATAAAGCAAAATCTAAAATTAACATTGACTTTAAAACCTTTTGATTAAAAAATCTTTTATTGGGCAATTTTTGTGAATTAAAATATATTCCACTTTATCTTAGCATCAATAAACTTTGAAGGTTTAAAAACCTTTTTAAAACCTAAGGAACTGAGCACAGAAGAAAAAGGCCCACAAACAAAATAATTTAGTTTTCTATTGACTCCACTTTCTGAACAGTAGCAATAGCTGGAACAGGGATATTGTTATTGGTTCCTATATTCCTAAAAGTATCTATGTCTGGTGCAGCAAAAGGCATGCATAATAAAAATATGCATACATTTTTTTGATTACTCATGTACATGATCTTCAACCTTTTCTTTCTTCTTTTTTTACCCCGACAGGTGATTCTTCTTTTCAATTCTTTATTGAAAAGGCTCCACTTTTTGTTCTAAAAAAGGCAGCATTTTTTATAAGGCCTAACAAATTTATCATTAAAAATGATCCACTTTCTGTTCTTGAAACAAAGTAACTTTTAAAAACCCGTTTTGGAAAAGCGTCTTACGGAAGCGATCGAACCTCCCTCTCCCTCCAGGGCTGTTGCACCATCTAGGAATGCTATCAAATCAACATCACAACATCATTACAAATACCTTATTTGAACAATTCTAAATCGGAGCACGCCATGCATATGACTTGAAAATGGTATATATGATACATAGAAGGCGTATACATATCTTTAAGTGAAGAAGTGATATGAACTAGAATGAATTATGTATCTCTATTTAGTAATAATTAAATCTGATGAATCTAATACATTCATACTCTTAGAGTTATTTAATTTACAGATAGGGTCAATACTAAGAGAAAGCTACAATGCCACATTCACGGGATGTGTCCAGCCTAAGGATTGTCTCACATTTTTCGGCTCTCCAGTTAGCTCAAAGCTTGTCAATAATATTAATCAAAGGTTTGTTTCAATATTATTTAACATGTGCTTTATTAACTATATATAATGTCATATAGCATAAACAGTTTATTATAACTGCCTGCTTTATTTATTGTTTCATTGCATTGCGCGTGGCTAGACCTTTTTTTATTCACACTGTATGGCGGGCATAATAAAATGCAGTTAAATGGGCTTGAATCTATGATGACATGTCTGAGACATGTCTGATGACCCATGGTCTTATGGAATTCAGCTACCTATATTCATTTATAGCTCATATGATTTAATATCTATTCACTGTACATATGAAACTTAACTAAAAAATTGCAGGGACTTTTGGATTTTCCCAATGTACAATGCTCCTTATTATCTACTACATCCGTTGGGGCTTAGGGTTTTGTGTCAAACAAATGACGTTGATCCAGCAAAGTGGACAGACAGTAAAGTAAGTACTCTGGGAAAATGTACAGCAATACAACATACCTGAAAAATGCATACAACAGTGGCTCGTATGTATGATTTAAACATTTAAAAATATAACGAAAAAATGTATACCATATATATAACTTAATCCATTGTTTATATTTTGTAAAGTATTTTTCAAGTAGTGCAAACATTTGATTTCAATGTTATTCTGTGTCACTAATATCACTATATCCCCAGTATCACCAAAATAAAACTAACCAAGCCAATACAGAGTGACACTTTATTTTCCTCACTAAATCGCCGAGGTGACCCCCAGCCTTGACCCCCAGCCTGTAAATCCACAAAGACCTCCTACTCAGGTTCTACCAGATGGAATAAGATATTCTGTGAAAAATAAAATGGTAATGGAATATTTTTTTTTAAACTTTATTTTTCTTGGTGAGCGGATTAGGAATTGTTTAATATTATCATCGTAGATAACAATAGTAGCCAAAAAGTAGCAAAGGACATTCAACTACTTTCAGATCTACCTTTTTTTCAAAAACCAAAGGTGTGTTTTTGTTTTCGTAAAATTTTAGTGGGATTCATTCGGGAGAGACATGATAAGTTAATATCTCCAGATATTTAGAGAGAGAGAGAAATATTTTATATTACTTTTCGAGCTATTCGTCTATTTATAAAGTTACAAATGTATGTCTTTTTTGTTTTGCTCTAATTATTATAATTTTGGCTTTACTTGGGAATTGTGTTTAACATTATTCTATGTGCTGTGGTCATCTACTATTTCAGTATTGTTATTTGTTAACCCATATCTTGCTGAGGTCTTTTTTTTTTTTTAATTGATTTTTACATATGTTATAGAAAGTCATAGTGTAATAAACGAATGAAAGTTTGTTTTTGAACATTTATATTTTTTTCAGAAATGTTTAGATTTTACAAAATGTCCTTAAAAATAGACGCCAGCAACAAATGATACCGTGACATTGCATGATTTGCGTGAGAAACAGGCCCTTTTATCTCAAGGAAAAATACATATTTTTTTTAACAATTTAAGTTGGAATGATTAATTTGTAGCTTTTCAAAACAATAAAATAAGAAAATAAAACATTGACATTCAAGTGGCATCCAGGCACTGAATAGGTTAACTAAACAAACCAGGAAAACCAATAACATCATTTAAAACACTAATGAAAATGCAAGACTAGACTCCCACCACAGATAAGCCAAGGATGCAATAATCTTCGTTACAAAAGGAGCGTATGTAATTTATAATTTAATATTATATAAATCATATTTATTTTTTTAAAGTATGCTTTATATAATAATATATGTGTTTTTCTGCATAATATGATGTAGATATTGTGATACTTGGCGTGATCATCTAGATAAAGATACATATGTATATATAGGCAGGTTATCCAACAGAAGTTGATATCACTCATTGCTTATATAGAGATATGATATTCTTTCCTTTAATAAATTATATAGGTCCAATGATTATATAGGTTCTATAATAGCGTCTCCTCGTATAGTTTTCATCACACTGCATTGAAAATATCTTATTCCGTATTTGTATTCTGGGCATCGGTTAGGTCTTCTGGGCAGCGGATAGGTCTTCTGGGCAGCGGATTGGTATTCTTCTGGCCAGCGCATTTGTATTCTGGGCATCGGCTAGGTTTTCACGGCATCGTATAGGTCTTTAAGGCAACGGATTGGTTTTCTGGGCAACAATTTGGTCTTATGGGCGCCAGAGTAGTCTTCTGCGTAGCAGATTCATTGTTTGGAGAGCTAATTTATCTTCTGGGCAGCAGATGTGTATTCTGGGTAACATATTGATCTTATGGGCATCAGATAGGTCTTATGTGTACTGGATTGGTCTTATGTGTAGCGGATACGTTTTATGGACAGCGCATTTGTCTTTAGGGCATCAAATTTGTATTTTGGGTAGCTGATGTGTCTTATGGGTAGAGTATTGGTCTTCAGGGCATCGTACAGATTTTTTGGGCAACAAATTGTTCTTTTTGGCATTATAATGGTCTTCTGGGTAGCGGATAGTCTTACAGGCATCGGGTTTGTCTTTTGGGCAATGTATCGGAGCCAGCACGAAAAAAAAAATTGCTAGAAAGTTTTGCGTCGGTCCTATTGTAATAGAAAAAGAGTAGTCAGCTTTAGAAAAGGAGAACTCAGTAATTGTCTGCTGTATGATGTATTCTAGGATTTAGTCAATACAAAATAGCTCAAACAATCTGTAAAGCTGAATAGTCTCATCTCAAATTCAACATCATTTGTATTTTATTTTAGATAATGAAGAGACCTAGAATCTAGAAATTTACTAAAATGTCTTTAGTTACATCCTTTTAATTACATTACATTGCGGCTGAATCAATATATTGAGTGCATAATATAATATTCTTATTCTATTTAAGTAATAGCATGTTGAATTGAGAAAAGTTTGTGATATATGTTGAGAATAAAATAGAAATATATACTGGAAGTAGTCTAATAATGTATAATTAAGTATACAAATATGCAATGTGGTTTTAAAACTAGTTAATATAGACAAACAACATATCATTCCTACTCAACTATCTTCAAATGTTAAAGACTCCATAATATATTCAAAACAAATATAAAAAAGAACGTTTTTCTATGTTTTAGCAAAGAAATCACTAAAAACAAAAATTTCATGCCACGGTATCATTTGTTGCTGGCGTCCTTAAAAAAGGACAGATTTTTTTTTCACCTCTGTGTAATTATTATTATTGTTTTAAACTAAATATCTATGTTTATGCCTTCCAAGAACATTAATTAATAAAGTTATGGTATAGCTGCAGTCAATATTTATCATTTTCATAAAAAAAAAAGTTTCACTTTTTCAGACTTGACTTTTTTTCCGCAATTTTATCAAACTAACGACATAAATTTGTTTCGAGCCCCCAAAAAACTAAAAGTAGACAAATGAAGATAATAATTAGATAGATCAGTATATATGCATTACATTCAATGAAAAAATTGCAAGCAATTAACTTAATTTTATGTCTTGAATCGCATTTTACGAAGTGTCCTTAAAAAAAGAACGCCAGCAGTAAATGGGTTAAACTAAATTCATGAGAATGATTATATCTACATATTTTACTGGACAAAAATGTTCTTCATAAAATGAGAATTGAAAACTTTAAACTAGTAAATTATAATTATAAACATAATGATTGTTAAGTTTCTTAGATTGCATTTCTTTCACTTTAACATAGCCTACAGAAAAACACATATTGGATGTGATCATTACTAATTTTCTTGTATCTTTTCAAAATAAATCCATTGTGGTCAGCTTGTTTCTAATGCATGGTTAATAACTTATTCACTTATTGAATACACAAATGCATCCATAATGCAGTTTTTCTTAAGATTCCTTATTCAATCATCTTTTATTAAACAGCATTTAATTTTTAAAAATAACATAGCATGTATTTGTTTATACTTCACCATAGATTGAAAAAACCACATACACATGTGAAACACTCACATGCGCCAAAACATTTAAACCAGCACATACACACGAGGAACAAGCACATAGACATGTGAAACAAACACATACATATGTGAAACAAGCACATACACATGGGAAAGAAGCACACACACATGTGAAACAAGCCTACACACATGGGAAAAAAGCACATACACATGTGAAACGAGCACACATACATGTAAAACAAGCAAATACACATGTGAAACAAGCACATACACATGTAAACAAGCACACACACATGGTAATGAAGCACATACACATGTGAAACAAGCCTACACACATGGGAAAGAAGCACATACAAATGAGGAACAAGCACATGAACGTGTGAAAAAGCACATACACATGTGAACCAAACACATGCACATAAGTAACACGCACATATACATGTGAAACAAGCAAATAAACATTTGTCGTGAGGAATTGTAGTTTATTTTTAAAGTATTTTTTATTTAATCTAGAGCTATGATATACTAAGAAATGTGTATATCTGACACACATGTTTATAATTAAAAGAAAGTATACATTGTTTTTATATTGTTGTTGTTCTTTCTTACAACAGGTAACCTACTTGAATTGGGCATTTAACTTCCGCATGTCATCAATCAGCGGACCAGCTTTATGTGACGTTAAATTTAAAAGGGAAAGAATCGCTTATGAAATAGCACTATCCGAATTTGCTGCCTTTTACTCTGGTATTTCCCCTTGGCCAGTATTTTTTTTTTTAAATAATTGTTTTGTTCTGGGTAGACTAGAATTGTTTTTAAAATTAACAATTCAAATTTCATTAAAAAATTGAACTACAATTAGATTTTTAGCTAAAGTTTCAATTATAATGAGAAATAATTCAAATATTATTAGGATACTGATAGCACACTTTTTAGGTACCACTTCTTAACTTCACTTACACGATTTAGCACATGTATTATGATTGAAGTTATACAACTCATTATCGTTGTATTAAATACAATTAGTGTGGCTAACCTATATAAGTGGCTATATAGTGATGTTTAATATAAAAATAAATTGTGCTATGATTGTGTGCAATGCGTTCAAACATAGCTTTCATATATTTTGTGTTTAGGAAACCGGTGACTATGTTGACAGTGCTTCTGTGGTAGGTCTTCAGTTTAGGACACTAGTTCCTGGTGGTGACTGTCCAGATTTTGCTACTTTTATTAATCAGGTTAGAATCAGTAAATGTACATGTTTTAAAAGATGTGTTACAAACATGTAGTATAGGCCTACACATAATAATAAAACAAATTCAAACTCACATTCAGACCGGTTAAGTCAAACATATTATTATGTTCAGACAACAAATATGTCTGAGATGGAGAATAAATTGTCTTGCTTAATGACTTAATGGCCTGTCTTGAATTAATGACCTGTCTTGAATTAATGGCATGTCTTGACTTAATGGTTTATCTTGAGTTAATGGCCTGTTTTGACTTAATGGCCTGTCTTGACTTAATGGCCTGTTTTGACTTAATGGCCTGTCTTGAATTAATGGCCTGTCTTGACTTAATGGTTTGTCTTGAGTTAATGGCCTGTCTTGACTTAATGGCCTGTCTTGACTTAATGGCCTGTCTTGAGTTAATGGCATGTCTTGACTTAATGACCTGTCTTGACTTAATAGCCTGACTTGACTTAATGTTTAGTCTTGACTTAATGGCCTGTGTTGGCTTAATGGCCAGTCTATTGCAGATTATAAAAGCTCAGAACAAACTATGAAGATCAAATTGGCACACAATAACAATAGCTTAAATGTGTCCTATCAGGTCGTTTCAGAAGATGAAATATGCTTTATACAATTGTTTCATTCATAATAATGCATATATTATATATATATATATATATATAAGGCTATATAAATAGGCAGGGTTTTTCACGCCTTATGATTCCTTATTCAATCATCTTTTATTAAACAGCATTTAATTTTTTAAAATAACATAGCATGTATTTGTTTATACTTCACCATAGATTGAAAAAACCACATACACATGTGAAACACTCACATGCGCCAAAACATTTAAACCAGCACATACACACGAGGAACAAGCTCATAGACATGTGAAACAAGCACATACACATGATGACATAACTCATACCCATAAGACACATCAGCTTCCCAAAATACAAATTTGTAGTAAGTAGTAAGTAAGCAAGTAAGTAACTCAGTAAGTAAGTAAGTAAGTAAGTAAGTGAGTTAGTAAGTAGGTAAGTAAGTAAGTAAGTAAGTAAGTAAGTAAGTAAGCAAGTAAGTAAGTAACTAAGTAAGCAAGTAAGTAAGAAAGTAAGTAAGTAAGTAAGTAACTAAGTAAGTAAGTAAGTAAGTTAGTTAGTAAATAGGTAAGTAAGTAAGTAAGTAAGTAAGTTAATAAATAAGTAAGTACGTAAGTAAGTAAGTACGTAAGTAAGTAAGCAAGTAAGTAATTAACAAAGTAAGTAAGTATGTTAGTAAGTAAGTAAGTAAGTAAGCAAGTACGTAAGTAAGTAATTAAGTAAGTAAGTAAGTAAGTAAGTAAGTTTGTAAGTAAGTAAGTAATTAATAAAGTAAGTAAGTAAGTAAGTAAGTAAATTAGTTAGTAAGTAAGTAAGTAGAAAAGAAAGTAAGTAAAAAACTAGGTTAGTAAGTAAGTAAGTATGTAAGTAAGTAAGTAAGTAAGTAAGTAAGTAAGTAAATAAGTAAGTAAGTAAGTAAGTATGTAAGTAAGTAAGTAAGTAAGTAAGTAAATAACTAAGTAAGTAAGTAAATAAGTAAGTAAGTAAGTAAGTAACTAAGTAAATAAGTAAGTAAGTAAGAAAGTTAGTAAGTAAGTAAGTAAGTAAGCAAGTATGAAAGTAAGTAAATAAGTAAGTAAGTAAGTAAATAAGTAAGTAAGTAAGTAAGTAAGTATGTAAGTAAGTAAGTAAGTAAGTAAGTAAGTAAGTAAGTAAGTAACTAAGTAACTAAATAGCTAAGTAAGTAAGTAAGTAAGTAATTAAGTAAGTATGTTAGTAAGTAAGTAAGTAAGTAGGTAAGTATGTAAGTAAGTAAAACAGTAAGTGAGTAAGAAATAAAGTAAGTAAGTAAGTAAGAAAGTAAGTATGTAAGTAAGTAAGTAAGTAAGTAAGTAAGTTAGTAAGTTAGTAAGTAATTAAGTAAGTAAGAAAGTAAGTAAGTAAGTAAGTAACTAGGTAAGTAAGTTAAGCAAGCAAGTAAGTTAGTAAGTAAGTAAGTAAGTAGGTAAGTAAGTAATTAAGTAACTAAGTAAGTCAGTAAGTAAGTAAGTAAGTAAGTAAGTTAGTAAGTAAGTATGTAAGTAAGTAAGTAAGTAAGTAAATAAGTAAGTAAATAAGTAAGTAACTAGATAAGTAAGTAAGTAAGTAAGTAAGTTAGTAAGTAAGTAAGTAATTAAGTATGTAAGTAAGTAAGTAAGTAAGTAACTAAGTAAGTAAGTAGGTAAGTTAGTAAATAACTGCGTAAGTAACTAAGTAAGTAAGTAAGTAAGTATCTAAGTAATTAACTAAGTAAGTAAGTAAGTACGTG